>CM059444.1:45944593-46544593 GCA_030390025.1 Squalus acanthias
AGGGTGGTGGGGGTCTGGAACTCACTGCCTGAAAGGGTGGTAGCGGCAGAAACCCTCATCGAATTTAAAAAGTACTTGGATATGCACTTGAAGTGCCGTAAGCTACAAGGCTACAGATCAAGAGCTGGAAAGTGGGATTAGGGTGGATAGCTCTTTTTTGGCCGGCACGGACACAGTGGGCCGAATGGCCTCCTTCTGTGCCGGAAATTTCTATGATTCTATACTATAGTTAATTGACCTCTCTGCCTATATTTATTACAATAGCCAATAAAGTTATACTTTAATCACTCCTGGTCGATGTTGTCCCAGTCACTTCATTCCTTGCTGAGGCTTCCCATTGTTTTCCTGTTTTGTAGAAAACCTGTTGCAATAAGATACAAGGCAATTTGATTATTAACCCTTAACTCTCTAAGGTGTCTAACATATAACTCTCCAAGTTGTCGAGCATGGTCTCCTCAATGTCTCTCAATGTCAGGATTATTTCCTTAGGATTCCAGTTGGGAGACCTGTAAATACATCCTAATGTAATTTGTTTTGGCATTTGCTACAATATAACGTTGACACTTAGGGCTGGATTTTACCTGCCGAGATGAGTTGGGGGCGGGACTACTGCCTTCCGGGTTCTAGTCCCGCCCCCAGCGACGTCTGACAAATACGCTATTTTCCCTTGATTGGCCTTGTTAAGCCCGCCCTGCTGGCTTGCCGGCCAATTAAGGGAAAGCCGGTGTCAGAGATGACGTCAGTGCATGACACTTCATCTGCCGGTTTTCTTAAAGGGACAGGCCCCATAATTTTTTGACCGATGAATTGTCAGTGTTTGACAGCGTTGAGGTGCTGTCAGACACTGACAATCACTGTCCAAAGGTGAGCCCTTGCACCCAGGCTTACCAATGACTCTCTCCTTGGGAGAAAGCAGATGGCAGCTGCATGTGAGAGTGCAGAAGCCATCTGTCAATTCTCCCGATCAGATGAGGCTTCACAGAAACATCAAATCTTGTCACCTGCAGATACATATAAACAGAATAAAAATATTTCTCACTACATTCTCTCGCCTGTCGTACTTACCTGTGCACCATTTCACCCATCACACTACCTCTGCAGCTGTCATTGGCACACTTGCACTGCAGCAGACCCACAGCTCGCCTCGCTGACCCTGGCAGGCTTTCCCGCTGTCGGGAAGGCCGCATCAGCAGGCTGAAAATGGGGCAGTTAATTGGCTCTAATCCCCTCCCTGCGCGAGTCCCGGTGGTAAAATCCAGCCCTTAATGTTTTGTCAACTAGCACACCCAGATCCACCTTATACAATCACACATGCCTCACTGTGTATTGTCTTTATTTTTAGCACCAACATGCATTACATTCCTTTTCATGCTGAGTACACTTGTCATTCATTTATTTGCCCAGTTCTGTTTCAACAGTGTGTGATTGCTTTCCTACATAATGTTGCTGAGATCAATTGTTAAATAAATTACCTGGGAGAAATGTTTTTAAAAGCGTATTTGTGAGTCTGACCATTATTGCTAATGGATTTCTTATTAAATCTGTAAGTTTACACCTGTGTTTTAAAAAAAAAAAAAAAATTGGTGGTTTTATTTTCCAAATTGCTGCCCCACTTAACCTAATTATCATTATCACGCTGTGAATTTGGAGCACTCCACTGCTCAAAGACGATGTAATGGTGTTTAGTGCTGAATCCTTCAACTTCAGGGTATTCGAATGAGGATATAATTGTGAGGATATAAACTGACAACTCTGTGAATTTTAGTAAGTTTCAGCCTCGGCTAATGTTACTTTGTGCTTATTGCACTGACTCTTGTCGGGTGTTCTTTGATTGATTAGTTTAGAAGAAAATGCCATTTCTCCCACCATAGACATCAATTTAACAGGTCAATAATTCAGGATTATGCTTCCTGACCTTTTTATTGTAGTGCCTGGTCTTGTGGGTGCTACCTTTGTATCCAATAAGTTTCACAAAATTACCACCACACGCTCCCTACTCCTTCCCTCATTTCTGTTGGTACTTAAGACCAATTTGCATTTATATTGGGCCAAAAATTCATCCCGCGACGCGAGAGTACGCACTGCGTACTCTCGCGTATTCTCTCTCCAATTGCCGGTTTTCTGCATGCCCTGCGCATGCGCTGAAAACCGGCACTTGGTCTTTGGAAAAGGGGGCGGTTCCTCGGTGCATCGCGTGCGCGCACGCTGTGCACTTAGTGCTTTGGACGCGCAGGTAAGGACGGAAGATTTTAGAAATGGAAAAAGGAGGAGTAAGACCCACTTTTAACAAGGTAAGTAGTGAATTAAGTTTTTTTGAATTTTTTTTAACAGGTATATCTTTTTTAGAGACTTTAAAGACAGGTAAGTTTATTTTTATAACTTTTTAAAAGATTTTAAATTTTTTCAAAAATTTAATTTTTTATTTAAAATGGTTAATTTATTTAACTATACTTATTTTATTAATGTGATGGTTTTTTTAAATTTAATTGAGGTTTAGCTGTTATTTTGGGGGGGTGTAAGATTCATAGCTTTCACAGCACTTATGTGAAACTTATGAATGGAAGATGGTGTGCTGCCATTGGCTCTAACTGAGTCACGTGATCCCACAGCTCGCACAAATTCACTACGCCGGTGGGATACGCAAGCACTGCCCAGCTGATGTCTGGAACATCAAGTTCGTGCGAGCTGGATCTGAAAAAGCACAAGCGGAGTGAGAGATCGCGCCTGCTCCTTACCCCCGTGGGAACAGAGCGAGATCAATTTCTGGGCCATAGTACCTTTTTAATATAAGGGAACATCCCAAAGTTTTTTTAAAAAGTGGTGGGGGTGGGGGGGGGGGGGGGGGGGGGGGTGGAAGATAAATACTGAGAAGTTGTTGAGAGGAGATTTAGAGAAGGTTACTGAAGGCGCAGTCAAAATGCTGGGTTTTGAGAAAGCTTTTGAAAATGGAGAGCGAGGCAGCAAAGCAGAGGGATTTGGAAAGAAGTTCAAGAATGCAGGGGCATCATGGATTCACTCTTGTCTAGCTGTTTTGAAGCAGACATGTACACAGCTCGACACTGACCTTCGACTGAGATTTGTTTTTCTCCCCCAGGCAAAGTATCCTGGGTAATGCCTGACTGTCTCTAGTGATACACTGCTCCGTCTCGCTGTTGTCTCGTGAACTGTTCTTAACCTGACTATCTAACATTATTAGCACTCAGTATTTATAGGGAAACTTTAGTCATTGTATTTGTGTAGTTTACTTAAGAAACATTAGATCCCCTTTGTAGTGATCCTAAAGTGGCAAATGAAAGAATATTTTAGAAAGCTAAAACGAGGCAGAAAGTTATAAATATATGAAGTAAACTAAGCAGGTTGTCATTTTGTAGGAAGTGAGGGCCTCCTGTTTGACAACACTTAACAAAAAGTCCTGCTAATTGCTCCCCAAATGACTGCAAAAGGCAGATAGCAAGGATCACTTGTAAGGATGGGTTCTGTATTTAAAACCAACCACTCAATTTATTTTGCAACCAAGATGCAGCGTGCAGGCAGCCCTTTGGGATTCTTCCTTAGATTGAAATCTTGCTGTGAGATTGATGTAGCATACGTACTGCCGGTGAGTGATTGCGAACTGAGACAGATCCGGAAAGAGCCAACACAGTGTAAAATCTGATAAATGTAATGTTCTGTACCAGTTGCTGTTATGAAATTGAAGATTTATCTAGTTACAATGCAATCTGTTGTTTCCAAGTCATTTATTTTTTTGTGTGCGTTGCCTCCCACCATTTGTTGACTGGAGACAGTCTGTCCCCAGTCTTCAGTCAATCTCTGGCAGAGAGGGCAGGTACAAGGCCGGTTCCTGCACCTTCACTAATACTCTATTGAGCTGACCACAAGAAAGTGCCCAAAAGTGGCTCAAGATGACTTGCCCTCCAGCTTTTAAGCGCCCCACCCTCCAACCAGTGCTGCACTCCTTCGCAGCTTCATTACTATCTTTCGGTTAAAAAGTGGTGTGATTTTTTGTGTGCGTCTATTGATCAGAAATCAAATAGGTCTGCAACGTCCTTGTGTCCTTACATTACCGCTGTCAACTTAGCTCTGCTGCACAATGTGACTTATTGTAATAGTCGGGATGATGCAAGTGAGTCACTTTCCACATCAGGTTTCATCTGGTCCCGAGATCAGTGGCATTGTTCTGCTTCTCTAAGAGTGGCTATTTTGTAAAAGGAAGGAAAGTATTTACAATGCAACTAATTGTGTTTGGCGCAGAAGGAAAATGCCTAAAATAAAAGTTTTTGTAAAAAGCCTTTGAAGACTAGTAGTAGTTTCCCCACAAGGTCAGGAAAAACTATCCTTAATCTATTTAGCTGAATTTATATGAAGATGTAACATGCAAGACCTTCCCCTTTATTCATCATCTTAAAGTGGTAAAGCAATCTAATTACTGTAAGGGGTGGCAAATATATGGAAAAGCAGTCTACAACTAAAATTAAAGGGATATAAATCTAGAGCAGTGTCCTAGATGTTACATTAAAGTGCTATAACTTGCTCTTTAATGGTTTCTTTAGCCGTTCAATGATCACATACAGTGTAAACTGCTTTATAATCAAGTTGCTGTAGCCAAAGACATTATTAACTTGGATGCAATCTTTGTTAATTCAGGTTACTTTATTTTTTGAGGGTGTTTAGGTGGTTGTAAAATGTCCCATAGAATTTTTCAAAGAGGAATATGGAGTTCTCCTGCTTTCCTGGCTAACATTGCTCCCTGATCAAGAAGACTAAAAACCGAGTATCTGGCAGTTCAACCCATTTGCTTTCTGTGTGCAAATTATCTGCCACATTTGCCTACGTAACTACAGTTTCTGTACTTCAAAGCTAATTGATTGGTTGTGAGGCACTTTGGGATGTCCTAAAGACGTGACGAAATGATATGTGAATGCAAGTTTGTTTGTTCTTTTCTTTCTCTTCCTTTTCACAGTATTTTGCTGTTGCCTCTAATATACCCACCTGATGCTGTTGTGCCTGCCTGTGTCTGATGGTCAGGAGGAAGTTCCCAGCTGCTGTATAGTAAATATATACTCCGTTCATCAGACAGCCCTGGTGTCGAAGTATCTGAGAACAGCTAAAATTTGTTACACTGAGCGAGAGAGTGACCTTCGGTCTTTAATAGCTGATACTTTGTCGTAGCTAGTTTTGTTTTAAGGTTTTTTTGTCCCTTGTTAAAACAATAGGAAAATAGTTTATACAGGGCAACAACTTTGCTATAACGTGTTCACAAATCATGTGACTGGTTATGTAGTTTCTACTATAATAGGTTATATGGCATTAATTAGAGAACACTGAAAATAAAGATTTTTTTAAAATGTGGTTCCCCTATGTACTACTTAAATTCCACTTTATAATACGTATCATCAGCAATGTACAGAAAATACTCTTGGAGTTAAAAACTTTTTTTTTTAAATGTCCCTGCTTTAGTCTCTCTTTTCCCCATCAAAGAGCTGATTCGTAGGCCTCTTATAGATGAAGTAAGTTTGGGGAATTAAACCAAATTTATGTCTGGATTTGAGTCCACAGCACGCAATTGTCCATAATTACTTCAAGTTGCACAAATTGGCAGCCTCTCAAAGAAATCATAAGGATAGCTGGTGTGGGAAATGGAAAATATGACATGTAGCAGAGGCGGTTGCAGCAGAGTAGCAGGAACTTTACTTGGCACGCCGCACCTGACCTGGAAACGCTTGATGCTGTGTAACGTATATTTAATTCCCCATCGGTGACCTTCCTTAGCCTGGTGAACACACAAATTCATCAGCAAAATATTTGATTAAAGAAAACAGAAATTTTGAGCTATTTTCAAATCTTTCTGTGGCTATTGCTTATTCTCATGCTTTTTATTCATTGTTTCTCTTACTTTCAATATTCAGATTCTTTTTTAATAACTTTCATTTTTCTAGGTCATTTTTGCTTTAAAGGGTCATATTTTTCTTTCTTCCCCCCCCCTCCCCCATCCAATAATTTTCTTCTCTCCTGAAGGTGCTGATTCTTGCTGGGATATGAGTCCATGAGCGACAGCAACCCTCTAGTGTCTTGCCCAAGTGATCATAACTTAATGTGTGAGCCTAGACGATGAGAGTTGCCTGGCTATTCAAGCACAGAGGGCATCACAACCAATTCTAATCCTCCTCTCGTCGAACGGTTGCACATGCACGTTTTCAGCAGAGGGTCACGTGATGGTAATTGGGAATGGGGGGAAGCCCTGGCTATCTTATATATTTTTTTGTCCCTAGCCTCGGTGGACTGAGGCTGATTGTGGTGTCCTAACTGCTGACCTGGCTAAAATCAGCTAACTGAACATAAACGAGGAATGGAAGCGAGACATGCAGATAGGATGAGATGAAGTAGGGTGGGAGGAGGCTCGTGTGGAGCCTAAACATGAACCAGTTGGGCCGAATGGCCTGTTTCTGTGCTGTAAATTCCAATTTAGGCGGGCAGTTTTTTTTGGTAAACACAGTAAATATCAAAGTCTTGCACCTGCTTCTGTAAACGGTTGCTGTGAAAGCTGATTGCCTCCTGGTCTTGCCGGCTCTCCTGCTCCTGGTCAGGCACTTCAGCGACAGGGAAAATCCCACCGCTGCAGAATCGTGGAGCACTAAGGGGCCTGACTGTAATGAACAGTCAAGGGAGAACCAGTTTTTTGCACTGTCCCAAGATGCACTAAACAGTACACACAGACAGCCTCTGTGTTCATGTTTAGTCAAGAGTAGAGGAAATTGCACACCAAAGATATTCGAAACCACAATTATACTAGACCTAGGGTGTCTCAACTAAACCTGATTGCCATATGCAGTCCACAAGCCCTGGCAGTCTGGATCTCAAAGCCCAGGCGACTCATTTCCATTTGTGTTTATATTTCTTACTTGCTGGTTTGTCCTGTGTTGAAATTTGTGGGTCTGAACATCCAGAAAAGGACGTTCTTTACACTGTTGCCTCATTTGATAGGGAACACCAAGAATTGTTAGCACAGGAACTTGAGATGTAAGCAAGTTAGTGGGAATGTGGTTCAAAAGTGCCATTTTAAATTCCCATTTCCATTAATTTGCATATATCTCAAATAGCGTAAATTAGTAAAATTCCACTTGGAATTTGATCTATGGCCTCCTGTTGTCCTATGGCACCTGCCTATGCAGCATACGAAGACAATGTTTGGACAGTCCTGTGCTAGCACTGTGCTGGTAGATTTTATTTTTGTTCAGGGTCTGTTTGCCCTTTTCCCTGCTTAGCATTTTCCAGTATTGACCTCAGTTGCCCATGTAGGCAAGGGCCATGAAATAACTTTCCAAAAATTAGAATCCAGTTGCTAAGGCAAACTTGAATTGACTAGTATAAGCAGGTACACACTTAGCACCCTGCACTGAAATTGTCAAAATATAATTGACCATTTTTGAAAACTAATACTGTATACGGTACCTTGGTACCAAGCCAAAAACTGTAACTTCTTTTCAGCATTTTTCTGCAGACTTTTCTCCATCCCGGGTGGATACAGGGAGTAGAAGTTGAGATGCACTTTTACAATCAAACACAGGCTTAAGGTTCCGATTCTGCTTTGGTGGTGGTTCTGTGTTTCCTTCTAAAAGCCTGGGGGTTGCCATTTGTTGAAGAACTCTGCCACCTCAGTTGTTTTCCTGTTTGATACAACCCAAGTGGGTTTGTGCATCATCCTGCTCTGGTCAAGATGCATTTTTCCTGTCCTGCAAACTGGCATTATTAATTATTAGAAGTGCTTCAGTAGGAACATAGGAACAGGAGTTGACCATTCAGCCCCTCGAGCCTGCTCCGCCATTCAATGAGATCATGGCTGCTCTGCGACCTAACTCTGTATACCCACCTTTGGCCCATATCCCTTAATGGCCCAGAAATTAAACATTGATGGTTCCCGCGGGGGTAAGGATTCCCCGCGATATCGCACTCCGCGCCTACCTTTTTGTTTGGGGCCCACACGAACTTCAGTTTCAGGGCCTCTCCCTGTTGCAACCGTGCAGTGCTTGCGTGTCCCAGAGGCGCAATTAGTTCGTGCGAGCTCTGGGATCACGTGATTCAGTTAGAGCCAATGGAAGCACACCATCTTTCATTCATAGTTTTGACAGCAAGGGCTGTCAAAGCTATGAATACTACAAGCCCCCGAAAGAACAGCTAAACCTCAATTAAATTTTTTTAAAAAAGCCATCTCATTAATAAAATAACTATAGTTAAATAAATTAACCACTTTAAACAAAAAATTTAATTTTTGAAAAAATGTAAAATCATTTTAAAAGTTATAAAAATAAACTTGCCTTTCTTTAAAGTCTCTAAAAAAGATAAACCTGTTGAAAAAAATTTAAAATAACACTTAATTAACTACTTACCTTGTTAAAAGGGGGTCCTACGCCTGCTTTCTTTACGTGTAAAATCTTCACCACTTACCTGCGCGTTCAAACCTGAAAAAAAAACTAAGTGCACTGCGTGCGCACAACCTGTAGCGCGCACGCGGTTCACTTAGGAACCGCCCCCTTTGCAATACACGAAGTGCCGGTTTCCCGCGCATGCGCAGTGCATGCAGGAAACCGGCAATTCGGGACCTAATACGCGAGAGTACACAGTGCGTACTCTCGCGTATTAGGTCTAATTTTTGGGCCATTACCTTGGGTTAACAGAAAGCTATCAATCTCTGATTTAAAATTAACAATTGATCTAGCATTTGCGGAAGAGAGTTCCAAACTTCTACCACCCTTTGTGTGTAGAAGTGTTTCTTAATTTCACTCCTGAAAGGCCTGGCTCTAATTTTTAGACTCTGCCCCCTAGTCCTAGAATCCCCAACCAGTGGAAGTACAGGTTGAGAGTCCCGAATCCGGCAACCTCGGGACCGAGGCCGAGCCGGTTTTCGGGGTTTTCCGGACTTCGGAACGTGTTTCTGATGTCCGAAGTCCGGAAACAGCCGAGCCCAGGTTGCGATATTTCCGGACTTCGGACATCAGAAACACGTGCCGAGTCCGGAAATGCCTGGGCCCAGGTTGCGCTATTTCCGGTTTTTGGTAAGCCTCCCTCAGGGTGTCTGGATTCCGGAACATTTTACGGATTCCAGCCCCCTGCCACCAATCGTCCCGGAGTCTGGATTCCGGAACATTCTGGATTCCGGACATTCCGGATTTGGGACGCTCAACCTGTAGTTTCTCTCTATCTAGCCTATCTGTTCCCCTTAATATCTTGAAAACTTCGATCAGATCACCCCTTAATCTTCTAAATTCCAGGGAATACAACCCTAATTTGTGTAATCTCTCCTCGTAACTTAACCCTGGTAAACCTACACTGCACTCCCTCCAAGACCAATATATCCTTCCTAAAGTTGGTGCCCAGAACTGCTCATAGTACTCCAGGTGTGGTCTAACCAGGGCTTTGTATAGCTGCAGCATAACTTCTACCCCCTTGTATTCTAGTCCTCAGATATAAAGGCCAGCATCCCTTTTTGATCATTTTCTGTACCTGTTTGTGACATTTTAATGATCTATGTACCTGGACCCCCCAAGTCTCTTTGGACCTCCACTGTTTTTAGCCTTTCACCATTTAGAAAGTACTCTGTTCTATCCTTTTTAGGTCCAAAGTGGATGACCTCACATTTGCCTACATTGAAATCCATTTGCCACAGTTTTGCCCATTCACTTAATCTGTCGATATCCCTTTGTAATTTTATGCTTCCATCTACACTGCCTACAATTCCACCTATCTTTGTGTCAGCGGCAAATTTGGATATATGACTTTCTATGCCATCATCTAAGTCGTTAATAAATACTGTGAATAGTTGAGGCCCCAACACACATCCCTGTGAGACACCACTAGTCACATCCTGCCGATTAGATTACCTTGAGAGGTCGCACAACACCAGGTTATAGTCCAACAGTTTTATTTGAAATCACAAGCTTTCGGAGCTATTGATCGCCCCTTCCTCAGGTGAAGTAGAGAAATACAGACTCGACAAAGCATATATAGATAGAGAACAATGCATGTGTACCTTACAATTGCAGACAACTAAATTAAATCATCCTGACTATCTGCCGAGGTGTGATAAAGTTAATCAGGTCAGCCAGGAAGGTACCACATCAAAGACATAGCAAGATACAACTGAGACAATGAGGTGGAGTCGCAGGGGGTCTAACGTGTCAAAAGCTGCCGTCTGTATGTAAAACAATAAGCTGTAAAATTTTTACTTTTTTACTGGGAATCACCTCTGTGAACAAGCCAACGACGACTCGAGTCCGGATCACGTCATGTATCGTGACATAAACCCAAGATCCCGGTTGAGACCGTCTTCATGAGTGCGGAACTTGGCTATCAGTTTCTGCTCGATGATTTTGAGCTGTCGTGTGTTCCTAAGGTTGCCTTGGAGAACGCTTACCCGCAGATCCGAGGCTGAATGTCCTTGACTGCTGAAGTGTTCCCCGACTGGGAGGTAACAATCCTGCCTGGTGATTGTTGCGCGGTGCTCGTTCATATGTTGTCTCAGTGTCTGCATGGTCTCGCCGATGTACCATGCCGCGGTGCATTCTTTCCTGCAACGTATGAGGTAGACAACGTTGGCCGAGTCACATGAGTATGTACCATGTACCTGGTGGGTAGTGTCCTCACGTGTGATGATGGTATCTGTGTTGATGATCTGGCATGTCTTGCAGAGGTTGCCGTGGCAGGGTTGTGTGGTGTCGTGGTCGCTGTTATCCTGAAAGCTGGGTAATTTGCTGCGAACGATGGTACTTCTGAGGTTAGGCGGCTGTTTGAAGGCAAGTAGTGGAGGCGTGGGGATGGCCTTAGCGAGGTGCTTGTCGTCATCGATGACATGTTGAAGGCTGCGAAGAACATGGCGTAGTTTCTCCGCTCCGGGGAAGTACTGGACGACGTAGGGTACCCTGTTGGTTGTGTCCCGTGTTAGATTAGATTACCTACCCATTATTCCTACTGCCTGTCTCCTGCCGCTCAGCCAATTTCCTAACCAGGTCAATAATTTGCCCTCAATTCCATGGGCTTCTACCTTAGTTAACAGTCTCTTATGTGGGACTTTATCAAATGCTTTCTGGAAGTCCATGTAAATAACATCCATAGACATTCCCCTGTCCACTACTTTAGTCGCCTCTTCAAAAAATTCAATCAGGTTTGTCAGGCATGACCTACCTTTCACAAATCCATCTGATCAACTGAAAAATTTCAAGGTGTTCAGTCACCCTATCCTTAATTATAGACTCTAGCAATTTCCCGACAACAGATGTTAGGCTAACTGGTCTATAATTCTCTGGTTTCCCCCTCTCACCATTTTTAAATAGCAGAGTGACATGCGCAATTTTCCAATCTAAAGAACGATCAATCAGAATAATGCTTCTCCTATAAAACCGCTATTATTACAGGAGAGCCTGAGTGTCTATGCTAGTCTTGGATGTGATCAAAGACTGCCGTGTCCTTGCCCCATTATCCGAGAGTGCTGTGTCACCGTCCCACAGTGTTGGTGAGAGCACATCAAATCCTTTGTTTACACTGCAGTAATATTCTATGTAGTTGGTGTGATCAACAACTTGTATTTATATAGTGCCTTTAACGTAGTAAAACGTCCCAAGTCACTTCACAGGACCGTTATCAAACAAAATTAGACACCGGGCCGCATGAGATAGGACAGGTGACCAAAAGCTTGGTGAAACAGGCAGACTTTAAGGAGCGTCTTAAAGGAGGAGAGAGAGGTAGAGAGGCGGAGAGGTTTAGGCAGTGAATTCCAGAGCTTAGCATTCAACATAGAAACACTGCTGGTGTGAGACTGGAATTTCTTGTTGTAAATCAGGGTTTCTGTATTATATACCTTCTCTCGACAACATGCACCATCTATAAGCAGACTTTGAACTTAGTCACGCATACGTAGTGAACATATGGCCTTCCAGGGAAATAAGACTATTTTAAATAGAGGTCGATGGCTTGGCGGCATGTTTTAATTGATGATTAAAGTTATGGATTGTTTCATACTTTTATGATGGAATAAGGTATCAGCTAGTTGTGTTTGATCATGATTTTGAGTTTAGTTAATTCCTTGCCTGTCTTCCTGTTTCTAGTCTAGCCTTGTGTATTGAGAAGGAGTAACTACCTAATGTCAGTCCAACAGCATGATTCAGCTCCTTTTAATGAGATAAAGTGGATGAGGGTTCCTTCTTCCTTTTCCTTTCCCCTCCCCCGCCCCATTCAGCTGAAAGTCTGACACAGTTGTGAGAAGTCGCACAACACCAGGTTATAGTCCAACAGTTTTATTTGAAATCTGACACAGTTGGCAGAGAAGTTAATGTGTTTTGGGTTTGAGTTGCTGCGGTGACCATAGCCATAATGATGTGATATTCTAAACTACTGTAATGCTTATGGCAGCTATACAATTTCAACTCTGGGCGGAGGCAGCGCTGTAGCCCGCGTCCCCGGGGCGGAGGCAGCGCTGTAGCCCGCGTCCCCGGGGCGGAGGCAGCGCTGTAGCCCGCGTCCCCGGGGCGGAGGCAGCGCTGTAGCCCGCGTCCCCGGGGCGGAGGCAGCGCTGTAGCCCGCGTCCCCGGGGCGGAGGTAATGTCAGCAGCACTTTCAACAGCAATTATTCCTAGTTTATTTTTTGTTAATTTTGATGTTTCAGAAATTGTAGTAAAGGTCTGTCCGCATTGGTGACTTCCACGTCCTCTGGGACTTTCTTTAGCAGAAACCATTTATAATCAAGTTTTCAAAATCTATTGTTTCTGGATAAGCGTTGTGTTGCTGTGTTTGAGAAAATGGGTTACCTGCTTGCTTAATGCTGATGACTAAGCACTATAATAAAGGATTTCATGTGCTTCCCATTTAGTATCTAAATCTACACCGTATCACTAAGGTTTCGTTAGCAAAAGCAGTGATTTGTATGGAGAATTTTAACATGGTTAATGTCGGCCATGCTTACACTACAGCGTGCCACTAGCGGCCGCCACAGCTTAGGTTCCAGCACTGTGATGCACTCGGACCTCCAGGGTTGTCCACCTCGGAAGTCGACTTTGTTCCACATGACATTGCAGGCGCAACAGGCCCAAATGGCTGCCATTCCCCAACGTCAGGGAATGGTCATGATTTGTAAAGTACTGAAGTGTGTGTTTTCCCCTTTTGTTGCATGTATTCTGCAGTCTGCCCAACAATGTAAATGGGACAGACTCTAGAGCGCCGCCACATTGCTCCATGATATGAATGTACCAACAGATATACAAAATTTTGCTTTGTATACAGACCAGTAAAGGGAGGGTGTAAATTTCACTCCAATTGCATAATTGTGCACAGTGAGACATGTATACCTGCTATGTCAAAGAAAGACTTGCATTTATATAGCGCCTTTCACGACCACCGGACATCTCAAAGTGCTTTACAGTCAATGAAGTACTTTTTTGGAGTGTGGTCACTGTTGTAATGTAGGAAACGCAGCAGCCAATTTGTGCACAGCAAGCTCCCACAAACAGCCGTGTGTTCAAACCTGTTTTTCAGTGATGTTGATTGAGGGATAAATATTAGCCAGGGGATAGCTTCTCTGCTCCTCTTCGAAATAGTGCCACGGGATCTTTTACGTCCACCCGAGAGGGCAGCCGGGGACTGAGTTTAACGTCTCATCCGAAAGACGGCACCTCCGACAGTGCAGCACTCCCCTCAGTACTGCACTGGAGCGTCAGCCTAGATTTTTGTGCTCAAATCTCTGGAGTGGGACTTGAACCCACAACCTTCTGACTCAAGAGGGTGCTACCAACTGAGCCACTGGCTGACACAAACTTTCTTTTTAATGTTGTGTTCATATGCACTTAAGATTAACTCTGTAGAATATATGTTGAACTAAAAGTACAATCAAAGCAAAAGTAATAGGCCTTGGTCGATAGTAACTGAAGTCTGCAGCAGGAGCATTGTGTTGGCCTCGCTGCAGCAGTTTGGGATTCTGGACCGCGTTCCTTTTGATGCACTTCAACAACAACAACAACAACAACAACTTGTATTTATATAGCGCCTTTGACGTAGTAAAACGTCCCAAGGCGCTGCACAGGAGTATTATAAGACAAATTTGACACCGAGCCACATAAGGAGAAATTAGGGCAGGTGACCAAAAGCTTGGTCAAAGAGGTAGGTTTTAAGGAGCGTCTTAAAGGAGGTAGAGAGGCGGAGAGGTTTAGGCAGGGAATTCCAGAGCTTAGGGCCTAGGCGACAGAAGGTTACGGCCACCAATGGTGGAACGATTATAATCAGGGATGCTCAAGAGGGCAGAATTTTGAAATCAAGGTGCTGCTTAACCGGGAGCCAATGTAGGTCAGCGAGCACAGGGGTGCTGGGCGAACGGGATTTGGTGCGAGTTAGGACACGGGCAACTGAGTTTTGGATGACATCAAGTTTATGTAGGGTAGAATGTAGGAGGCCAGCCAGGAGTGTGTTGGAATAGTCAAGTCTGGAGGTAACCAAGGCATGGATGAGGGTTTCAGCAGCGAATGAGCTGAGGCAGGGGCGGAGACGGCCGATGTTACGGAGGTGGAAATAGGCGGTCTTAGTTATGCTGCGGATATGTGGTCAGAAGCTCCTTTCAGGGTCAAATATGACACCAAGGTTGCAAACAGTGTGGTTCAGCCTCAGACAGATGTTAGGGAGAGGGATGGAGTCTGGCTAGGGAATGGAACAAAAGGGATCTACACCTATTAAGTGAATGAGATAAGGAGTGACAAGTGGCTTTTAGTGTCATATGTTGTGTAAAGTAATCCATAAGTATACATGTTTTATGCTTCTTGTATCAATCAATGGGGCCTATTTTGCATTTGCCCCGTGGATTATGGTATTGGGTGAAGGTCAGTCTCGTGGGATACAACAGTTGCCTCCCCTTACAGGGTTGACCCCACTAATAATGTGTGCAGGGGTTTGCATATCCAAAGTGATGGTGTAAACAAGACAAAAATAACAAATGTCAAATTAAAACAGTAAAATCAATGAAAATTATACAAAACAAACCATGCCTTGTCCACCAGTCATAGGAGACATTCAGTGAACTGGCAGACGTAGGTTGTTAGTATTCATGGGTTATCGAACTATCGCTCTAAGTAGGGGCAACCTCTCAAACCTACTCATCCTAGACCTGTGGATGGCAGACTTAACCAGGTGCAGGATCAGATGCACCATGAGGTCCTCCGATCTGTTCATCCTACGCACTAGGTTAGCAAAACTAAAGTGGGCGGGACGCGGGGTGGGGGGGGTGGCGGTGCGGTGGCTGGGTGAAGGAACCAAAATCTTTAAAGACTGGGTGTTGATCAGCAAAGTTGAATAACCACAATCAACAAAGATGGATCTTGAGGCTGCTGGATTGTCATGAAATGGTTTATTTTAACCCTGTAAATTCATTGGTAAGGCCATGTATTTAGAATATGGAATGCACTCGTAGATGCCTTACCTTCGTAACAACATTGAATCCTGGGAGTTACAGACTCTGGTGGTTGTTTGCGAGAGGAATTGTTTGGAATGTGGATGAGTCGGAAGGTGTGTAGAAGTGGCAATTTTACTGAACCCCTTCCCCCTCCACTCCCTAGTAGTCAGTTAGTAAGACAAACTTCCATCAAGTCAAGCAATTTGTGTTGTGATCAGCTGCTTTAAAAAAAAAAAAAATATATTGAATATCCAGTGGTGGTATAGACATGGAGGGTAAAATATCCCATGGATCAATATAGTGCATGTTGCTGGTGGGAGCAAATAAATGTCATCTGTGGAATGCACATGTTCAGAATTGAATAATGTTACTTCAAGCAACTCACAGAAATTTCGCACAGCTTCCTCTATGGTCATTTTACCTTTTAGGAGACTTGGTAAGTCAGATTGAGTCTGTGGCAATGCAGATTATACATGGTCTGCTGGAAGCAATGTTTCCATCTTGCTCATACCATACTGATGTTCTAAATATTTTAACAGTGATACCCCTACTTTTTTAATACATCTTTAACAATGAATAGGCTAGAGATATGCGTACACGATGCTGTGCTTTACGGCAATTTCCTCGCAGCGATGACCCACCACAGTTCTTTTGCTAACCTACTCTGTTTTTGCTTTTATTTCAGTTTTGGCTCAGTTGTTGCAATCGGAGTGAGCTTTTTTGGGATTTTCCTTTTCTCGCTTGTGATCTGTTTATGCTGCCCTTGTTGTCTTCTCTACAAGATGGCACGAAGAGGACGCCAACGTAAGTAGCCCAGATTTATGGTTTAAAGAAGTTTCTTGGATCTTTTTATTGTCGTGTACATTTGTACTTGTGTGCTTTTCACCAAATAAAAAGTGTAGCTAGAAATATATATATATACACGCACACAGATACAGTGGGGTCCTGGACTTGCTATATTCCCTCTTGTATCCCTGTTCATAGAATAACATATTTCTACTTGACATAATAGATTAGGAAGGTCATTCAGCCCATTTAATTCATCCATCCAGAGATGCGCTACCCCTGCCCCCTCCAGTTGTACCATCCAATTGTTTTGATACTGTTATGGGTATAGAAAAAGTATACCTTGAATATTAGGACTGAGATGAGGAAAAATTTCTTCACCCAAAGGGATGTGAATCTTCGGAATTCTCTACCCCAGAGGGCTGTGGATGCTCAGTCGTTGAGTATATTCAAGACAGAGGTCGATAGATTTTTGGATAATAAGGGAATCGAGGGATATGGGGATAGTACGGGAAGGTGGAGTTGAGTAGAAGATCAGCCATGATCTTATTGAATGGTGGAGCAGGCTCGAGGGGCCGAATGGCCTACTCCTCCTATTTCTTATGTTCTTATTCCAGTGTTTTTGGCTCCACTGCTTTATCTGGAAGCTTATTCCAGATGTTGGTCAATCTTGGTGTGAAGAATTTCCTGATAGCTGTCCTAAACATACCCTTCTCTAGTTTAAATCTGTGTTTCTTACTTTAAATTGAACTGCAAGAGTAGAATTAATATTCTGGGTATACTGTTTCTATATCCATAACAGTATTAAACACGTCTATAAGATCACCACGTGGATGCCTCCTTTCTGACCTGAAAACCCCAAGTTTCTCCAGTCTTTCCTCAAACTCAGATTCCTGACGCTGAGGATTAGCCTCGTTGCTCTTCTGCACTACTTCCAGTGCTTGATTGTCTCTCTAATTTTTTAGCGACCAGAACTGGGCACAGTATTCAAGGTCCAGTCTGATCAGAGCATCATAAAATTTATGAACATGAGAAATAGGAGCAGGAGTAGGCCATTTGCCCCCTCGAGCCTGCTCCACCATTCAATAAGATCATGGCTGATCTGATCTTGGCCTCAACTCCACTTTTCTGCCTGTTCCCCATAACCCTTGACTCCCCTGTAGTTCAAAAATCTGTCTATCTCAGCCTTGAATATATTCAATGACTCAGCCTCTACAGCTCTCTCAGGTAGAGAATTCCAAAGATTCACGACACTCTGAGAGAAGAAATTCCTCCTCATCTCCGTCTTAAATGGGCGACCCCTTATTCTGAAACTATGCCCCCTGGTTCTAGATTCCCCCACTAGGGGAAACATCCTCTCAGCATCTACCCTGTCAATCCCCCTCAGAATATTATATGTTTCAATAAGAGCACCTCTCATTCTTCTAAACTCCAATGAGTATAGGCCCAACCTGCACAACCTTTCTTCATAAGCCAACCCAGGAATCAACCTAGTGAATCTTCTCTGAACTGCCTCCAATGCAAGTATATCCCTCCTTAAATAAGGAGACCAAAACTGTACGCAGTACTCCAGGTGTGGTCTCACCAACACCTTGTACAGTTGTAGCAAGACTTCCCTACTTTTATACTCCATCCCCCTAGCAATAAAGGCCAACATTCCATTTGCCTTCCTAATTACTTGCTGTACCTGCAGGTTAACATTTTGTGTTTCATGTATGAGGACACCCAGATCCCTCTGTACCGCAGCATTCTGTAGTCTCTCTCTATTTAAATAATATTTTGCTTTACTATTCTTCCTACCAAAGTGGATAACCTCACATTTTCCCACATTATACTCCATCTGCCAAATTTTTGCCCACTCGCTTAACCTATCTATATCCCTTTGCAGACTCTGTCTCCTCCTCACAACTTGCTTTCCCACCTATCTTTGTATCGTCAGCAAATTTGGCTACAGTACACTCGGTCCCTTCATCCAAGTCATTAATATAGATTGTAAATAGTTGAGGCCCCAGTACTGATCCCTGTGGCACCCCACTAGTTACAGTTTGCCAACCTGAAAATGACCCATTTATCCCGACTCTGTTTTCTGTTAGTTAGCCACCCATCTATCCATGCTAATCTATTACCCCCAACACAGCTCTTTTATCTTGTGCAGTAACCTTTTATGTGGCACCTTATCCAGTGCTTTATGGAAATCCAAATACACTACATCTACTGGTTCCCCTTTATCCACCCTGCTCGTTACATCCTCAAAGAACTCTAATAGATTTGTCAAACACGATTTCCCTTTCATACAATCAAGCAGAGTCAACATGGTTTTATTATGATTTTCTAAATGTCCTGTTACTACTTCCTTAATAATGGATTCCAGCATTTTCCCAATGACATGTTAGGCTAACTGGCCTATAGTTTCCTGTTTTCTGTCTCCCTCCTTTCTTGAACATGGGCGTTACATTTGCGGTTTTCCAATCTGCTGGGACCTTTCCAGAGTCTAGGGAATTTTGGAAGATTACAACCAATGCATCCACTATCTCCGCAGCCACTTCTTTTAAGACCCTAGGATGCAGGCCATCAGGTCCAGGGGACTTCTCAGGCCTTTAGTCCCATTAGTTTGCCTAGTACATTTTCTCTAGTGATGGTGATTGTTTTAAGTTCCTCCCTCCCTTTTGCCCCTTGATTATCAGTTATTATTGGGATGCTTTTAGTGTCTTCTACCGTGAAGAGAGATACAAAATATTTGTTCACAGTCTCTGTCATTTCCTTGTTTCCCATTATTAATTCCCCAGTCTCATCCTCTAAGGGACCAACGTTTACTTTACTACTCTCTTCCTTTTTATATACTTGTAGAAGCTCTTACTGTCTGTTTTTATATTTCTTGCCAGTTTACTCATCATCTATTTTCTCCCTCTTTATTTTTTTTGTCATCCTTTGCAAGTTTCTAAAAATTTCCCAATTTTCTGGCCTACCACTAATCTTCGCAACATTGTATGCCTTTTCTTTCAATTTGATACCATCCTTAACGTCCTTAGTTAGCCATGGATGGTTCATCCTTTCTCACTGGAATATGCAACCATCTTCAGCCAGAAGTGCCGAGTGGATGATCCATATCGGCCTCCTCCTGAGGTCCCCACCATCACAGAAGCCAGTCTTCAGCCAATTCGATTCACTCCACGTGATATCAAGAAACGGCTGAACACACTGGATACAGCAAAGGCTGTGGGCCCCGACATCATCCCGGCTGTCATGCTGAAGACTTGTGCTCCAGAACTAGCCGCGCCTCGAGCCAAGCTGTTCCAGTACAGCTACAACACTGGCTTCTGTCCGACAATGTGGAACACTGCCCAGGTATGTCCTGTCCACAAAAAGCAGGAAAAATCCAATTCGGCCAATTACCGCCCCATCAGTCTACTCTCAATCATCAGCAAAGTGATGGATGTGTCATTGACAGTGCTATCAAGCAGCACTTACTCACCAATAACCTGCTCACTGATGCCTAGTTTGGGTTCCGCCAAGACCACTCGGCTCCCGACCTCATTACAGCCTTGGTCCAAACATGGACAAAGGAGCTGAATTCCAGAGGTGTGAGGTGAGAGTGACTGCCCTTGACATCAAGGCAGCATTTGACCGAGTGTGGCATCAAGGAGCCCTAGTAAAACAGAAATCAATGGGAATCGGGGGGGAAAGCTCTCCACTGGCTGGAGTCATACCTAGCACAAAGGAAGATGGTTGTAGTGGTTGGAGGTCAATCATCACAGCCCCCGGACATCGCTGCAGGAGTTTCTCAGGACAGTGTCCTAGGCCCAACCATCTTCAGCTGCTTCATCAATGACCTTCCCTCCAACATAAGGTCAGAAATGGGGATGTTCGCTGATGACTGCACAGTGTTCAGTGCCATTCACAACTCCTCAGATAATGAAGCAGTCCATGTCCGCATGCAACAAGACCTGGACAATGTTCAGGCTTGGGCTGATAAATGGCAGGTAACATTCGTGCCACACAAGTGCCAGGCAATGACCATCTCCAACAAGCGAAAGTCTAACCACCGCCCCTTGATGTTCAAAAGCATTACCATCGCCGAATCCCCCACCATCAACATCCTGGGGGTCACCATTGACCAGAAACTTAACTGGACCAGCCACATAAATACTGTGGCAAAAAGAGCAGGTCAGAGGGTAGGTATTCTGTGGCGAGTGTCTCACCTCCTGACTCCCCACAACCTTTCCACTATCTATAAGGCACAAGTAAGGAGTGTGATGGAATACTCTCCACTTGCCTGGATGAGTGCAGCTCCTACAACACTCAAGAAGCTCAACACCATCCAGGACAAAGCAGCCCGCTTGATTGGCACCCCATCCACCACCTTAAACATTCACTCCCTCCACCACCAGTGTACCATCTACAAGATGCACTGCAGCAACTCGCCAAGACTTCTTTGGCAGCACCTCCCAACCTGCGACCTCTTCCATCTAGAAGGACAAAGGCAGCAGGTGCATGGGAACACCACCACCTCCAAGTTCCCCTCCAAGTCACACACCATCCTGACTTGGAAGTATATCGGCGTTCCTTCATCGTCGCTCGGTTAAAATCCTGGAACTCCTTCCCTAACAGCACTGTGGGAGTACCTTCATCACACGGACTGCAGCGGTTCAAGAAGGCAGCTCACCAGTACCTTCTCGAGGGCAATTAGGGATGGGCAACAAATGCTTGCCTTGCCAGCGACTCCCACATCCCATGAACGAATAAAGAAAAAAATATCTTTGAGAGTGAGAGTGATGAAATATCTCCTTAAAAGTCTACCACTGCTTATCTACCGTATTACCTTTTAATCTATTTTCCCAGTCCACTTTAGCCAACTCTGTCTTCATACCCTTGTAATTGCCTTTATTTAAGTTTAAGACACTAATTTCAGACCCAAGTTCCTGACCCTCAAACTGAATGTGAAATTCTATCATGTTATGATCACTCTTCCCTCGAGGATCCTTTACTATGAGATCATTAATGAATCCTGCCTCATCACACATTACCAGACCTAAATAGCCTGTTCCCTGGTTAGTTCCACAATGTATTGTTCTAAGAAACCGTCCCGAATACACTCTATGAACTCGTCCTCAAGGCCACCTTTGCAAATTTGATTTGTACAATCTATATGAAGATTAAAATCGGCCACGATTATTGCAGTACCTTTCTTACAATCCCCCATTATTTCTTGATTTATACTCTGTTGCACAGTGTAGCTACTGTTAGGGGGTCTATAGACTACTCCCACCAGTGACTTCTTTCGCTTATTATTTCTTATCTCCACCCAAACTGATTCTACATCTTGATCTTCCGAGCAAAGATCATTTCTCACTACTGTACTGAGCTGATCCTTTATTAACAGAGCTACCCCACCTCCTTTTACTTTCTGCCTATCCCTCCAAAATGTCAAATACCCCTGAATATTCAGTTCCCAGCCTTGGTCACCTTGCAGCCATGTCTCTGTGATGGCTATCAGATCATACCCATTTATTTCTATTTGTGCCGTCAATTCACCTATCTTGTTATGAATGCTGTGTGTATTCAGATAAAGAGCCTTTATTTTTGTCTTTTTACCATTTTTCCCTATTTGCTGGTGCACTCTTATGCTTGTACGTTCTGTCCCTTCCTGTCATACTCTGGTTATCATCACCCCTATCGCTACCCTGCACTATTACCTTGTCCTTTCTCTTTAACTTTCTAAGATTCGCCTCACCTGAACCCTCCCCCCCCACCCCCCACTATTTAGTTTAAAGCCTTATCTACAGCCCTAGTTATTCGATTCACCAGGACACTGGTCCCAGCACGGTTCAAGTGAAGCCCATCCCAACTGAACAGCTCCCTCTTTCCCCAGTACTGGTGCCAGTGCCCTATGAATTGAAACCCTTTTCTTCCCACCAATCCTTGAGCCATGCATTCAACTCTGATCTTATTGATCGTATGCCAATTTGCTCGTGGATCAGGTAGTAATCCAGAGATTATTACCTTTGTGGTTCTGCTTTTTAATTTAGCCCCTAGCTGCTCATACTCCCTCAGCAGAACCTCTTTTCTTTGTCCTACCTATGTCGTTGGTACCTATGTGGACCACGACAACTGGATCTTCCCCTCCCACTCAAAGTTCCTCTCCAGCCCCGAGAAGATGTCCTTAACCCTGGCACCGGGGCAGGCAACACAACCTTTGGGACTCGCGCTCTCGGCTGCAGAGAACAGTATCTATCCCCCTAACTATACTGTCCCCTACCACTACTACATTCCTTTTTACTCCCCCAACTTGAATGGACCCCCTGTACCACAGTGCAGTGGTCAGTTTGCTCATCCTCCCTGCAGTTCCTGCTCTCATCCACACAGGCTGCAAGAACCTCGTACCTGTTGGACAAGTGCAAGGGCTGAGGCTCCTCCAAAGCTACCTTCTGGATCCCTATACCTGCCTCACTCGTAGTCACACCCTCCTGTCCTTGACCACGGACCAGATCTGAAGTTTTTAACCTGAGGGGTGTGACTGCCTCCTGGAACAAAGTGTCCAGGTAACCTTCTCCCTCCCTGATGTATCGCAGTGTCTGAAGCTTGGACTCCAGCTCAACAGCTGTGAGCCGAAGTTCCTCAATGCTGCAGGCGCTTACTGCAGATGTGGTTGCTGTGGATCACACTGGGATCTACCAGCTCCCACATGCTACAGCTGCAACACATCAGCCGCCTTGCCATCTCTATTGTATTTTATTTAACTAATTAGGTTTTCAAGTTTTGAAATACTCAATTGTCTATTAATAGTTTTTAATCTAAGTAATAACCTTGTTTAATTTATTAAATTTAGTTATATGCTTTAGGTCTTTACTGTAACTTAGCCCACAGTCCTAATTTAACCCTAGCTGTTTATTTTTTTTAATGTATCAAGCAGCACCTCTTACCCCCACCTCACCGAATTCCCTCACTCACCAAATTCCTGAGTTTAGCACTCTGTAGAAGCAGTACTCTGTAGAACTGGACTCCGTGCTACTTACCTTATGTTCTTATTGTATGTCTGTCTGCAATTCAAAATCTTATGCATAGAAACAGGAAAGTCAAGGGTAGCTAGTCTGGAAACTGAACCTAACTCTGTTTGTGAACTGTAAATACAACTGAGAATATGTACCATGTTGACCAGTTTACAGAAAAAAAAATACCCTGCGCAATAAAGGTACAAAAAAGCAGGTGTTTCTTGGGCTGTTCTTTGGCCGGTAGCTACAGAATTGATTCTAGCCTGGTATTACCTGATTTATCCTGGCTGGCTCTGAATTGGACTCTCTGGGCCAGCAAAGAGCTCTGTTCCAACCAGTAAGCTTCAAATACTGTGTGAATGTGGGTGATGTTGCCCACTCTCTCGCAACATTGCCACCCCCCACTTACGTTAACAAAGTACCCAGAGGTCCAAGGAGGACCTTTTGAGCACTTTTCCACTCCCAAGTTAGGTTAGGACCACACTCCAGAGTTACACTGTCACCAGTGTATCGCTGTGAAGTGGAAACCATTTTGCACTAGGGTTGCCAACACTGATTGGACATGTCGCTGGAGGCTTCATCACATGACCACCTACCTCCACCTGTTCCCTGCCCCCCCCCACCCCCGCAATCAAACAGCCTTTCTTCTCCCCATCTCTAATAAATGAAAGTATTCAAAAGGAAATGGAAAAAAATACAGCTTTTTTTTAATGCCACTATAATTTTTCTCACGGGTTGCTCCTAAAGATTAATCTTTCATTCCTGGAGGGTTGGCAACCCTACTTTGCACCGATGCAAAACTGGCAGTATGACTGCGCCCTTGTAGAATATGGGCTTTTTCATATCTTTTGTCTTTTTTTGCTGTACTTGGTAACTGAAGCTATATCCCAATACCAACTATGCAGATTTCTCGTCGAAGGTGGGAAAAATACAATTCTAAATGAATTGATTCAATTTTTAGTATCATTAGCAAATGGATCTGTCCCGTTTCACATCCCCTTAGGTCACTGATGAAGTCAAAAAACTAAAACATTTTTATAAACAATATTCGTCTAAAGCGTAGGCTTCCCAGGGAGCTTATTTTCTGTTTGTGATGCTGAATAGGGTCATTCGGTTTCAGTGCTTGTACAGAGGAAGTGGTTTACATGAAGGTCAGGTTACAGGACTATGTCATCAATTCCCATGTGTACTGGGTGGAACTTTAACCTGCACCAGTAGAGTCAGAAATTGTGTGGGTATGCTGAATAGTAAACATTTAACTTTAAATAAGGATTATGAAAGAGCATGTCGTTGCCTCTGTTTATATAAGTGGAACAGGAGAAATCCATGTTCTTGATGGTATCTATGGAACCCTGTTTTATGCCTCTTTTAATCAAGCAAGCTTTTTTTTTAACTTGAGCTTTCTGTATCTCTAAATGTTCTGGGCAGTGCTCATGGGGAAAATGTTTATTTTTCCGTCACTGGTGGAGTGGCCTCCTTCCTGTTGGTTGCATTTGTCATGCATGACTCATTCAGCTGAATCTACATGTGCTGCGTCACATGGGGTAAACGGGAACATATTTCACTGTTACTGGAAGTAGCAGCCTGGGAGAATATTTCTATTGGCAACTGTTTTCAGGAACAACATTCCGTCCCATTGACCCATTTGAATGATTTAATCGAATGGGATATAGTGCAGTTATTTGTAAGAAGCTGAGATATATACAATTCTTCAAAGTATACTCAGTAGCTAAACTTAAACGACTTGCCTGCTGTTTATTGGTAAAATTAGTTGAAATTGTGGTACATGTTTTAAGACAGAATTGTTTTTCAGCCATTGGGTTGCCAGTATCTGCCAGCTTGCTTAAACTTGTTCTTGGACACTGGCGAAGAAAGAACCTTTCACGGCTTCAGGACGTCCCCAAGGACTTCACAGCTAAAGAAGTACTTTTGAAGTGTAGTCACTGTTGTAATACAGCAGCCAATTTGCACGCAAGAAGGTCCCACAAACAGCAATCGGATAAATAACCAGATAATTTGTTTTTAGTCGGGTGAGGTAGGGAGAGAGGTGAGTAACATATTGAAGGTGGAAGCAGGACGGAGAGTGAAGAGACTCAGATCAAACTGTCACAGGACGGAGAGTGAAGAGACTCAGATCAAACTGTCACAGGACGGAGAGTGAAGAGACTCAGATCAAACTGTCACAGGACGGAGTGAGGAGACTCAGATCAAACTGTCACAGGACGGAGAGTGAAGAGACTCAGATCAAACTGTCACAGGACGGAGAGTGAAGAGACTCAGATCAAACTGTCACAGGACGGAGAGTGAAGAGACTCAGATCAAACTGTCACAGGACGGAGAGTGAAGAGACTCAGATCAAACTGTCACAGGACGGAGAGTGAAGAGACTCAGATCAAACTGTCACAGGACGGAGTGAGGAGACTCAGATCAAACTGTCACAGGACGGAGAGTGAAGAGACTCAGATCAAACTGTCACAGGACGGAGAGTGAAGAGACTCAGATCAAACTGTCACAGGACGGAGAGTGAAGAGACTCAGATCAAACTGTCACAGGACGGAGAGTGAGGAGACTCAGATCAAACTGTCACAGGACGGAGTGAGGAGACTCAGATCAAACTGTCACAGGACGGAGAGTGAGGAGACTCAGATCAAACTGTCACAGGACGGAGAGTGAAGAGACTCCGATCAAACTGTCACAGGACGGAGTGAGGAGACTCCGATCAAACTGTCAGGACGGAGTGAGGAGACTCAGATCAAACTGTCACAGGACGGAGAGTGAAGAGACTCAGATCAAACTGTCACAGGACGGAGTGAAGAGACTCAGATCAAACTGTCACAGAAGTGTATTGTTTTAATTTAAATTAATTAAAGGGTAAATAATATTAATAAATTTAATTAATTACATAGAATGGGAGAGCAGGTGATGTGTTACTGCTGCAATATGTGGGAGCTGGTGGACACCATTGATGTTCACGATGATCACATTTGCAGTAAGTGTTGGCTGCTCGAGGAACTCCGGCTCCGTGTTGATGAGCTGGAGTCCGAGCTTCAAACACTGCGACACATCAGGGAGGGGGAGAGTTACCTGGACTCTGTGTTCCAGGAGGTAGTCACACCAATTAGATTAACTAATTCAGATGTAGCCCGTGATCAGGGACAGGAGGGTGTGACTACGAGTGAGGCAGGTACGGGGATCCAGGAGGTAGTGTTGGAGGAGCCGCAGCCCTTGCTCTTGTCCAACAGGTTCGAGGCTCTTACTCCCTGTGAGGACGGGAGCAGGGACTGCAGGGAGGATGAGCAACCTGGCCACAGCACGGGGAGCCATTCAAGTGGGGGGAGTAAAAAGAAATGTTGTAGTGGTAGGGGATAGTATCATTAAGGGGATAGATAGGGTTCTTTGCAGCCGAGAGCAAGAGTCCCGAAGGCTGTGTTGCCTGCCCGGTGCCAGGGTTAAGGACATCTCCTCTGGGCTGGAGAGAAACTTGGAGTGGGAGGGGGAAGATCCAGTTGTCGTGGTCCATGTTGGTACCAATGACATAGATACGACAAGGAATGAGGTTCTGCTGAGGGAGTATGAGCAGCTAGGGGCCAAATTAAAAAACAGAACCTCTAGGGTAGTAATCTCTGGATTACTACCTGAGCCACGAGCAAATTTGGCTAGGGTAAATAAAATCAGAGAGTTAAATGCGTGGCTCAAAGACTGGTGTGGGAGAAATGGGTTTTGCTTCCTGGGACACTGGCACCAGTACTGGGACAGGAGAGAGCTGTTCCGTTGGGATGGACTTCACTTGGCCAGTGCTGGGACGAGAGTCCTGGCGAATCGAATAACTAGGGCTGTAGAGAGGGCTTTACACTAATTAGTGGGGGGGAGGTTTCAAGAGAGCAAAAAATAAAAATGTCAGCGGAGAAGGCAATAGAGCAAAGTAGCAGTGGGGTAATTAAAAACCAGAGCGTGTCAGGAAGGGACAGAATATATAAAGATAAAGGTAAAGTAGTAAAGGGGGTAAAAGCAGGAATAAATTGTCACAAAACATATTTAAAAGCTCTTTATCTGAATGCACGCAGCATTCGTAACAAAATAGACGAGTTGACGGTACAAATAACTACGTATGGGTATGATCTTGTGGCCATTACAGAAACATGGTTGCAGGGTGACAACGACTGGGAATTAAATATGCCAGGGTATTTAACAATCAGGAAGGACAGGCAGGAAGGAAGAGGAGGTGGGGTAGCTATGTTAATAAAGGAAGGAATCACTGTATTACAGAGAAATGATATTGGGTCAAAGGATCAGGATAATGAAACAGTTTGGGTGGAGATAAGGAATAATAAGGGGAAAAAAACACTAGTGGGAGTAGTATATAGGCCTCCTAATAGTTGCAACTCTGCTGGAAGAAGTATTAATCAGGAAATAGTTGGGGCATGTAATAAGGGAACAGCTATAATTATGGGGGATTTCAACTATCATATTAACTGGACAAATCAAATTGGGCAGGGCAGCCTTGAGGAAGAGTTTATTGAGTGTATTAGGGATGGATTTCTTGAGCAGTATGTAACTGATCCTACAAGGGGGCAAGCAACCTTGGACCTGGTCCTGTGTAATGAGTCAGGATTAATTAATAATGTCCTAGTTAAGGATCCCCTTGGAATGAGTGACCATAACATGGTTGAATTCCATATCCAATTAGAGGGTGAGAAGGTTGGTTCTCAGACAAGCGTACTGAGCTTGAATAAAGGAGACTATGATGGTATGAGAGCGGAATTGATTAAAGTGGACTGGGAAAATAGATTAAAGGGTAAGACGGTACATGAGCAGTGGTGTTCATTTAAGGAGTTATTTTACAACTTTCAAAAAATATATATTCCACTGAGGAAAAAAGGGTGTAAAAGAAATGACAGCCATCCGTGGCTAAGTAAAGAAATTAAGGATAGTATCCAACTAAAAACAAGGACATATAAGGTAGCCAAACTTAGTGGGAGGATAGAAGATTGGGAAGTCTTCAAAAGACAGCAAAAAGTAACTAAAGGATTGATTAAGAAAGGGAAGATAGATTATGAAAATAAATGAGCAAAAAATATAAAAACAGATAGCAAGAGTTTCTATAGTTATATAAAAAGCAAAAGGGTGGCTAAGGCAAACGTAGGTCCCTTAGAGGATGAGACCAGGAAATTAATGGTGGGAAACATGGAGATGGCAAAAATGCTGAACAAATATTTTGTTTCAGTCTTTACGGTAGAGGACACTAAGAATATCCCAACACTGGACAAACAGGGGGCTCTAGGGGAGGAGGCGCTAAATACGATTAAAATCACTAAGGAATTGGTACTCAGTAAAATAATGGGACTCAAGGCGGATAAATCCCCTGGACCTGATGGCTTACATCCTAGGGTCTTGAGGGAAGTGGCAGTAGGGATTGTGGATGCTTTGGTAATTTTCCAAAATTCCCTGGACTCAGCAAAAGTCCCGGCAGATTGGAAAACTGCTAATGTAACCCCCTTATTTAAAAAGGGTAGTAGGCAGAAGGCTGGAAATTATAGACCAGTTAGTCTAACATCTGTGGTGGGTAAAATTTTGGAGTCTATTATTAAGGCACGTTGACCCCCTGGGACACATCTCATTGTCTTGGCTGTGCTCTTAGTGTGTCTTTGATGTAGGGAAAGATTTGAATACATTTTTTCTGTGTTTATATTGTGAATTCTGGGAGATTCTCTCACAGCTACCCTACCTGAAGAAGGAGCGACAGCTCCGAAAGCTTGTAATTTTAAATAAATCTGTTGGACTATAACCTGGTGTTGTGCGACTTCTCATTTTTGTCCACCCCAGTCCAACGCCGGCATCTCCACATCATTATTAAGGAGACAGTAACGGAACATTTAGATAAACATAATTTAATAGGGCAAAGTCAGCATGGCTTTATGAAGGGGAAGTCATGTCTGACAAATTTGCTTGAGTTCTTTGAGGACATAACGTACAGGGTGGATAAAGGGGAACCAATGGACGTAGTGTATTTAGACTTCCAGAAGGCATTCGACAAGGTGCCACATAAAAGATTATTGCTCAAGATAAAAAAATCACTGGATTGGGGGGAATATTCTGGCATGGGTGGAGGATTGGTTATCTAACAGGAAGCAGAGAGTTGGGATAAATGGTTCATTCTCGGACTGGCAACCAGTAGCCAGTGGTGTTCCGCAGGGGTCGGTGCTGGGTCCCCAACTCTTTACAATCTATATTAACGATTTGGAGGAGGGGACCGAGTGTAACATATCAAAGTTTGCAGATGATACAAAGATGGGAGGGAAAGTAGAAAGTGAGGAGGACATAAAAAACCTACAAGGGGATATAGACAAGCTGGGTGAGTGGGCGGAGATTTGGCAGATGCAATACAATATTGGAAAATGTGAGGTTATGCACTTTGGCAGGAAAAATCAGAGAGCAAGTTATTATCTTAATGGCGAGAAACTGGAAAGTACTGCAGTACAAAGGGATCTGGGGGTCCTAGTGCAAGAAAATCAAAAAGTTAGTATGCAGGTGCAGCAGGTGATCAAGAACGCCAACGGAATGTTGGCTTTTATTGCTAGGGGGATAGATTATAAAAACAGGGAGGTATTGCTGCAGTTATATAAGGTATTGGTGAGACCGCATCTGGAATACTGCATACAGTTTTGGTGTCCATACTTAAGAAAAGACATACTTGCTCTCGAGGCAGTACAAAAAAGGTTCACTCGGTTAATCCCCGGGATGAGGGGGTGGACATATGAGGAGAGGTTGAGTAGATTGGGACTCTACTCATTGGAGTTCAGAAGAGTGAGAGGCGATCTTATTGAAACATATAAGATTGTGAAGGGGCTTGATCGGGTGGATGCGGTAAGGATGTTCCCAAGGATGGGTGAAACTAGAACTAGGGGGCATAATCTTAGAATAAGGGGCTGCTCTTTCAAAACTGAGATGAGGAGAAACTTCTTCACTCAGAGGGTAGTAGGTCTGTGGAATTTGCTGCCCCAGGAAGCTGTGGAAGCTACATCATTAAATACATTTAAAACAGAAATAGACAGTTTCCTAGAAGTAAAGGGAATTAGGGGTTACGGGGAGCGGGCAGGAAATTGGACATGAGGCTGAGTTCGGATCGGTCGAGGCCCTGTGGGTGGCGTAGCGGGCCCAGGGGCTGAGTGGCCAGGTCCTGCTCCTACTTCTTGTGTTCTTTAGATTTGAGGTGAGGGTCAGATCAGCCATGATCTTATTGAATGGCGGAGCAGGCTCGAAGGGCCGATTGGCCTACTCCTGCTCCTATTTCTTATGTTCTTATGTTCCCTACCTCACCCGACTCCGCTGAAACTCTCCTGCATCTTTGTCGCCTTCCGATTTGGCTTTTCCAGTGTGCACCTCGCTGACCTCCCAAGCTCCAATCTCCATTCATTCCAACTCCTTTAGATCTCCACTGGCCATATCCTATCCCATACAAAGTCCCACCTACCCATCAGCCCTGTACCGGTTGACCTCCAATGGCTTCCTGTATATCAGTGCAACAGCTTCAAGATCCTTGTCTTCATCTGTATATCCATCTGCAGCCTTGCTCCTCCCTACTTCTGCAAATTTCTTGAGGCCTATATCTCTGCTTGCACCCTCTACTCTTTGTGCTTCCCTCTCCTTCTTTCTCCTCTCCACTATCGCATTGGTGGAATAGCGTTCAGCCATCTCACCCCCCACACTCCTTAAACCACAACCACTTCCCACCTTGATGCATCTATTCGCACCTTCAAAAGCTTCCTAAAAGCCTGCCTCTTAAATAGCTCTTCCAGCCACCTATCCTAATTTCACTGCTCCTCAGGTAATGATGCAAGTAGTAGTAGGACATCTCCAGAATGGAATGTGAGTTGGAGGATTGAGGAGGCAAAGAAGGTTTGAAATTGTTTAAGTTAACGGCCCCAAAATTCCAGTAGGGTCATTCTGCCAATGGAAGAGTTGAGAGATTGAGACCCCCCCTTCCCAAATTATGGGGACAGGATCATTTGCATATGAGGGGCAGGTGCATCAGCAGCACCCACCCTAAAGTACCAGGAGACAGTGTAGGAGACCAAGAATGGAAAAGCCAAAGTGAGAACAGAAGGGGAAGTCACGGTGGACTACAGGGGGGGGGAGTCATTATGCTCGTGGACAGAATGGAGATGTAGAGAAAGCAACCATTTAATGGTCTTTTGGTCTCTCATTGTGGAAGAAAGAGCACATCATGAGGAACAGTCTCTGGCAATCAGCTTTGCAGCAGGGTTTTTTTACTTGTGACTGCCTTACCCACAGAGCAAAAAAGGGCCTCCGTCTTCACTAAACCACTGAAGTGCAGTTGTGTCCTGCCAGTAAATGGCTTCTACTAGATTAAATTTGAACACAGGCTAGCGTTAGGTCACAATTAATTACCAGGAATGTGTGCTAAATCATAAAGTGCAGCGAAGCAACTTGCACTCACTATGGATACCTAACTCGTGAAGTAACAACTATTTACTTGAAAGGAAGGTTGACTTGAGGGAAAAAACCCTGTGTACGTTTAGGCTGGGTTCAAATGTCATTGTATGCACCAACCACAATGGTAGCTATTTTCTATTTTAGTGAAAGGGGAAGGGTGTGTACACATTTTATTTTGTATACTTTGATTATGTAACTAGTTGGTCCAGTGACATTCCATTATCTAGGTTTATCTGCTTGGTAAACATATGAAGTCCTATGAAGGTTATTCCCTGTTGCTGTGATTGTAATGGTCATTGTGACACCATAAACTTAGCAAATGAACCTGAGCAACCATGCTGTTAAGTTAGTAATTCCATAATAGGCAGGTTTTTGCGCTTTTTTTAAAGTATTCCCTGGTCTGGGTGGCATGCGTTCAAAATGGACACTTCCTCACCACTCTCAATTACTAACGTGAACTTTGAACTCCTCGTAAGTATTTACCATGTACCACTCTCGCTGCTGTACCCACTGAATATAATGAAGGGAAGAAGAACTGAAGTCAGCAACTCCACAGGAGATATATAAAATTAAATTAAATACATGTAGAGTGAATTCCAGGCAGTGCTCTCCCCTCAGAATTTAGATGATTATTAACAACTCAAGTTTAATTTTGGCCGTTATATGATCATAGGAAGTTAATGTTTGAGAGTTATTCCTCTGTATTTTTTCATACAATGTATACTGACCACATTGTGGTGGTAACCTGTTTATTATTCCTCAATAAGCTTAAAGTTCTTGCTCTATCAGACTGGACGTGATTTCTTACCAGCAACCCAGAGTGCACTGGCAATTGACATTCATCACAGCAGCCACCATCAGATGAATTAAGAGAATCGCTTTGGGCTATATGGTGCAGTAGATTTAACGCCTTGTCCTCTAGAGCCTGGATTCAAATCCAGTCCACACTGATTTTTGGTCTGAAGTGAAAGGTTTGGCAGTTTGAACCCACTTTCTATTCAGTATGGTCCACAGCATAAAACTGCTACTTTGGCACAAGCACAAGTAAATTATTAGTCTCACTCATGCCCTGTTTTGTACCAAAAACCTTGGTGGCACGACTACTCTGTATTCGACCAAAATTTGGTACCAAAAACTGTGTCAAATCTCTTCCCACTAAATCTTTGTCCCTGGCTATGAACCATGACCAGACTGGCTAAGGACAGCAGGTTTCCTTCCCTAAAAGACATTATTTTCTCTGAAATTGCTGTAGTGCAGTTGGCTCATCTAACTATTCTTTCATTAGCTCGGGTTTCCAAGGGTTCACCTGAATGGCAGGTCCGGCTGCCACTGAGTTGAGATCAGCTCAGTCTTGCTGCTCTTGGATACAAATCCCAGCACTTGGTTGAAGTGCAGCTGCCACTTGAACACAGCTGGTATCAAACGTTGATCCCTCGTGAGGGTTGACATCCAGAAGCACTAAGATGCCAATCCCCATTCAGGCCAATAAAAGCTGGTGAGAGGGAGACTCTGGGTAAGACAAATGAGCAAGTCCTTTCACGTCAGAACACCTAATGTAGATGATGTAAGCTGCTCATAAACCTACCTTAGTTGCAGTACCTCCTCTTATGTAGCAGATTTAGAGATATTGCAACTTGGGTTTGCTTAACAGCAGCCTATGTCCCAACCTCGCTGTCTCTTTTTGGGAGGAGTATTTTACATTCAAAGTACTATTCTTCATCCCACAGTGCTAATTTCTTTAAAACAAATTTGATGAAAAAAGCTTAATTTTAGTTTTAATGAGCTAACTGATGATTTTGTCTATCATTCTCTTTAGCTGTTGTTACAAGTTCAACTACAACTACAGTGGTACAGTCTGCGTATCCACCGCAACCACAAGTACCAGCACAAGGTTTTGTTCCGTACCAAGGATATACTCCGATGCCAATACAGCCAGCACCACCTATAGCTCCCTATCCTGCAAGTGCTCCCTATCCTGCAAGTGGCCCCTATCCACCACCATATCCAACTCCATATTCTGGACAACCACCTTCGTACCAAGATACTGTGGCAAGTAAGTAAGCTTAATGTAGTGCACGCAGTACTCTGGAATTTTCTCACTATGTGTACAATGCCGATCAGCACCAGGCTGTGAATAACATGATCGAGTTATGAGATGCAGATATGTGGTTTTTGCGTTGGAGCAGAATTTCACTTTTCAGAAGAAAATTTGATAAAACTAGGGCATTGCTGACAGTGAGCCAGAGGATACGCTAGAAGTTTGAGCGTGATGTGGTGAGCCAGTAACATAATTGGGCAGTGATGAAGTGTTTTATGGAATTTAAAAAAAAAAAATTTTGCCATGGACATATTTAATATACAATGCACTCAATAAGCAAGATTGTTAATAGATTGGTACAAAAGTATAAATTTCAAGGAAGAAACAAGAAACCAAATATGACTTTAAAAGCATTTTATGTTTCCGACAACTGTCAATGCTTGTATGTGTTTATATGTTTCGAGTATACACACAGTGTGGCAAACATAAGCACAGTCAATGCTTCCTTTTGATCCTCTTCCTGGTCTCTGCCACTTTATCTTCCTCACTGAAAACAGCACAGCTTCCCTACTGTCATGACTATCATTTATTATAGGAAGTGACCTGGCACATATAGCTGAAGATCAGTACACTTGGCGGGTGGTGAAAAGACCATGTGCAAGGCCAAAACCGGGCAAGTTGCGACAGGCAGGCAGCTGAAGATCTTTCTCAGATCTTGTGGTGTTTACATGTCAGCCCGTTGTCATAATCAGGCTGGTCATAAACATTTCCATAATTGGTGTCGATTAATTTTCAAAGGCCAGAAAGTGTGGGATAATTTTAAAATATCTCTGAGTGGGGATGTCCTATCAATTGGGATGCACCAAAGAGAGAGTAAACTTCCAAATGTGTGTGTGCAAATTCTGATATTAGTTATGATTGTTTTAATACATACTGTTTTGGCCTGGGAATTACTTTGTGACCGTGCATGAAGGCTTAAGGCATTTGTACGGAATTCCCTTGTCCATTACTTTAGCAGAGGCATTAACAGTTTTATTTCAAAGTTAACATCCTCACTAAAATGTGTTTCATATGAATATATTCACATGCTGTTATCAGCTGTAATTTCAAAGTCTTTATTACTTATTTAACTTTTGTCAATTCCTGATTTATCAGTGCAAGTCTTGCATTTGTATTTATGACCGTTCTGAAACCAGGTGAACTACAATTACCTCAACTGTTAAAAATTATTTGACTAAACTGTAGTGCTGTACAATCTACAGTTTAGAGCAGTAAACACAACAATTCAGTTCGAGGTATTAGTCTTTTAAACATTACAATATGATTAAATTGCGCATTGTAGCAAAATTTTACAAAACAGTACTTCAACAGTCAACAACGAATAATCCTGCAGTCTTAACAGCTCAGTGACCAGATTATAGGGTGCACTTGAAAGCACTCGTCTATGAACAGGCTTTCAAATCGATAAAGCAGTAAAAAAGCACCAACTTAACTTCCTGTATCTGAAACATTCAAATGCTACCAAAACAGGAACTTTTTTTTCATTCATTCGCTGGCAACTTCAACCTTTATTGGCCATCCCTAGTTGATCTGAGAAGGTGCTGGAGGGCGGCCTTCTTGAACTGCTGCAGTCCGTATATTCTTTATAGCAGTTTAATACAAAAAAGTGGCTGCTAGGCCACTTCAGAGGGCAGTTGAGAGTCAACCATGTTGGTGTGGGACAGGAGTCATGTATAGACCAGACTGGGTAAGGACATTCGTGAACCAGTTGGGTTTTGAGGACAATCCGACAGCTTCATGGTCACTTTTACTGATACCAACTTTTTATTTCCAGATTTCTTGTTAAACTGAATTCAAATTCTCAAACTGCCATGGTGGGATTTGAATTTACATTTACATTCTCTAGATTATTGGTCCAGACTTCTGAATTACGAGTCCAGTAACATAACCTGTACTCTCGCTTCAATATCTGCAAAACTGCCCAGGTATGTCCTGTCCACAAAAAGCAGGACAAATCCAATCCGGCCAATTACCGCCCTATCAGTCTACTCTCAATCATCAGCAAAGTGATGGAAGGTGTCATCGACAGTGCAATCAAGTGGCACTTACTCGCCAACAACCTGCTCACTGATGCCCAGTTTAGGTTCTGCCAAGACCCCTCAGCTCCTGACCACATTACAGCCTTGGTCCAAACATGGGCAAAGCAGCTGAATTCCAGAGGTGAGATGAGAGTGACTGCCCTACACATCAAGGCAGCATTTGACCGAGTGTAGCATCAAGGAGCCCTAGTAAAACTGAAGTCAATGGGAATCGGGGAAAACGCTCCACTGGCTGGAGTCATACCGAGCACAAAGGAAGATGGTTGTGGTGGTTGAAGGTCAATCATCACAGTCCCAGGACATCGCTGCAGGAGTTCCTCAGGGCAGTGTCCTAGGCCCAACCATCTTAAGCTGCTTCATCAATGACCTTCCCTCCAACATAAGGTCAGAAATGGGGATGTTCGCTGATGAATGCAGAGTGTTCAGTGCGATTCACAACTCCTCAGATAATGAAGCAGTCCATGCCCGCATGCAACAAGACCTGGATGACATTCAGGCTTGGGCTGATAAGTGGCAGGTAACATTCACGCCACACAAGTGCCAGGCAATGACTATCTCCAACAAGCGAGAGTCTAACCACCGCCCCTGGTCATTCAACAGCATTACCATCGCCGAATCCCCGACCATCAACATCCTGGGGGTCACCATTGACCAGAAACTTAACTGGACCAGCCACATAAATACTGTGGCAACAAGAGCAGGTCAGAGGCTGGGTATTCTGTGGCGAGTGTCTTGCCTCCTGACTCCCCAAAGCCTTTCCACCATCTACAAGGCACAAGTAAGGAGTGTGATGGAATATTCTCCAATTGCCTGGATGAATGCAGCTCCAGCAACACTCTAGAAGCTCAACACCATCCAGGACAAAGCAGCCCGCTTAATTGGCACCCCATCTACCACCTTAAACATTCACTCCCTCCACCACCGGCGTACCGTGGCTGCAGTGTGTACCATCTACAAGATGCACTGCAGCAACTCGCCAAGGCTTCTTCGGCAGCACCTCCCAAACCCGCGAGCTCTTCCACCTAGAAGGACAAGGGCAGCAGGCACATGGGAACACCATCACCTCCAAGTTCCCCTCCAAGTCACACACCATCCTGACTTGGAAATATATCGCCAATCCTTCATCGTCGCTGGGTCAAAATTCTGAAACTCCCTCCCTAGCAGCACTGTGGGAGTACCTTCACCACACTGACTGCAGCGGTTCAAGAAGGCGGCTCACCACCACCTTCTCGAGGGCAATTAGGGATGGGCAATAAATGCTGGCCTTGCCAGCGACTCCCACATCTCATGAACGAATATTTTTTCAAAAAAATACTGGAACAAACATTTGATTGTTGCTCTTGCACCAGTATGTCTGGTGCATTTTACCCTCATTACTGCAAGGTCCATTAATATTTAAACTGTTCTGGGTTGGGGCTTTTTTGAGCATTCTTTCAGGTTTATTTCCTCCTATGAATTCTTGCTGCTTGTTCCCCACTGACTGTTTTTGGAGCACGATGTTTTGAGGCAGCTGAGTAAGTTGCCTTTAATTTTTAAAAAACCCTGCAGGATGACGATTTAATGTGGAACTGCTAGTGAGAACCTGAAGTCCTGGAAGGAATCGGCAAGTCCACAGCCTCCAAACTCAATGTTCTCTCGTATATCTCTTGCGTTTGGTTAAAAAAAAAGGGAGGGAGGGTTCGCCATGAATACTGAGGATGGAGATGAGCAACTGCCAATCAGCTGTGAAAATAATGATGCCACCTTCGAAAGTAAAGGAATATATTTAGGATAATAGGACTGGGAGCAGGGGAAACTATATGACACGGAGGGTTGCAAGGCTGTGGAATTAGTGATTAAAGCAAGAGGCCATGTTTAGGTAGGTGGTTGAAGGAAAAGGCAATTAAAGGCTTGTGGGAACAGGGTGGGCATACGTGACTGGGTACGAGGATAAACACCAACGCCAACACAAACTGGTTGGGCTGAATGACCTTGTCTTTCTGTGTTGTAATTTTGACCGAGAAATGTGTAAACTGAATTACATTGAGCACTAATATTCTCTTCCATTTTCATTTCAGCTGGTGCAGGCGCACCTTATGCAGCAGGACAGCCACCCTATCCCGCCGCACAGCCTGCATACAATCCCGCCGTACAGCCACCATACAATCCCGCCTCACCGGCACCATACAATCCTGCCGCACCATACAATCCTGCCGCACCGGCACCATACAATCCCGCCGCACAGCCACCGTACAATCCTGCCTATGGGACTCCAGAGAAGTCACATTAGTAAACATATGGCCAATTCTATTGTCAAGTGCATTTACTGATCTATTTTAGCCTGTTACTATTTTGTATAAGTTTAGTGCTGGAGAGGAATTATCTTGTAAACATTTCAAACATGTTCAGTTAACTGTAAATTACTTATGTTTAAAAGAGTTTATTTTTTCCCCCTTCAGTTCCTTGACTAAGGAGATGTGAAATCTGTTTTTAAGTGCAAACCTCATCTCGGGTTATCTCATTTTTCCAGCTCTTTTGGTCAAACCAGAGGTAGCACAGCTTTGTTTTGTATTTAAAAAGAGAGAACAAAAAGGTTCCTTTAAGCAATCTTGCGTTGCAAAAAATACATGTTTTGATATCTGCCTAATTTCCCCTTCTGTGAAGGCTACTGCTTCACCATTTGCCATTAAAGAAAAGATGTGTCTTTTGTGAGTGGCTTCTTTTGCATCCTTTTTTAAAAAAGAAAATGAAAGTTTGCTGTGTTTTGCGTTTTGTGCGGATAGATTTCTGTCCGTAAACTGAAAGCGGAGGTAAATCGCAGATGCATAGTAGATATGGCACCAATCTTCATGGATCACTTCCCTCCCCAGATATCAGGTAGCACTTCACAAACCTGATGCTGCATTTGGTGACTTCTATTTTTTGTTAAAAAATTGGCAAAAGACAAGCTAAATATTGTGGATTTCTGTATTCCTATTTGTTACTTTCTCTCTGCCCTCCCTTTCACGCCCCTTTCGATCTTCCCTTCAGCTATATGGCACATTTTTGGTGAGTGACTGAACTGAGGAGGAACTCTGCTGTAGGGATTCTCTGCTTTTCCCATCTCAGACTTTTGGCCAATGGCAGCTGACTTTCTGCCCATGTGGAAGGATTCCAAAACAGCTGTGAAGACAAACAGACCTGTGCAGCTCGGAGGCTCCGATCTGTTGCATCATCCAGGGCCGCGTGGTGGCCAGTTCCTGATCTGCCACCTGACAACAGCCTAGTTATTTCCACACAAGGAAGGAGGGGAAATTAAAGGAGCAGTGACAACTGAAACAGCTCGCACCCTTCCTAGCAGTCAGCTGTAAAGGAGCATTGGCAGAGGTCTCGCAGCAGGGCTCCAGCCTGTTCTCTCGAGGGAGCACGACGATTTGCACAGAGAGACTGAAGAGGGAAGGAAGAAACCAAACCATTCCGAATAAATATAAGTACTTTCGGCTTGATGCCTTTTACATTCATGACTTTAAAAACAGGAATGGTTGAAGTTTTTACTGAGGAGAAGTTTTAATGTGCAGCTCCACAAAGGTCAATGGAACTGCTTCCAGCAACCCAACGAGCTTGGAAGCAGATTAGATGTATTGTGGAATCGCTGAACGGGAGCTGAAATCTGCTGTGGGCAGCTTGTGTACCGACGGAAATCATGATGTTGTCTTGTTTGCTCTGTCACTTTAAATTACCTTCCTCCTCTCCCGCCCCCTTCACTCCCCCCCCACAAAAAAAACACACACACACACACACACACACCGAGTATGAGCACATTTCTATCGCTGCTTTATAATTACTTTGTAGCTATTGTCTAAGGACATTTTGGTTAAATTCATTGAATCAAGATTTGTATATTATATGGGTAATTGGCATAATTCAGATGCTGCAGTATTGCTTGAATAATATACATTACATATAATGTTCAAATGGTTGTATAATAAAATCATATAAGCATATTGTGTCATAGTATTGTTGGTTTATCTATTGTTCTAAAGCTGCAACTGAACCTGCCATATAAACAAGCACTGAACTGTGCTGATTTTGTGCCTTTTAAGTTGGGGGTATCAGTGTTTGATATTGAACTTCTTCCCCCTCTCCCTACTTTTTACGTTTTATCAGCATGACACATTCCCAGGATGGTATCAAACAGATTTAGGAACCAGGTAACATTCCCTCTGCATGATCCCATAACCTGTTTCAATCCTAAACTCCGAGCAGCACCTCTTACTCATAGTATAATGTTCTAGTTCTTCTATCATCCATCCTTGTGGCCTCTCTTAGCTATACAGCCTAGTTGTGTACAGTTTTGTGCTATGGACTTGTCACACTAGGAGATGGAATGAACTTGCCCTGGCCGATTCATAACAGAACAAAATATCGAATAAGAAAAGGTAAAAGCAAAAATACTGCGGATGCTGGAAATCTGAAATAAAAACAGAAAATGCTGGAAATACTCAGCAGGTCAGGCAGCATCTGTGGAGAGAGAATCAGAGTTAATGTTTCAGGTCGATGACCTTTCATCAGAATAAGAAAAGGTGCCGACTATTTGTCCCATCATGGATTCGACTCAACCGTTGACAACAACCAGAGGGAAATCCTCTGAAACACAATCCTTAGTGAAATTTTCTTAAGCCCACTCCAGGATATCAGTCCACCCTTACAGCTCACACTAGTCAACAGGAACCAGTCACATCCCTTGGATGACAATGTCCACAATCTCCACAGCATAGCTTGAATTTGTTCATTGTTGTCCTTACTTTCCAATAGTATCATTCATGCTTTTTTTTAAACTTTAAACAGATGGCAGAGAGGATACTTTGATTGCATCAGCCCAAGTTGGATTCAGAAACCGCTTCCCAGAGATCAAAGAGTGTTTTTTCCAACTGACTTGGCCGGCCAGCGAGGCCGCCTTGGGCGTAAATAATCTAGTGAAGCTTTCGTAATAATGAAGTGTTCATGTGCCTTGTTCTGCAGGTGCAGAGGACAGCAGCTGGGATTGATACACCACCATGTTTTTCATTGCTAGTGATACGATTGCAGAATATGCAATTAACAATAACTATTTGCATTTATATAGCACCTTTAAGGTAGTAAAACATCCCAACGTGCTTCACAGAAGCGTTATCAAACAAAATTTGACACCGAGCCGCACGAGATATTAGAACGGATGACCACGGTTTTAAGGACCGTCTTAAAGGAGGAGAGGCAGAGAGGTTTAGGGAAGGAATTCCAGAAGTAAGGACCTAGGCAGCTGAAGGGACAGCTGCCAATGGTGGAGTGATTAAAATCGGGGATGCGCAAGAGGCCAGAATTGGGGGAGCGCAGAGAACTCAGAGGGTTGTAGGGCTGGAAGAGGTTACAGAGATGAGGAGCAGCGAGGCTATGGAGAGATTTGAAAACATTTCTGTTTACATAATCGAAATGCTTAGCCAAATTAGAGATTTTGTGAAATTATAGGTGGGGCTACTTGCTTCTGTAGACGCAGGGAGCTACGCACTCTTGGACTTTGATGTGGTGAGCCATATCTAGTTTCTGTGGGGCGTTGCTAAGATTGTGGTTCATGAAACATTGTATTGAAACACACCTTTGGTTAAAGATATGAGGATTTAATATGATTTGAATTTCTTCATGAATGTATATACCTGGGGGTGAAAACAATCCAAGCTTTCAACATTTTTTCCAAGTATCATTTGAGGAACTCTGAAACTTTAAAGCTGCAGTTTCCCATTTTGGATTGAGCCATGTCGGGGAGGTGGTACAAGACTTGGGTCACAAGAACTCAAAGGGAGGTCAGAATTGAACTAGGAAACCCACCAGTGCCCCATACAGTGTGTATGTGGTATATGTTGGGTGTTGTATATTTGTGTCCATTAGAGTTTATTTGCCAGTGTTTTCTTATGTTAAAGAATGCTGCAAGTGAAAGACAAATATTACTGTACAAACGTGTAAAGTTTACAAGTGCCCATCTAACTATGTGGTCATTCACACCTGAGAGTTTTAGCATTGATTTTGAAGTCTACAAATAGTCTCTCTTTCTGAAGTTGTAATTGCTTTATTCAGATTCCTCGTGCAAATTGGACCAAACCACTATTGCTGCAAAACTTTGGCTATTTGTATTTCCAATGTTGTTTACTGTATGCTGCATTTTAATAGCAATAAATCCATTATCATTTTTAAAATCTACTTCAACAGTATTACACTGGATGCCAGGTTGATCAGAGTTTACTGATCATTTTGCACATTATATTCATGTAATCCTTGATCATCTCACGATGTTTTCTTATTTTGGGGTTGCTGACCCCAGCACATATCCTTCGAGATGAATGTAACCCCAGAAGAACTATGTGGGAAATACAGGTCAATGCTCTAGTGTGTAAAGAGGGATACATGCTTGATAATTGGACTAGACCAATGCGATTAGGTCCAACTGAAAATTGCTGTTGCTGCACCCTTCTCCAAATTTCTTCTATTAATACTATGTGAAGACACTGTTACAGGATGTTAATGATAGAATTTTCAGTAAATTGCTGATTTTTAACAAAGTATTGTATCGTGCCCATTGGACTAATCAAAATGGTGTTTATTTCACCTTATTGCTATTCACCTGATCTGCAAGTACATTGATTCACTATTTGGTGCAATGTTGGTGGACACATTGGATCCTTTAACCTCTGTACCATGGCTTTGAATATAGCCAAAATTATTGTGGGCTATGGCGATGTTACATTGGTACAATAGAGGTCTTCTGAGGTGGTCAAAACACACTGCTCGAGTAAAGCATTTTGACAGTGCATCAATTCTGTGTTATCTCTGAGCTGAGAGCACTCAATGTTGACATGGAGTTCAAAACATCATAAAATGTTCCATTCCTCAGCACGACCTTGAGCACAAAAAAAAATCACCTTGTAAAATTGAAGAAGCGTATCTATCCTCCGTAGCTTGCACCACAGCAGAGAACTGAAAATGGTGTATAAAGAGATTGACCCTCATATGGATCTACTCTGCTCCTCTCATATACCATACCCTGGCATTGCCATTCATGAGGAGACAGAAGCTGGCAGAGCCGGCCCCAAAAATACATTTGTGCTGGTGCCAACTTCCTGTGGTGCCACAGCTTAAATTCTGCCCAGAGTGTATAATGCTTGGTATTATCCAACTCTTAATACTTACCTTTAAAATTATCTTCAATTTGTCACTTTTTTTTTAGCTATTGATTATTCCAATTTAACAGATTGAGGAGGATATGGGGACATGAGTTAAACTATATACAAGTAGGAATAACTGGATGTTAGGCAGTTCATCTTTTCTTAGAGCGTAGTGAGTCTCTGGAATACTTTGCCAGCTGGCGTGGAGGATGTTGACTATCTGCATGCCTTCAAGAGGGAGCTGGACCGGTTCTTGACTGGGGCAGAGATAACACGTGGTCCATATGATCTGGACTGGTTTTGATTGCCTGAGGGGGTCAGGGAGGAATTTTACAGAGTATTTTTTCCCTTATTGGCCCTGGGTTTTCGTTCCCTTTTTTTGCCTCTCCCTGGAGATTACACGGCGGTGGGGGAGGGCGCGGAGGAAGCGAGGATGGAAATGTTTAGTCATGATGCTCTGACCGTCATGGTGTGGGGAAGGCTTGATGGACCAGCTGGTCTTTTGCTGCCCATCAATTTTGTCTCTTTGTAAGATTTTCTTTAGTACTGCTGAACTCATTGGAAATCCACATACTGTAGTCACAGTCCCATGCTTACCCTGGACAAAACTCTGATTTGGGCACTGGACTGTAAAGAATAAATGTCCAAGTGATATGTCATCAACAATTACAATGCCCTGGGAACCCCCAAGACATTTTATTCAGCAAATCATGGTTTAACTCTCTGGTATATCAGGAAAAAAGTTTTAAGGTATGGGCTAATGTGGTACAGTGAGAAGGATATATTACAAGGATAGCTTGGCAGCACTTTCCCAGTACAAGTAATGACTGGTTTACTGATGATCATATTTTCAGAGGTTGAATATGCTATTGAGTGCCTTGGGCCTACCACAGCTGCCTGAAGTGTTCTGAATGGAAGCTCAGCAGCCTTCCACCTCCCAAGCTGCAGCCACTGGGGATACACCTCTTGCAGCACTAGGATAGGTAAGCAAGCAAACAAGAAAGGCACTAGGGGGCTGTTTAACAGTGTTTCTTAATCATAGAATCATACAGCATAGAAAGAGGTCATTCAGCCCATCGTGTCTTTGCCAGCTCTTTGAAAGAGTTATACAATTTGTCCCCCTCCCCTGCTCTTTTCCCCAGTGCCTTGCATATTGCTCCTTTTCAAATATATATCCAATTCACTTTTGAAAGTTATTATTGAATCTGCTTCCACCACCCTTTCTGGTAATGCATTCAAGATCATAACAACTTGCTGTATAAAAAAAAAATGTCTGCTAATTTCCCCCCTCCCCCTGGATTTTTTGCCGATTATCTTGAATCTGTGTCCTCTGGTTACCGACCCTGGTTAGACAGTTCCTCCCTATCTGCTCTATCAAAACCCCTCATCATTTTGAACACCTCTATTAAATCTCCCCTGAACCATCTCTGCTCTAAGGAGAACAATCCCAGTCTCTCCACATAACTGATTATGTGGATTATTCCTGTTAACTAGAAACACATATGGAAGAGAGTTGTTTTAAATGGTGCTGGCACCACTTCCAAGGTTAGAACACTGAAAGAAGACATGTTGACACTCGCCTGAACTCCTAGGAACCCTTGACTCTCAACCTATTCAGTGGAGCGGGAAGTGTTCCAACCTCAGGAACCGTGCAAAAATGGTGAATCTAATCAGGAAGCTTGCTATTTTGACCTAGAATGTATTTAAGTTTCAAAACAAAATTAAATGCTGCGCGGAGGAGGTGACAAACATTTAAGGATAAGGCAATTGGAGGGCTTTACCCTAGAGTTTTCTTTTAATTATACATGAAACGCTGAACTTCAGAAATACTGCCTGCCACAAATGAGACTCTTTATATTGAGTTGGTAACATCTGGTTTTGATTTTCCCCACTGTAATGCTACCCAGAAGCTTGATCAGAAACTAGTTTGCAGTTCTAGCAGATTCTAGGTTCTGCTGTGACACACAGATACCAATCTAACTACTTAGCATACGTTACATCTGACCTTTAGTGAATCGTTAAAAGGGAACTGTAGTGTGTGGAAAAGTACAAGTAATGGTGCACAGTTCCCCTTTCATTGATCAGTTTATTGCTCCCTCTGTTGGTCTATTGTATACTGGACTTTTAAGACAGGGGAAGCCCCATAAATAAGATTGTCAAACCAACCAATAGTGCCCTAAAGCAGAGGAACTGTTGATAGAACGATTATACTTAGGCTCTGAATGCAATAGGTTTAAAGAGACACATTTCTTTCTTTGGATTTTCTATTGTTTTTAATTGAAGAAGCAAAACAAACATAACCAGTATGATTTATGAAGGCAAAACTATACACCATTATACTTACCCTTACACTGGCCTTCCCCTTTTTGCTGTTTTTATCAGTTTTCACAAGCGGTACAAATCCATTTTCCCTGAAATATCTTAAAGTGCAGTTCACAGGAGGATTTTCTGAATTTAAAAGGTAACAGAAACAGTTAATTAAAATCAAATTAATAATAACTGCTACTTGCGCTTATATAATGCTCCTCAATTTTCCGATTGGGTGTAAACATGAGCGGGGCTTGTGTGGTGCTTGAACTGACTTGCAGTGTGCTGACTCTGTGCCAATATCCAAGATCCACCCAATCATCATAAGACAGGTGAACTCCAGGAATGGGAAACACCTCTCAATGAGAGCTCACCTAGTTGGGGGACAGGAAATCGTGCTGCTGCAGGAAGACATGTTAGAGTGCTTTACAATTCGGAAGAAAGGAATGTAGTGGATATTGAGCATAGGGAAAGGGGACGGGAATGGAGTGGCTAGAATGGGAGCTCAAGGCATCATCAAAGAAGAGGGATTTGAGGAGTTTTCTGGAAAGCAGGAAGGATGGAGGCAATATGGAGGAAACTGGGCAGAGAAATCCAAAGGGCAATGATGGAACGGAGTGAGTGAGGCATGAGGAAATAGCCAGTGGTGGAGACAAAGAGGGTACATGCAGGGGCATAAGGCAAGGGAAAATCATTAAGGAAAAGTGGGATGAAAGCATTGAGAGATTTAAAAACAAGTACAAGAATTTTTAAGTAGCTTTGTTGAGGCACAGGAAGCCAGTGTCATTGGAGAGGGTAGGGGTGATGGGAAAATGGGACTATGTGGGGCTGAGGATGCGGGCTGGGGCTTTTTAGATAAGTTGAAGCATCTGGAGGGTTCATGAGGGAAGGATAACTAGAACTGGTGATGAAGGAATGAACTAAGGTTTCAGCAGCAGATGGGGAGAGAAAGCAATATTGTAGAGCTTGAATTGTAACACAGGGCTTCAAGACTTTGTTAATAAGTGGATGTGGGAGAAGAAGCTGAGCTTGGGTTGAACAGGCCACCAGGTTCCGCACTTCTTGGCTCAGCTTAAGATGGCACTTGGGGAGGTTGATGGACTCGAGGCCAGATTGCTTGGAAGTGCTGTTGGGAGCCAAAGAGGATAGCTTGAGTTTTGTGGACATTCAGCTGAAGGTTCATCCAGGTTTTGATATCAAATGGGCAATTTGAGAATGTGGTAGAAAATGGCTTTTCAAGATCTTGTGGGTGTTGTAAATTAATGTAGAGGGAGCCTATACCAGCCGCACACAAGCACCCGCCACACTAAAGATCATTTATTTATTCAAATGATATCCGAATCGTCAGACACCCAAGTGAAGCTATTCAATCGGAAAGTGTCGAACTAGTGAATATCTGATTCTCAATTAGTTTGAACCCAAAAAATAGGGAGTCACTGAGTTTGATTAATAAGAACATTAGAAATAAGAGCAAGAGTAGGCCATACGGCCCTTCGAGCCTGCTCTGCCATTCAACAACAACAATAACAACTTACATTTATATAATGCCTTTAAGGTAGTAAAACACCCCAAGGCGCTTCACAGGAGCGTTATCAAAAAACAAAATTTGACACTGAGCCAAATAAGATGATGTTAGGGCAGATGACCAAAAGCGTGGTCAAAGAGGTAAGTTTTAAGGAGCATCTTAAAGGAGGAAAGAGAAGTAGAGAGGCGGAGAGGTTTAGGGAGGGAATTCCAGAGCTTAGGACGTAGGCAGCTGAAGGCATAGCCGCCAATGGTTGAGCGATTAAAATCGGGGATATTCAAGAGGCCAAAATTGGTGGAGTGCAGAGATCTCGGGAGATTGTAGAACTGGAGGAGATTATAGAGATTGGGAGGGGCAAGAACATGAAGGGATTTGAAAACCGAGATGAGAATTTTGTAATCGAGGCGTTGCTTGACCAGGAGCCAATGTAGGTCAGAGAGCACAGGGGAGGTGGGTGAGTAGGACTTGGTGCGAGGTAGGACATGGACGGCAGAGTTTTGGATGACCTCAAGTTTATGGAGGGTAGAACTAGGGAGGCCGACCAGGGGTGCATTGAAAAGGTCAAGTCTTGAGGTAACAAAGGCATGGATGAGGATTTCAGCAGCAGATAAGCTGAGGCAAAGGCGGAGATGGGCGATGTTATGGAGGTTGAAATGGGCGTTCTTAGTGATGGAGTGGAGTGGCGAGGTAGGAACCTCAACTCGTGATCAAATATAACACTAAAGTTGCGAACAGACTGGGTCAGCCTCAGACAGTTGCCAGGGAGAGGGATGGAATTGGTGGCAAGGGAACAGAGTTTGTGGCGTGGACCAAAGATAATGGCTTCGGTCTTCCTGATATTTATCTGGAGGAAATCTCTGCTCATCCAGGGCTGGCTGTCAGACAAGCAGTCTGACCGTATAAAGACGGTGAAGGGGTCGCGAGAGGTGGAGGAGAGGTAGAGCTGGGTATCATCAGCGTACAGGTGAAAACTCATGCTGTGTCATCGGATGGTGTCACCGAGGGGCAGCATGTAGATGAGGAAGAGGAGGGGGCCAAGGACAGATCCTTGGGGGAATCAGAGGTAACGGTGCGGGAACGGGAAGAGAAGCCATTGCAGGTGATTCTATGGCTACGGCTGGAGAGCTAGGAGTGGAACCAGGCGAGTGCAGTCCCACCCAGCTTCAAGATGGTGGAGAGGCGTTGGAGCAGAATTGTGTGGTCAACCGTGTCAAAGGCTGCAGAGAGGTCGAAAAGGACGAGGAGGGGTAGTTTACCTTTGACACAGTCAATTAGGATGTCATTTGTGACCTTGGTAAAAGCTGTTTTGGTACTGTGGCGGGGGCAGAAACCTGATTGGAGGGATTCAAACAAGGAGTTCCGGGAAAGATGGGCACGGATTTGGGAGGTGACAACACGTTCAAGAACTTTGGAGAGGAAAGGGAGGTTGGAGATGGGGCACTAGTTTGCAATAGTTTGGAGGGGTCAAATCAAGGGGGGGTTTTGAGGAAAAGGGTGATGACAGCAGATTTGAAGGAGAGGGGGACAGTACCTGAGGAGAGAGAACATCATTCTAACATCATTCAATAAGATCATAGCTGATCTTCGATCTCAACTCTACCTTCCCACACTACTCCCATATCTCTTGATTCCCTTAGTATCCAAAAAACTATTGATCTCTGTCTTGAATAATCTTCAATATTTGTTCAATTACACAATTAGTTGCTAACTTACCTTGCCTGCATTCGCTTACATGACATAATATAGACTTAAATTTGCACTTAGATCCATACCGACCTAGATTTCTTCTTTTGATGATGGCCAACTTCTGGCATCTGTAAAAACCTATTCACGGCTGAACCTGTTTAATAATATAGCTCGTTACAGAAGTGTCTGGCATGGCTGATATTAACTGCCTTCTGAAGTGATGCGAGACATGGTGAAACTCCTACTTGCTATCCAGTAACAATGAAAGGATTCATTGTTCGCCTGGGGCATGCGACACTGGATTACTTCATGCGAATGATCACATTTCAGTTCAGAGGGAGTGAGGGCTTGCTTGTGGAAGAAAGCTTTTTGCATTTGGGAAGAAGAAGAAAAAAAACACCTGGCGTGAGCTGCAGGCACCAAATGAGTGGCCCGTGTGCCAAATGTAGCTCACCGGCTCTAGGCCGGCACAATATTGAACATCCCAGGTCGGTCCGGGGGGTGTGGGGGCTTTCGTGGGAGGGTGGAAACGGTCCGGCCATCTCCCACATTTTTTGGTGCCCAGAAGAGCACCCCTGCTGCTCCTGGTCCTACAAAAATAATTAAAATCTTACCTCTTTTGGCTCCCCTTTGACTGGACTGGCAGGTGGCACTCTACATCAGAGGACCCCGATTTGCGTAGTAAAAGGGTCGAATCAGGTGGGCGCTGTGCCCGCCCGGCAGCAGGCCCTTCCAAAGGTGGTGTCCACCAGATCGACAGTGGGACCAGAGCGGTAGCTTTTACCCACCACTTTAGAGGTGCTGATGCCTCATTTCCGCCCAGTGGCACCAGTGAATATCTCCCCCTCCCCCCAGATATCCCCTCATGAAATTTATACACAAGGTGACTGCATAACTTGGGTAGGAAATATAGTAAATTGTATAATAAAAAGAGGAAATGTTCAGCGGGTCAGGCAGCTTCTGTGGAGAGAGAGAGAAACAGACTCAATGTTTCAAGTCGTTGACCTTTCATCAGAACTGGCAAAAGTTAGAGATGTGACAGCTTTTAAACAAGCGTAGGGGCAGGGAAAGGGGGGAGTGGAGGAGGAAAGAACAAAAGGGAAGGTCTGTGATAGGGTGGAAGGCACGAGTGATTAAATGACACAAGCAAAAAGATTAAATGACAAAAGGGATGATGGTGCAAGGCAAAAGGGGGTGGTAATGGGGCAAGAAAATAAACTAAAGATGGGTCTAGAGGAGGTGTAAATGGCAACAGCAGCATCATTTCCAACAGCTGGTGTCTGAAAAAAATGGGAGCAGGGGCTAGGATCTGAAATTGTTGAACTCAATGTTGAGTCTGGAGGGCTGTAAAGTGCCTAATCGAAAGATGAGGTGCTGTTCCTCGAGCTTCCGTTGAGCTTCCTTGGAACAGTGTAGGAGGTAGATGACAGAGAGGTCAGAGTGGGAGTGGGGTGGAGAATTAAAATGACAAGTGACCGGGAGCTCAGGGTCATGCTTGCGGACTGAACGGAGGTGTTCTGCAAAACAATCACCCAATCTGTGTTTGTAGAGGAGACCGCATCGTGAATATAGTATATTACGTTGAAAGAAGTACAAGTAAATCGCTGTTTCACCTGGAAGGAGTGTTTGGGGCCTTGGACAGTGGAAAGGGAGGAGGTAAAAGGGCAGGGGTTGCATCTCCTGTGCTTGCACGGGAAGGTGCTGTGGGAAGGAGAGTGGATGTTGGGGGTGATTGAGGAATGGACCAGGGTGTCGTGGAAGGAATATCCCTTCGGAATGCTGAAAGGGGAGGGAAGGGGAAGATGTTTCTGGTGGTGGCATCACACTGGAGGTGACGTAAATGGTGGAGGATGATCCTTTGAAGGTGGAGGCTGGTGGGGTGGAAGGTGAGGACAAGGGGAATCCTATCGTGGTTCTGGGAGGGAGGGGAAGGGGTGAGAGCAGAAGTACAGGAAATGGGACAGACACGGTCGAGGGCCCTTTCAACCACGGGTGACTGTCTGTGTGGAGTTTGCATATTCTCCCCGTGTCTGCGTGGGTTTCCTCCGGGTGCTCCGGTTTCCTCCCACAGTCCAAAAATGTGCGGGTTGGGTTGATTTGGCTATGATAAATTGACCCTTAGTGTTAGGGGGGGATTAAATATGTGGGGTTATGGGGATAGGATGGGATATGTTAGGGGGAATTAAATACGTGGGGTTACAGGGGTAGGGTGTACTGTGGGGATTAAAGCAGGGACAGGGTGCTGGATTTGGATGATCAGCCATGATCGTATTGAATGGTGGAGCAGGCTAGACGGGCCGAATGGCCTACTCCTGCTCCTAGATTCTATGTTTCTATGAAATCCTCAGTTGAGGAAAAAGGAAGACATATCAGAAGCACTGGTATGGAAGGCGGCATCATCAGAACAGATGTGACGGAGAAACTGGGAGAATGGAATAGAGTCCTTACAGGAAGTAGGGTGGGAGGAAGTGTAATCAAGGTAGCTGTGGGAGTTAGTGGGATTATAGTAGATATTGGTCGACAGCCTATCCCCAGAAAAGGAGTTGAGAAATCGAGGAAGAGAAGGGAAGTGTCGGAGATGGACCATGTGAAGGTGAGGGAAGGGTGGAAATTGGAAGCAAAGTTGATGAAATTTTCCAGTTCAGGGCGAGAGCAGGAGACGGCACTGATACAGTCATCAATGTACCGGAAAAAGAGGTGAGGGAGGGGACCTGAGTAGGACTGAAACAAAGAATGTTCCACATATCCCACAAAAAGGCAGGCATAGCTAGGACCCATGCAGGTTTCCATAGCAACAGCTTTTATTTGGAGGAAGTGAGTCGAGTCAAAGGAGAAGTTGTTCAATGTAAAAACAAGTTTAGGCAGGTAGAGGAGGGTGGTGGTGGAAGGGGATTGGTTGGGCCTCTGTTCAATGAAGATAGCTGACCAAACACGGGAAGGGAAAGAAAAAGCAATGAAGGTGAACAAGGTAGAAGAGACCAACGGGAATCCTGTCGGAGAGAAGAGTAAAATGTAGAAGCTGAACAAAGAAATCTAGGAATTTGCAGTTAAAATGATTCATTTAACCAGAGCGAGTATAATGAGTGTGGGGAGAAAACAGTTTGGGGCTTTCAATCTCCACTCATTTGTTCCTTCTTTCACCAGCATTGTGATCAGAAATATGTTAACATTAGCCTATTACACCACAGCTGCTGCACTCAGACCACTCTCTGTATGACACAATATGGAGACAGCGGACCCGAGTTATGCTATTTGATGCTGTCCGCATGAAGCTTCAGTGACAAAGAAGCATGTGTGCTCGAACACGTGCAGAGGCTGCATGTATTCAATGGTAGAACAGCGCATGCAGTAGTGTTGCTTCCCTCACAACATCAAAAAGCATTCCCTACTCACTTTAAAAGGAGCCAAGAAGGTCCAATGTTCCACAAGATACAAACATTAGAGCTAGGCCACTCAGGGGTGAGGTCAGAAAGCACTTCTTCACACAAAAAGTAGTGGAAATCTGGAACTCTCTCCCCCAAAAAGCTGTAGTGGCTAGGTCAATTGAAAATTTCAAAACTGAGATTGATAGATTTTTTGATTGGGCAAGGGTATTAAGGGTTACGGAACCAAAGCAGGTAGATGGAGTTAAGGTACAGCCACAATCTAATTGAATGGTGGAACAAGCTTGAGGGGCTGAATGGCCTACTTCTGGTTCCTATGTTCCTAAGGCACAAACTGATACCTCAAGTATGAAGATACAGAAAGGAGCTGAAGTCCAAATCTCACTGAGAGATTCAACTCTAGGGGCAGCAGCTCTCAAGCAGAACCACCTCCACTTCCCCCCCCACCCACCCACCCCCAAAACCCACTCACATACATGTAACCAAAAACTACGTAGATGTGGTCGTCAACACCACAGTAGCCGTTGCGAGCTTACAATAAAAGTCTGTCAAATAATGACAGCAGTTGCCAACAGTAGATCCTATCTGCTAGCAAGGAACCAGCAATAGCTGCACAAGGCCCTCAGTTTAGGTATCTGCAACGGCCGTGTATTGTGATTCTGTATTGTACCATAACCTCGGAAAGAGTAGAAACTTTTGTACAATTTAATGATAAAATAATTTGAAAAGCAGTAGAACAATTCCTTGAAATAACTTAACCTAGTGGAACTAGGCATAAAATAGCAAATATAAATTATGCAGTCGGTCACAAATTACACTTCAGTCACACATCTAAGTCTCTTTCTAAACTTCAGGGAATCAAGCTGTTAAATGTTAAATCTACACTGCTTATTTTCTGGGCTGCAGATGGAATGTTCAAGTTAAAGCCTTACCAGCCACTGGAGGGCCCCCTTGTCAACCTTTTCTGAATTCCATGGGCCATCATACTTGTGTTGCTAACCACCTGAAGGCAACTAAATTTCCTGTCAGTCAGGTCACAAACAGGAGTCTAATACCTAAATACCTGAGATCAATTTTTGTAATAAATATTTCTAGTCGAAATACAGCGGGGGGGGGGGGAAGGGAAGGCAATTAAATTTCAACAAATGTGAAAAGCCGACCCCAACCCACACCTTCTGGTTTGACCGAGGCGGGTTTGCGTTTGGCCAAGACAACCCGCTCTGCAGAGATGGGTCTGTAATTATATTATTTAAACGAGGCTGCGTGCCTCAGATTTTTGTCAGCAATTTTGATTTTAACAGCTGCAGGACGGTTTTCCCGGGGCTCGAGAAACCCAGAGGCTGGAGGGAGGCAGAGGCAGAGGCAGCAGAAAGTGCTTATTCCAGCACTGCTCGTGGGCCAGGAGAAGCAGCAGTGCTTCCACCTGGCCCCTCAAGCAAACCTGCAGCAAACTCTCACCCTGCTGCTCTACTGCTTTTTATTTCAAATTATTTCGTTATCTTTAAATTATACAAAAGTTTCTACTTGTCCCGAGGCTATGGCACAATACAACATTGCCGTTGCAGATACCGACATTGCGGGCCTTATGCAGTTATTGCCGGTTCCTTGCCAGTAGAAAGGATGTACTGTTGCCAATCTCGCTTCCCACCGAGACCCCCGTGTTCCGAGCCCCCCCCTGCACCAACCACCAGGGTATTAAGTGTAATGGAGCCAAGGTGGGTAGGTGGAGTCAATCTGGCCAGCTGCTGGGTGGGAAATGGAGTAAAAAAAAATGCTAATGAGCTTCTGCTGTTAAATTCGGCAGGACCTCTACGTTCCCGGCATTTCCGGGTTTCCCGGCCACTGTCAGGCGCCCCCACTCCCTCCCTGCCTCCCCGTAAATATCGGTGCATTTGTACTTGCCATTTGTAACTGTGCGGCATTCTAGAATTAAGGAAAGGCCCTCTTATGCTGGGACTTGGGAGATTTAGAATTATTGGGCACGAATTTGCAGTTCGCCGTTATTACCCCTTTGAGACGGACCGAAACTTCAAGATGTAGTGCACGCGCATCTAAACACATGAAGTTGCGGTCAGTCATTCACTGCTGCGACACTGTCTGCGCTTTCGCCCCCGCGCTCCCATAGCCGGCAATCAGTGTAATCAGTGAAATCAGTGAATCTGATGAAAACATGAGCTTTTCCACAGTAATATCATTGTTAAACACCCCATTAAATGTTAGGCCTTGTTGGATTAGGTGTAACTGTTTTTTTTAAACAGAGTATTGACTGCTAAACAAACGGTATGGCCCTGAATAACTAATTTTAATTTTGTGGAGTTTCAAATTTCGTGAGATCTCTGTGGGCAGCTTTCTTCGGGGCCAGCGGCGAACGCCTTTGCTTCGCCACTGACCGCAAATTCCAGGCTATAGTATTGTACAGCACAGAAGGAGGCCATTTGACCAATCATGTCTGTGCTGGCTCTTTGAAAGAGCAGTTAAATTAATCCCGCTACCTTGTTCTTTCCCCATAACCCTGTAAAAGTTTCCTTTTCAAGTATATATCCAATTTCCTTTCAAAGTTACTATGAATCTGCTTCCACTACCCTTTCAGACATTGCATTCCAGATCATAACAACTCACTGCATAGTAAAATTTCACCTAATCTCATCTCTGGTTCTTTTGCCAATTATTTTAAGTCTGAGTCCTCTGGGTATCAGTCCTCCCAGTGGAAACAGTTTCTCCTTATTTACTCTACCAAAGCATAATTTTGAACACCTCTATTAAATCACCATTCAACCCTCTGGAGAACAATCCCAGCTTCTCTAGTCTTTCCACATAATGAAGTTACTCATCCCTGGTATCATTCTGCTTTAAATCTAGAAATTACTGTTGGTAATATTAGCAGAAAATGTTTGACACATTTATATATAATTTATTCTGTCTACTATTTTAGCAAAAAATGTTAACCCAACCTGTGTTGAAATAGTGGACAGAGGAATGTCATTTGTTAAGTTTTTGTTTGCTATTCTTGCTACAGTAATTTCAACCCTTTATTGCTAAAGCAGCCCCTATCGAACAAGCAGACATCCTTGGTTTTCAATGGTAAGACGGTTAGATTGCACTGGGTGTTGGGGAGAGGGCAATAAAACCAATGCCAAGTGATTTATCGTAACTCCTTTCATCCAGGCAGCCCAGACTGCTGCCGCCCATGCTGAGGTGGTGCAGTCTACAGCCGGGCCTTCCAGGTCCAGAGCAGGTCGAGGGTGTCCTGCAAGGTCATCTGAAGTCTCCCGCACGGACACTCAGCAGCCTTCCACCAGCCCTGCTGCAGCCATTGGGCCAACACTTCATAGGAGCATTAGAGTAGGCAAGGCACAGTAACGACAGGCACTAAGAGATTGCACAAGGGTGAATAGTTAATATTGTTGTTGTAAATATGTGTTCACTGATTTTTGATAAATCTATTAATTCACTTACCATTCTTTTCTGGTGTCTGTCATTTCAGCTTTGCGGTGTGAAACAGTCTGTGAGAGCAATAGAATGATGGGGATGTGGTGAGCAAAGGGCATCTGGTCTTTAAGTCATCCTGTTGTGAGGCTGGAGGTCTGTTTGGAGGAGGTGGCAGAGTTCTGTGACCACCTCCTTGGTGAGGTGGAGCTGTCTAATACACTGCTCCTCGCTTCATTGAGGGTAGGAGAAATGCTCTCGGAATACCCGCGGAGGGTAAGGCCTCCTGTTGAGAGCTCTGATGTCCTTCCTCATCTTTCTGCGCACATGTTCCCGTCTTTCTCGCTGCTTACGCTCCCTCTGCTGTAGATCCTGGATGGCGAGGTGGCATGCCAGTACAGTGCCCATTAATGTTACCAAGTGTAACAGTTTGATTCTTTGAAGAAAAAATGGGCCGAAAATTGATCCCGGGACGCGAGAGTACGCACTGCGTACTCTCGCGTATTCCCACTCCAATTGCCGGTTTTCTGCATGCCCTGCGCATGCGCTGAAAACCGGCAATTGCTCTTCCGAAAAGGGGGCGGGGCCGGAGTGCATCGCGTGCGCGCTACAGGCTGCGCGCACGCTGTGCACTTCATGCTTTGGACGCGCAGGTAAGTACTGAAGATTTTGGAAATGTAAAAAGGAGGAGTAAGACCCGCTTTTAAGAAGGTAAGTAGTGAATTAAGTATTTTTTTGAATTTTTTTTTACAGGTATATCTTTTTTATAGACTTTAAAGACAGGTAAGTTTATTTTTATAACTTTTTAAAAGATTTTAAATTTTTTCAAAAATTTAATTTTTTATTTAAAATGGTTAATTTAATTAACTATACTTATTTTATTAATGTGATGGGTTTTTTTTTTAATTTAATTGAGGTTTAGCTGTTATTTTGGGGGGGTGTAAGATTCATAAGTCTCTCAGCCATGCTGGGCGGGCTTAACAAGGTCAATCAAGGGAAAATAGCGTGGGTTGGCCACAAGTCGATGGAGGCGGGACAACGACCCGACAAGCAGCAGTCCCACCTCCAACGCGCCCCCATTGGCAAAATCGCCCCCTTAGTTTTACATTCATTAGATCAGATGTGCCTATTAAAGCAAAAAATACTTTTACTCTCAGACAGGAAGGATTTGGTTAAAATGTTGTTTGCTCAATATTGCTATGTTTTGTGAGCAACCACAAAAGAATGTTAGCAGTAATATGACGAAGGCCTGTTTTATCTCTCTGTGTCTGTCTGCTTCTCACAAAAAAAACATTTTACAAGTTCCCTTTTGGAATAAAGCATCCCACACATATCTGTTATCCTTAAGCTCTATTAAGTTAAAAATAATTTAATTGGCTGTATAAAATGAGTTAACTGGAGGCCGGATGTGGGGCCAACTGCTCATGTATCCAAGGTTCAGTGCATATTATGATCAGGCTGCAGAGAGGCAAGAAGCTGCTGTGCAAGTCCTGTGCCTCTGACTGGTGGGACCGCTGTTCGATGGGGCATGGTGTGCGTCGATGATGTGGTCAAGGGAATGGTGAGGAGCAAGTTTTGTTATCGGTTGTCTAGCCAGGGTTAAACTCTGCACTTGTCTGGTTCTACTAACTGACTGATAATGGATAATCTCAGCCAGAGGAGTGGGGGTGAGGGCAAAGCCTCTTTGGGGCCGGATTACCTCCAAGATGATAACAGCTGGTGATTGAAACTGAGTAATGCCTCTGTGGAAGAATCTGTAATCCGATACCTGAGCCAGGAAGGTTCACGGTACTGCATGGTGCTGTTGATGACTTACCAGCTTAAGTCGAACTTAGACAGATGAAAGCCTCATCTTTCTCTTTCGCTCTGTGCATGCCTATAAGGATACTAAGTAAAATGAATTTGGACATCTCAATCCAGTTTATAGTGGGCCTGAGTCCACGCAGTACAACTTTAGCGCTCATCAGTGCCTGAAGGTGGAAGTAACGTAGGAAGAGGACATAGTGTGAAAGGACCTCCATGTCCCTACCTACAGGGAAAGAATTTTGTTATACCAGATAGATGTCGAAGAAGGCATTAGAGATTTACAGTATTCTACAGAGGAAAGCATATAGGAGCTTCACAATGCCATGCATGTGCACTAAAATATGAAGACCTGCAGAGCTCGATAAGTAACTTACATGAGTTTGACTTGACAGGAATTCACTCCACTGTGTAGGCTGGTGTTCCCAACACTGTTGGCTGGTCAGCTGTTTAGTGGGAATGGGTCAAGGGAGCAGGGCTATCCTGGACAAGGTGAGTTTGGAGAGGGCATGAGGGAAGATAGGAGAGAAACTAAAGAAAGACGCAGAATCAGCGCTAAGGTGGGGGGGTGGGGGGATGCGGGGACCCTAGGGGAGGTTTGGCTTGGTAGGCAAGGGGCGTGTAAAGCAGCAGAGGCAATTGAATAAATGGTCTCAATCTTAGTGACAAAAATGTCCATTAGCTCCTTACACTTGTTGTTGGAGGTCAGAGTAAAGAGTGCAATGGGAGAGGAATTTAAGGAGATGGTTGGTCATGGCGAAGTGAGGCCTGACAGTGCTTCATATGCTCCAACCAGATCTGGTGGCGGATGGCTAAACCAGTTGTGTGCCAGATACGCTTATGTCTGCACCCCTTGGACTTGATTGAGCAAAGATGGGGGCCATGTCAGGGGGATCGACCAGGATGTGAGAGAGTAAAGGCTTTTCTGGGGGCAAAGGCGTCAAAGGAGGAGGTGAGGGAGGGTTCAGCAGATTGATGGCTGCAGAAGGATTGTGGCAAATGGAGGCCCAAAGGCTAGGCAACAGAAAGCATTTTGCAGAAGGCCTTAGTGAGAAAACGCTAATTTCACAGAACAGCAAACCCTGAACACAGCAGCATTTTCTCAGTGTCCTGCTATGAGAGGAAGTGGGGACAAGTTGCAAAGTTTCAGGGCAGCATATGGGAAAAACTAGAAGTTAGCAATTGGGAAAGACCAGGAAGAGGGGATGTAGTAACAAAGAGGGCAAAAAGATCAGGAGGAAAATCACACATTCAACCATCAACATTTCACAAGAAGTATCAGCTTCTTTTTTACCGGAATTGGAAGTTGTCAGTCAATCAGATCAGTTGGCGGGCAAGACTTATCAGCCATTTGTTTTAAATGGGTTAATAGCGCACTTCAAATAGCTGTCAGAGAAATGTCATATGTTGTTGGTAAAGTTTGTAAGTTTCATGGAACAGTTTGGCCCCAGCACTGAAGGGCATGAAACGGTTAAACTTCGAGGCACAGAAAAGGTGCCAGTCATCTAAAGTTTGCAGTTCTTGGAGAACACATTGATACTGGACAATGAAAGCTTTGACTCATGATTAACTCTGAAAAGGACATTGACGTTGAACTGTGAGGCCTTGAATCATGATTGGTTTCGATGGGAAAAATTAACATCTGGACAATGCTCTGAGTTTAACTGAAACAATGGGGTCACGATCGACTGCCTGACATGAATGGAAGACACACTAGTCCTGAGCAGACAATCAGCTAACCGCCCATCAACAGTAATAGAAATCACATTGTATATGCGTTACAGAGAGCGGGAAAGGAGATAAGGAGTTATCTTCGATCTCACAGCTCTGTATACCTCCGGTGATTGAATTATAGGTTGACCAGGTGTGAATGTCGGGCAGTTCAGCAAACCGACAACCGAAACTGGTTGGGGGAGGCCCAGCTATGGGGCCAGGTGACTGAAGAACTATAAGAAGGAGCGGCATCGACCCGTGGATACTGCTGCAGTCAGGTGACGAAGGATGGGGACCGGTCACGTCCAGATCCAGGCCTACAATCAACATCGGTAATGACCAGCCGCACGGGTGATTGTCAGTTTCAGCCAAGTCTCTAAGGGGTTTTTGTCTGTGGTTTGTTGGTTTTAATAAACTAACAGTTTTGGGTTGAGCCTAAACCTTTGTGCCGTGTATATTTTGTTCCTGTAAATGCAGAGTCCAAGAATCCTTGTAAGGCATAAGGGAACTGAACACCTTACAATTGCTTTAAGGTTTTTAAACAGCAAGTTGATCAATATCTAAAAGAGGAAAAGACAAGTTAATACTTGGGTGTGACTCTTTATCAGAACTCAGCTCTAAGGTTTAGTTTTGAAAACATTGACTCAGCCTTATCCTTCTTGAAAATAAACACTGGAAATTCCCTCAAAGTTCTCTCCCGATCGGCTGCCATAACTTTGGTAGAAGATTAATGGAAATCCTGAATACATGGGGTTTCCGCCAATCATCCGCCGAAGTTCCGCTGAGAACACCCAAAAAAAGCCGCCCAGCGAAAAGATTTTCTGTTTCAAGTTAAGTCAGCATACCCTCAATCCAGGTAATCCCCCTCAACATCTGAGCTGCTGCAAGGTCCAGGATAAGGACAGATGCACTAGTCAGCCAGTCCAGATTCGTCGTGTGAATGTAGATGCATGGGGATTGTTGTCGATGTGTGATGTAAATGGTTTCAGTTCACAAATTAACATGCTGGGCTTGATTTTCCAAGCCCCGTGGAGGCGGGTTTGGAGGCGGGAGTGGTGGGAAAATTGCAGATTCGGGGGGCACGTACCCATCCCACCCCCAACCCGCCTCCATGCCAATGTCCCAGGAGGTGGGTACCCGACCTGTGCTGGGAGCCGCCTCCCCGAGGCGGGAAGGGGATTAGTGCCAATTAACAGGTAGTTAACAGGCAGTTTTTTGGCTAATCCCTATTTTTGCCCTGAAGGGTGGGCTGCCCGACGGCTCCAAACCACGCCAAGTTAGCGAGGTGGACCATCGGTCTGCAGGGCTTGGAGGGGTCGAGATGTCCGGTGTACAGGTGAGTGATGGGTGCATGAGTGCAGAGGTAAGTGTGTTTGGTGTGTGTAAAGTGTTTTAATAAGTTTTACTTACCTTTACTTTCTCCTCCAGGCTTCCTCCCTTCAGGTCTCGGGAGTCCCTCAGCTCACCGGCACAGAAAGCAGAATGGCCGCTGAGCTGTCAAAAGCTGCAGCCTCTGCTTTCTGGTCTGGACAGCTCTCTAACTGAGTCTGAGTAGAAGGACTCAAGTTAGAAGACAGATTGTCAGTGTTTGACAGCTTCACAGAGCTGTCAAACACTGATATTTCATCTGTCAAAAGCTCTTGACAGATGAAATGTCAATCACTGACGTCACCAGTATCCAGGTGTCCCTTAATTGGCCTGCTGAGCCCGCTGGGCGGGCTTAACAAGGTCAATCAAGGGAAAGTAGCGTGGGTTGGCCACAAATCAATGGAGGCGGGACTACAACCCAAAAAGTGGGAGTCCTGCCTCCATCACGTCCCCATTGACAAAATCGAGCCCGCTGTGTCTGGGATCCCTATAATTACTTTTATTTTTAATATATCAGCTTCCCAGGAGTAATTTATATTGTCTTAAGAGGTAAAATTACAGCAGGCTCCAAAATGTTTGGAAATGCACTAGTTGGAATGTTAAAAATCAACATTTTCTGGGGGAGGGTGGGGCATCTTCCCTGACTCTTCCCCAGAAAATAATTCTTGTACCTTCAGCATTCATATCCCCTGCCGATAACTTCTACAACCATCAATGCTTCAAACTGTGGTTTTGTGTATTTTAGGATTTTCCCTCTGCAATAAACTGGTTGAATGTTGAGTATCCCTGCAGCTTCAGTCTTGACAATGTTGTGTCCCATTTCACTTCCAGTGTAACTCCCAGGCATAGCTCAGAAATAGCACCTGTGCCACGATAAGTGCGATTGTGCTGGACTTCTACCTGCCCAGTCTGCCCCAGTGATGATGACCCCCCATACCAAATTGTGGGGTCAGAGTCAGTTGCTTAAAAGGGATGGGTGTCCACACCATTTACAGCATAACTGAGGCACCAGCCACACAGGGGCACCAGGATTTTGGAACAGTACCTTGCGATTCATCCGGGGTGAGGGGGTGACCGCTCAGTCTGGCCATAGTCTCCCAAATGAACCATTTTACCTTCTATCTGCTCCATGGTTATTGTGATGCTTCTTCTAACGGCAATCAAACTTTCTGAGATCAATTGCCGTTGGGAAATGGCATTGTGGTTTCCACTTATAGCCATTGTATGACGAGTATGCCTGCATCAATTCCTGTTGGCTGTATGCGCAGGAGGACTGGTGCAATTTCCCAGGGAGCCTGGCATCCCCACCATCCTGCGTCCAACTATGGCGTCAGGATGGGGTGAGGGCAGGTGGACAAAGTGCTGGTTCACCCGCCATTCGAATTTCTCTAGGTAGCTAGTGGCAACCTGGTGAAATCAAGTTCCTTCCCAAATTCCTCCTCTCATCCCCTGCCCAGATTGGATGCCCAAAATGCTCTAGAAGTTCAAGGCTCTGGTTTTCATGCATCATATGTCCTAAATTCAGAGCAATCTGCTTTTTGTGGGCAGTGTCAGCTTCTTTGAAGCTGTTGTTGGTTTGATATGTATGAGACAGGAAAGGCAAGCGAGGAAGGGATTTAGCAGTCAGCACGATACACTGCACTGGGTATTTGTGTATATGGCAAACCATCAGTCTGAGGGTAAGACCACAATATAAATTCGCACAAAATGGAGGAAGAAGCATCATAGAATTGTTCGTGAAGAAGACAAGTGAGATGGGTTTCTATTCGATTTGAAAATAGGTGACATTGAAGATATTGAAGTGAACGCTGCTGAATCTTAAATCTATACCATTTTTCATAGTTTCTGTATCAAGAGGGGAAATGCACTATTGAGGACCCTTTGCTTCTATCTAACGCCTGATACTACTCCAGTACTGAAAATGGAAAGTCCAAAGCCTCCTTACTGTTGCCAGCATCTCATCCAGAAACTACTGCACCGCTAGGATGTCTGTTATCATTTCAGACAACACAATAGACGCCGTCTTCCTCACGTCATTCCTGTAACAAGTATTGTGACTGCAGGTGATGTCACCCCTCCTCCCAGTATTAATGCCCGCATATACACAAATATCCAGTGCAGTGTATCGTGCTGACTGCTAAATCCCTTCCTCGCTTGCCTTTCCTGTCTCATACATATCAAACCAACAACAGCTTCAAAGAAGCTGACACTGCCCACAAAAAGCAGATTGCTCTGAATTTAGGACATATGATGCATGAAAACCAGAAAAGTAAGACAGCGGAAGGTAAAAGAAAAATATGACCCACTGTTAAAAAAACCTCTCGGATTCTCTCTTTGATTCAGCTACTCTCAATAGTAATGCTGTCTGATTGGGGAATCGCTGTCTGACTCTTTAGATATATGTGATGTGTCTTTCACTTTGTTGTTAGTGTCACTCACTGAAGACCATTCTCATAGAACTGGAACAAAGGATAGCAGAAGATGGAAGAAGTAGTTCAGTTTCAAGAGTGCCCAACATTGCGTGACTCCTATCCAACTTTTAGTGACTATTGAGGTTAACATAACCACACTGACATCAAACTGTGACTATTGCAAAACACCCTCACCTTTCCCCAGATTTTTGTATTGTCAGGTACCAAATTGCATAGGTCAACGTCTGCTGACAACACAATTAGGCCAGAAATTGCTGGGAAGTCACGCCATTAGAATGACGTATTAACCTCATACGTCATTGTTAATTTGTTTTTAAAACTCCAGCAATTTGCGGGGTAATTGAGATACGGCATGAGTTCCGATCCTCCACTAATTGCTGTAGGATATGGGCCGCTCTGCCGTTAGTCTCTCTGAAGCCAATAAATATCCGTTCTCACTGCAAGGCTCCCCGTTGAACTTAATGGCAATCCTGAAATTTGTGGATTTACGGCATTATTACGAACTAATCCCAGCACAGCCATTTAGGGTTGGAAATCAATGTCGTAGATGACCCTAGTAATGATGTGATTTATGGTCCTCACATGACATTCAAAGTTGGAGGCCGATAAAGGGACCGGTGCAGCTGTGGAGTCTCACTCCAGAAGATAGTGAATTGTTCCGAGAGATTTTCACAATGTTTTTATCTGTCTTGGCAGTTATTTCATGCCAGTATTGCCAACCACGCTCCTGGTAGTGTCAGAAGGCAATCATTTTCAGGAGGTAAAGCTGTTTCAACACTCAAAAAGAGGGAGAAAGCAATGTAATGCCCTACCTATTGGGTGTTCTATTGTTCCTGATCATGATGGGCAACCTGGAAGACGAGCAGAGGGAGCAAGCCCATCGAGTGAGGCACCATGACCGGATGCTGCGCAGATGTAACTACTACCCACCCCCGCAGAGAGTCTACCGGGAGAGAATGTCCTTTGAGACAATGTCGGAGGAGCTCTGCGTGTACAGACTGTGTGTCAACAAGGAGGCAATCGGCCACCTCTGTGAAATGCTAAATGAGGATCTGAAGCCGCGGTCTACATCCCGCAGGGCCTTGTCAGTGGTCATGAAGTTGATAACGGCCCTCAATTTCTACGCATGCAGTTCCTCTGCCATATTACCCAAGACGGCACGAGGACCTGCATTCACCAGGTCTCAGATGCCCTACTCCACAGGCCATCTGACTTCATCATGGATGACATGCCCCAGGGCAGCAAAGGGAGAGGTCCAACAGCTTCCATAGAATGGTTGGCTTCTCCAGAGTTCAGGGGGCCATCGATGGAACCCATGTGCCGCTGAAGGCTCCACTTGATGAACCTGTCATTTCATTATTAGAAAAGTTTACCGGTCCTTGAATGTTATGATAGTCTGCGATGCCCAACTGCACATCCTGCACGTTAATGCAGAGCATCCGGGAAGTGGCCAAGATACCTTCATTCTTCGTCACTCCAATATCCATGACTTGATCAGCAGGGAGGGACAAGGAGGTGGATGACTTTTAGGGGACAAGGCGTACCCGTTGAAACCTGTGAGAGGGGTGGTGGGTGCCCCTTGTGGAAAGCCGGAAGGGCCGGGAGTTAGAGAGGAGACTGGGGTCCCAGGAAGGATGCGGAGAAGTTAGCTGCGGTCAAGCGTCCCACCCCACACCAGCAGAGTGGGGACACGAGTACAGTTCCCACTTCGCCTGCCCTCCCCCCACCCCCCCAACTACACTTCCTCCTCCTGGTCCCCCGTTCCCCCTCCTCCCGCTCAGTCTCCCTGCCTCAGTGTCCTGTGCTGCCCCCATCTCCTCGGGCTGTTGTGGGCCTGTGGGACAGAAGAACAAAATGTTACAATGGTGCAGCATGTTCATTTGTCACATCACATAATAGGTACCTTCACATTCAATGCACAACATGGAAAAAGGCAACTCGCCCCAAGTGGTCTATGCCAGTGCTCACACTCTAATTTCCTTTTCCCACCCTGCAGCCACAAAACAGGCTTTCAACATGCAGGTCATGGAACACCTGCATTTCACAAATCTCAACTGTCCTTCCTCTCAGGCTCATCCTAGGGTGGCTCCTGGCCAGAAGACAAAGCAAGAGGCTTTGACACTCACCTTGCCAATACGTCTCGAACCTCCACACGAACCACAGTTGCCGCACCATGGAAGCCTTGGAGCAGCAGAGCCCTAACCTCGTGCCATAAGAGCTAATTAAGGTAAGGGATCCCGCCCTCTGGACTGCGTCCAGTCTCACGCACATTGTGCGCCAACTTGTCCTGTGGGGAGAAAACAGAGAACGCATCACATGGGTTGCTTAGTGTGGGAGGTGTTTTTGTCAGGCATTGGAATCTTCTCTTCAGCAGAAAAAAAGCTGTCAAATTAATCACTGTGGAAAAGCTGTCTTCCATAGCAACTGATTTTTACAACTTACTTGCCTTTGGGCTCTGCGTGAACAGACAAACAATAGCCAACTAACTTATCCCCAGACTGGAAAAGCAGACAACTTTTGTACTTTCAATCGAGAGTTCTGATGGAGGCTCTGAGAATGCTTACCTTGCCTGCTTTGGTCAGTTTATATTGTCTCTCCTCATTCTTCCTACCAAAATGTATCACTTTGCACTTTTCTGCGTTAAAGTTCATCTGCCACGTGTCCGCCCATTTCACCAGCCTGTCTATGTCGTCTTGAAGTCTATCATTATCCTCTCACTGTTCACTATACTTCCAAGTTTTGTGTCATCTGCATATTTTGAAAGAGGTGCAGACATTGCCACTGTCAGCCTGCTTGTACACCAGGTTAACCTGGCGTGCTTAGGACCCAGCGCTGAATTCAGCGCTAGGGTCGAAGTTCGCGTTGGTGGCGTTAAGTCAGCGTTGCACGGCAATTGACATCACCACACCGCCATTAATTTTCCAGGGCGCTGTCAGCTACCAGCAGCACAAAGGGGGAGAGCAATATGGCGGCCGCCGCGGGACCCACCACCAGCTGGCAAAAGAGCGGTGGGCGCCATTTTATCGTCATTTCATGGTGCTATGGAGTGTCGGTAAGGAGATGAATTTCTAGCCCTAAGAGTCTTTAAAGTCGGGCCTACCTTTATCTCAAGTCACTTCGCTCGCTCTCTTAGTTAAAGTCTTTATTTAAACGCTTATTTTTAGTTACATTAATTAGTTTACCTAATTAAGCTAGAGAAAAAAACACGTTAATACTCACCCATCCATCAGCTACCTGCTGTCCTGTGATGTCACTCCTTGTTTTTTGCTGTTCTTTTGGAATTCGCCAGATTTGCACTGCCTTGGTGCTGCCGACTCCTTCCAGGTCCGCGCTGTCCTCGGGTCCCGCTCTCTTTATTCTCTGTCTCCGGTGCTGCCGACTCCTCGCAGGAGTACTTGGTCCCCTATCTGTGGGACCGTGGAGGTGACAGTGAGGATCTCCGCCACCTCCATCCACGCCACCATAATAATGTTGCAGGGAGCCCTCGCCCTCGTAGTCCCCAGCCGCCGCTCACGCCTCCTCTTCACTTCGTCCAGGAGGGTTCCTCCTCGCCAAAGTTCTGGGAACTGGTTTTGGATTCCTCTTGAGCCATTTCTGTGGCAAGGTGCATTGTAAAAAGGTTTTTTTGAGGTTTTTTTAATAACTTTTTAAAGTTGTTGTAAGGTCTTTTCAGAAGTTGCAGGTCGCTCAGCTCTTGGTGCCATACCTCAATCTGAGTTATGGCATCTGTTCTCAGCTTTTTATAGTGCCCTGCGGTTGACGGGGGAGATAAGCCATTGTCCTCGAGGTCGCTGATTGGACATTGACACCGCTGCGCTGTTATTGGATCGACGTTCCAGCAATTTGTAACGCAAATATAGTGCGATGTCAATGGTGAGCATAAAAGTCCAAATAACGGCGTTCGACTCCAAACCAGCCATTGCAGCAATTTCAGGGCCAATTCATCCACAGGATAATTGTAAAGTAGATTGGCCTAGAATCGCCACGTCATTTTCAGCATATAATAACATAAGAACTTAAAAAAGGAGTCGGCCAAACGGCCCCTCGAGCCTGCTCCACCATTCAATAAGATCATGGCTGATCATCGAGCTCAACTCCACTTTCCTGCCCTATCCCCATATCCCTTGATTCCTCTGGAGTCCAAAAATCTATCTAAATTGGGGCGAGTAACTTTTTTTGGTAGCAAAATAGAACAAGAGCCATATACACCCATTTTCCACCCCAAAATCAGCCCATCCCATCCCAAATTCCCTCGTGCTTTTTGACCACTTCCTGCGATCGGCCCGCCGAGTCCGGAGTGAGCCTCAAGTAGTTATATTATAGTGGGGGTTGGTCAGTGACACTGCACTTCCCAATTTCTTGCTTTTACACTCAAAAAACACTCGGGATAAGTTAGAATTAAATGCCACAGCTGTTATTCAGATTGTCCGAGACAGGCGAAAGTGAGAAGTTTCTGAGCCTGAAGGGTGTGGCGAGTTTCAGTATTCATTTCTGCATCTGTGAATGACTCCGTGCAATGATTCTTCTGTGTTTTGCCGACACAGAGATGTGTGTAACAAGAGTGCACTTCACCAAAGAGGCAACAGGGTAACCTTGCCACCTACTTCAGAGGACCTGAAGTTGCTTTCATCTACCCGCACTGCTCTCTCTGTGGTTATGAAGGTGATGACCACACTCAACTTTGATCGCACGGGCTCATTTCAGGTAGCAACAGGGGATCTCTGTAATATCAGCCAGGCTGCAGTACAGGCACTCATCAGGTGACTGACACACTTTACAAGATGGCTGGGGAATTCATTGGGCCAAAAATTGGTGTCGCTACGCGAGAGTACGCACTGTGTACTCTCGCGTATTCTCTCTCCAATTGCCGGTTTTCTGCATGCACTGCGCATGCGCTGAAAACCGGCACTTCATGTCGGGTCAGTTTCAGGGATCTCCGAGTAATCGCGTGGGCTGGTGATTCTGCGCGTGCGTCTGAAACTTCATGATTTTTGTGAATGATAGTAGTGTGTGTAAGCTCCTAGCAGTTACACATGTTAAAAGCAGGAGCAGCAGCCATTTCTAAATATACGGAGATAGCAGGAGGAATAAATCCTTTTGCAGTGGGGCTACTGAGGTGAGTTTTTTAAATCTGAAAGCCACCAAAGTTTATTAAATGAAGTCTTAGATAAGTTTGGAATTTTAAAAAAATTTAAAAACGGGTTTTGACCATTTGGAGTAGTATAGCAACTGTGGGTGTGTACAAGGCATATTTAGGTATCTATCTGTGAAAATGAAAGTTTAAAAATGAACTGTTTACGTTTCAAAAAGTTTTAAAGATGAAAATGAGTAAGTAAGTATGTATGTATGTATGTATGAATTTATGAAAATGTTACAGTTTTGGAAAATCAGCTAGGGCCGTGTGGCGGGTAGATGTGTTCCCAAGCCGATAGCGCACGTGTCCCGCCATAGCCCGACCTGATTTTATAGCCACTCACTTAACTAAAGTTACTTTAACAACTATTTCCATTTTTTCATTACAACTTTCAGTTTGAAGAGGAAGCCTGTGTGAGAGAAAGATGCCCTTTCACAATCAATTCCTGTTCCTCTGTGGGATTGTGTATCAGAGAATTTTCGAATACAGACAACTAATCAGACGGAGGAACCAAGCCCGTCTCCTCCAGAGAAGGAGAAACTACTACCCACCAAATAGAGTGTACAGGCAGAGGCTGTCATTTGAGATGCTGTCGGAGGAGTTGTGTGTGAGGAGGCTGCGCTTCAGTAAAGAGTCAATTGGCCGAATCTGTGAGATGTTAAAGGAGGACCTTCAAACACGCACGAAGAACCGCTATGCATTGTCACTGAGCTTGAAGGTAACCACAGCACTGAACTTCTTTGCAAGTGGGACTTTTCAGGCAAGCACCGGTGACATTTCCAACATATCCAAGAATGCTGCGAGGGCCTGCATTCACCAGGTCACAGAAGCCATTTTCCGTAGGGCTTCTGAGTTCATTAAGTATGACTTGTCTGCTCGCCATCAAAAGGAGATGGCGCTTGCATTTCATAACATTGCTGGATTCCCCAAAGTGATTGGGGCTGTCGATGGAACCCATGTAGCATTGAAGGCACCAGGGGTTGCACCTGTGACATTTATCAACAGGAAGGGGTTTCATTCACTGAATGTCCAGATTGTCTGTGATGCGCATCTCAGGATCTTAAATGTGAATCCAGGTAACCGTGGAAGTAATCATGACTCCTTCGTCCTCCGTAACTCTGACTTATATGGCGCCCTCAACGCATTGCCTCCAGGATCCGCATGGATATTGGGCGACAAGGGCTACCCGCTAAGACCATGGCTGATGACTCCCTACCGCAAGACCAATAATGAGGCTCAGGAGAGATACAACCAGGCACACGTGTCCACACGGCAAGTGGTGGAGAGGACAATTGGAGTTCTGAAATCACGCTTCCGGTGCCTGGACAGGTCAGGGGGGACCTTGCAGTATTCTCCTGCGAAAGTGGCAAAGATTGTGGTGGTCTGTTGTGCTTTGCATAACTTTGCCCTGCAGGAAGGACTGACCCTTAACGCTGCAGATGAACTACCTGCAGAAATGGAGGACGTGGACAATGCCAATGTGCCTGTGGGAAGGCATGATGGGGAAGAGCCAACTGCTGCTCAAAGTAAGGCTGCTCGGGAGCAGCTGGTAGCCAACACCTTCACGAGGTAGTGTCGCCTTGTACCTCCCGCTCCCGCTCCCGCTCCCCCTCCCGCTCCCGCTCCCCCTCCCCCTCCCCCTCCCTCTCCACCAGCAAGGCAAATAAAGGTACAGACACAATTTAAAGTGAAACAGTGCTCTTTTATTGCAGCATTATAGACTTCTGAGGTTCATTGTTGCTTTACATAGTTTATAACTTTTCAATGTTAACTAGCTACTTTTCAACTTTGTAAACAATCGTAAACAGAAATAGGTTTTTTAAAAATTTGTTAACAGTTCTGACTTACTTTTTTGCTTTGTTAATGCAGTAAAGACATTCAAGATGGAAAATACCTCTTTCCTAAATGTAAAAAAGTTTAAATGTTCAATTTTTTTGTGCAAATAAACAATTTGAATTTTTAAAAAGTGACTAGAGGCTGTACTTTTTCAATGAAAAGCTAACTTTCAGTTTCAGTGTCAAATATATATATAAATTAAAAAAATGTAAACATGTAAGTTTTAAATAAAACTAAAAATTAAACAATTGAAAAATTTAACCACAAATAAACTATTCCTGAGGGTCAATGGATGTGCATTGTGGAACATGCAACACCCTAACAGTAAAATCAATGAAAAAAAATGATTTCTGGGCTTTTAAAACTATTTAAATTACTTTAAATCTCTTTGCAAATGTTTAACATTACTCAAATTAAACTAAAAATCTTTAAAAGTTTTCAAACCATGCATTTAAATCCAACTTACTGTAAATTCCACGTCGAACAGTGATAGAATTGTGTCTTCAGCTGCTGGGAAAATGCATTCAATTGAGAAAAAAATCGGGGGCGTGGCCTATGGAAAAGAGACCTTAATGGGCGTGTCTTCACTCCACATCGCACGCGATGCAACGCGCACGCTGCGCTGCAGGGCAGTGTGACGTCATACGCTGCCCTGCACTCAATCACAGAAAAGATGAAGTTCCTCCGTGGAAAACCCGAAACGGCAGACGCGGTATGTATTACCGCGCCTGCTCCTTACCCCCGCGGGAACAGAGCCAGATCAATTTCTGGCCCATTATCTTTAGCATCACAGCAAAGCAGTGGTGGGATGGGGCCACCCAGTTTTACGGGTAGCTGGCTGTTGTGGGATTTCTCTCTGCCCCCAAGCAGATGGAGACGAGCGTGTACTGGCTCCAAGCGATCTTTATTCAAGCACGTGCAGGGAGAGGCCCTCTCAGTCTGAGCTGAGACAGGAGTCTAATTTTTACATTCGAGCAGTTGGCTTATATACAATCTTACATCTTGTTTCCTTCACATCTTCGGGACTTGGCCAATTAATTGTCCAAGTCACGTACACTTAATCACATCTGCACAAAACACACCTTGTTTATCTCATTTGCCCTGTTTCCACATCTGCCATTGTTCTATCCAATTTCCGTACGCTCAACCTCCTCTTCGCAAATCACATCTTGGCGGCCCATTGTTCAATGCATGGCCTCCTTGATTCTTTCACTCCCCCAATCATCATGTAATATGCTTTTTCCAACTGCCTTTGTTCTGCCAGACTTCTCCTTTACTACATCAGCCAGCTAGTCAGTTAAGCCGCTAATCTAACTTTTAACCCCTTCAGTCCCCCCTTTTGGCCCTTGGTGATAGCCCAAGTTGGCCAACTAACTTCACCTGCCCATGCTCCTCGCCCTATCACTGCTGGCCAGGCAGGTGGTTGGATTCACATGGGTGTGGCTACTTAGACTACCTCTAACATTCCCTGCTTCTCTCCCAATCTATACTGTGTTTAAACAACGGTTTTAGCAATGGTTCGGTTACGGCGTCATTTACATCGAGTACAATACTCAAACATAAGTATGATGACAATTAGCAACTGCACCACCACCAATACATGAGATGCAATTCTGATCCAGGGGTGTGTGTCCACCCTAATACCCCAGTCCCAAAGTGTCTGCCACCATGAGGCATCTTCCAGCTTGGCCTCCACATCCTTCCCCAGTTGTTTGACCTCCTGCTCAATTTGGTGATACTGCTTAATTATCGCCCCGGCCTCTTTCCTCAGTTCCAGTAGGTGTTCTGGTAGTTTCGGGATGCCCTTCCCCTCAGGGAGCGCATATTTGAGCATGCTGTCCTTTAGGTCCTCAGTTGGACTCACCCGTTCCTCGTGGGGTGAGCGTAGGTAGGTTATGGTTGCATGTCCGATCGTTGTTGGGGCCCGGGGGCGGAAGCAGAAACTTGAGCTGGTCACTGGGCACTGGATGTTACCATACTGGTGTTGAGATTCACTGGTGATCACACAGTATTCTCCTTTTCCCCGGTGTGCTGCTCACGTTGGCTCATGGCGGGCGCTGGAAATTTCAAGGGTATAGTTTAGGGTGGTGTTGAAGCCACACATGGCTCCTGGCCCTGTCCCCATGGGATGTGGGCAGACTTTGTTACTCGCCCTTTCTCTGCATCCCTCTAGTGATATCCCCATCAAGAAGGAACCTTTCTGGGTTGCATAACTGGATGCGTGGTGGTATCTGAGCCAATTGCCATCTCTTATGATCCCGACATTCTTTACCTCATAGAGGGGCTTGGATTCCCATTCCTGCAGACTGGGTACAGCTAATACCATTCCTATCAGCCTCAGGTGAGTGGTAACACAATGTTTAGTTGTCGGGTAGACCCTTATAAGTCCTCGTAGGGTGCACGAAGAGCAATTGCCACTCTCTGGCGCCCAGTCTTGCAGTGCACTATCCGTAATCCAATCCGGCACATCTCCATTGTGGAGCTGTGCTAGATTATGTCGCACCTCCCCCACTAGCCATGCACCGTAGACCACGCACATTCGCTCCCTAGAGGCCTGATTGGTTATATTATGCAGGGTGGTGGTGATGTGGTTAACTGTATGGGCATGGTTTTCCAAAACTTGCACGGACTCTAATAGGGTTTTAGCCAAGTCTTCTCCGGTCTGTCCCTGTTGTCCCTCCAACTTATTTGCCTTTAACATGAGGTCCCTTAGTTTGGATGTTAGATGATTCACCTTGCTAACGATTTCCGCTATATCCAGGGAATTAACTGTGGATGCCCCTGCATTGTAAGCAGTGGCTATGTCATTTACCAGGTTCCTCTTGCAGCGAGATAGGCTCGACCGCATGTGTCCCCCAGAGGCCTGGAGGAGCCGATGGTAAAACGACCTTGTACGCCACTCGCACCATTTAGGTAACCCCATCTGGCTAATATTGAGGACAACTGAAACTATCTCATGGTGTACATTCTCAAATAAGCGCCTATCAGAATCCTGGATCACGAGCCCCCTTTTGGGTCTCAAATAAGGCTGCGGACACCTCAAGGGTTCCTCCGTAGTCAAAGTGATGGGCTTCGGGGCTCCTGTTACTGGGGTGGTCGGTGTGGTTGTGGTGGTGGGAGTATCCCGGGGGTTCAGCTTCCAACACCAATCATCAGAGTTGGTGCACTTGGAGGTTGGGCATAGTCCCCACCCTCCTTCTTCCTGCTGGGGTACCCCGGACATCTGAGTGAAATCCCTCCCACATCTTACTTGTGTAGTTCCTCCCTGTACGCATGTTAATGTATCATCACTCTTCTTCCCGAAGCATACCGTGCTCATGTTTGTCCATTTGACAGCCATCCCTGTGTTACCCCTATCCCCTGCATCGCCTGGCTTGTTGTCAAATATGCTTACGCCCGTTAACCCAGAGCTACAATTTAAATACACTGTTTTATCAACCGTGACAGTTAACGCCCCACGTTCCCGATCGCAACTGACGTCGCTCGAGTTCTTGTAATACAGGCCTCGTTGCTCCCTTCGGTCGACCGATGTGGCTCCTTCTGTGGTCGCCGTGGCCAGGCATATCAGTAAGGTCATCCATATCTGAGTCCTGTAGAGGGAGATAAACAGTGGACGCTGGTCGTCACCGGTTTAGTCCTTATTATTTACTGTGCTTTCGAATTTCTTAAGTTGCGTCCAGTGTTTCCACCAACCTTTTCCTTTCATATTTACGCATGCGCAAGTGTCGCTGGTCATTAGGACCTCGTAGGGTCCCTGCCAGCGAGGTGCCCATCCTGGTCTGGCAGGGTAAGACTCTTACCATCACCCTGTCCCCTACTACTAGTAAATTTTGTTCTTCCTCCGTTTCCTCCAATTCCATATCCCTGACTATTTGTTGGTCCCTGACTTCCTGTCTCAGATCATGCAGTTGTTTGCATAGTTCCTTAATAAACTGCCTAATCCTGTCCTGGGCTGGTCCCACGTCTTCACTACCTGTGATCGTGCCCTCGGGCAGTCTCATGGCCTGCCCAGTCATTAATTCAAATGGGGTTAGTCCGGTTGTGCGATTGGGCGTAGCCCTCAACCTCATTAGGTTGCTAGGTAGTAGGTCCGCCCATCCCCTGCCGGTCTTGGCAATGGCCTTTGCGAGTGACGCCTTTAAGGTTCTATTCATTCTCTCTACCATTCCCGAGCTCTGTGGGTGGTATGGTATATGAAACCTCTGTTTTACTCCTAATAGGGTGTATGTCTGCTTGATGACTTTGCCCATACCTGCTGGACCTGTTGACAGATCAAACCCCAGGCTCCCTTTTCCTTCCAGTCTATTTCAATAAGGCTGGCCATCCCTAGGCAGGCCGTTCCTGCAGCGATGGCCTCGGTTGGGTATCTGTGTGTTCGAATGCCCGTATGATTTGACCAAACTACTCGCCCCCCTTTGGGGTCTATTAGGGCGCCTAACTCCCGGACTTTATCAGCTCCCAGGACCGTGCCCTCGGTGGTTTTGCAGATCCATAGGTGGGTCGGGATCATCAGCTCGCCTACCTCCAGCAATATGGTCTCACTCTGTTGGGCTCGGAGAGGTCTTCCACCTATTCCTGCTATAACTATGTGGTGTTGGGTAGTGGGGAGGGGTCAGTCGGTTATGGATACAGAGGCTCCGGTGTCTATTAACATTCTGCACCGCCGGCCCTCTAACAGTGCGTCAATAAACATGCGGGGGTCCCCACTCCAGTCGTTCCGGGGGCCGGTACGACCTATTTCTCTGCGGCTAATTTTATCATTTCCCTGACTTCTTCTCGGGTCAGGGGGTGCTAGACTGTACTATCCCCTGTCTAAGGCCCCTGGCCCTCTTTGCCCCCTCCTCTGGCCCAGCAATCTGCTCGGCTGTGACCCGTCTTACGGCAGTTACCACACCTCCGGTCCTTGTTCCCTTTCTCCATTTTACATTCGCGGGCCCTGTGTCCGGGTTTGCCGCAGTTGTAACAATTCCCAGAACAGGTCACCGCCGCTACCCTCCTGCCGTGTGCTTCCTTACCCTTTCTGCTTCTCGTATCTACCTCGGTGGCCCACTCCACAACTTCCTCAAAGTCAGTTCCCACCGATATTCCTAATTCAAGGATCTTCTGGTGTTCTGCACTGAGTCCTTCCTTCAACATTTTTAGAAACACTGGATCGTCTCTCTGGGTTATCTGTTCCCGAGAAGTCGCAATACGTGGTGTATTTTCGCTCCGTATACACATGGGCCCTTTCACCTTTACTCTGGGTTAGTCCCACCACTGCTGACCAGTTAGATCGGGCTTCCCCTAGTCCTCCCTTTACCAATCGCTTAAAACGGTTGTATCTTCCTGGCTGATTCAATCCCTGTGCATCCTTCCAATTTCCACTGAGGATTAAGTTGGCCATCCCTATCCAGGTTTGCCGGGGTACCTTGGACTTTACGAGGACGTGTATATCTTCCGGGTGAAGTGAGTATACATCTATCATCTCCTCTAACTTATTCCAAAAGTCAGTGTTTGCATGGTTTGTTTTAGGGTTTGGGAGGTCACTCGTCATCGTCTGTTTCTCAGCTGGGGTGAACGGGACATATCGTACTGTAGTCTGAGCCTGCCCATTTCCCACTTGTCTTATCTCCGTCGTAATATGGGCCATGGCCAGTACGCCCTTCATCCCGGTTTCGGGCAGTGGCGGGGCTGATGGTCCCTCTGCGTCATATTTAGGTGGGGGCCTCCCAACCCCCGTCATCGTCCTGTCTGTCGTAATCTGCGGCTTCCTTCTCTAATTCTCCCCAGTCAACGTCGTCATTATCGTCTGTCGCTCTAAACCTTGGTCCCGGTGCCCGCACCGCACTGACCTTCACCTTTTCCTTTTCTATATAACTTTGTACGTGCTAACTGAGTCCTAAGTAGCTACTAATAATTATAAGTATTTCCTTCTCTTCCTTACCCTTACACTGGGCGCTCCACCTTTCCCTTTGCCTGTCAGGCCTGTCGTTCGGACTCCAGCCTTTCTTTTTCATTTTCTCAATTAGTTTCTTATTTTTCCTGCTATAAATTTGGTTATGGACCCTTCCGGTCCCCAATCTTCCCCTCCTGTGGCCATTTTTTAAAAATTCCTCTGGCCTGCGCAAACGGTAACTCGGACCTTCCTGCTACAACGTGGTTCTGGTTACCTACGGCGGCTCGCGGTTCTACTGCGCAGAGATCACTCCAGTACCCGCTAGTCTCCTGTTCGGATTCCCTACAGTCTCACGTCCAGCCTTCTGGGGTTCCACTCCTAACTATGGGTGGTAATATAAAGTACTCACCCGACTTGCGGTCCCATTATGGTTGGTCGTTCGACTGTGTCCTGGGAATCCTGCCGACTACGCCAAGTTGTTGTGGGATTTCTCTCTGCCCCAAAGCAGATGGAGGCGAGCGTGTACTGGTTCCAAGCGATCTTTATTCAAGCACGTGCAGGGAGAGGCCCTCTCAGTCTGAGCTGAGACGGGAGTCTAATTTTTACATTCGAGCAGTTGGCTTATATACAATCTTACATCTTGTTTCCTTCACATCTTCGGGACTTGGCCAATTAATTGTCCAAGTCACTTACACTTAATCACATCTCCACAAAACACATCTTGTTTATCTCATTTGCCCTGTTTCCACATCTGCCATTGTTCTATCCAATTTACGTATGCTTAACCTCATCTTCGCAAATCACATCTTGGCGGCCCATTGTTCAATGTATGGCCTCCTTGATTCTTTTACTCCCCCAATCATCATGTAATATGCTTTTTCCAACTGTCTTTGTTCTGCCAGACTTCTCCTTTATTACATCAGCCAGTTAGTCAGTTAAGCCACTAATCTAACTTTTAACCCCTTCACTGGCTTTCCAAAGATCCAGTGTGCAATCGAGGGCACCCATGCTGCTTTGGGACCTTGCTGTGTGCAATTTGGCTGCTGCATTTCCTACATTACAACAGTGACTATAGATGAAAAGTACTTAATTGGCTGTAAAGCGTTTTGGGATGTCCTGAGGTTGTGAAAGGTGCTATATAAATGCAAGTCTTTCTTTTTTTTAATGCAGAAAACCCTCTCAGCTATCTCAACAGGAAGGGCTTCTACACCCTCAATGTACAGATTGTATATGACAAAAGGATCCTGCACATCAACACGGGACATGCTGGACAGTGCCACATTGCATGCATCCTTCAAAACTCAACCCTCCCTGACCTCTTCAGATAAAGGAAACCAGGTCAACAGATGGCCTGTGGGTGACCATGCTTACGCCCTGCTCCCATGGATAATGGCCCCAGTAATAGAGGCCCGAACACCGCAGAGGACCGCTACAGCAAGGCACATGTCTCTTCAAGAGTGCTCACTGAAAGGACCATTGGAGTGTTAAAAGGATACTTTCACTGCCCAAAACAGTCAGGAGGGACTCTGTCGTATGCTGCCGATCGTGCGTCAAGTGCAGTTGTAGCCTCTGTGCCCTGCACAACTTCACCAAACAAAAACTGTGGACTTGGGCATTGCTGGCGAGGTGATGCTAGCGACTTCAGAGGAAGAACTACATGGAGGAGAGCATTACGATGACCTGCACTCAGAGGACTCCTCTGGGACTGCTGCAAGGGGCATAAGACTACAATTCATCACTGAGTTCTTCTCTTCTGAGCCTTGCCACTTGCTTTGATAATGACTCGGTAACTTGTTGCTAAGTTTATCACAAGTACAAGTTTTCTAAGGGTTCCCTGGAACTATTCATTTAATAGTGCATCAATTAAAGCTTTACTAACTATTCCCACTCTATTCCAAATGTCAGTTCAGACAATCTCCTTATCCAGCAGAGGGAACAAAAGCTGTTTTATGTCTAGCATTTTCATCATTAAGCATTGGAGGGCACTGCACTAGTTTTGCAACATGATTTTGTAAGAAGACTTCAAGTACTCTCCCTACCAAACTGTAACTCACAGCAGTGCACATCGTTCACAGTTACTTCCTCATTCTGCTATTTTGAGTAGACTGCAGGGACACGTTTTAATTGAGATCAAAAGTACATGCTTTGCACAGAGAAAGGAGTGTGATTTGATCGGTCCTTTAGAAATTAGACAACTATAAAGCTTGCAAGAGAAAATACCTTGAATCCTAATGGAGAAGATGGGCTTGCGCATTGCATGTTTGCTGGTGGTTTGTCTGGCAATTCTGCCTTCTGGTAAGTTTGGAAATAAGTTTGATATATTTTTACACGTTAACTCTTAAGGGGTTCATTGCAGATAAGAAAATGACTGCAAATGGTGGAATCTTAAATAAAACCAGAAAATAGATAGCAAGTCTACCAGCATCTGTAATGAGAAAAGATGTGTTAATGTTTTGGGTGTAATCTCTTCATCCAAATTCATAGCAAAAGTCATAGCATTTCTCGTGCAAAGTGTACAGAGTCTATATGCTCAGAGTTAATACAAACCAATTAGCAATCGTTCTGGAGTGTGTTCAATAAAATTTGCTAGAAAAACAAACTACTTTTCCCTGTAATTTTCAAAATGAAAGCTGCAACTGAGAATAAAATTGGATATTGCCAGGTAGTAACTTGGCACTACTTCAGTTATTGAATTCATTTGTAAATTCTGCGTTGACTTGTTGTAAAGAAGATACAAACGTTTTACAAAAAATGTTGCTTTTCATTTTCTGCGGTAATTGTAAGAGATTGAATTGTTCGGTATAATTTTATCCCACCTAGGGATTTTTTTGTTTGACGTAGCTTGTATTATCACACTGTCGATCAGAATCCCTTCCTCTTATTGAATATTTATTCTTCTGAGAAGCTCGCAGTTTGTACAGAAATCAGTTGGCTTTAACCACATAAAGTCTGCACTAAGGAGTGGGTGTTGAAATGTTTAGCCTCATTACATGATCTCAAACACAAAAAGACCTTTTCGAAGTGCCAGGTCTGCATATGTTACGTTAAACTGATTTGCATTTTCCACACTTGGTTAGAATTAAAGTTACAGGAATGTTCCCACTTTTCTCAGGCAGCCCAAAATATGGATGTAATTGGCAATTTTTTGTTTGTTTTTAACACTAACTCTTACTTCAAATTCATTTAAAAAATATTAAATACACAAACTGTTAGAATATTGCTTAATGAGATCAAACATTCTGTATTGCTCCAATTCCATTAAATTCAGATTTCAGTTAGGTAGCCAGGTATTTTTGAACATCAATAAATTTAATAAAATTGAAACATTGCACTAATTTACACTCCCGGGGCTAGAAATTGGGCAGTGCAGCACCCATTTTTCAGGCGCTACGCGGCCTCCTAAGTCCCCAAAATAGCGGGCAGGAAACACACGCACCCTTCTGACTGGAAGTGCGTCACCCGCCATATTGGCCAAGAACAACCAAGAAACATCCTTTAACCACGACTGAAGCGTGGCTCCTTTGCATATGCAAATAAAGGGCTAAATGGCTGCTTGCGGTCCCCGCTGCCAGATTGGTTTCCCCCGAGGCAGCCAGCGCCATCGTGGGCTGCACTCGGGGAAACCAACCCTACAGAACGCCTGCAACAAAAAGGTAAGTTTCTTACCTCCCAGTGTGGAGCTGGGAGGAGCAGGAGAGCTCCTCCTGACCCAACATAAACCGCCCTACCAATCACTGCCACTCGCAGCCTCCCCCAACCCTGAGATCCCCAACTCCCAGGCTCCCCGGCCATGATCCCCGATCTCCCTCACCCGCCCCATTCTGGCCCTAATATTCCCCCAACCCTCCATCTCCAAGCTCCCCGGCCCCGACTCCCAATCTCCCTCCCTCCTGAGACCCGAGTGGTGTAACATGCTTTTGAATTTTTCGAAATTGAGGTTCCAAAAAGGAAAACTGGCCGACACCAACTTCTGTTTTTCTCTACTCGCCAAGATAAACTGCTCATCATACAGACGCTGATTTTGTAAATGTCAGATAATGACCTTTGGTTTCCCTTTGTAATCTGCACTTCAACTTTTTCGGTGCTATCAGAAATCTTGCGTTCTAATGCTTGTTACTCGCACACAGAGTCATACAAACACATAATACTCTTCATTTGAAAAACGCTGTGTGAACTGTGTAAGTATTAAACACTCGCCACAAGTCCACTCACCCACATTTTATTACTTGAATCAGCCTTGTGGCTCATGAATATTTCCAAAATGAATGATTAACAAATCATTGGGGGAAATGATGAAACCTCTAAATGAAACTGAGTTCATATTCAAAAGAACTTTGGAACTTGGCATCTGTTTGCTGATTTATTTAATCCAGTATCCTGAACTCAGAATTGCTTGAAATCCACTTCAACGGGATAGCCTTAGAGCAAACAAGTGGAGAAGAGCACAGCCGCTAACCATGAATCCTCTATGAGCTCGATGTAAGAAAACGATCCCCCTGCATTGGCCCAACAATGAGTCTTAATCCTACTTCTTACGCAGATATGCTTTTTCCATTCTTCACTTAAGTTATACTCATGGCTTCTCTGTCAATTTTCAGTTGCGTTTTGGCTGTTCTGCGCTGTTAGGAATTGGGATCACCCGTACAACTGGTCAGATGGACCACAATGATCTTTTCCAGTCCTGTACGTTCTTAGGTTCCCACAGCCAGCAGGAGGAGAAGTGTTTGTTCCATCATCTTGGGCTAGTTTCAAAATCCACTTCCCAGAAGAGAAAGAACAGGTTCAAACCTATCCACCAAAATCCCCATAAGGTACTGATTTATTCCGCAAGTTACCGTTGAATCATAATGGAGAGTATTGTGTTTCCAACCCAGCCCAAGCCAGGAAAGCAATGCAGGTTATAGGTGCCGCTTGATTAATAAATCAAAAAAGCTGGTATCTATAAAAAGAGGCAACTCAGGAGACCCACCTGGCAGTGCCGTGAGGAGAATTATTTGTTACATTATTTTTTTTTTTACCATTTTGTTAAATGTTTTTAATTCTCCCCTCCTTTCATGTGAATCTTCCCCATAACCATACACTATTGTCCAGTCAGGCAGCCAACTTGCTCCCAAGTCTCTGCCAATGCTGCTCTTGAGCTGACTGCTCAGGCGAGTGCTGGAATGGCTGAGAAATACCTCCATTCGGCAAATCCTATTGATAGGAAACTTATGCAGAGACCCAGATCCTGCCATTCCATTGCATAGTCAATCAGGGCATGAAAGCATTGTGCTTCCCAGCTTACCCTCCCAAAGAGTATTCAATACTTTTTAAAATAATGCTTCAATAATATATATGGCATAAAAATAAAACAAAAAAGGTGACTCAACCGTGGCTAACAATTAGGGATTAGGGATAGCATAAGATCCAAGGAGAGGACATATAAATTGGCCTGAAAAAGCAGCAAACCTGAGGATTGGGAACAGTTTAGGATTCAGCAAAGAAGGACAAAGGGATTAATTAAGAGGGGGGAAATAGAGTATGAGAGTAAGCTTTCAGGGAACATAAAAACTGACTGTAAAAGCTTCTATAGATATGTGAAGAGAAAAAGATTGATGAAGTCAAGCGTAGGTCCCTTGCAGTCAGAATCAGGGGAATTTATAATGGGGAACAAAGAAATGGCAGACCAATTAAATACATACTTTGGTTCTGTCTTCACAAAGGAGGACACAAATAAACTCCCAGAGATGTCAGGGAACATAGGGTCTAATGAGAGGGAAGAACTGAATGAAATCAGTATTTGTAGGGAAATGGTGTTAGGGAAATTGACGGGATTGAAGGCCGATAAATCTCCAGGGCCTGATAATCTACATCCTAGGGTACTTAAGGAAGTGGCCCTAGAAATAGTAGATGCATTGCTGGTCATCTTCCAAAATTCTATAGACTCTGGAACAGTTCCCATGGATTGGAGGGTAGCTAATGTAACCCCACTATTTAAAAAAGGTGGGAGAGAGAAAACGGGGAATTATAGACCGGTAAGCCTGACATCGGTAGTGGGGAAAATGCTAGAGTCCATTATAAAAGATGTAATAGCAGAACACTTGGAAAACAGTGACAGGATCGGACAAAGTCAACATGGATTTACAAAAGGTAAATCATGCTTGACTAATCTACTGGAATTTTTTGAGGATGTAACTGGTAGAATAGATAAAGGAGAACCAGTGGATGTGGTGTATTTGGACTTTCAGAAGGCTTTCGATAAGGTCCCGCATAAGAGATTAGCATGCAAAGTTAAAGCACATGGGATTGGGGGTAAGGTACTGACTTGGATAGAGAACTGGTTGGCAGACAGGAAGCAAAGAGTTGGAATAAACGGGTCTTTTTCCGAGTGGCAGGCAGTGACTAGAGGGGTACCGCAGGGATCGGTGCTAGGACCCCAGTTATTCACAATATATATTAATGATCTAGACGAGGGAACTAGATGTAATATCTCCAAGTTTGCAGATGACACAAAGCTGGGTGGGCGTGTGTGTTGTGAGGAGGATGCAAAGAAACTCCAGTATGATTTAGACAAGTTGGGTGATTGGGCAGATGCATAGCAGATGCAGTATAATGTGGATAAATGCGAGGTTATCCACTTTGGTGGCAAAAACAGGAAGGCAGATTATTATCTGAACGGCAATAGATTGGGAAAAGGGGAAGTGCAACGAGACCTGAGAGTCCTTGTGCACCAGTTGTTGAAGTTAAGCATGCAGGTGCAGCAGGCGGTTAAGAAGGCAAATGGTATGTTGGCCTTCATAGTGAGAGAATTCGAGTACAGGAGCAAGGATGTCTTGTTGCAGTTGTACAGGGCCTTGGTGAGACCACACCTTGAGTATTGTGTGCAGTTTTGGTCGCCTTATCTGAGGAAGGATGTTCTTGCCATGGAGGGAGTGCAGCGAAAATTCACCAGACTGATACCTGGGATGGCAGGAATGACGTATGAAGAGAAATTGGGACGATTGGGCTTGTATTCGCTAGAGTTTAGAAGAATGAGAGGGGATCTCATTGAAACTTATAAAATTCTAACAGGACTAGACAGACTAGATGCAGGAAGGATGTTCCCGATGGCCGGGGAGTCCAGAACCAGGGGTCACAGTCTAAGGATAAGGGGTAAGCCATTTAGGACTGAGATGAGGAGGAATTTCTTCACCCAGAGAGTGGTGAACCTGTGGAATTCTCTACCACAGAAGGCAGTTGAGGCCAATTCATTAAATATATTCAAGAAGGAGTTAGATATATTTCTTAAGGCTAAAGGGATCAAGGGATATGGGGAGAAAGCAGGGACAGGGTACTGAATTTGGATGATCAGCCATGATCTCATTAAATGGCGGCGCAGGCTCGAGGGGCCGAATGGCCTACTCCTGCTCCTATCTTCTATGTTTCTATGTTTCTATATTAGGCTGAGGGATGGAGCCTATAGGAATGACATCAATGAAATCTGGCAATTCCTATTTTCACTATTTACAGTAAAATCAGAAAACATTCGAAAAGAACGCATTTATGATTTTGTTCCATTATCTTCACCCCCCACTAGAATACCCTCTTACTCACTCCATCTCCCTCTCTGCCATTATCTGAGGCTGATTCATACTAACCACAATTTCCACATTCTTTTCAACCCCTATCTTACCTTCCAAGCCCACATTCTCTTTATCACAATAACTGCCTACTTCCACTTCCCATACATTGCCTGCCTACATCCCTGTCTCAGTCCATCTGACACTGAAACCCTCACACAGGGTCACCTCCAGACTCGATTATTCCAATGTTCTCTTGGACGGCTTCCCACCCTATGCCCTCTGTGGCCTAGAAATTGCGCTGGACTAACTGCGTTCAGGAAAATCAGGTCTACCTGCGGCCAACAGGCGGTCCCTAAAGGGACCGTTGCAGGCTGCAACCAACAAGGTAAGTGTTTAAAATATACTTACCTGATTGCGGAGTCGGGAGGAGCAGGAATGCTCCACCCTGCCCTACAGTTAAACCACGTGGGCTGCTGCTGGCCACCGCGACCCTACCCGCGATCACGACCTTGACGGCCCCTGATCGCCACCACCACTCCTGTTCGCCACCATCAGCCTCCCTGATCACCACCACTACCCACCCTCCCGATCGCTCCCCCACCCGACCCCACTTCCAGATTGCCCTCTATCCTGGTCCCTATTAAGAACTTACATGAGGGCCGCTTCTGTCATTGCAATGGCCTGATCTTCAAGTCCCCTTCTCTTGGTTCGATGATAATGAGGCCCAAGGCCCAATATTACGTGTGTCTCGGGCCTATTCATTCAGGGGCAGGAATCGTTCCCTGCGCCCCCTGCTTGCCCGTTTTTGAGCATGCTCAAGCTTAAATTCCCAGACCTATATGTTTTAGTTCAACCAAAACTCTGCTACCTGTATCCTATCCCAACCCAAGTACAACTCATCCCTCACCTCTGACCTCACTGAGCTATATTGGCTCCTGGTCCTCCAACGCCTCAAATTTAGAATTCACCTCCTTGTATTTAAATCCATTCATGCCTTTCCCCTTCCTGTCTCTATAACCTGCTGCAGCCCTACAAACAACCCCCTGAACTCTCCATTCCTCTGACTCTGGCCTTTTATGTGCTCCCCTCCCTTTCCCCACCATTGATAGCCAAATAAAGTTTGGTCGCCACTCCTGTATATCTCTTTCTTTGGCTCAACATCCATTTATTTTGACACTCCTCTGTAAAGCACCTTGGGATAGTTTTATACATTAAAGGTGCTTTCTACATGCTTGTTTTTGCTGCCTGTATCCTAACTCACACCAAGCCCCGTTCGCCCATCACCCCTGTGCTTGCTTACCTATATTGACTCCAGGTCCGGCAATGCCTCGAATTTAAAATTTTCATCCTTGTGCTCAACTCCCTCCATGGCCTCGCCCCCTCCCTATCTCAGTAACCTCCTCCCCAGCCCTACAACTCTCTGAGATCTCTGTGCTCCTCCAGCTCTGGCCTCTTGTGTATCACCGATTTCCTTCGCCCCACCATTGACAGTCATGCCTTCAGCTGTCTAGGCCCTATGGTCTGGAATGATCTCCCTAAACCGCTTCACCTCTCTCTCCTCATTTAGGACGCTCCTTTCATAAAATCAAATAGAATAGTGCAGCACAGAAGGAGGCCATTTGGCCCATCAAGTCTGTGCCTTTAAACCTACCTCTTTGACTAAGCTTTTGCTCACCTGTCCTAATGTCTCTTTCTTTGGCTCGGTATCAATTTTTTTGTCTGATTACGCTCCTGTGAAGCACCTTGGGACATTTTACTATGTTAAAGGCGCTATATAAATACAAGTTGTTGTTGTTGTACATAAATGCACATTGTTGTTGTTTTTGTTGATGTTGTTGTTGTATTTATATAACACCTTGGGGGGAAAATTGAGTCGCGTCTCCTTTGGGGCGCTAACTTCGCCAGGGCGCTACTTTTAGCACCCCAAATAATTTAGCTCCCCCATGGCCGAAATTCATCGGTGGCACCCCAAGAGGGAAGCGGGGCTCTACTGGAAGCGCCCTGCCTCCCTCTTGGGGCACTGCGAGGGAATATTGCGGCGCTACGTGCCGCAGTACTGCAGGCCTTCCTCTCCTTATTAAAGGGGAGGGGCCTTGCACTGCGCGACCCGGGGCCCAGCTGGGCCACCAGGGATTGGCTTGCCGGCAAAAGAGCCCGGCACTCCACGGAGCGGGGGGAGGCTGAAGAGGAGGCTGGGGACGGCAACAGGGGCAGGTGCTGGCAGGCGGCCAGCAACAAAAATGGCCACCCGGCACCTCGCCTTTAATTAGCGCCGCCCCGGCCGCAGGTAGGCCCCCCTGTCCCCGTCGGACATAGCATCCGGCGGGGCGTTGCACACGGCGATGACGTCATCACCGGCAGCGCAATGCCGTGGGGCACTAACGGTTACCGCCGCCGCTAACCTCCCGCTGAATTTCGCGGGAGGCATTCGTGGCCCCGCGCCTGGGCGTTAGCTGCTTTTAGGGCGCGAACGGGAGGCGCAAAGTAACCAAATTTTTCCCCCCTTATCTCATTTGCCAGGACAACCCGAAGTACTTCCCAACCAGTGCATATCTGTTTTTTAAGTGCAGTGACTATTGTTTTGTGGGTATCACAGCAAGGCCCAAGAAACAGCATTACAATGAATGAGCAGTAACTCTGACTTTTGGTGCTGGATGAGGTACAAATGATGGCCAGGACAACTTTGAATCGTGCCACATCCACCTGAACCAGTGGACTGGGCCTCAGTTTATCATCTCAAAAAAGAAAGACTTGCATTTATATAGCACCTTTCACGACCTCAGGACGTCCCAAAGTGCTTTACAATCAATTAAGTATTTTTGAGGAGTATTCCCAGTTGTAATGTAAGAAACGCGGCAGCCAATTTGCATGCAGCAAGGGCAGCACCTCCAGTACTGCAGCATTCCCTCAGTGCTGCACCAATGTGTCAGCTGAAATTATGGGGGCAATATTTCGGGGGGTCAGCGGGCGCATTTGGTGGCGGGACGGGTAGAATCATAGAATTATAGAAAGTTACAGCGCGGAAGGAGGCCATATCGGCCCATCGTGTCCGCGCTGGCCAACAAAGAGCTATCCAGCCTAATCCCACTTCCCAGCTCTTGGTCCGTAGCCCTGCAGGTTACAACATCCCAAGTGCACATCGAAGTACTTTTTAAATGTGGTTAGGGTTCCTGCCTCTACCACTCTTTTAGGCAGTGAGTTCCAGACCCCCACAACCCTCTGGGTGAAGAAATTTCCCCTCAAATCCCCTCTAAACCTTCCCCCAATTATTTTAAATCTGTGACCCCTGGTTTTTGACCCCTCTGCTAAGGGAAATAGGTCCTCTCTATCCACTTTATCTATGCCCCTCATAATTTTATACACCTCAATAAGGTCTCCCCTCAGCCTCCTCTGTTCCAAGGAAAACAGACCCAGCCTATCCACTCTTTCCTCATAGCTAAGATTCTCTACTCCCGGCAACATCCTTGTAAATCTCCTCTGTACACTCTCTAGTGCAATCACATCCTTCCTGTAATGTGGTGACCAGAACTGCACGCAGTACTCTAGCTGAGGCCTAACTAGTGTTTTATACAGTTGAAGCATAACCCCCCTGCTCTTGTATTCTATGCCACAGCTAATAAAGGCAAGCATTCCGTATGCCTTCTTAACCACCTTATCTACTTGGCCTGCTACCTTCAGGGATCTGTGGACATGCACTCCAAGGTCCCTTTGTTCCTCTACGCTACTCAGTGTCCTACCATTTAATGTGTATTCCCTTTCCTTGTTAGCCCTCCCCAAATGCATTACCTCACACTTCTCCGGATTGAATTCCATTTGCCACTGTTCTGCCCACCTGACCAATTTATTGATATCTTCCTGCAGTCTACAGCTTCCTTCTTCAGTATCAACCACACAGCCGATTTTAGTATCATCTGCAAACTTCTTAATCATACCCCCTATATTCAAGTCAAGATCGTTGATATATACCACAAAAAGCAAGGGACCTACTACTGAGCCCTGCGGAATCCCACTGGAAACAGCCTTCCAGTCACAAAAACACCCATCAACCATTACCCTCTGCTTCCTGTCTCCAAGCCAGTTTTGAATCCAACTTGACACTTTGCCCTGGATCCCATGGGCTTTTAACCTCGTGACCAGTCTGCCATGTGGAACCTTATCAAAAGCCTTGCTAAAGTCCATATACACTACATTAAACGCACTACCCTCATCTACCCTCCTTGTTACCTCCTCAAAAAATTCAATCAAGTTTGTCAGACATCTCTGGGAGGTTATTTGTGTCCTCCTTTGTGAAGACAGAACCAAAATATGTATTTAATTGGTCTGCCATTTTTTTGTTCCCCATTATAAGTTCCCCTGATTCTGACTGCAAGGGACCTACGCTTGACTTCACCAATCTTTTTCACTTCACATATCTATAAAAGCTTTTACAGTCCATTTTAATGTTCCCTGCAAGCTTCCTCTCATATTCTATTTTCCCCTTCTTAATTAATCCCTTTGTCCTCCTTTGTTGAATCCTAAACTGCTCTCAATCCTCAGGTTTACTGTTTTTTCTGGCCAATTTATATGTCCTCTCCTTGGATCTTATGCTATCCCTAATTTCCCTTGTTAGCCACGGTTGAGTCACCTTTTTTGTTTTATTCTTATGCCAAACTGGGATGAACAAATTCTGCAGTTCATCCATGCGGTCTTTGAATGTTTGCCATTGCCTATCCACCGTCAACCCTTTGAGTGACATTCCCCAATCAATCCTACCCAATTTGTGCCTCATACCATCGTAGTTTCCTTTATTTAAATTCAGGACCCTAGTCTCTGAGTCAACTACTTCACTCTCCATCTTAATGAAGAATTCTATCATATTATGATCGCTCCGACCCAAGGGGCCTCGTACAACAAGATTGCTAATGAATCCTTTCTCATTACATAATACCCAGTCTAAGATGGCCTGATCTCTTGTTGGTTTTGCGACATATTGGTCCAGGAAACCATCCCGTAAACACTCCAGGAATTCCTCCTCCACAGTATTGTTACTAATTTGGTTAGCCCAATCTATATGTAGATTAAAGTCACCCATGATAACTGCTGTGCCCTTATTGCACGCTTCTCTAATTTTTCTTTTAATGCCATCCCCAACCTCCGTATTACTGTTTGGAGGTCTATATACCACTCCCACTAACGTTTTCTGCCCCTTGTTATTTCTCAGTTCTACCCATACAGATTCCACATCATCAGAGCTAATATCCTTCCTTACAATTGTGTTAATCCCCTCTTTAACCAGTAATGCTACCCCACCTCCCTTTCCTTTTTGCCTATCTTTCCTGAATATTGAATACCCCTGGATGTTGAGTTCCCAGCCTTGGTCACCCTGGAGCCATGTTTCCATAATCCCAATTAAATCATATTTGTTTACCTCTATTTGCGCAGCTAATTGATCCACCTTATTCCGAATGCTCCTCGCATTAAGACACAAAGCCTTCAGGCTTGTTTTTTTAACGCTCTTAGACCTATTAGAATTATTATTTACTGTGGCCATGTTTGATTTAAACCGTTGATTTCTCTGACTGCCACTTTTGTTTTCCTCCTTCCTATCTTTTGCTTTTATCCTTGTTTCCCTTTCCTCTGTCTCCCTGCTCAGGTTCCCAACCCCCTGCTATTTTAGTTTAAACCCTCCCCAACAGCACTAGCAAACACTCCCCCTAGGACATCGGTCCCGGCCCTGCCCAGGTGCAAACCGTCCGGTTTGTACTGGTCCCACCTCCCCCAGAACCGGTTCCAATGTCCCAGGAATTTGAATCCTTCCCCTTGCACCATTCCTCTAGCCACGTATTCATCTGAAATATCCTTCTATTTCTACTCTGACTAGCACGTGGCACTGGTAGCAATCCTGAGATTACTACCTTTGCGCTCCTATTTTTTAATTTACCTCCTAACTCCCTATATTCAGCTTTTAGGACCTCATCCCCTTTTTTACCTATATCGTTGGTACCTATATGCACCACGACAACTGGCTGTTCACCCTCCCCTTCCAAAATGTTCTGCAGCCGCTCTGAGACATCCTTGACCCTTACACCAGGGAGGCAACACACCATCCTGGAGTCTCGTTTGCGGCCGCAGAAACGCCTATCTATTCCTCTTACAATAGAATCCCCTATCACTATAGCTCTACCCCTCTTTTTCCTCCCGTCCTGTGCAGCAGGGCCACCCCTGGTGCCAGGAAGTTGACTGCTGCTGCCTTCCTCTGGTAAGCCATCCCCCCCAACAGTATTCAAAGTGGTATATCTGTTTGAGAGGGGGATGTCCACAGGGGACTCCTGCACTACCTGCCTGCGCCTACTACTCTGTCTGTTGGTCACCCATTCCCTTTCTGCCTGTGCATCCTTTGCCTGCGGTGTGACCAACTGCTCAAACGTGATATCCACGACGTCCTCAGCATCGCGAATGGTCCAGTATGTATCCAATCGCAGCTCCAGCGCCGCAATGTGGTCTGCCAGTAGTTGCAGCTGGATACACTTCCTGCACACATGGTTGTCAAGGGCACAGTAAGTGTCCCTGAGTTCCCACATAGCGCAGGAGGAGCATACCACGGGGCCGAGCTCTCCTGCCATGACTTACCCTTTAATTAATTCAAATTAAATTAAATCAATCAATCCCACCAATTACACTACAGTTAAATGATATACTTAAGGGCCCTGGTTTACCAACAGTCCCCGCTACACCACAAAGAGCTTAGAAACTATAAACCACAGAGTTTAAGTTTAAAAAGAGAGAAATACTCACCAACCAATCACTTACCTGCTTTCTGGTGATGTCACACTTCGATTACTTTTTACTTCTCTCCCTCCCTCTGAGCTCGGAGATTGGTGAGGCCTACCTGGTCTCTGCCGCCTCTTTTAAATCTCGCCGCCGCTCTGAGGCCTACCTGGTCTCTGCCGCCTCTTTTAAACCTCGCCGCCGCCGTCTCGTTTCCCGCAGGTCTGCCGCCGCTCTGAGACCTACCTGGTCTCTGCCGCCTCTTTTAAACCTCGCCGCCCCTTACTTTGAAACTATGCCCCCTGGTTATTGATCCCTCTACTAAGGGAAAAAGTTCCTTTCTATCTACCCTATCTATGCCCTATCTATGCCCTCATTGGAACAATCTCTCTCACCATTGACAGATCTCTTCTATGATCTCAACTTCACCTGCCATCTATTACATCAGCATCGGGGCCCTTGAAACTATCTCACCTTGGTCCTCAGAATCTCACCACGATCAGCTCCAACACCAGCAGCACCGGGCACACCAGCAGCACCAACAACAACACCAACCTTCTCCGCAATCAACTGATGCTGCACAGGACACAGGGCATCAGCACTCGACCACATTGCTGCCCGGGACGCCAGGGATGGCCTCACCATGGCCAGATTTACTTCACTTGATGCTGTACATCCTGGCTGCCGCATGATGCGCCAGGTTGGTACCACCCCACACCAACACCATAAAGCATCCCTACAATGCCCAAGCCATTCCTTTCACACTCATCACCATTGTGGGGGGTACCGTTATGTCTCACCATTCACTGCAACTCACTAAGCCACTTCCAAAGGTGCACACAAATCTGTCCAAGAACACAAAGTGCTGAAAATAAAGATTTCAATGTTTGACAGCACATTAACAGAAATTCACATGAACATTGGCTAAAACACCCAAGTGCCTACTCTTGTGTGTTGTTAGTTGATATGATTGGACTAGGACGAGGGTGAGTGTGAGGGGTGGCTAGTGAGATGGGGAAGTGATAATGTAGATAGAGAGGGATGGGTGGAGGTGCAAAGTAAGTTGGTGTGAGTAAAGATGTGCAGGAGTAGGGTAGGGAAGGCAGAGTGATGGGGTTGTGATGTGAGGCACAGCAGGATGAGGCTGAGTGTGGCTTTGCAGTAACGTTTCGTGATCTATTGAGATCATTGAAAGGTTTGCGCCACTGCAGCCTGGTTCTCCTGATGACATCCCTGCTTGTGCCCTCCTGTGCAATGTGCAAACAGACTGTGTTGATCTCCTGGGGAGGTCTCTTCCGCCCACTGGAAGGGAAGAGGACCTCCCTGCGTGCTGTGACTCCCTCCGTAAGCATATAGAGTGAGTCATGGGAGAGCCTGGGTGCAGCCGTGCACCTCTGTGCAGTGCTTGTCAGTGTTTGCAGCACCTCAACGCTGTAGAATACTGACAGCACAACTGTCAAAATAAATTTGCACATGGTCCCTTTAAGGAAACCGGCTGATGACGCGTCATTAAGTGATGTCATCAGACCCGCTTCCTTCAATTGGCTGGCAAATGCGCTGGGCGGGCTAAACAAGCCCAATCAACGTAAAATCACTTTGGACAGCGTGCTGGAGCCAGCAGCGGGGTCGCAACCCACCACCGACTTCACCCACCACGGACCCGCCGAGGTTGGGGAAATCGCGGCCATAGTGTCCATTCCAGGAGCTGCTCCAAAAATGAGGCCCAGGGTATTTTAACTCCCGGGCCTTATTTAAATTCTCCCAGCCGACTTCTCACCCGGTCTAGACGGGAAGCAGTGGAAAATTGCTCACCCAGAGGCTGCCCGCTGACAGCAAGTGTCAGGATTGGCTGCCGGGCCGGGCTGGGCTGCGCCACGGGAGCACCATGACTGGGGGAGGGCGATTGTCGCAGCGGAGGTCTCAGCTTTCCTGGTGAGGCCTGCAGGAGCAGAATTGCTCCTCCTGGCCCCAGAAGGAAAGTAAAAGAAAAATGTAAAAACATACTTTTGTTGGCCTCTCCAGACCCCAAGCCACTTCCTCGCTGGGTTGGCCTGGTAGGAAACTCACTGTCGCTTCCCATTCAGGCTGACTAGTAAAAATTTGCAGACGGGCCCCGATGAGGTCATTGGAACCCGACATGCATATGTTAAAAGGGACCCCGCTGGCTTTGGCCGGGTTTCCTCGCTGCCTGCTGAGTTGAGCAAGTGAAAAGCGCGGGAGGTCAGGTCCTGCCCAGCTGCCCAATTTCCACTGGGAGGGTAAGGTTAAATAGCAAGATACTGGAAACATTCAGCAGGCCAGGCAGCGTCCGTGGAGAGAGAAACAGAGTCAACGTTTCAGGTCTGTGGCCCTTGGTCAGAACTGGATAAAGTTGGAGGTGTAACAGGTTTTAACCAGGTGCAGGGGCAGGGAAAGGGGGGGAGGGGAGGAAAGAACAAAAGGAACAGCCTGTGATAGGATAGAAGGCGGGAGTGGTTAAATGTTGCACATGGGGATGGCAGAATCATCAACAGCTGCCGCCTGAAAGTAATAGGGGCAGAGGTTATGGTCTGAAATTGTTGAACTCGATGTTGAGTCCAGAAGGCTGTAAAGTGCCTAATCAAAAGATGAGGTGCTGTTCCTCGAGCTTACGTTCAGGGTAAGGTTAAAATTGGCCCCATAAACTAATGACAGAAAGGGACTTGAGGGCCAAGGTTTATCATCCGCTTCAGTCATCCAGAAATGGGATTATAACTTGACTTTTGCTTGTGGTGATAAAAACTTACCTTCCTGTATATTACTGCCCCATGATTACACCTACATGACAGTTTTCATCTACAAAACTTTGCTAAAAATATTTTCAATGAGTAAATTGAGCCTCGTATTTATTATACTGCTGATAGGTGTTTGCATTACATCTGTGACTGTTGCTTGAGCACAGTTGTTTAGAATGAGATCTCTCTTCAACTTTATCTTACTTTGTTAGTTGCAGCTTACGACATAGAATGCAGTCTCAGTTTTGGTGGAGTGTCCTGCCGAGAGAACAACACCACGTAAGTAGTTAATAACTTCCGCTCGTTTGAATCATCTCCTGCTTTTGGATTTTTCCTCGTGCTTTGTGATTTAAAAGTGATCATATCAGAGAACCAGATGAGGTAAGAAAGTGGGAAATTATAAAATGGCTTCACCGGCAAATCGAATGAACTGAAGTAAAAAAAAAGAAGTAGGACATGAAACTCTAAATTAATTAAATGAACATGAAGGCTTCAGGAATTAAGAGTAGCTTTAGAGAGATTGGGGTGAAACAGCCATATACACACACAAAAGAAATATTGAAATGACATAGGAAAAGCATCTTTATACAGAACCGGGAGAAACGAATGAAATAAAGTTGGCAATTATTAAATTAGTAAAATTAAGATGGAGCTCAGCAAAATTAATTAAATAAAGACAGAGGCTTCATGAATTCAAAGTGGTTTTACACAGAATTAGTAGAAATAGCACCGTATAAGCTAATTAAAGAAAGTCAGCAATGGCAGGGGGAAAGGCATTAAGTAAATTGAGGACAGACAAACAAAATTAACTAAATAAAGATGTGGGCTTCATGAATTGAAAATAACATTACACTGAATCAGGAGAAATGGCAGAACTCGGCAATAAATGAATGAATTAAATAAAAAGGTGGATAGGAATTAAAATCAAACCAAACTTAGAGTCATTTGAAATACTTTGGCTTCAGGAGAGTCAGAACAGCACCAGGGGAGGTAGAATGCAAAACAATAATGGCCCAGAAATTGATCTCGCTCTGTTCCCGCGGGGGTAAGGCTTCCCCGCGATCTCTCACTCCGCCTGTGCTTTTTCAGATCCAGCTCGCATGAACTTGATGTTCCAGACATCAGCTGGGCAGTGCTTGCGTATCCCACCGGCGTAGTGAATTCGTGCGAGCTGTGGGATCACGTGACTCAGTTAGAGCCAATGGCAGCACACCATCTTCCATTCATAAGTTTCACATACGTGCTGTGAAATCTATGAATCTTACACCCCCCCAAAATAACAGCTAAACCTCAATTAAATTTTTTTTTAAAACCATCACATTAATAAAATAAGTATAGTTAAATAAATTAACCATTTTAAATAAAAAATTAAATTTTTGAAAAAATTTAAAATCTTTTAAAAAGTTATAAAAATAAACTTACCTGTCTTTAAAGTCTCTAAAAAAGATATACCTGTTAAAAAAAATTCAAAAAAATACTTAATTCACTACTTACCTTGTTAAAAGTGGGTCTTACTCCTCCTTTTTCCATTTCTAAAATCTTCCGTACTTACCTGCGCGTCCAAAGCATGAAGTGCACAGCGTGCGCGCAGCCTGTAGCGCGCACGCGATGCACCGAGGAACCGCCCCCTTTTCAAAAGACCAAGTGCCGGTTTTCAGCGCATGCGCAGGGCTAGCAGAAAACTGGCAATTGGAGAGAGAATACGCGAGAGTACGCAGTGCGTACTCTCGCGTCGCGGGATGAATTTTTGGCCCAATGAAACTGCGAAGATCAGCAGTCACATGGGAAGAATCAGCCAATCAGAGTAAAGTCAAAGTAGTAAGTTTAAAATAAGTTTAAAGTAACTGTTTAAAAGTACCACTGAGGCGTGACACCCGTTACAAAATCTTGACTCTGAGGAATGACAAAATCTTAACACAGGAAGTAAAAGTGACAACTGGAAGTGCATGTTGGGTACAAAACTTTTAATCACAGTTAGGCTAGTATACCAAAGATCTTAACGGTTTATATTACAGCATATTTAGTTACAGTGAAAATAATACTGACACATCTTATAATTCGCTGTGATTTTACAATGTATGCAGTATGGAAGAATCCTCGAATGAATGTTTTGTTAAAGAGATCCCATTTATTAAAAACAATGACCGCAAAAGACTTGATTTGTCCATAGCTTTCTTGACTACTCTTAAGCACATAGCTAGCAGCAAGAATCTTGATGTATTGCAGTAATGTTTAACAAAGGAAGACTTAATGCAACAAAATCTTACTGACACGTGAGATTTAGGATTATTACTGATAAAGACACCAGACTCATATAACTCAATTAATCTTTCAAATAATGAATCATAAATCATAAAACAATTGTAACCTTTGATGGATAACAGTCAGTAGTCCCCAAGGTACCAAATATGAGCCAACCTGCCACTTCTCCAATGCTGTGACCCTGGCAGGCTCAAATCATGCTATGGGTAGTTCACCAACAATAGATAACCGCTCATGTGTGATGTCCATTGCATTCACAGTTGTTCAGAAACTGTGAGTGCAACTATAAGATTTTCTAATCTGTGGGAAAGCACCTCGTTCTGCTTGTGTCACCACTGTCCTATTGTCTCTTTGATGAAGTGCACTGTTCTCACACAGAGTTCCTCACTAAGCTCTTCATAAGAACTGCGTGGCCTGTAAATTCTTTGGAGGGAATTAATGGCCCGTAATTTCCGATTGGAGGCTTTCTGCGTACGGATGCCTCCGATCGGGAAAAAATCTATGCCCTTACCTGAGGGCTCCCGAGGTGCGGCTATTTCTGATCCTGGGCCTGTCCGCAGTCGAAATGCACAGGGCCCACGTATCCCAGGGGCGCAAGCGGTTCGCAAGCGTCCCTGGGATCACGTGGGCCAGGCGAGCCAATAGGAGAAGGGAATCTCCCTTCATACTTTTGACAGATAGACTTGTCAAAAGTATGAATAGAGATCACCCCAAAAACACATCAAAACCTTAAATAAATTTTTAAAAAACCATCACGTTTTTAAAATGAGTTAAAATTACATTAAATTAAGTATTTTGAACAAAAATTTTATTTTTTGACAAAAATAATTAAAGTTTTTTACGGGGCTAAAAATAAACTTTCCTTTTTTAAAAGTATTTTAAAATTATAAATGAGTGAAAATTTTTTTTTAAACTTTTTTAAACTCTTATGCTGGTAAAAGCAGGCCTTACGCCTGCTGTTACCAGGCGTAAGATGTTTAAGTGATTTCAGCGGGCGGAGGTTCTGCAGAAAGCGGAACTCTCCACCCGCAGAGGCCCTTCTCCCGGGCAGGCGTCCGATCTGTCAAGAGGATTCTTGACAGATCGGAAATGCTGGTTTTCAGCGCATGCGCTTCGCATGCCTGAAACCGGTACTTGCGAGGTCCCTACGGATGTGTACACAGCTCGTACACACCCGTAGGGATCGGAAAATACGGGCCTATATTTTGCAGGACGTAACGTCCTCAAATGCTGCCACACCCTCCTTTCATCCTTCCTGTATTACTCCTCTTGCTCCTCACAAACAAGGAAATGCCCATTGGGAATCCCACACCTGGGTACTTGAAACCTCTTACTTTGTTGGGATGGAAAGAATTCCCTCAAGCAGTCAGGGACGCAGTCAGCTCTATGCAGCTGAAAAGTCAAAAATAGAACGGCTCCAAAATCTCTTTCTCTAATCTTGTAATCACTCCTCAAAGTTTCTCCAGGCTGCAGGCTCTAAAGTAAAGCACTCCTCCTCGTTACAATGTATTCTAATGAGTTCCCAGTAACAATGCTGAGTGCAAACATCGGAGGCCCCAGACCATGACCGAAATGCCAGTGCAATCATCACAAGATGGAAACCCAGCAGAAATGAACCCCCCAAAAAATGCTGGCAAATTCAAATTACACCTGGAACTCACTGAAAATCAGGTGTGAATTTGGGGCTTTGACTTGCACTACACAATGATGAAAAGTGAAGTGGGTTCTAGTGGCTATTTAGTGTCCATTAATAAGTTGATCAACAACGAGTATGCACCAGACCCCACTTCAACTTTCGGCGATCTGAACATGAAGAACTGGAGATCCAAACCTGGGCTCACGTCCAACATTTATGTACCCTGCTAAATAAGTAATTTTGCAAGTTATGTACTACTGATAAAAGACTAGTGGCTTTTCACTCGCTGCTGTTCACAGCTGATAGCACTTGAGATTTTTCTGCAGGCTGTAAGTAACATTCTAACAGCCAGGAGAGAGCTCTGTATATGTTTTTGCAGTAACAGCTCTTTTCCCAGCTGATAAGTGTTAAATGTTTTGAGAATGAGGAATGGCTCCTATCTCTCTCTCTTGAGCAGCCTGATGCTACACTGCAGTATACTGGGGGTGTCAAGCCCAATTGGTGCGAGACACCCCACCCAAAGGAATCTCACAACATTGTATTGTAGTCAGTCTGGGACCTGACTCCGGAGTTATATTATCACTTTTTTGTTGTGATGCAGAAGCTGCTTTGCACCAACGCATAAATATCAATATCACTGCATCCTTAGCTTCGTTGTAAGTCACTGGGCTAGTCTTTGTTGTCATTTTATAAAGTGCTTTGACCGGGGCAGAAATGAGATAGAGCAAGAAATTTCCTGTAGTATTCTTCACAAAATATCTTTACAGTGTAGAAGTACAAAGTTGAGACATGTAATAACCGTCGGTATGAGAAGCAGCACAGAAACTGTGGAAAATATTAAGCAAGGAAAAACTGGGAAATGTACAGACGGCGAGTCACCATCTGAGAGAAAGTCAGGTTAATGATATGGGTGGGAACCCTTATGAAAACTGATGTTCTGCAGTTCTGCTGAAGGGCCTCACCAAAACGTTAACCTATCTTGCTGACTGACTTGCTATGCATTTCCAACATTTTGTGTTTTTACTTTTGATTTCTAGTACTTGTGGGGTTTTTTAAATATCCATTTCAATCCCTTTAAACTGTTATGTTGTGGGGGGTGAAGAGTCCTGAGGTAGCCACTAAACCTGGAACTTATTAAATATTTTGCCTGTATATGAAACAATAATGTCATCTCAGTAATAAAAACAGAAAATGCTGGAAATACTCAGCCGGTCAGGCAGCAACTGCAGAGAGAGAAACAGAGTTAACGTTTCAGGTCGAAGACCCTTCGTCAGAAATGGAAAAGTTGGAGATGGAACAGGTTTTTAAGCAAGTGTAGGGGCAGGGAGAGGGCGGAGACGAGGAAAGAACAAAAGGGAAGGTCTGTGTTAGGATGGAAGGCAGGAGAAATTAAAAGACAAAAGGATGATGGTGCAAGGCAAAAGGAGATGGTAATAGGACACATTAAGAAACAAAAGGTGACTCTAGATGAAGTGTAAATGGCAATGGCAGAATCATCAACAGCTGCCATGTGAGAGAAAAAAAAAGTGAAGAAAAAAAAGAGAAAAAAATAGGGACAGAGGTTATGATCTGAAATTGCTGAACTCGATGTTGAGTCCAGAAGGCTGTAAAGTGCCTAATCAAATGATGAGGTGCTGTTCCTCGAGCTTACGTTGAGCTTCCTTGGAACAGTGTAAGAGGCCGAGGACAGAGAGATCAGAGTGGGAGTGGAGCGGAGAATTAAAGTGACAGGCGACCGGAAGCTCGGGGCCACACTTACGGACTAAGCGGTCACCCAATCTGCGTTTGATCTCCCCAATGTGGCCTTTCCATGCATAACTCAACTTAACATTAAGTTGTAAATCTAGAAATTATAATCGACCATACGCTTGGGGTGGAATTTCCCGTGGGGCCTTAATCGGTAAGTTACGCTCGAAATTATCCCCATTTGTTCACCCATTTTGCCGATGACTATTTACACCCAAATTTCTTGCCAATCTCACTAACATATGGCAGAATGTAAAAATGGCCATAAACAAGCGGAAATCAGCGTAAACAGTCGGGACCTGAAGAAAGCGCAAACTCACACTATATATTCCTTCCTTAACTATGAAAATCGAAGTTTCAAGCCATCTAACTGAGGCACATTAGGCACAGCAAGTTTAAGAACATGCAATCAAGCTTTCAGTTCCTAATGTGACTTGTACTGATGCCAGAAAAAATACATTCAAAGAAACAGAAAATGCAGAGTGGGTCTCAGTGAGGTTAAATGTTAAAAATAGCTCAAAACATAACAATAAAACACTAGAAAAATGACTCAGTTTCCTGCTGCGCCCAAAATTCTGGCTTTAATTTTACATGATGCGGAGATGCCGGTGTTGGACTGGGGTGGACAAAATTGAGAGGTCGCACAACACCAGGTTATAGTCCAACAGTTTTATTTGAAATCACAAGCTTTCGGAGCTATCGATTGCTCCTTCCTCAGGTGAAGTAAATTAGATACAGAATCGCCAAAGCATATATAGATAGAAAACAAAGCATGTGTACTTTACAATTGCAGACCACTAAATTAAATCATCCTGACTATCTGCCAAGGTGTGATAAAGTTAATTAAGTCAGCCAGGAAGGTACCACATCAAAGACATAGCAAGATACAACTGAGACAATGAGGTGTAGTCGCAGGGGTTCTAACGTGTCAAAAGCTACCGTCTGTATGTAAAACGAAAAGCTTTAAAATTTTTACTTTTTTACTGGGAAAATTTTTAGGGGGAAAAATTCAGCTGCTTGCGCCTCCCGTTAGCGCCTTAAGAGGGCGCTAATGGGGCGTAAAGCAGCTAACGCCCGGGCGCAGCGCCGCCCACGCCTCCCGAAAAATTTAGTGGGAGGTTAGCGGCGGCGGCAGCCGGTAGCGCCCTGTGGCGCTGCGCCGCCGGCGATGACATCATCGCCGTGCGCAGCACCCCGCTCGCGCCCCGGCCGTGATCTTCAGTCGCGCCCCCTGATTTACCGCCAGACGCTATGTCCGACGGGTTCAGGGAGGCGTACGTGCGGCCGGGGCGGCGATATTTAAAGCGGAGGTGGCAGGTGGCCATTTTTGTTGCTGGCCGCCTGCCAGCACCTGCCCCCGGCCCCCGTGAAGCCCCCCCACCGTGAAGTGCCGGCTGCGCTCCAAGAGCCCGGCACTTCTCTTGAGTGCCGGGCTCTTTTGCCGGCACTCCCGATCCCTGGGGGCCCAGCTGGGCCCCGGTTCGCGCTGTGCAGGGTCCCTCCCCTTTAAGAAGGGGAGGAAGGCCTGCAATACCGCGGCGCGACGTGCCGCAGCGCATGGCGCTGCGGCACGTAGCGCCAGGATATTCACTCGCAGCGCCCCAAGAGGGATGCGGGCTGCTTCCAGTTGCGCCCCGCTTCCCTCTTGGGGCGCAACCACTGAAGTTCCGGCGCGGGGCCGCTAATTTTTTCGGGGCGCTAAAAGTCGCGCCCCGGCGAGGTTAGCGCCCCAAACGGGGCGCGACTCAATTTTTACCCCTTACTTTTTTACTGGGAATCACATCTGTGAACAAGCTAACGACGACTCGAGTCTGGATCACGTCATGTATCGTGACATAAACCCAAGATACAAGATGTGCGACCTCTCAATTTAATTTTACACCCATTTTGAACCAGCACAATTGCAGGAAATTTGCGTGTATATCTCTCTAGTGATCCTACTGGGAAGTTTATGGGCTGAGTTTTAACTCCCAAAAATGGGTGGGTTGAGGTCGGGTCAGAGGATAAAATGCAAAAAACAGGAACCCAACCCACCTGAAACCCACCCACTTCCGGTTTTAACAGAGGCGGGATGAGGGGTGGGCAACCAATCCGCTCGCGGGAGGCGGGGTAGTCATTTAAACATTATAATGAGGCTGTCTGCTTCCATTTTAACAGTCATTCTATTTCAAACTCATGTCGGCCAGGTTTCCCAGGCCTCAGAAAACCCAGCAGGCGAAAGAAGGCGAGGAGGGCTGAATCCATGAAGTGCCAGGAGGAGCATAAGTGTTTCCTCCCAGCCCAACAAGCTACCCAGTAAATCCCCCCCTCCTCCTCCCAGCGCGATCTGTCTGGTTCCCCCCATCAACCATCGGAACCCGCCCCCCCCCCCCCGACCACCATCTGCTTCCCCCCCGACCACCATCGGAACCCGCCCCCCCCCCCCGACCACCATCGGAAACCACCCCCCCCCCCCAACACCCCTGCGCTCGGGACCAACCCGCCGATCGGGAACCCCCGCTAGGCCTACCTGGTCTCCTCAGCTGCGGCCTTATGCTGCAGGCTTCCTCACTCGACAGGCCTGTCAATCAGGCTACCTGTGGGTGGGAAACCGACAGAAAAAGATTTAAAGGAGCCCTGCAGTTAAAAACTGCCGGACATTCGGGAAACCCATTCTTCCGGGTTTCTCGACCTCAAAACAGCCCCCTCCCCCCCTCCCCGCGCATGGAATGTGCCTCCGGGTTAAAATCCAGGCCAATGTGTGTGTGCGTGTGCACGCATGTGTGTGCGCATGTGTGTGTGTGTGTGCGTGTGTGTGAGCACGCGTGTGAAGATTGGGAGAAACGGTTAGCCCAAAATGATCAGGTAGCCTTCCAACATTCTTTGGTTCACACCTTAAGAATAGCCACTTGAGTGAGGTATTAAGGTGTAACCGATTCCAGTGGAGTAGTACATTGTCTTGAAGGAGGAAGGAAGTCAATTTTACTGACGACATAAAAAAAATAGTCTTACAACTGCCTTACCACAGGATGAAAGTCTGAGGAGATTCCTGGAAATGGTTGCAAAAGAATCATGTTTAACCACAGCTTAAATTCTTGGCTCGGAGCCATCTTTAAGTTTAATTTAGGCCATCCATTGAATAATATCAGGAGCCAAAAACTGTTCCAATTGAGCAAAAGAAAAAACATTTGTTTTTCATTCTTCGACTCCCAGTGAAGCCATTCTACTGCTGGGGGAGGTACTTTTTCTAGTGCAGGAACATCCGCCCATTGCCATTGATCTGGAATTCTAAGATTCTGAGGTGGAATAACAGCAGAACTGGGTTCCACCCCATATTCCAGGCCTCCCCAGTGGAAACCAGACCATTGTGTGATATATATTAGCCCCACTGGTCTCCACGCGTTTCTCTTGCTTCACATTTTAATAACTTTTCTGTTTTCTTTTTTCGTCAGTCAAAAAATCTTAATTGGAGTTGGAGTGGTCCTTTTTATCATTGTGGTTGGTGCCGTCCTGTCATGCTGCTGCTGTGGTTGCTGCGCATGTTGCCATTCAGAACCCCGGCATGCAAGTAAGTAACTGTTTGATTTAAAGGAACATTCCTATGAGTAAAGGAACCCAAAAATTCAATGGGGGCAATTTTTATCTGTCCACCACCCCACCGGAAGCTGAGGCAGTCGACAGATGAGAATTTAGGAACAAAGGGCTAAAAATTCGGGGGCTTTGTGCCACCCGTTACCGGCAAAAACAATGGCGAAAAGAAGGCGGCCAGCTGATGGCAGGTTCTGCGGCGTCCTCCATTTTCCCAGGCCCAGCAGGGCTGTCAGTAAGCAAATTAAAATGAGGGAGAGGTGACGTCAGTTGGCGTAGTCACCACGGCAAACTTGGACCTTTGCGCTGAGCGCAAGCAGACTCGCAAGTTGTCAGCGCCTCTTAAAGGGACACACACATCTTTCAGGTAAGTATGCTTTTAAGCTTTTTGACTTTTTTTTTATTTTGCTGAAGTAGTGTGGCTTGCTCCAATAGATGTTAAAAGTTTTTTTTAAGTGTGTAGGGAGTGCTGCTGGATGCTTGCAAGGCCTCGGATGGTAAAGGAAGGCCTGTGAGAAGACAGAAAATGCTGCAAATACTCGGCGGGTCAGGCAACATCCGTGGAGAGAGAAACAGAGCTCACATCTCAAGTCGAGATGCTGCCTGACCTGCTGAGCATTTCCAACATTTTCTGCTTTTATTTCAGATTTACAGTATCCGCTCACAAAGGGAAGAGAAGATGCAGATGAGGAAGAAACAGAAGAGGAAAAAGCCAAAGAGGAGCAAACAGAAGAGGAGAAAGCAGAAGGGAGAATGCAACCCAGACAGCCCCTTTCTGTCCGGGTTATCCGGGATGGAATCATCCATCTGCGGTCCCAGTGACCACAACCCCAACTCCCCTTTCAACATTAGTCCCACACCTTACCTTCCCTCTGTTACTGACCATCACAGCGTCCTCTTGGCCATGATGCTGAAGAAAAGGCACCACAAAGCAAACTTTCCAAGCCAACTTTATACATCTATCCATCCAATATGACATCAATAAATCAACTCATCACTCGTATACACTCCCTTAGTAACTGTCTTGTGTGTGCCTTTGCCTATCCTAGTGACGTCACACAGAGCTAACCCTGTGGCTGCAGCTTGGCTGGTGGAAGGCTGCTGACTTTCACTGGGGGCACTGCAAATGGCCTTGCTGATCGACCATGAGGAGCTGCTGGCTGGGAGTGTGAAATCAAGTGATGGTGTTTCTTCTTCTTCTTCTTCATCTTCTTCTCCAACCATTGGCTGGGCAGGTTGCATTTCTTAAGTGCATGAAATGAGGATGGCACAAGGGTGGAGTTGTGGTGAGGGGAGGGCGGGAAAGTAAGAGGTGCATGCCAGAAGGAGGAAAACGTATGTGGATATCAGCATTCTGTATCCTTTCAGCCCTGCCGCTGGCCAAGGGCCCAGCCATGCCCATGCCAAGAATGGCCTGCACCGTCTCCTCCAAGGGGATGAGGTGAGGCTAGGAATGGGAGATGTGCCTCATGATTGGTACAGATTGTTGGTATGAGTGATTGGGGGGGTGGGGTTTGTCATGCATTGAGCAATGTGTGAGGCTAGTGGTGCAGTTGGTAGGAGATGGCTTTTGAAGATGCATTCACGGGTTGGACCTCGGACCAATTTCATCGGCTGAGCAATGGGCTCGCACCACCCAATGGAATTTGTCACCCGAAAATTTCCACCAATGCCTTAGTTCAGTTCAGGTTGAACTATATTAACCCATCATGTTTGAAGTGCTAAACCTCGCGTAAGACAATGAGATGGCTGATATACAGTCGAGACATCGACACAAACTGTTCAATTCAAAGCCATGCACCTCCTATTCAAGGACCAGTAAGGGTCCAATTCTTCTTTCAATATGCCGTGTTCCCTACATAATAACAATGACTGCACTTCAAAATAATTAATATGAAGCACCAATGGACAGTACTAAGAGTAACATCCAGCTGGGAACTCCTGGGGGGAAAAATTCAGTTGGTTGCGCCTCCCGTTAGCGCCTTAAGAGGGTGCTAATGGGGCACAAAGCATCTAGCACCCAGGCGCGGCGATGATTGCGCCACTCGCAAAATTAACTAGACATTTTGCGGCGGCGCTAAACACTACCGCCACGATCTCCTGCGCCGGCAGATCGTGACGTCAGTAGAGTGCGCAACGCCCCGGTATCGCCCCGGAGCGGATATTGAGTGGCACCCCCTGCCTTACCGCCTGACACTAGCAACGACAGGTTGATGGGAGCGTTTTGCAGTCATGAAGGGACTGGGGGAGCGCTATTTAAAGGCGACCGCTTCCTGCCTTTTATTGTTGGTGCCATTTTTGAACCACGCATTCTGAGAGAGAGAGAGAGAGACTTCTGGAGAGATTCAACGCTGTGTGAAGGAGTTTTGGGTACTGAGCAGCACTTTGCAGGTTCATTTTGATTTGCCATTCCTTGTATCGATTTAGAAGAGATTGTGGGGGCTGCACTCTGAGCTCTTTGCCTGGTACTCTCCATTGTTCTTTCCAGCAGATTTGATGTGCAGATCTCTCCAGGCCGAGATTCAAGGCTGCAATGAGCAGGATGTGGATGGAAAGCAAGATCAACCATCCCCTTTAAGAACTGGCCCGTGCCATTGTGTGTGTGTTCCATTGCTGACTGACATTACATGAGCTTCACCAGCGCTCTGAGGTAGCGCCTCGCTCTTCGGCCTTTGCGCCTTAAGACAGGTGTGAGGCGCCTGATTTAGCGCTCCAATCACCTCTAGGGGCGATAAAAGTCAAGTTTGCAGTCGGTGGCGATAATTAGCGCCAGGCGCTAATCATTGCGCCCGACCGATAATTGCGCCCCAAATGGGGCGATACTGAATTTCTCCCCCCTGATGTTCCAGTTCTGACTTAGATCAATTCTCAGCCTTTAGTTTAGTCTCGATCTTTTTTACAACTTATGGAGGTTTCAGCCCTGAATTCTTGTTCCCAGTCAGCCCCATCCCAAAACTCTCAACTCTTGCACATGACTTCAGAGCAAATGGAAAACTTATGCTCCCTGTCAGTCCCTGACTTTACTGTCACCACCACTAATGAGAGCGTCATACTGTTGCAACAAGCTTGTGTGCAGCGTTGATTATATCCAGCTGCTCCTGAAAATAAGTCAACGGGTGTGGGCGGGAGCAATGAGTGAACCATTCAAAAATTCAGGCACAAATGTAGAACTCAAAGTGCAGAAGGCAATGACCTGGTAGAAAACCAACAAAGCTCGAGGATCAATGACATTTTAGCTGATTGCTGAAATACAACAAAAAGGAACAATTTAAACTTTACACCAGTCTATTGTGATCAATATAGTCTTCTAAGCTGTTATCGTATGAATGCAAATGAGCTGTAATATTCTTCTGGCACAAAAATGGAGATTTGGCAAACATTAGAGGAACATTCCTATTATTTTATGCTTGAGTGTCATCTTAAATCTCATCACCCAACATCTAGAATATACAGTTCCAGATAAATAAGTGGTTAGTTCTACTACACATCAGATGCATAAATACGTAAATGAATATAGGAAGTGTCACCTGCTGTTTCTTTGATCTCATTAAGCTAACAACAGAGTCTGCAGAGATGTACGATGGAGAATTCTGTTAGCAACCAAGAGCAGCAACAAGCTTATCTGCGTCATATGCAAATTGCGCACTGTTAGAAAAACCACCACTGGAGTAGAGGCTACATTATGAGTTTAATCTTAACAGGAGGTTACAGCACCTTGTGTTCTTCATTGTCTGCTTCGATAACATTGGGCCTGAATTTGCGGTCAGAGGCGTCCCGCGGGCGGATGCCTCCGAATCGCAATAAAAGTACGCACCGACCTGATTGTCCTGGATTCACGGAGACTCGCGCTCCTGGGCCTCTACGCATACGCCTGTGTAGAGGCCCACGTATCTCAGGGGCGCAGGCGGTTCGCAAGCATCCCTGGGATCACGTGGGCCGGCCCAACCAATCAGAAAGGGGGATTCCCATTATGCTTATGGGATTCCATTTATGTACGGAATCTCCATAAGCATGAATAGGAATCACCCAAAAAACACATCTTTACAGCACTGAAATAAAAAAACAATCATTACATGTTTAAAATTAATTCAAATACAATTTAATTAAACATTTAAAACAACAATTTTATTTTTTGAAAAATAAATTTAAACATTTTTCAAGGGCCCAAAAATGACACAAACTTATTTTACAGGTTTTTGAATGTTAAAATGACTTTTAAAAATGTTATTTTAATATTTATTTCCACCCTTACACTGGTAAAAGAAGGCCCTACACCTGCTTTTACCAGGCGTAAGAGTTTCACGGGCATTCGCTGGGCAAGAGTTGGGTAAATAGCCTAACTCTCCGCCAGCGGATGTCCATTTCCCGGGGATGCAGAGGATCTGTCAAGAAGATTCTTGACAGATCGCAAGTTCCGTTTTTTGTTCCGCAGGCACAGCGCATGCGGAAACCCGGAACTTGCAGGGTACTTACGGCCACATAGGTCATAGGCCCCGGAAAATCCATGCCAATTATGTTCACACCCATGGATTGTGCCAGTGCTGGCACCCAGATAGATCATCAAATTAAAACACTTCAGGTGTGCAGATAGCTTTGAAAAGACAAAAAGACTTGCATTCATATAGTGCCATATAGTGTCTCTTAGAAATGGCCTAAAGAGCCTCACTTTAATTACTTTGTCATTGCTGTTGTGTAGGCAAACTGTTCTGTTTGGAAGCTCTATTGAGTGGTTATATATCTGTCTTGATTGATCGACAAAACTACAACATATATGTGAATGACAATGAGATCAACCAAAATTGAATGTTCTGACAGTGACAGGTTCAGCATTAACACATTTAGGGCTAGACATTCGGTGCATTTGTGCCTCTTGTGGGGGGCGCTAACGGGGCGCAAACGACTTTTCGCCTGGGCGCGGCGCCGCTAATGACTCCCGCTAAATTCAACGGGGGTTTAGCAGCGGCGGTAACCGGTAGCGCCCCGCTTCGCTGCGCAGGTGATCACCGTGCGCAGCGCCCCGTTTTCGCCCCGCCTGCAAAATGGGCCTGCGCCCCCTGAATCTGCGCCGGGTGATGACGGCGACTGATTCAGGGGGCGGGAACAGAGCGGCAGGAGGCTCGCGGGGCGGTGAGTAAAGGGGAGGTGGCGGGCGGGGGGAAAGATCGGCCAACTTACTTGTCGCGGCTCATTGCCTCCTTGAACACGGGGTCTGTGCCGCGATCTGGCAGCCTGGCACTCTTCTTGTGTGCCAGGCTGCTGGCATGGCACCCCGCTCCCCGGTGTTCCAGGTAGGGCCCCGCAGAGTTGTGGGCTTGGCCTTCAATGAGGGGAGGAGCCCTTGCATGCGGCAGCGCTACGTGGCCCAGTGCGTAGCGCTGCAGAACGCACCGCCCCGATATTCGGGGTTAGTGCTCTAAGAAGGAAGTGGAGTGCTTGAACTAGCGCTCCACCTCCCTCTTGGGGCGCTAAAACTGAATTTAGCGATCGCCGGCGCTATGGTCGCTAACGAACTTTTCCCCCTTAATGTTCAATGCTCATCATGGTGGAGTAATAGCCACCAAATGCCATTGGCAAACTTAACTATTCAGACAAAAGTGCCCATGCTCTGTGTGTTTAACACTTATGTTACTAGAGTCAACCCATTCAGAAAGAAGAGTTTTCTATCAATTGCAAACCTTTGCGAAGCCCAGTATGCAGTGCATATTGAAGGCATAACACTGAAGACCCACTGGTCAAAATCAGAGGGTAGACTTTGTTTGTGCAAGTGTAGAAAGGGCGCAGCGAAAGTTGGAAAATTGGATGAGCAGACTTTAGACGTGTTTTAAAGCCTCAGAATTCAAGCAAAAATATATCTTCATGAATATCTGGCGCAATTTCCCAATTTATGCACTATGATTATATTTTTGCTTTTAAACCCCATTTAAAGGGAAGCTCCATGTGTGATGGATTTCTTAAAGGGAAAAGGGTTTTGTATTTTTTTTCTTACAATTTTTACAGTGCATTTTCAGTACTGTGTACCTTTTAATTAGATCTTTTCAATATTTTGAACTTTTTATGAATATATCATTTTGGAATAATTTGGGGGACAATTTTTATTTACTAATTATAGTAAATTTGTTTTTAGAAATAGTCCATATTGCTCGCTTAGTCACTGGAAAGTAGATTGTAAGTGAAGCATTTACAGGACTTCAGCAGAACAGGAATAGGTTAAAAAAAAAGGACTTATGAACAGGAGTTCTTCCAATACCAACACAAGGAGCCCACAAGGAGCCCACAAGGTGTCAAGGTGCAAACTACAGTGTATCTTGTCATGAGGCAAGTGAAAGCAAAGTCAATGTTGGGGATTGGTTTGGATGCATCACAATACATTATTTCATGGTTAAGTGGCAAAGATGAAAGAAGGCATGCCAGGGAGATCTGAAGGCACCTGAGCTAAACTGATCTGCCATTATGCCACCAACCATCTCTGCCAGTCATGTCCCACCCATCTACCAGCGAATGAAGACAACTGCCTCCTCATGCAGAAAACCAGTTGCTGCCAACCAAACTTCAAAATAGGTATGGCACTCATAGTGGCAAACAAGGGGCACGATCTTGCCAACCCTGGGGAGGCGGGTATGGAGGCGGGACTGCCGGGAAAATGGCAGAATTTGGGGGCGGGTGCCCAACCCACCTCCGTGCCATCCTCCCAGGAGGCGGGTAGCCGTCCCGCGCTGGGTCCCGTCTCCTTGGAGGCAGGAAGGGATTAAAGTCTTTTAACTGCCTGTTAACATGTAGTTAACAGGCAGAAAATAGGATTATCCCCTTTTTGCCCTCACAAGTGCAAGCTTCCCGAAGGCTCCGAAACCCGCCAGGTCAGCGAGGCGAATACTGGGTCTGCGGGGGTCGGGGGGGGTGCAAAAGTGTGCTGTGAAGGTAAGTGATGGGTGCAAGTGTGGAGAGGTGAGTATCTGAGGTAAGTGCAAAGTGTTAATAAAAGTTTACTTACCTTTGTTTCTTCCTGCAGGCTTCAGTCGGTGGGTATGCGGAGAGTCTCGCACCTCCGCGTTGGAGATGACAGATGGCCGTTGCATTCTCCAATACAACAACCATCTCATTTCTGCAAAAAGAAAGATGTTTGATGAGGTCTTGAATTCAAGACCTCATCACTGTTTGACAGCTTCTCAGAGCTGTCAAACGATGACAACTCATCTGTCAAAAATTTCATACGTTGACGTTCTCTGCAACCGGCTTTCCCTTAATTGGCCTGCTAAGCCCGCTGGGCGGGCTTAACAAGGTCAATCAAGGGAAAATAGCGAGGGTTGGCCAGAAGTTGTTGGAGGCGGGACTGAAACCCGACAAGTGGGAGTCCCGCCTCCAAAAGCTCCCCATTGGCAAAATCACCCCCCATGGTCTTAATTGTTCTGCTTCGCACTGATTCCAAGCTAGAGCTGTGGTATGAGTTGATTTGTTGGCCACACACCTATCAAATGGATGACTGATGCATCAGTCATCATGGCCAGCACTTTCATCTTTTTTCCACTGAAGAGCAACAGGATTCTGATATATAGCTGCCCAATTTTATTTGAGAAATTACAGGGGATCATTCATGGGAGCCATATGACCATTGGCCATCAGCTTCCTGCTCCTCCTCTGCTACCACCACTTACTCCTCCTCACCTGTACCCTGTGACTCAGCCAGTGCTGCCTTCTCAAGCTCACTAGCTGCAACCTCCAGGATGTATGTAGCTGCACTGGTGTTTAGAAATGTTGATGAGAGAGATTACAGGCTGCAGTACAGTGCAACAACAACAATTTGCATTTATATAGCACCTTTAATGTAGTACAACGTCCCAAGACAAATGAAGGACTGAAGTTCTTCTTCACACCACCACCTCTCAAGGGCAACACGGGCTGGGCAATGCCCACATCCTGAGAATGAATAATAAAAAAAACACAGAGTGATCAATACATGGGATGGACTTCTAGGTAGAGTGGTGAAGGTGAAAATCCTGGAATCATTTAAGAAGCAATTGGATGCTGTGGTCGGGTTCTGTAGGGACCTTTTGAATGGATGAGCTGCAGTTGCATAATGGATTTCCTCATCTGTATATCTTGCTAGGATCATTGCCTCTTATTATGAGCAAAGGGATTTTGCATGTATTCCTGTACAAAACGTTTTCTTCATAATTTTATGCTTAGTAATTTATGTCATACATGAGCCGTTTGAGCTGGTAGACAGCTGCTTTTAGCCTCTGTGCAGCAAAGATCAGATAAATAAGTTACTTCTGATGTGTACAGTTTTTGTGATTAACATGTCTTTTCTTGAAACTGTTTTATGTTACCTGAACTCACACCAGAGTCAATTTGACTTGAAAACATTTCTTGATCAGGTTTTGCGCACAGATAAGATGAATTGTAATTTGACCTGATTTCCATTGCTGTGAGCTGTGTCAACAAGAGATGAGAACTAGCTCTGAAAGATAAAAATCGACACACAAGAGGGGAAAGTTCATTCACGCCCAAAAACTGGCATCCAAGGGGTGCACAGAGCAATATCAGGAAGCATCTTTCCACAGGGTAATAGATATTCCAAACTCTCTACCCCAAAAGGCTGTGGATGCTCGAGGGCTGAATGGCCAACTCCTGTTCCAATGTAGAACCTGCATTCTTGAGAGAAAAATAAAGATGGTACAGCAGGACTGCCCCATTACAAGCCATTGACACTTTCAAGAGACACAGGCCCTGTTCCAATCTTGAATTTATTCATGATCACTAACAATATAACAGAGAATTAAGGAAAGGCACCTTCCTTTTGAAGGTAACAATTGTAGGCAGTGAAAAGAGACAAAAGGAGATTCTGTGGTATCTTGTCCATTCCAAATATGTTGAGAAACCAGTCAGTCATGCACCCTCAAGCTGGGTTGCATACTGGGAGTGTTTGGAAAAAAATATGTTGCACTTGAAATCTTCCAGGATGAATAATTCGGAGAGAAATCAAGATTACTCTTGTGTATTTTAAACAAAAATGTTATAAAACTTTACATTATGGATATTTTATTGTATTTGATTTAATTAACATGAGTTTTCCCTCTCCTTGTTTTTTTTAGCAGTTGTAGCCACAGCTGCAACCACCGTGGTGCCAGTATCCTACCCACAACAAATGCCGGCTTATCCAGTATGCCAAGGATACCAACCTGTGCCTCTTCAACTATCTGCGGCACAGCTAGCAATGCCCACAGCTCCATACTCTAATCAGTATATGCCAGCATATCCAAATCATGGACAACCACCTACGTACCAGGAAGCTGCCTCAAGTAAGTACACTTAATGTTGCATAATGTGTTCTACATTGATGATTTAAAACTTTCCTGTAAAGCAGGTTGTGTTTTTCATGTCGGAAAATCTTAAGCTTTCCTAGCTGTTAGTTCATTGCTGTAAATGAAAAGCTGTATTGCTTCCAAGCAATATTTTCTGATGTCCTGTATCTTACATGAAATAACTCCTTTTCCTCATGGATTGGGGAAGTTGGTGGGGACTGCTGGTACCATTGTACCAAACCTCACCACGTTGATTAAAAGAAAATGGTCAAAATTGCACTGAAATTTGTATTTCACTGAATACTAATTTGAAATACAGATTTACACAACAAAATAAAAGGCTGAATTTGACCCCTGAGCAGATTTCTAGTGGCTGGCTGGCAGCACGCGACGGCCAGCTGCCCGGTAATCGTGGCTGGAGGCCTGGTCTATTTTGAGGGCCGGGCCTCATTTGCATCGTGACAGTGGGCTGCGGCCGGAATGCGAGTGCCCTGGAATCCGGGCCACTGCAATATTGGACGGATTTGCCAGCCTCCTGGCCAAAGAAGGTAGGTCCATTGCAGGTGGGAGGCCCAATGTTTGGAGGCGGAAGGAGCTGGAGTGGCAACAGCCCGGTCTGGATTTGTGGAGCCTGGAGGAGCACTCCTACTCCTCCCAGCCCCAGCAAAGGAAAGAGGATCTTAGCGCCAGGATCCTCAATGTGCAATGTAGGCTGTGAATGTGGCAATATTTGGCTCATTTACTTAATGAATAGTTATAACAATTGTTCAATTAAGACAACTAAGCACAATGGGTGTAGATAGTAGTTTTGTGTCTTTGATTGTAGTTATTTTCCAGGTATCCCCTTACGTGCCATGAGGTAACTTTGTTTGAAGACATGATTTAAAAATCAGGATCCGATTTGTGCAGATTACTGGAATTCCATTTCAGTTTACAATGAACAAATTGGATAAATTGAAATGCAGTCGCTTTCCTTTACATACAAATTGGTCTATAAATAGCACAGGATGCTACAACCTTAAAGCCTATTTGCCCAATGCTAACGGTCACTCATTTTTCTTCTATTGTTATAGATGGACAACCTCGATATAATCCTGCGGAACAGCCTTTGTACATTCCTCCTGCAAACTATGGGGATAATCCAGCCTTTGTGGATCCAATGAAACCATATATGTGAAAATGTGACCAGCTCTGCCCTCAAATGCTTAAACCTGCTTTCATTCATCTCATTATTCTATTATACATGAAATCTCTTCAGCACTTAGAACAAGCAACCGCGCTACTAAGTATTGGCCTTTAAAGCTACAACAAGGAGAATTCCTTTTTATTTTTCAATATGGGCCTACCCCAAATACCCATTGGAAATGGATGCTCAGTGTTTGGAGTGCCGGTACAGGCATGATGGGCTGAATGGCCTCCTTCTGTGCTGTATCATTCTATGATTCTAATTCAGGCACTCCAGTCACATTACAGGGAGGCCTGCTAATTTTGCATAAAAGTCAGCCTCAAAATGAATCCAGTGTGGTTTGTGCTCATTCACGATGCCTCAGGTTAAGCTCTTTGTGCAGTAAGTCACAGAGATGCCCTGTTTCCTCTTTGCTGAAGTGCCCTCTGCTTAGGCACATCTCCTCAGAAAGGTCCTCATAGCACCTGTGCTGCCTGTATGTTCTATGAGAGGGGATAATACCTGGTGCATCCTCCTTAAATGGTGCCTGACTTTCCTTGGCTCCATTCTGTGCTGTTCCTCCTCCTCCTCGATGCTAACAGTATAAATTGGTAGGCCCATAAAGAATACCATACCAGCTCCTGAAAAGCTCTGACTGTGGGTGGGGGGAGGGGTGGAAATCTGAACAGATACCAGTGTGCTGATCCTGCCAGAAACAGTCAGAAACAAGTAAAGGATTTTGTAGTCAGAAATCAAAAAAAAAACTTTAAAAAGCGTTTCCCAGTTGTACAAATCTTTGTGTCTCTGAGTTGTCAGACTACTTGTCCAACATCCAGTACTGGATGAGCAGAAATTTCCTCCAACTAAATATTGGAAAGACCGTTCGATCCTCGCCACCAACTCCATCCCTCTCCCTGGCCACTGTCTGAGGCTGAACCAGACTGTTTGCAACCTTGGTGTCGCATTTGACCCTTCTGACCACATATCCAATGCAGTACTAAGACCGCCTATTTCCACCTCTATAACATCGCGTGTCTCCACCCCTGCCTCAGCACATCTGCTGCTGAAGCCCTCATCCATGCCTTTGTTACCTCTAGACTTGACTATTCCAATGCTCTCTGGGCCGGCCTCCCAGCTTCCACCCTCCATAAACTTGAGCTCATCCAAACTCTGCTGCCCGTATCCTAGTCCTGTTCACCCATCACCCGTTTGCTCACTGACCTACATTGGCTCTTGGTCCGGCAACGCCTCAATTTTAAAATTCTCATTCTTGTTTTCAAATCCCTTCATGGCCTTGCCCCTCCCTATCTCTGTAATCTCCTCCAGCCCTACAACACCTCCGAGATCTCTGTGCTCCTCCAATTCTGGCCTCTTGCGATTCCCCGATTTTAATTGCTCCACCATTGGTGGCTATGCCTTAAATTGCCTAGGCCTTAAACTTTGAAATTCCCTCCCTAAATCTCTCCATTCATCTCTCGTCCTTTAAGACGCTCCTTAAAACCTACCTCTTTGACCAAGTTTTTAGTCATCGGTCCTAATATCTCCTTATGTGGCTCAGTGTCAACGCTCCTGTGAAGTGCCTTGGGACGTTCTACTATGTTAAAGGCGCTATATAAATGCAAGTTGTTGTTGTTTAAACTCTTCAGACACTTCATGCTCAAAAATCCCACAGCTGCCACACCTCATATATCTTAGCCTAATGTACCCAGAATGCATTGGCAGGGCGAACCCAGGAAACTTGCAGCTGCTACGTCATTGGCCCTTCTGCTAACATATACAAATCTAGCCAATTGAGCTTGGTGGACTGATCAAGGGAAGACTTTAAAACCGCAAGGGAACTCGGAGCGGAGGAGCGTCTTAATGGCACAAAATGGATGGAAACAGTTTTCACTCGATTTCCCTGCTATCGCGCTAAAAATGGTGAGGAAATTTCCCCTCCCACAATGTTTAATAGAGCTCGCTACATTCCATATCAGTTTACTATGTTTGGGGGTTTTTATTTCAGTTTGAATCTTGTTGCAGTCATTTCCTAGCTTATTGACATGTCAAGGTTAAAGGTTATGTCTAGAAAAATGTAGGGAGTTCAGGTGCAGCAAACAAATAAAGGTCACAACCTGTGACCTTTAGCTGCGTTGGTGTGGTGATGCCATATGAGTTTTGCTTTAGACTGTGTGATTACATATTCGTTCAGTAGTTGCAAATTTACAGTGTGTTTTGGAAATAATATGCAATGCACTTTTAAGATCTGTACTGTTTTTAACAAACTGCTCATTTTGATCTTTAATTAGATTTTGTTATGTACTTCAGATTTTGTAATGTTTTACAGAATTGCTTGGCTTGTGAGTGAAATTAAAATACATAACAAATATCTTTCTGTGTTGCAATTAATGATCTTAAGAACTATTCAAAACTTTGCAAACATATAATAAACACATTTTATTTCTCAGCATTTCTGTGCAATGTGTAGAGTTTCTCTGCTGTAGGAATGCACAACCTAGCTGCTGTCCAAACCTGAAATAAAGAAAGAAAGAAAGATTTGCATTTATGTAGCGCCTTTCACAACTTCAGGATGTCCCAAGGCGCTTCACAGCCAACAAAGTACTATGTGTAGTCACTGTTGCAATGTAGGAAACACGGCAGCCAATTTACACAGAGCAAGGTCCCACAAGCAGCAATGGGATAAATGACCATATAATCCATTTTAGTGATGTTGGTTGAAGGATAAATATTGGCCAGGACACCAGGGAGAACTCCCCTGCTCTTTTTCGAAATAGTGCCAACTCATGGGGCAGACGGGGCCTCATGGGTTTAACGTCTCATCCGAAGGACAGCACCTCCAACAGATAAATGGTGTGTCAGCCTTGATTTTCTGCTCAAGTCTCTGACGTGGGGCTATTAATGAACCATGGCCGACACCTAAAAACACCCTGGAGATAGTGACAGCCTGGAAGATTACTGTGGCAACAGATGCCAGGGAGAACTTCTAAGAACATTGGTGGCTTCTGGAGTGGTAGCACCACTGCTACTATAGAAGCAGGACAATGTCACAGGACTTGTAAGTTCAGTTATAATGATCAGTAGCATTTCTGAGCCTGTGCCCCGCACCAGTGAGTTGCAAAGAGTAGGCGTGGAAATCACTGTCTCTCCAGATTTACAGTGAGCTTCTTTAAGATCCTCTTCAATGTCTTCACATGAAGGAACTCCAGACATGCGCCTGGCACCCTTGCCACTGCAAAACAAAGGCTGTTCAGTAGCTGGTCCCTCTGGAACATTACTACTCTGAGACGAGAGTCACCTCAGGTCTCTAAGGCTCCAAGGGAATTATCCCAGCCATGCTCTGCTCAATCTCCGCTCGCTCAGGGAATGTCGCATAGGAATAGTGGATTAGGAGTTAGAACAAATAGGTTAGCTAGCATAAAGGGGAGTCATGAGGCACAAAATTTGGATCTGTAGCGCCCATTTTTTGGGTGCTACGAGTGCCCTTAGCGGTCCAAAATGGCGTCTGCAGCACTTGCGCACACTTTTGGTGTGAGTCGCGCCCGACGCCATATTGGTGTTAGTGCGCCCGCAGTGATCATCCGCTGGAGGTATGCAGGGTAGGCAGATCATGACGTCAATCAGCGTGTAATGCTGATTTGACGCCAGCGCTGCCATTTTGGAGCTTAACGCTTCAGCTAACGCCCTCTCCTAAGCTCGCACAGCTGAACACGTGATCAGCAGCAGGAAGGACCCCCCACCAGTGCTATTTAAAGGGATCATCAACTACTTTCCGGTTAGTTGGTGATTGAGTTCCACTGGCTCTTGCTACGATTGTACAAGTGTTTGAGACTTTCTAGAGTTCTTTAAACTTGCTAAAGTCTACAGGGAGTGGTGTGGCAGATGCTGAAGGAATTTGGCTTGACTTCAAGGTTTCTGCACAAACCAGTTTCTCCCAGACATGGGTGCAGTAGTAGGCATTCGCCTTGGAATACAGCATGACTGGGAGAATAAGCAGAGGCAACACAGAGCAGGACAAGCTGCTAGAAGAGGGAGGAGGAGGAGGGTGAGAAGGGTTCTCAGCAGGAGGCCATATCCGCCCAGGGTGTTCAGGGAGCAATTCTCCTACCTGAACCTCGGCGAGGAACAATGTGTGAGACGTCTGCGCTTCACTAAGGACGTCCTCACTGAAATCTGCCACCTGCTGCAGCCACAACTGCAACCTCAGTGCAGGGCAAGAACTGCATGCATGTCATGTTGCAGGCGGCGCATGTCAACTCTGAAATGTACCACAACCGAAACGGATTTCACTCCCTCAACGTCCAGCTGGTGTGCGACCATAGGCAGTGAATCATGCAGGTCAATGCCCGGTATCCTGGCAGCAGTCACGATGCCTTCATTCTGCAGCAGTCCGCTGTGCCATCAGCATTTGAGCCACCACGACAAACCAAAGGGTGGCTACTGGGTGACAAGAGCTATCCGCTAATGACATGGCTCATGACTCCGGTGCGCAACCCACGCCCACGTGGGCAGCATGCATACAATGAGAGCCATGCTGCCACACAAAACATCATAGAGCAGACCATTGGCATGCTGAAACAGCACTTCCCCTGCCTGGACCGCTCTGGAGGAGCCCTGCAGTACTCGGCAGAACGGGTGTCAAGATTTGTGGCGGGCTGCTGCATGCTGCACAACCTTGCCATCATGAGGGCACAGCCCTTGCCACCAGCTATACGACGAGCAACTGAGGAGCAGGAGGAGGAGGAGGAGGAGGAGGAGGGAGAGGAAGAGGAAGGGAGAAGGCAACTTGGACTGCCCCTTTCTGGCCGGGCTGTCCATGAACAACTCATCTGACTGCGATAGCAGTGAACGCAACCCAAATTCCCCATTCACCAACAGTCCCACACCTTCCCGTCCCTCTGTCACTGACCATCACAGTGTCCCATGGCCACAATGCAAAAATAAAAGCCAACACAAAATAAACATTCCAAACCAAATTTAGAAATCAAAGCATGCCATATTGCATACAAATGAAAACTAATAACCCTTGTGCATTCCCTTAGTGCCTGTCTTCCGTGTGCCTTTGCCTGTCCTAGTGCTCCTACGCAGTGCTACCCCAGTGGCTGAAGCATGGCTGGTGGAACGCTGCTGACTTTCAGTGGGGGAGACTGCAAATGGCCTTGGAAGGTGACCTCAAGCAGCTCCGGGCCCAGAAGGCCCAACTTCAGAATGCACCATCTCGTCATGGCCGGCAGCAGTCTGCTGGCTGACAGGCAACAGCAAGGGCACTAGCAGAGTGGCAGTGGTGGGAGAACACAAAGCCCTGTGCAAAGTTGGTGCCAGACTCCTCCATGCTCCTTGACATTACACGTAGGCTTTCTGGCAGGCCTGCCAATGCGCCAAGCATTTCATTGTGCATGCCCATCTGCCTTCTTCTGCAGCCCGCCCCATCAAAGTGCTGATCTGAATCCTCTGCAGCAGAACTCATGTGTGACCTCGCCCTCCGGCGAGCTGGTACTTGCACTACCCTTGCCCCCTGCCCTGGCTGCGGGCCACTTGTGCCCAGTATGTGCAGATCCCGCCTCTATGCTATCCTCTAAATTACACGCAGCGTCAGTATCTGAGCTGGTGGCTGCGAGTGTGAAATCGAGTCACGGTGTTTCTTCATCATCAGTGTCTTGTTGCTCTTCCACCTGTTGCTCTTCCACCACTGCCTGGCCAGGTGGCAGTTCTTGGGAATCTGAAAGGAGAAAGGCACAAGGATAAGGTTTTGGTCAGGGGAGTGGGGGGTAAGTAAGAGGTGCATGCCTACACCATCTGCAGCTTGTAAATCAAGAGATTGTGGGATGAGGGGAAAGTGGGATGTAAGAAGGAGTGTTAGGTATGGTGATACCGTCATCTTCTATGATTTCAGCCCCGCCGCTGGCTACGGCCTCAGCAATGGTCCCTCCAATAATGGCGAGCACTGTCTCCTCCATGGGGGTGAGGATAGGCAGGCACGCCTGTCCCCGGCCAGTTACCGCCTGCTGCTTGATCACATAGACCTGTGAGTTCAATTCTATGTATGCTTTCAAATGGAGACTTCTGTCTTATGAAGGAATTTGACAGAAGTCTTGGACAGTAAAGAATTTTGTGAGAATGTGGGGGGTCGGGGGAACAGGCAGGTATAAAATGACTTTATTTTAGTGAGTCAATCTTCATTTATTGAAAGCACAGGTCTATTAATTGTGTTCTCTTTGCTCTGGCAGCTTCTGTTCCACTTCCTCTCCTTCCGGTGCACACTTCTCATTTTGTGGGACTGCAGGTGCTTCCTCCCCCTCGTCATCAACACCTTCAGGTTCCAGAAGCAGCAATCCTTTCTTCATAGCAAGGTCTCTTCATACCAAGGCGGGTAGATGGAGTTAAGATACAGATCAGCCATGATCTAATTGAATGGTGGAACAGGCTCGAGGGCTGAATGGCCTACTCCTGTTCCTATGTTCCTTGTTCCTATGTTATTAAGCACTCAACATGCTATGATGATCCTGGACATTATGGCTGGGCTGTACTCCAGCAGATTTATCCAGGGCCCTCAATGAGTCTTCAGAATGCCAATAGTCTGCTCTATGATACTTGTTATGGCTGCTTGGGCCTCATTCTAACTGTTCTTCCCATCTGTCTGTGGAAGCCTTAATGGAGTCATCGGCCATGAGTAGAAGGAATAGCCCCGGTCAGCAATTAGCTATGCTACAGATGGCCTTGAGTCATGAAAGCTGGAATGGTGGATTGTTGCATAATGAAAGATTCATGGTGGATTCCCTGGGTATCTGGCATTGACGTGTAGGACCACACGATTAGCATAGCACACTTTCTGTTCATCAAATGCAGGGTAGGAGTTCACAGGGGGCTTTGAATGTCACATGAGTGTTAAGGATCAACTGTTAGTCAACCTTCTTCCCTCTCTGGTTCACAACGACACGCTTCGAGTAAGCACAAGACACTTATGACACATGATCAAGCTGTATTTTGAAGAAGAGCAGGGGAGTCTCCCCAGTGTCCTGGTGGAGTATATGGAACAGACTTTATTGATATCCAGTATAAGTGAACGGCCTAACAGTACACAGTGAGTCGCTTTCTGTTTCTAGTTCTATCGAGACCTTTGAAGAACTGTTGAAAAACATACTCCTTTATACACCATATTTTGCTTACACCAAACGTACATGTCACAGATAAGACCTCACGATGTATCTGTTCCTGAATCCTTTGAAAACAGTCTATTCACGTAAACAGTTGTAGTTGTTTACTTCAAAGATACTTTTCCCAAACAAGTCTTCCTGACTTAACTGTTTTCAAATCCTTTGAAGAGCAGGCTTTATTAACTATTATTTTTCTATACAATAGTTAATAGATCCCTCTACCTATGTTTAATACCCTAGCCACCAAAGTTACACCTTAATCTTAAGTCACTGCAATTATATAGGGCTTTGGTGAGATCACACCTGGAGTACTGTGTACAGTTTTGGTCTCCTTACCTAAGGAAGGATATACTTGCCTTAGAGGGGGTGCAACAAAGATTCGCTAGCTTGATTCCTGGGATGAGAGTGCTATCCTATGAGGAGAGATTGAGCAGAATGGGCCTACATTCCCTGGAGTTTAGAAGAATGAGAGGTGATCTCATTGAAATGTATAACATTTTTAGAGGGCTTGACAGGGTAGATGCTGAGAGGATGTTTCCCCTGGCTGGAGAGTCTAGAACTAGGGATTACAGTCTCAGGATAAGGGGTTGGCCATTTAGGACTGAGATGAGGAGAAATTTCTTCACTCAGAGAGTTGTGAATCTTTGGAATTCTCTACCCCAGAGGGCTGTGGAGGCTCAGTCATTGAATATATTAAAGACTGAGAGTGATAGATTTTTGGACACTAAGGGAATCAAGGGATTATGGGGATAGTGTGGGAAAGTGGAGTTGAGGTAGAAGATCAGCCATGATCTTATTGAATGGCGGAGCAGGCTCAAGGGACCGTATGGCCTACTCCTGCTCATATTTCTTATGTTCTTAATCACTCGTGGCTGACATCATTACTATTCCTTACTTCTTTGCACAAGCACTTCTCCTGTATGACACTCAACACTAAAAGCAGAAGACAAGCCATGCTTTCTTCTCATGACACTTCAAAGCCATCCTGTTTATATTGGAAAGCTTGTTGTTCCGAGATACAAGGAAGTTTGATTAGTAATCCTGAACTCTCCAAGATGTCCAACATACAACTCTCCAGGATGTCCAACAATGGGTTCCATCAATTACTCCCAGCACCTGTATGAAGCTCACCAGCCTATAGAATTGCTTTGTTTCTATGGTTCCACTGGGAAGGAAATGGATTATGCAGCCCTCCTGAAGACAGCATTAGTGACCTTCTTGATGTAGGGTTGAGCTGCATTGAGCTGCTAACTGGCTAATGTGGCACAGGTCCACTGATGTTGCCTGGAAGGTTACAGATAAAAGACATTCAAGGCAGAGATGACCTGAACTGGTACGGACAACACTGTTCTCCCTGTGGAAATGGGCTGCAGGTTTTCAGCCAGCAGTTGACATATTTCCCCGTGGGTAAGTGTAGCTTTCTGAGGCACAGACGTTCAGAAGAACTTACCTAAGACCTGCTTGGTCTGTAGACCTTGGTGATTGAGTGTCAACCTATAGGGAAGAGATGCTTTTTTATGCTGCCTGACTCTAAGAGCCTCCAATCTGAGTCTCTTGAATGACCTCATCCTCTTCCTATATACAACATAAAAATAAATCTATCCCGCTGGAGAAATCCCTGTCTGGAGTGCTAAGCAGTATTTTGAGCAGTGCTGAGTAAAAGTAGCAGCAAAAGTCTTGACTCAACTCCCACATTACTTTAAAGAACGCTATGCAGGTAAACAAATACCAACCTTCAGTATGAGCAATCAAAATAGTCACTTCCAAGTTGTGTCCACCTCGTGGATACCTGCTGCAGTCTCTACCACCACATTTATAGTGGTCTTAATTATTTGGGCCAAGTTTTTGGTGTAAATTGAGGAGAATAGGTTAGAGCGACTGGCCATGCCCCCTTGATATTTTTACAAAGGGCGCTAAGCACTTCTGGGGGGGGGGGGGGGGGGTCTTAAGGCTACTGGCGAATTTTCGGGAGGCGAATGCTGGGGCAATTTTTGGGGGCAGATTTGAGGCAGTTGCCTCCAAAACTTCATTCTGTTCTTTTTACCCCCCAACTCAGTAGAGAATCTGCCACCCACCACCCCCCGCCGACCCCATCCACCCCACCCAACCCCACCTCACCTGCCCCAACCCCCCCCATCCCACCTGATTGTTGGAAACGAGAAGGGTTCCATTCCGCAGCATTTACGCCCCTCACAATTAATGTCATTCCCTCTGGCAATGATATCCAGGAGCATGGGTTCAGCTTTCACACATATGCTAATGACACCCACTCCTGCATTGACTCCATGGTTGTTGCCACCATCTCCAACTGCTTATCGAACACTGAGAGCTGGACGAGCCAAAACTTCCTCCAGCTTAATCTAGGCAAAGCTAAAGCTATTCACCTATGTGCCTCCAGCCTCAACAACATTTCCCTCCTCGTCTGTCACCTCAAGCTCAGCCCAGTGACGCAGAGCCCTGGTCAACTCTGCCTCAGTCACCTCCAAGCTCAGCTTCTTTCCTCACATTTGATCTGTCACTAAGACCATTTTCTTTCACTTCCACAACATCACCTGCCTTTGCCTTTACTTTTCCTTTCCACCACAGAAGCCTTAATCTGTGCGTTTCTCGCTTCGCGACTGGACTTCTGGGCAACCTTTTGTACTTAAAGTTTGCCAAAGAGGAGGAGGATCAGAAGAGGCATTTCAGGCAAGTGATTTGGGCACCTTAAGGCATTACTTAGGACCAATGCTTACAATGCCACCCATGTTTGTGGGCAAAAGCCTATCTGGGCATGTCTGAAGAAACTTGCATGTGGATACAATGACCGGGAATTTCCTTGGAGCTGCTGCCATTCCACCACTGTAACTTCAGCAGAGGTGCAGTAGAAACCCCTTCATGGCCAGAGTCCCCAGGGTCCTCTCCTTCCAAAGAGTCAAGGGTTGCAGCTTTGATGACTTTCTGTCTGCATGTGCTGGTTACGTGCGGATTGCTTCTGCAAGGTGACGGAAAGGGGACACATGTTGGAATAAGACATCCAAGAGAACGTGCATCACCCAAAAGCTCAGTTCAGCAGCGTGAGTCTGTGAACATGTAGCATGCACTACCTTCCCCATAAGGTCTTAATTGGTTGACGAAGAAGGCCCACCATCACCTTCTCAAGGGCAACTAGGGATGGACAATAAATGCCAGCTTTGCCAACGATGCCCATATCCCAAGCATGAATGTAAAAAATATATATAAGACTAAATGTAAGAGATTTAGGAGAGCAGGAGAAACTTTTTTTACACAGAGGGTTCTGAGGGTTGTGGAATGCACTACCAGAATTAGTGATTGAAGCAGAGTCCGTGTCTGTATTTAAGAATAAGTTTGAAGGTGGTTAAAGGAAAAGAGAATAAAGGGATATACTGGAGGCTGAAAATGTCATGGATTTTATGTTCCAGGAGGTGGTCACCCCACAGCCACAGAAAGCTCAGGACAGTAAGTGGGATGCCATCTGGCAGGGTAGGAAGAGACAGGCAGTGCAGGAATCCTCCAGGAGTGTGGTGTTCACTAACCGGTTTTCAGTATTCCAGTGAGCGTGACAACACCTCGAAGGAGTGCAGCATGGCACCGTGGGGTAAAGGACTACACAGGGGGGCACAGCAAAATGTAGGAATGCAATGGTTATAGGGGATTCAATAGTCAGGGGGATAGGCAGGCATTTCTGCAACTACCAACGTGAGTCCCGCATGGTGTGTTTCCACTGGTACCAGGGTAAAGGACATCACTGAGAGGGTGCAGAATATTTTGAGGAGAAAGGAGAACTGTCAGAAGTCATGTGACATAGGAAGGAAAAGGGTTGAGGTCATGCAGTCAGAGTTTCAGGAGCTAAGGAAGAAGTTAAAAGCAGGACCTCAAAGGTGGTAATCTCTGGATTACTCCTAGTGCCCCGCACTAGTGAGTATAGGAATAGTAGGATACAAAAAGATTAAGGCGTGGCTGGAGAAATGGTGCAGGAGAGCTTCAGATTCCTGGGGCATTGGGATAAGTTCTGGGGCAGGAGGGGCCTGTTCAAGATGGATGGGTCATACCACAAAAGAGCTGGAACAAATGTCCTCGCAGGGAGGTTAACTAGTGCTGTGGGGGAGGGTTTAAATTAATTTGGCAGGGGGATGGGCACTGGGATGAAACATTTGAGAGGAGAAACAAGGCGCACAGAGGACTGGGAGAAACAAATACTGTTAGAGTAAAGAATAGTTCAGAAACAGGAGCGATCAGACAGTGGGCAATTGTGAGGCAGTCTAAGATGGGATTGGAGTGCATGTGCGTAAAAACACAGCGTGGTAAATAAGATTGGTGAGATGCGGGCACAAGTTGCCACATGGGACTATGATATAGTGGCAATAACAGAGACCTGGCTCAAAGAGGGGAGGATTGGGAACTTAATATTCCTGGCTACAAGGTATTCAGGAAAGATAGGGAAGGAAAAAAGTAAAGGGGTGTTAGCATTGATCAAAGAACCTATTATAGCACTGAAAAGGGATGATATTGTTGAAGGCTCAAAGACAGAATCCAGAATTAAGGAACAATAGAGGAGCTATTGCACTACTCGGTGTATACTATAGGCCACCAAATAGTGGGAAGGAGATCGAGGAACAAATTTGCAGGCAAATTACTGAAAGATGCAAGAACTATAGAGTAGTAATAATGGGGGACTTGAATTATCGTAATTTGGACTGGGTTAGTCACAGAATAAAGGACAAAGATGGGTGGAATTCTTGAAATGTGTACAAAAGAACTTCCTTGATCAGTGTGTTTCCAGAAAAACGAGGAAGGAAGCATCACTGGATTTAGCTCTGGGGAATGAAGTGGGGCAAATGGAGTATGTTTCAGTGGGGGAGCATTTGGGGAACAGTGATCATAATATCATCAGGTGTAGAATAGTTATGGAAAACTACAAGGAAGAATCAAGCATAAAAATACTTAATTGGAGGAGGGATAATTTCAATGAGTTGAAAAGAGATCTGGCCCAGGTGGACTGGAATCAAAAATTGGTAAGCAAAACAGTAATTGAACAATGAGGAGATGGTTCGGGCACAGAGTAGACACTTTCCAACAAGGGGGAAAGCAAGGGCATCCAAATCTATTGCTCCCTGGATGACTAAAGATATAGGGGGAAAAATTCGGTATCAACCATTTTGGGGTACTAACATCGGCCGGGCGCAAAATCTAGCGCCAGACGCAAATTATCGCCGTCGACCGCAAAATTCATCTGCAGCACCCCTGGAGGTGATTGGACATAAATCAAGTGCTACACACTTCTCTTAGGGCGCTAACCACAGGGAATGGGGTGCTACCTCAGAGCGCTACTCAAGCTCATGCACTGTCAATTACCTAGTCATCAGACAGACTGGTGCCTTCCAGTTCTTAAAGAGGAGGGTCCATCATGCTGCACAGCCTCACCCTGATCATTGCTGCTTTTGTCCTGGGCCTGCAAGGTCGTGCAAATCTTGAACCACGAAAATCATGACTGCTCAGAGGCCCAGGGAGAGAGCTCGCCGGTTTAGCGACCAAGCATTGGAGGCTCTGGTTGTGGCTGTGGAACACCAATGGGCAGTGCTGTTCCCAGACACTGGCAGGAGGCAATTGCCCCAGGAATTCACAAGGGTGTAGATGGAAGTGGCCCATTATGTCTCCTCCAGAAGCGTGGTCCAAAGGACTCACACCCAGTGCCCCAAGAAGTTCAATGACCTCACTCGGGTGGTCAGGGTGAGTAGATGCTTGAAATACCTCTACATCCCATCATCTCAACCTCACTCTGTGCACAGACAGTATAAACTGCCAAATCCCCAACACTCACCCAACTATGCCCATCTACTAAAAGTCACATCCACATCTCACACCTTGCAGACATTAACGGCTATTCAACTATGGTAAGCACATCTGCCAAACACATGGCTGCACACTCACTCACACGCTGTCCTTTTTCTTGCAGGCCAAGCTTTCTCATAAGAAGAGGGAGCAACGATGCACAGGAGGAGGTCAGGCGGAGCTGCAGCCCCTCACACAGCTGGAGGAGCGAGTGCGCAGAATAATCGCGAGCCATGTTGTGGGTGCTGTGGCAGTCGGAGCGGTCAACCCCCTTGGGGACAGCAACGGTATGTTCATCATCTTTCTCTCCCCTCTCATACCACTTCCTCCTCACAACACGAGCCCTTCCCACTTTCCATCTAAGTATACTGTCTCCATTCCTTGCTCCCTTCCTGCCCCCTCCCCTCACGTTAAAGCCACAAAATTTTCAGAACCTCTCTGTCCACAGGGGAGGTGCCAGAGGACTGGAGGACAGCTAACGTAGTACCATTATTCAAGAAGGGTAGTAGGGATAAACCAGGGAATTACAGGCCAGTGAGCCTAACATCAGTGGTAGGGAAATTATTGGAAAAAATTCTAAGGGACAGAATTAGTCTCCACTTGGAGAGGCAAGGATTAATCAAGGATAGTCAGCATGGCTTTGTACATGTCTAACCAATTTGATTGAATTTTTCGAGGGGGTGACTAGGTGTGTGGATGAGGGTAGTGCAGTTGATGTAGTCTACATGGACTCCAGTAAGGCTTTTGACAAAGTCCCGCATGGGAGACTGGTCAAGAAGGTAAGAGCTCATAGGATCCAGGGCAATTTGGCACATTGGATCCAAAATTGGCTTAGTGGCAGGAGGCAGAGGGTGATGGTCGAAGGTTGTTTCTGTGACTGGAAGCCCGTGTCCAGTGGTGTACCGCAGGGATCGGTGCTGGGTCCTTTGCTGTTTGTAGTGTACATTAATGATTTAGATATGAATGTAGGAGGTATGATCAGTAAGTTCGCAGATGACACGAAAATTGGTGGAGTGGTAAATAGCGAGGAGGGAAGCCTCATGCTACAGGACGATATAGACGGGTTGGTCAGATGGGCAGAACAGTGGCAAATGGAATTTAACCCTGAAAAGTGTGAGGTGATGCATTTTGGAAGGACTAACAAGGCAAGGGAATACACAATGAATGGTAGGACCCTAGGAAGGACAGAGGATCAGAGGGACCTTGGTGTGCATGTACATAGATCCCTGAAGGCAGCAGGATAGGTAGATAAGGTGGTTAAAAAGGCATATGGGATACTTGCCTTCATTAGCCGAGGCATAGAATATAAGAGCAGGGAGGTTATGATGGAGCTGTACAAAACGCTAGTTAGGCCACAGCTGGAATACTGTGTGCAGTTCTGGTCGCCACACTATAGGAAGGATGTGATTGCATTGGAGAGGGTGCAGAGGAGTTTCACCAGGATGTTACCTGGGCTGGAGCGCTTCAGCTATGAAGAGAGACTGGACAGGCTGGGGTTGTTTTCCTTAGAGCAGAGAATGCTGAGGGGGGACCTGATTGAGGTGTACAAAATTATGAGGGGCATAGATAGGGTAGATAGAAAGGAACCTTTCCCCTTAGTAGAGGGGTCAATAGCCAGGGGGCATAGTTTCAAGGTAAGGGGCAGGAGGTTTAGAGGGGATTTGAGGAAAAACTTTTTCACCCAGAGGGTGGTTGGAATCTGGAACTCACTGCCTGAAAGGGTAGAGGCAGGAACCCTCACAACATTCAAGAAGCATTTAGATGAGCACTTGAAACGCCATAGCATACAAGGCTACGGACCAAGTGCTGGAAAATGGGATTAGAATAGACAGGGCTTGATGGCCGGCGCGAACACGATGGGCCGAAGGGCCTCTTTCTGTGCTGTATAACTCTATGACACTCTTATGCCTTCCTGCTTTCAGATAGTGAGCCACCATCTGAACAGAATGTCCCTCAGCCTCCCAGTGGAAGCGACGCAGGAGAGGATCAGGAACACCAAGCTGGAGCCTCACTGCCTGCGTCTCCCGAGGGAGATACTGGGGCCACGTGGTCACTGGAGGGGAGCAGAGGATTTGGCTCTGATGTGGGCTGCAGCAAAGCCATGGGGAAAGGAAAGTTCGGGGGCCACCTCCCCGGAAGGTGAGTGCGCGCACGAGTTCTGCTGCACAGGACTCGGATGAGGAACTCGATATCGCGGCGGTGAACACACAGGCGATGAGCATGCCTACTGAGCTCATGGGTGCAATCGCAAGGGTGCCCAAGAGCATGGATGCACTGGCTAGGAGCGTGGAGGAGTCCGCCGCCAGCACAGCTGTCATCTGTGCGCAAACCCTCGATCCCATCTGTGCCTCGTTGCAGAGGACGGTTGACTTGCAGAGAGACCATGGGAATCTAGACACCATGCCGCGTGTAATGGGTGAGGTGGCAGCATCTATTGCAGCACAGGCCGAGGCAACGCAATGGCTTAGTGCTGGAATTGAGTCATTGGCTGGTGCCATCCAATCTCAGACTGCTCTGATGCAGTCTCAGATTGATGTCACACAAGCGCTGACTGCTGCCATCGTAGCTGGTGCGACCACTGTCCACCGGGGATCTCACGGTGCCGCAGCAGGCCAGTAATCTGTGCACGAGCAGATTGCTCCGGATGCTGAGGATCTGCCCCGGGGGAGTGGCAGTGTGTCGGTCAAGCAGGAAGGTGCTGTGCTCTCTTAGGATGACAGCATTCCTGCTCCCACCACTGCCACTCCGCCATTGCACTTGCCACAGCCTGTAACCCAGCCAGCCCAGACTGCTGCCACCCATGCAGAGTTGGTGCAGTCTGCAGCCGGGCCCTCCGGGCCCAGAGCTGGTCGAGGGCATCCTGCAAGGCCATCTGCAGTCTCTGGATCTGAGATTCAGCAGCCTTCCGCCAGCCTTGCTGCAGCCACTGGGGCCACATTATGGAGGAGCAGTAGGGTTGGGAGGGGGGAAGTGCGAAGGGGAGGAAGATCATTGAAGAAGGCCGACTAACCAAATTTTTCGACCAAATGGGGAGAGTGTTTGTACCAAAGAAGGATGTGTTTGGAAATATATTGTTCACTTTGTTAGGAATTATTTTGGTGTGCTAAGAACCAGTTGTCTTTGTTAATAAATAGTTGTATTTGTTTGTTATTGGTTGTGCTTAATAAGACACAGTTGTCCAGAAGAATAAAAATATTTATTTAAACGTTACAAATTTCCTCATGTTTCTCATTGGAACTTTGGCTGGTAATAGGGGCTGCGGGATGGCTGTAATGATGTGGTTGTTGATCCCAAATGCCATCTTCTCTGTCGTTCATTGGAAGCGCTGTGTTATGAGGCGTTCATGAACGGCCCTTGCAGAAGCAACATTGAGAGCCTCCCTCCCACGTTGTTGTTGCTCCTCCTCCTCTGCCTCCTCTCCGTCTTCCTCCTCCTGAGGTGGTCCACCAATCCCTCGTGGCAATGGCTGGGTCCTCAGAATGGCCAGGTTGTGCAGAATGCAGCACACAACAATGAAAACCGATACTCGATCGGGGGAGTACTGCAGGTCTCCTCCAGAGTGTTCAAGACACCGGAACCGTTGCTTCAGCATGCCGATCATCTGTTCAATTAGGTTTCTAGTGGCGCTATGGCTCTCATTGTAGGCGAGCTCAGCAGGAGTGTTGGGGTTACGGAGCGGTGTCATCAGCCAGATGCAGAGTGGATAACCCTTGTCCCCGAGGAGCCAGCCACGAGCTTGATGCAGTGGTTGGAACAGGTCTGGGACACCAGTCTGGCGCAGGATGAATGAATCGTGGCTGCTGCCAGGATAGCAGGCATTGACGATGAGGATACGCTGTCTGTGGTCGCACACCAACTAGACATTCAGAGAGTGGAAGCCTTTGCAGTTGTGGAAAACCTCTGCATTTTCATGAGGTGCCCGCAATGCCACGTGCGTGCAGTCAATGGCGCCCTGAACCATGGGGAAGCCCGCTATCCTAGCAAAGCTACATGCGCGTTCACGCTGTTTGTCTCGGGTCATGGGGAATGAGATGTACTCCCTTCTCCTTTTGTAGAGAGCATTTGTGAACTTCCGGATGCTGCAATGGACAGCGAACTGGGAGATGTTCACAATATCCCCTGTTGAAGCCTGGAAGGAGCCGCTGGCGTTGAAATTGAGAGCGACTGTGACCTTCACTGCCACAGATAGAGACGTCCTGGTCCTGAGCTGAGGCTGGAGCTCTGGCTGCAGGAGGTGGCAGAGCTCAGTGACCACCTCCTTGCTGAAGAGGAGCCTTCTAAGGCACTGCTCCTCGGACAGATGAATATATGAGAATTGCTCCCAGAATACCCTGGGAGGGTAAGGTCTCCTGTGGAGAGCCCTGTTGGCCCTCCTCCCTCTGGCCACATTCTCCACTCTCTCTCTCCGCCACCTCTGTCGGTGAAGCTGGAGGGCGAGACCCCGTGCCAGTACAGCCCCCATTAACTCTTTTAAATGTGGTAGTACTAAAGATTACAGAAATGGGAACCTGATAAGTCTTGCTGACGACCAAAACTCCTTCAAGTAGGAAACCGTTAAATGACTCCAGATGCCTCTCTCCCTCTCTCAACCTGCGTATGCAGAATTGATTGCCGACAGGAAAAAACAAGAAGCGCACGCCTTTAAATAGCGCTCCCCCAGCAACCAGCCAACTGAAAACCGTCCCCCTCTACCTGTCGTTCCTAGCGGCAAGCACTGAGGCAGGGGTGAGAATCAATTTCCGGTCCGGGGCGCTACCAGGGCGATGCACACTTGGATGATGTCATGGTCTCTGGCCACAGGAGATCGCGGTGGTAGTATTTAGCGCCACTGCAAACCGCCAGTTCAATTTCGCGGGTGGCGCTAAAATCGCCGCGCACGGGCGGTAAGTCGTTAGTGCCCCCGGAGGCGCTAACGGGTGGCGTTACCCAATTGGATTTTTCCCCCATAGAGGTTAAAATGAAACAGAAAAAGAAGGCTTATGACAAATGTAAGATTCAGAATATAGTAGAGAACCAAGCTGAATACAGAAAGTACAGAGGAGATCTAAAAAAGGGAATAGCAAGGGCGAAGAGAGGGTACGAGAATAGATTAGCGGCTAACAAAGGGAACCAAAAATTTTTTATAAACCTATAAATATTAAAAAGGTAGTCAAAGGAAGGGTGGGGCCAATTACAGACCAAAAAGGAGATCTTCTTGTGGAGGCAGAGGGCATGGCTAAGGCACTAAATGAATACCTTGCATCTGTCTTCACTAAAGAGAATGCTGCCAATGTAGCATTAAAGGAGGAGGTTGTAGCGATATGGAATAGAATAAAAATAGATAAAGAGGAAATACTTAAAAGGTTGGCAGAACTCAAAGTAATCCGTCCGGATGGAATACATCCTAGGTTGCTGAGGGAAGTAAGGGTGGAAATTGCAGAGGCTCTGGCCACAATCTTCCAACCCTCCTTAGATCTGGGGGTGGTGCCAGAAGACTGGAGGATTGCAAATGTTACCCCCCTGTTTTAAAAAGGGGCGAGGGACAAACCCAGCAATTACAGGCTAGTCAGTCTAATGTCGGTGATGGGAAACTTTTAGAGACAATAATCCGGGATAAAATCAATTGGCACTTGGAAAATTATGGCCTAATAAATGAAAGCCAACATGGATTTGTTAAAGGCAAATGGTCTTTGATTAACTTGATTGAGTTCTTTGATGAAGTAACGGAGAGGGTTGATGAGGGTAGTGCGGTTGATGTTGTGTATATGGACTTTCAAAAGGCGTTTGATAAAGTACCACGTAATAGGCATGTAAGCAAAATTAAGGCCCATGGGATTAAAGGGACAGTGGCAGTGTGGATAGAAAATTGGCGAAGGGACAGAAAACAGAGAGTAGTGGTGAATGGTTGTTTCTCAGACTGGAGGAAAGTGTGCAGTGGTGTTCCCCAGGGGTCGGACCACTGCTTTTTTGATATAAATAATGACCTGGACTTGGGTATACAGGGCATAATTTCAAAGTTTCCAGATGACATGAAACTCGGAAATGTAATAAACAATGAGGAGGATAGTAACAGAATTCAGGAGGACATAGACAGACTGGTGAAATGGGCAGACACATGGCAGATGAAATTTAATGCAGAGAAGTGTGAAGTGATATATTTTGGAAGGAAGAATATATATATAAACTAAATGGTACAATTTTAAACTGGGTATAGGAACAGAAAGACCTGTATGTACACAAATCTTTGAAGATGGCAGGACAACTTGAGAAGGCCGTTAAAAAACTGCATATGGATCCTTGGCTTTATTAAAAAGGCATGGAGTACAAATGCAACAAAGTTATGCTAAACCTTAATAAAACACTTGTTAGGCCTCAGCTGGAGTATTGCGTTCAATTCGGGGCACCACACTTCAAGGCCTTAGAGAGGGTGCAGAAGAGATTTATTAGAATGGTACCAGGGATGAGGGACTTCTGTTATGTGGGGAGACTGGGAAGCTAGGGTTTTTCTCCTTAGAGCAGAGAAGGTTAAGAGGAGATTTGATAGAGGTGTTCAAAATCATGAATGGCTTTGATAGAGTAAATATAGAGAAACTGTTTCCAGTGGCAGAAAGACACAGATTAAAAGGTGATTGGCAAAAGAACCAGAGACGACATGAAGATATTTTTTTTATGCAGCGAGTTGTTGTGGTCTGGAATGCGCTGCCTGAAAGGGTGGTGGAAGCAGATTCAACAATAACTTCCAAAAGGGAATTGGATAAATACATGAAGGGAAAACATTTATAGGGCTATGGGGAAAGAGCAGGGGAGTAAGACTAATTGGATAGCTCTTTCAAAGAGCTGGCACTGGCATGATGGGCCGAATGGCCTCGTTCTGTGCTGTATCATTCTATGATTCTATAATATGGAAACAGGGTGGGTATATGGGATAAGGACTACAGCTCAGTGGAGGATAAAACACCAACATGGACTGATTGGGCCAAATGGCCTGTTTCTGTTTTGTCATTTCTATGTAATTCTTTGTAATATTCCCAAGTATAAGAGCTATACTTAAGAAGCTGGAAGTTTAAACCCAAATTCCAATTGAATGTGATCTATAAATGAGGGCTGCAGCATAAACTGGACATTATTCTTAGTGCTCCAGTATCATCGTGGTGTCTGCTGCAACAGTTAACAATCTTTATCAAAAGAATTCTCAGAGCAGAGAAGGGTCATCTATCAACAAAGTTAGAAGTTCGTAACAGTAAGACAATATTAAGCCAGTCAAAAAATAAACAACAGTTGAGGCCAACTTGACCTCAATCAATACTTTTGTCACAGTTCCAATACTTTAAAGTGCAGCATTGTTTGTTTTTCTCTGATCTCCCTCCCCCAGCTCTGGGACCTCGGTTTAACATTTCATAAACGATAACATCTCCCACAATTCAATACTACATTTGAACATCAGCCCCGACTGCGCGCTCAAGTCCTGAAAGTAGGTTTAGAAATGACTGTAGGAGTTTGAGAGTGAAGGCGGCTTGAAATTTATTTTCCAGGAGGATCGAGGAGGAATGGCAACCCCCCTCCCCTCCATAAATCGTACATTTTTGACACTTTATTTGGCGTCTACTGTAATTCTGCCTTCCAACTCACAGAAGGCTTAAAGGTGTTTTAAGTTTGAAAATAAAAGTAGTCATAGGAACTTCAATACAACCTAACAAGAGTTAGGTTACCTTTATTGGAAATCTAACCACAGATCCATGTTAATTTTTGAACTGAAATCTTTTACAACGCACATCTATAATAATCCCAACTGGCAGTGCATTCTACATTCACAAGACAAAACTGGTTCACTGTTAAACCGGTCGCTGTCCCAGACTCCATGGCAGCCAAGAGGCAGGTAAGGGATTAAATGCGTTGAGGGTAAGATGATATAACAATTAGAATTTTTAAGTAGTTAAAGGTGAGAGCAAATATCATTGACACAAAATCTTAGCACTAAATCCTGATGAAGACTCGCACCAAAACATCAACCTGTCTTTTCTTCTTTTGATCAACATGCTACGCAGTTCAAACATCTTCAGTTTTCAAAACCTTAAAACATGAGGCTAGAAATGACCATTGATAATAACAGACAGATGCTTAATGCATTCGTGTGTTGACAGAGATGTTAACCCACTTAAGTAAAATAGGTTAACGCCTCCATAAAATAGCAAACAGTGGAAGCTCATTAATCATTTGCCTGCTATTATCACCAACAGTAATTTCGAGCCTATATTGCTCTTTTAACCTTGTTTAAAAAAGTTTATTTTATTTTACGGAAACAAAAATTATTTTGCATTGCAATTATTAAAAAGGAACTTTAGTGCACAAAATTATGACTTGCAGGCACAGGCATGGGGAAGCTGCATTTTTAGCTCTCAGGTGGACCTGACTGTTCCCCGTCTAGGGTTTGCAGTCGATGATACTCTTATTGATATTGCTCTTCATTTTGTATTTGCGGCTACAACCCTCATAAACCATCAGCTCATCTTAAATCTTTGCTGCCTCACGTTTTATATGCAACTAACCTCGGAAGAAAGTAACATCTTATTGATTATTTGATGGAACAGCCTCCAATCTCCGCCTCCAACCAATCTAATTAGGCTCAACTTGCACCCTCCAAAAGTTCTGACTGGTTCTGAGAGTCTCCAGTCTAGCCTCCTAACTTATCTAATTGATTCATATGGATACTCCAATGCCAATGAATAAAAATAGAATTTTCTTGCGAAACACAAACAAGCTGGAACATGGGATGAAACAATAACAGTTTCAAATGCTGATGGTTGGCACGTATTGATCAGGTACCTGCCAAAAGGTAAACCATCCTCAGGCAATAAGTGTAAAGTTTTTGTTTTTTCAAGTTCTGTGTGTTGTTCCAAGTTGCAGCTCTTCAGATGCTGTCTAATAGCCAAGGTTAACCCATGCCATTTATGGGAATAGAGTAGAATTACCTTTCATCTAATGGAAGATGTCCTGATATACCAGGGGCTGAATTACAAAGCTGCCAAACTCCAGCAATATTTATGATGACTATGACAAACCTAACAAGACAGCCTCAACTTCCAGCTTGTGGTCTCTCATTTAGACTGAAGGATGAAGAAGCTTCTGATGGCAGGCAGTGTGTGTGTGTGTTTCCATAACACTTCCATTAAATCTAAGGCCACCCCCATACTTGTGCACTTTTTGCAAAAGTGTTTGAATGTGAGTCTTGTCTTTCACTGTCCTCTTTACTCATTCACCTTCTTCAGGTTTTCTGCAACTGATCCGATTCCAGGAATTAAAACATGATTACTATTTATGTATTGCTATATTTTGTATTTTCTTTATGACTCCCTGTTTAGGAATATACTCGAGCAAAACTCGAAAGTGTTAAATTTGACTGAATTCCTAGTAGGACTGCATTTCAGGAGGTCAATATCCTGTTTTGGGAAAGTGTGCCCTACCAATGTAATTTTACTCCTGGAGCCCACAAGAGAGTGACGGCAATAGAAAGTCCATCCAACGTCTAATGGTCATTTCTGACCCTTCAGCCCGGACAATCGGCCTAAAAAGCCTAGCTACCTCAGCTCCATTTGTGCTTGTACTGCTTACTCTCTGGGTTTGTCCTGTTTAACTTCATGGGCCTGAAGGTTTGGAAAGGTATGTCCTTAGTGCTGTTCCCTTACCGGTGGATAAATCCAAAATCCAAGATCTGTAGTGTCAGCAGCTGGAAAAGAGGCGGTTCCTCAGGTGCGGCACAGCCTCACCTAGAATTTTATGCACACACACGAGCGGGAAGTCGACGTCACTGTTGGCACACAGATGTACAGAAACCCTTTTACACTGCACGTTAATTGGTCATTTTCTAAACAATCTGAACCACAGTATTGGATTATATCTATTGGAATTAGTTGGGATTTTGTTGCCAGAATCTAGTACTGCTGTTCTGACCCCTCTGTCAATTTATAGCTTTCTGCACAGAACACTGTCTTTAATTAACATTAAGAGAATCCAAGGAGACTGTGGCTAAGCATAGGACAGTTCTTTCATTTACTTTTTTGAGTAATGCACTTACTTGGACTCTTTCAAACATACGCTGTTATAATATAAATGAAAATCACAGTATTACCCAGTGTGTGCTAAGTAAAAGCACAGGATAATAATAATGCATAATCTAAGCCAACAATCTAGCAGCTTCAGGCTAAGCTTTCATAACTTTTGGGGTGCTACATAAATGGCCGTTGCTGTTAAGTCATTCTGCATCCTGCGAAGTGTAAGGGGTTCGGGTGGCGTTTTAGGTGCTTGTGCGGGGTTAGGCCTTTGTCGCCTGGTCTCTGGTCTCCGGCCAGCCTTGTTGCACTAAACGCCTGTGAGTGGTTCGACCCACTCGCCCTTACGGTTCTGACACTGGACTTAGGTGCGAGAGCAGTAATGCAGAGAAAACTCAGATAGACCCGGTTGAATAGTACGAAATAGAAATCTTTATTGCATGTCTTCCAAAATCATGAAGTACATGTCATAGGCACAAATTAATGACAGTACAAGTATACATACATTCAAAAAAAAACTTGGTCTAGGGTAATGAGGAACGCACGGCACATCGTAAAAAGGGGAACACATTATATTTATCCTTAATAAAACCACCCTCCCCTATCAATACCTACACTAATCTAGATCTGTAGGATCGAGAAACATGCTCACCACTCGTGATACTTGGGAGAATTTTAAAGTGAGGCGCTCGGCTCCTTTCGCTGCAGCGCCTGACCGTCACGTGGGTGGAGGGGTCTCTGCACCCCACTTGTTTATCTGCTCTGCTCCGGCTAGCAGGCCAGATCGTCTGTTGTCATGAAGAACTGTGTAGAACTCGGACACTTGGTAAAATTCGAAGAAGAGTCTTCCTGTACCGACACCGGTTGTCGGTAGAATTCAAAGAAGAGTCTTCCTGTACCAGTTGGTATCGGTAATCGGTGAAAACTCAAAAAATGAGTTTTATATTTCGGGCGCGGTCGGGGTTTACTGACCGCGGCGGCATGTGGCTTCTTCTTCTTCTTCTTGTCTTGTCTTGTTTCGTCGGGCCTTCGGGTCCAGACACCGTTTACCGACCCTCGGGATGGTGCACCCGATCACTGGCCTTCGTCGGGGCGGCTCGTTCTGTTTGAGCTTCACCCAACATTCGAATAACCGACCGATACCCCTAGAATCAACGATGTCCAGCCCTTAAAAGAGCTTCAGCAGTCTGCAGCGGGTCCGAACAAGAGCCCGGAGAATAAGAGCTCGGTGAACAGCGAGAGGAAAAGAGTCAAGAGGGCCGATGGACGTTTGTTGTCTATAGTTATAGTGCTGTATTTTCTTATCTCCCGCCCAAATCTTAATGTCCATCTTTTGTAATACCTTGGCGCTCAAAATTCTCAGTATGGGGTGACTCTTGTTTGTAATGGGTTTCGGAAACACTTGTAACTGGCCAAATACCCGTTAATGTTTCTCCCATTGTGGAACCGGCTAAGAGCCTCCCTGGCGGGGTTTTGGGGGCCTCCAAATTCTTGTGTAAGCACCCGAGAATGGCTCTCTCATTGTAGAGCCGTGGGGAATTTGCATATTGATGTATTTGGATGGGCCTCTGATTGCCCAGTACAATAGTCCTTACTTGTACATGGAAAAACGATTCCAGCACTTATATCTCTTGCTATTGTGTCGAATGCAGACAGGTCGCATCCTGTCTTTATCAGTGTTTGCTGAGTATTATCCAATCTTATACTGAAATGTTTATTCGAACGCCATCTTGTCTGCCCACTGAAAATTCTGGAAACTTCTGCCATGAGGTGTGGCGGCCATTTTACAGGCTTCTTGTGTCCGTTTTAATCATGACAGCATTTCGTTTAAATAAACTGCTTAAACGAATCTGTATTTCTCTCATTATTTTGAATCGTGAAATTTGCGAACTTTACAGAAGTGACTTAAGTGGAGAGACACACAAGCAGAGTTTATCGACAATTCTCAGAAACAGGAAACTGGCTAAAATTTAGTGCCTGCGAGTCGCTGTTATTTTTGATGAATTTGGAGGCAAACCAGTGGTTTCCAAGTTCATTAGTTGTTTACATTGGGGATGGAAACAGTTTTGTTAATTCACATCCTAGGTGATAAGAAAAGTACAGTACAGACAGCTATCATATCAACAAAACTTACAGCACAGCAGGAAGCCATTCGGCCTGTCATGCCTGTGCTGGCTCTTTGAAAGAGCAGGCGTGCTCAGTCTCACACTCCCCGCTGAAGCCCTTATTAGTTTTCATATTCAATTAATTTAGGTACCATGCTTTCCGTTTAAAAACAAATTTTCTCTTATTCTTCATAGCTGGTTGATTTGACACCCAAAATATTCTTTTTGGTTTTCTTTGAACATTTTACAATGCGGCTATTATTTTTCATAAGTGCAGTGACAAAAATGAACATAATACCTCAAATGTCGGCACATCAATGCTTTATATAGTATCATGATATCTTTCTTATATCTAAACATTCTGGGAAATGTTGCTATGTGACGGGACTACATTTTTAGGAGGAGAATTTCGACGAGATTCTCCTAATCTGCTGCCATGATTTAAGTGGCAAATCAGCTAAAACCTTGGAGAAAGAGCGTAAACGGAAGATCCATCAAACAGAATTCTATTCTCCAGCCTCGGATATGTAGTACCAGGCAGAGTTGGTGGTTCCTTATACTAGTCTACAACACCATTACTGGGTCCTCTTCCTTCTCCCAAGCAACTTTTAGAATTTAAAAAAAAAATACTGTCCACACCTGCCACCCTGCCATTAGCCAGGAAACACAATGTGGGCTCCACTTCCTCCCAGAGAACCAGTTCATTAAGGCCTAATTTTTTGTGAAGCACAATCTGCTGCCTTTTCCGACAGTCATGCAGGCGGATTCTTACTCCAGCTGTAGGGTCAGGTGCCTGTATATTGCTCACTCCATGACCTGAGGATCCCCTCATGGATTCGTTGACAGACAGCAGACCTATCAGTCGTTGGTAGTAGTCAAAGGAACCCTATAGACCATGATTGATGACAGGCCTCAGGCAAAGGAAGAACGATTTTGACCATTTTAATGTAACTGCGTGCCCTTTGCAAATAAATATAACACCATTAATTCCACTTCATCTCCTTAATGACTCTCTTTGCTTCACAGTTCAGTTCATCATAATCAACCTTTGCTGCAGTTCTCGGTTACTCCAGACAGGCTTTGAATACTGCTTGAAGGCCTCTGCTTTTACCGTGCAGCCCTGCCTCCCCTTACAGTTCCCTAACAGGAGGAGTGGCTAGCAGGCCCTGGCTTTAGTTTGTTGCTGAACTCAATCACAGAGAAAAGAAAATGATTGGCCACATTTTTCACAGTCGGGTCTGTCGGCAGTTACGCAAGCTCGGTAACAAGTTTTGTGATCAGTAATATTCCACTTGTGGCCAACCATGAAGTTGATATATTTTGTTTATGTTGCTGTAAAGACACTAGCACATATCTGGATTGTTTTTAACTTTCCAATTTTCAGTACCTCCTCTTTCTCACTATGACTACTTTCCTGAAGTTATCTTTGATTCTAATTACTTTGTTCCATTTAATGGCTTTTTTTACCTCCCCCCTCCACTTCTAATGCACACACTTTTCTACAGTTGAAGTCACTAGATTTTAGTTCAATTTCTTAGACACTCACTAATTAATTGAAGGCAAAACGGGGGCAATTTTGCCCTAACCTGTCTGTCGGGAAACTGACGGGATCAGGTGCAACGCTGGTTTTACGCTCCATTGAAGTCACATGGAGCGGGGTGGAAAATAGTCGTTCCACCTGTTTCTGTGGGTTTCCCACCTGGCGAATTAGGTTAATATTACCCCAAGGCAAAAATGGATTTGTTAGATAATGCAAGTTGTGACTGGCAAAATTCTACTGTGCAGGACAGCCACTTACAGGAAGTACATCATAAATAAAATAAACGATTGCAGTTCCCAAGTTTTATTTTTAGGCCACAGTTGGAGAGGCTTAAAATGGAAGGCGGCAGGGATATGATTAATACACACACACACATAGTAGTGGATCTGCTGTGGTGTTGCAGTCTTTCTTTTACCTGTCTGTGCTGTTTCTCTGTCTGTTTCCTCTTTTTCTTCTCTTCTGTTCATCTCTGCACTTCTCTTATTTGCTGCTTCTAGCTCGGTGCTTTGCTGTTTCTTTCCCTCTTTTTCCTTTCTTCTATCCTTTTGGGTGGGAAGAGAAGGGGGTTGCTGGTTTTCAGGACTTATTTTCTCATCACTGGTGGGGGGAAAATGAGGCTTGCAGGCCTTAGTGCCTCTCTTCCCAGCCCCTCTCCCCTCACCATATCCATCTTGCTTCCTCCACTATCCCTTCCGCATGATGAACTCCCCTTCTCACTACTCCTCACTTGCACTGTGCCTGCATCCCCTTCCCCTCTTCACTACCTCCTCATACTCTGCAATGTCCTCTGCCCCCGGTTCCAGTTACCTCTCCGTCCTTTCTTCCTTTGCTCACCATTTTCTCACCACTGACTCCACATCCCCTCCCCCTCACCCCCATCCCCTGCCCTCCTTTCACCCGCTACCTGCTCCAAATCCCCTGCCCTGTCCCTCATCCCTGTCCCTACCCTCCCTTCACCCACAATCTGCTTTCCAGCCCCTGCCTTCCCTTCACCTGCCACCTGCTTCTCCACCACCTTTCCTGCCCTGTCCCCCTCTTTACCTTTCTCCTTCCCTCAGTTCCCCTACTCCAGACCCTGAACTCCTCCCCTCTATTCTCTCTGTTACCATCACATCCCATCCCTTCTCCCAGCCCATGCTATCCTTGTACACCATACTATCCTTTCCACCTGTGTCCGAAAGCCACTTTCATAGGGAACATGGGAACAGGAGTAGGCCATTCAGTCACTCGAGCGAGTTCCACCATTCAACTAGATCATGGCTGATCCGTATTTTAACTCCATTTTTTCACTTTTGTTCCATATCCTTTGATTCCCTTACCGAACAAAATTCTATCAATCTGTTTTGAACATTTCAATGAACCCAGCATCCACAGTCTTTTGGGGGGTCGGGGTGGGGGGTCGAGGGGTAGGGCTCGAGTTCAAGATTTCCACTACCCGTTCTGTGAAAAATGCTTCCTGATTTTACTCCTAACTGAGCTAGCTCTAATTTTAAGATTATGCCCCCTGGTTCTGGATTCTCCAAGCAGAGGAAATAACTAACCTCAATCTGTAACTACCCTATTAAATCCCTTTATTATTTTAAACACCTTAATTAGATTGCCCCTCAACCTTCTGAACTCCAGGGAATTCAAACCAAGTTTATGAAATTAGTCCTCATAATTTAACCCTTTCAGCCCTGGTATCATTCTGGTGAATCTGTGCTGTACCCCCTGCAAGGCCAATATATCTTTCCTGAGGTACAATGCCCAATGCTGAATGTAGTACTCCAGATTGGAAAGGACCACGGTTCTGTACAACTGAAGCATCACTTCCTCACTTTTGTATTTCAACCCCTTGAGATTAAGGCCAACACTGCATTAGACTATTTGTACCTGTGCACTAGCCTTTAGTGATTTGTGTACATGGACACCTAAATCCATTCGCTCCTCCCCAGCTCCTGGTCTCTCACTATTAAGAAAATATTCTGATTGGTCTTACTTGGATCCAAAGTGGATGACCTCGCACTTTCCCACATTGAACTCCATTTGCCATAGTTCTGTCCACTCACTTAATCTGTCTATGTTCCTTTGTAACTTCCTGCTCCCATGCACACAACTTACTGTGCCTTTTTCCCAGCATGAAGCAATATTGGCCCGGTCAGCTGATTTGTTGCTCCAAGGGATCTGGTTGGAAAATTGTTGCTGCTCCATGCATTGATGGTCTTCTCACCGCCGCTCCCATCTGCAGCTTGTGTCTGATGCAGCTGCTTTGCTTGGGAACGGATTCTGTTCTTTGAGCTGCCAGCAGGAACTCCTGCACAAAATACGCTCTCAGAGCAAGGCAGCATGTCAGAGAGGAGTTGCCGGTGGACCAGCAATGAGATCTCACAGCACTGAGGCCGCCCTGGCCAAAGTAATGGATGACATCCAATGGGACACCGACTGTGGCGCGTTATCCCACCTTGACCTCTCCACAGTCGGCCACGTCATTTCCTGCACCAGCACTCCTCTGTTGTCCAGCTCTGTGAAGTTGCCCTTGTTTGGTTCCATTTCTACCTGTCCAAAGGCAGCCCATGCATCTGTAACAATGGCCTTCTCTTCTCGCACCTGCACAATCACAGCCATCCTTGGCCCTCTCCTCTTCCTCATGTATATACTGTCCCTCGTTAACGTCATTTGAAAAACTGAATCGCCTTCCATACGTATGCTGATAACACCAGACTAGACTTCTACATCCTTTCTCTCAACCCTACGACTACCTCAGTGCAGTCAGACTTTTGATCTGGCATTAAGTCATGAATGAGTCACAACTTCCTCTAACTGAAATAAAAATAGAAAATGCTGGAAATACTCAGCAGGCTAGGCAGCATCTGTGGAGAGAGAAACAGAGTTAAAGTTTCAGGTCGGTGACCTTTCATCAGAACTGGAAAAAGTTAATGATGTAACAGGTTTTAAGCAAGTACAGAGGCAGGGAAAGGGGGGAGGGGAGGAAAGAATAAAAGGGAAGGACTGTGATAGGAGGCAGGAGAGATTAAATGACAAGAGCTATGGTAATGCAAGGCAAAAGCGGGTGGTGATGGGACAAGTAAAGAAACAAAACATGGGTCTAGAGGAGGTGTAAATGGGAATACAGAAAAATTACCAACAGTTGCTGCCCGAAAAAATGGGGGCAGTGGTTATGATCTGAAATTTTTGAACTCAATGTTGAGTCCAAAAGGCTGTAAAGTGCCTAATCGAAAGATGAGGTGCTGTTCCTCGAGCTTACGTTGAGCTTCACTGGAACAGTGTTGGAGGCCGGGGACAGAGAGGTCAGAGTGGGAGTGGGATGGAGGGGAAATAGTACAGGGCTGCATATGGATAGTGGTGTTTTGGACCAGTTAGAGTTTATGGAGGTTGCTCTACTTGCTAGAACCCAATACTCCAAACTTCATGAACTCCAACTGAATATCAGCAAGAACAAATCCATCATTTTCTCCTCCTGCTACAAACTCTACTCGCTTGTCACTAACTCCAGCCCCCTTCCCTGGCCACTTGCTTAGACTGAACCAGACCTTGGTATCCTGTTCAATCCAGAACTGAGCTTCCGACCCCACATCCTATTAATCACCAAGAACACTGCATTTTCCAACTCCACAACATTGCCCACCGCTGCCCCTACCTCACCTCCTTATCAACACTTTGAATTCTCTAATGCTCTACTCGCTGGATCCCAATACTCCAACTTCCATAAACTCCAATTGGTCCAAAACTCCACCAGCCATATTCTGCTCTGTACTATTTCCCACTCGCCCACCACCCCTATCCATACTGACCTACATTGGCTCCTAGTCCCCAACAGGTCCTTGTCTTTAGATCCTGACAGGGTCATACCCCTGTGAACCTCCTTCAGTCTTGTATCTCCTTCTACACTCTTTGGTCAGATTTTTTTGTGCACCCTCCCATCCTTTGCCCCACCACTGGTACCAGAGTCTCCAGCTGCCTCTGGCTTACACTCCTGACCTCCCTCGCTCCCTAAATCTCTCTATTTCTTCTCTTCTCTCTCTTTGCTTTTAAAATTCTTCTCAAACCCTATGTTTTGACCAAGCCCTCTCCCTCCTTGGCTCAGTGTCTGTTCCCTTATTTCTAACTTTTTTTCTCCACCTCTATAATGTGCCTTGGGGTGCTTTCCATGTTAATAGTTGTTGTTGGCATTATCAAGGGTGTGCTGTTTCTCTGTAAACTGGGAGGGCGTTGGAGTGAGAGTTTGCCTCTGTGAAAAGGGTGCCAATAAAAGATTTAAGATAAAGATTGAGAAGGTCATAAGTAAGACAAAGACCAAAGTAATAAATTGGAAAAGAGCTGATTTTAAGGGGATGAGAATGCAACTCGGGAAAATAGACTGGAAACATTTACTGACAAACAAAGAAATAGAACAGCAGTGGAAACATTTAAAACAACAACTTGCATTTATATAGCGCCTTTAACATAGTAAAATGTTCCAAGGCGCTTCACAGGAGCGCTATCAAACAAAATTCGGCACTGAGCCACATAAGGAGGTATTAGGGCAGATGACCAAAAGCTTAGTCAAAGAGGTGGGACTAAAAATTCGGTTGTGTAGTGCCTGCTGTTTGGGCGCTACGGGTGCCGTTTTGGGTCAAAAATGGCGTCCGAGCACCGCGCGCGCACTTCTGGTGTGGGCCGCGCCGGATGCCATTTTGGTGAGGGCGTTAGCGTTGGCACTGGGAGCGTGTGCTGGAAGTATGCAGAGTACGCAGATCATGATGTCAATCAGCGTTACACTCCGATTTGACGCCACGCTGCCATTTTCGACCTCAAAGCTGGAGCTAACGCCCTCTCGTAACGTCCTGCATGTGTTCAAGCAGCAGGAAGGACCCCCCACCAGCGCTATTTAAAAGGATCAATTACTTACAGGTTAGTTGCTGATTAATTTCTGCTAGTTGTTGCTTAATTTGTAGAAGTGTTTGGTGCTTTCTAGACTTCTTTAAAGTTGCCTAAAGTCTACAAGGAGTGGTGTGCCACGTGTTCAAGGACTTAGTACTGACTTGCAAGGGGCCTGCTCAGACCAGTTGCTGCCAGATATGGGTGCAGTAGTTTGCATCCCCCTTGGACTACAGCATGACAGGGAGAATGAGCAGAGGTGACAGAGCAGGACAAGCTGCTAGAAAAGGCAACAACAACTTGTATTTATATAGCGCCTTTAACGTAGTAAAACATTCCAAGGCGCTTCACAGGAGTATTATAAGACAAAAAATTTGACACCAAGCCACATAAGGAGAAATTAGGGCAAGTGACCAAAAGGCAGGAGGAAGAGGGGGAGAAGGGCTCTCAGCAGGAGGCCGTATCCACCCAGGGTCTTCAGGGAGCAATTCTTCTACCTCAGCGAGGAACAGTGCATGTGACGTCTCCATTTTACTAAGGAGGTGCTCACTGAAATCTGCCACCTGCTGCAGTCAGACCTGCAGCCTCAGTCCAGGGTGAGGGCGACATGGCCAGTGGCTGTATAGGTGTCCGTGGCCTTGAAATTCTTCACATCGGGCTCCTTCCAGCCTGGAGCAGGCGACATCTGCAACATCTCCCAGTTTGCCGTCCACTCCTGTATAAGGGAAGTGAGTGAGGCTCTGTTGCCAGACAGAAGCAGGCGGAGCGAGCACGTGGCTTTACCAGGATATCAGGCTACCCCATGGTGCAGGGTGCCATTGACTGCACACACGTCGCTTTGCGGGCGCCGCATCTCAATTTGGAGACGTACTTCAACCGGAAGAGATTCCACTCCCTCAATGTCCAGCTGGTGTACGACCATACTCAGCGCATCATGCTGGTCAATGCTCGGTAGCCTGGCAGCAGTCATGATGCCTTCGTTCTGTGGCAGTCCACTGTATCATCCGCATTTGAGCCACCATGATAAACCAGGTGGCTGCTGGGCAGCAAAGTCTATCCGTTGACCACCTGGCTCATGACTCCGCTACGCAACCCAGCCACACGTGGGCAGCCTGCATACAATAAAAGCTATGCTGCCACATGGAATCTGATACAGCAGACCATTGGCATCCTTAAACAACGCTTCCGCTGCCTGGACCACTCTGGAGGAGCCCTACAGTACTCACCAGAGCGTGTCTCAAGATTCATCGTGGTCTACTGCATGCTCCACAACCTCGCCATCATGAGGGCACAGCCCTTGGCACCAGGCATACGACAACCAGCTGAGGAGCAGAAGGAGGAACAGGAGGAGGAGGAAGTAAAATAGGAGGAGGAGGAAGGGAGGAGGCAACCCAGACATGCCCTTTCTGCTCGGGCTGTCTGTGATTGACTCATCCAACTGTGGTACCAGTGAACCCAACCCCAATTCCCCATTCACCAATAGTCCCACACTTTACCTTCCCTCTGTTACTGATCATCAAAGCATCCTCTTGGCCACAATGCTACAATAAAAGCCACCACAAAACAAACATTCCAAACCAATTTTATGAATCAAACCATTACAATATTTAATTCAAAAGTCAACTAATCACCCTTGTGCATTCTCTAAGTGCCTGTCTTCCGTGTGCCTTTGCCTGTCCTGGTGCTCCTATGCAGTGCTACTCCAGTGGCTGCAGCATGGCTGCTGGAAGCTGCTGACTTTCAGTGGGGGAGACTACAGATGGCCTTGCAGGATGACCTCAAACAGCTGAGCCTAGTAGGCCCTGCTTCGGACTGCACCACTTCGGCATGGGCGGCAGCAGTCTGGGCTGGCTTGCTGACAGCAGGTTCGTACTTCACAGAGCCACTACCACTCCCCTGGGGCGGCGACTTAGCAATCCTAGTAATCTGCTGGAGGACAGATTGCTGGACTGCTGTGACACTCAGCAAGCCCCTTCCAACACTAATACCACAGCCATGATGGCAGCAGTCTGTGTTTGAGTGGCAGCAAGCTGAGCTTGCAAGGCTTCAGTCTGAGCTTCCATTACAGCACTCAGATGTTGGGTGGCTTCTGCTTGAGCTGCAATGGAAACAGAGACATCGGCCATCAGACGCTGCAGGATGGTTGGGTCCACAAGTGAGCTAATGGATCTGTCCACTCCTTCCACGCTGGAAAGGATGGGCTCCAAGCTCTGCGAAAAACCCTGTGCAAGATTGGAGCTAGTCTCCTCCATGCTCCTTGACATTGCATTCAGGCTTTTTGGCAGGCCTGCCAATGCGCAAAGCATTTCAGTGTGCATACCCATCAGCTTTGTTCTGTAGGCCATTCCATCGAAGTCCTCACCTGAGTCCTGTGCAGCAGAATTTGTGTATGACCTCACCCTCCGGGGAGCTGGCACCTTTGCTACCCTTTCCCCCTGCCCTTGCTGCAGCCCACTCGTGCCCATTGACTCACCACGTACAGATCCTGCTCTAAGCTGCCCTCTAAGGTCCACGCAGTGTCAGTATCTGAGCTGTTGGCTGCGACTGTCAGATCGAGTGATGGTGTTCCTTCTTCATCACCACTGTCCTCTTCCCCTTCCTCTTCAACCATGGAAATCCAGGTTGGATTTCTTGGGTCTCTGAAATGAGAAAGGCACAAGGATAGAGTTATAATGATGGGGGGGCGGTGGAGAGCAAGAGGTACATGCTTACACCATCTGCAGCTTGTAAATCAGAAGAGATTTTGGGATGAGGGAGAAGTGGGATGTGAGAAAGAGGATTAGGTAAGAGCAGAGCGTCATCTTCAATGCTTTCAGTTCCGCCGCTGGCACGGCTTCAGTCACAGCCACTCCAGTTATGCCGAGCACCTTCACCTCGAGCGGGGTCAGGATATGGAAGCGGGCCTGCCCCCCTCCGGTTAGCTGCCTATGCCTATAGTTATGTGCAACCTTGTCCTGCGAGAGAAAGGGAAGTGTGTCAGTGAGTGTGGTTCAATGTGTGGTTCAATGAAGTAGAAACATAGAAACATAGAATCTAGGAGCAGGAGTAGGCCATTCGGCCCGTCGAGCCTGCTCCACCATTCAATACGATCATGGCTGATCATCCAAATCCAGTACCCTGTCCCTGCTTTAATCCCCACAGTACACATATCCCACCCGACCCCCGTAACCCCACGTATTTAATTCCCCCTAACATATCCCATCCTATCCCCATAACCCCACATATTCAATCCCCCTCTAACACTAAGGGTCAATTTATCATAGCCAAATCAACCTAACCCGCACATTTTTGGACTGTGGGAGGAAACCGGAGCACCCGGAGGAAACCCACGCAGACACGGGGAGAATGTGCAAACTCCACACAGACAGTCACCCGAGGTCAGATTCGAACCCGGGTCTCTGGCGCTGTGAGGCACCAGTGCTAACCACTATGCCACCGTGTTACCCAAGTAGCTGTCAAGGTTAAATAGCTGGCAGCGCGTGCAAGCTGTGAGATGTGAGTGTGAGGCTTGCAGCAGTGGTAAGCGTGTGAGGGTGAGATGGAGCTTTTGAATGTGAGATATGAGTCATGATTGATAGAGATTGTTGGTAGGTGAGTAATAGGGGTGCTGTGAATTGAGCAGTGTGTGAGGTTAGTGGTGCAGTTTGTGGGATATGGCATTTGAAAATGCCTTCACTGATCTTGATCATTCGTGTGAGGTCATTGAACTTCTTCCGGTGCTGCATCAAGGTCCCCGGGGCAGCACTGTTGGCATTGGCCTCCATGGCTATCTTCTACCACTGCCTTCACAGTGTCTGTCTGGAGGGCATCCTGGCCACCTGTGGAAACAGGACCTCTCTCCTCCTCTCCACCTCCTGTACTGAAGGCCTCCAGTGGTGCGTCTGAGAACCTTGGAGCCCTTTCTCTCGCCTGTTGTGCCATTGTTGAATGTTTCCCAGTTGAAACTACCTTCTGGAATGACTTCTAGCACCTTGTATCGTCAAACTGTACCTCCCCGTTAAGAGGTACAGGCTGGCTTTAATTGGTGCTAGCCTTGCATGAACTTGGGCCCCCTGCAGAGCATGCAGCCACTCAGCAGCGTGTTTAGTGCTGGGCTGCACGCCACTATCATTTAAATTAGCAGGCAGCACCAAGTTTGCATGCTGCCTGCATTACTTTCAATAGGCACGGAGGCGCAGAAGTTTAGGGAGGGAATTCCAGAGCTTAGGGCCTTGGCAGCTGAAGGCCGCCAATGGTGGAGCAATTAAAATCGGGGTTGCTCAAGTGGCAGAATTGGAGGAGTTCAGATAACTCGGAGGGTTGTAGGGCTGGAGGAGATTACAAAGATAGGAAGGGGCGAGGCCATGGAGGAATTTGAAAACAAGAATGAGAATTTTAAAATTGAGGCGTTGCTTAACCGGGAGCCAATGTAGGTCAGTGAGCACAGGGGTGATGGGTGAATGGTACTTGGTGCTAGTTAGGACACGGGCAGCAGAGTTTTGGATGACCTCAAGTTTATGGAGGGTAGTAAAATGGTGATCAATCGAGTCCAGGAGAAATATATCCCACTAAAAAGAACAAACTAGCCAGTAATGATACACCATGGATTAGTAAAGAAATAAGGGCAAATTTGAAACTAAAGAAAAAGGTGTACACTAATTACATAAACAACAAAAGAGAGGATGACAAAAGGGAATACAAGAAGGTTAGAAAATAAGTCAAAAACAATTAGGAAGACAAAGAGAAACTACAAAATTAAATTATCAAGGGATATAAAAAGAAATAGTAAAGTATTCTAGGGACACATAAATAACAAAGAAAAATCAGGATAGGGCTGGGGCCACTAAGGGATACAATTGATAAATTCAGAGGTAATGACTGCAAAATAACAGAAGTATTAAATAATTACTTTGCCTCAGTATTTACCAAGGAGACTAACATGGTGGACATGACATTAGAAAAGATCAAAAAATATATAAAGGCATTTAAGATAGAAACTTAGAGAGGATAAAACCCCTGGTCTGGATGGATTGCATCCGTGCATATTTAAAGAAGTTAGGGAAGAGATAGCAGAGGCACTATTACATATATATACAAATTCATTAGAAGAGGGACTAGTGCCAGAGGACTGGTGGACAACTAATGTGATTCTTATATTTAAAAAAGGGAAATAGAACAAGTCCAGGGAACTTTAGACCAATTAGCTTAATGTCAGTGGTAGGAAAGATAATGGAATCCTTACTCAAAGATGTAATAGAGAAACATCTAGAAACTGAAAATATAATAAAGAGTAGTCAGCACGTATTCTAAAAGGGAAGGTCATGCTTGACCAACCTGATTGAATTCTTTGAAGAAGTAACAAAGGGTAGATAAGGGTAATGTAGTAAACATAATGTATTTAGATTTCCAAAGGCCTTCAATAAGTAACTGCATAACAGACTCATGACTAAGGTCAGAACAAGTGGAGTCAGGGGACAAGTAGCAGAATGGATAGCAAGCTGGCTACAAAACAGAAAACAGAGAATAGGGGTTAAAGGTAGCTACTCATTTTGGCAAAAGGTGGAAAATGGTGTTCCAAAAGGATTGGTGCTGGGAACCAGTGTTGTTCACTATTTACATAAACGATTTGGACTCGGGAATCAGAAGTACAATTTCAAAGTTTGCGGATGACACCATTATTGGGGGGTGTAGTTAATGCAGAGGAGGATTGCGACAAATTACAGGAAGACATTAATAAACTTGCAGAATGAGCATGTAATTGGTAAATGAACTTCAATATAGATAAGTGTGAGGTAGTACATTTTGGTGGGAAGAATAAGGAGGCCACATACTCCTTGGATAATAAGTGTCTAAATGGGGTAGCGAAACAGACGGATCTGGGGGTACAGATACACAAACGCAGGTAAGTAAGGCTACAAAAAAAAAAGCACTGGGGTTCATTTCTAGAGAGATAGAATTGAAAAGCAGAGACGTTATGTTAAACTTGTATAGAATCTTGGTTAAACTACACTTGGAGTATTGTGAACAGTTCTGATCTCCATATTATAAAAATTATATAGAGGCACTGGAGAAGGTGCAAAAAAGATTTACTAGAATGATACCAGAACTGAGAGGTTATACCTATCAGGAAAGATTGAACAGGCTGAGGGGTGACCCGATAGAGGTCTTTAAGATTATGAAAGGGTTTGATAGGATAGATGTAAAGAGGTTTCCACTTGCGGGTGAGACTAGACTAGGGGCCATAAATATAAGATAGTCACTAATAAATCCAGTAGGGAATTCAGGAGAGACTTCTTTACCCAGAGAGTGGTTAGAATGTGGAACTCGCTACCACAAGGAGTAGTTGAGGCAAATAGCATAGATGCATTTAAGGAGAAGCTAGATAAGCACATGAGGGAGAAAGGAGTAGAATGGTATGTTGATGGGGTTAGATGAAGAAGGTTAGAGCCATAAACACTGGCATGGACTTGTTGGGCCAAATGCCTGGTTTCGTTGCTGTAAATACTACGCAAGTACGTAAAGAGATTAGACAGGGAGAGATTGGACGGGCTAGAGTGCCTCTGCAAACTTGGTTCGAGAGATGAAGTAAGGAGAGAGTGACTGTTCCACTCGCTTTTTGCGGTGTGATGATCTGGTTAATTTTTGTCAGCAATTATTCCAAAAAAAAATTTAAAACAATCTATCTAAAAATTAAAATGAACCTGAATGCATCCTTTCTAATGTAAAAAAAAAATCCAACTTTGCCAGGGAAGCAGTCGCTCCCCTAAGGTTCCCCGGGAATCTCTCGGAACGGGCCATGGATCTTCCGGGCACTGCTGCCAACAGCCCGGGAGGTCGTTGCGCTTTAAATTTCCCAACACTACCGCGGTGATCAAACTGCCAGGAATGCATCCAACCAGAGTGGATAAGCCTACCCTCCCACTGCATGTAGTATGGGTGTGGGCAGCATGTACAATTCTATACAGTGCCTATCCCCCCCTCTCTGGACCGGATACAGTACATTAACGCAGATTAAAACTTTGCAACAAGCCTCTCCAGGTTTGTCTAGTTTATTAATTACAGGAAAGAACACGTTTACACTCCTACCCATAACCAGCCCATGTTCTGGAGCAGTGCATTTATGTTTTTGTTCTGTGAGTCACCTGCGTGGGCTTGTTTTGTTTTTGGCTATCAGAAACTATTTGAATACGAGGCCGTCGCCCACTGTCTGCAGCTGAAATCGAAAGTAAAGCAGAGCCTTTTTTTTACTTTTCCGCAGAAACGAAACTCCTTCCAACCTCGCCACATGTGCCGGTCACAGGACAGACTCGCCTGGCAGCGCCCCGCAGCGGCCGCTGAGAGACTGGGAGCTGCTCATCGCTGCCAGTCTTCGCAACTCCTTTGTGAAAATGCTGAATTACTGCAGCCGAACCCGGGTCACTTTTTGGCATTTGGCTTTCCGAGTCGAACACGGCCTCGCGAAGCTGCCTTGTTCAACCCAACTATTTAACTTGTACGTTTAAAAAAAAAAGTCTAGTGCTGGAAAAGAACTGACTGTCCGCCGAAATGATAGCATGCTCTGTGTTGCTCGCTCTGTGAACAGGCACCAGCTGGACTATGGGGGCAGTTTCTCCTCCTGAATGGCCTTCAAACTGCACCGGCGTGGGCGTTATCTCAGCCACCAAACAGTACTTCAATTTGTAATTCCTTCTTGACTGTCCTTCAGACACACACAATTAGAATGTTTTTCTTTAGAAACATTATAGCGCGTACAAGGACAAAAAATTCTCAAATACCTTAGAGATGGAGAGAAAGACTGGAAATCAATTAATTACACTTAAAACAGATACCAAATGTCAATTGTCGTATTTAACTGAGTTTGCTGGACGAGATAATGGTTTTCAGACCCTAAACTCCCTTAATTGCGTTTCAGTCTGTCAGATTTGCAGCGTCGAGACTGGAAAGCTTCATGTAATTAAGCAGATAAATCAATTAAACAATCTGAACAAAATACCAACTTTATCTGTAAACTGCTGTCTCTCTTTTATTGTGCCACAAAACAAGCACTCGCTGGGAAGAATTCTCTCTCCAATCACGTGTAAACAAATCACAGATGGAAAATATACAAGACAATGGCAAAATGACCAAAAAAATCTGATTATTGAAGATTTTTTTCTTTAAAAACAAAAAATGCACCATAGAAATTGATCTATTCCAAATTAAAAAGTTAAGAAGTGGAATTCACTGCATGAACTTCAAACACTTTAGGGAAAAATTGATTTTTAACTATTAGCAGATCTCCTGAAACTTATATTTATTCAGCACTTTATCATAGTAAATATGCCTGATTCCGAGTGGAAATGGACAGCAGCAGTAATAGAAGAGTGAGGTGAAATGACCACAAGCATGGTCAAAGAATAGGTTTTGAGGAGGCTTTCAGGGAGGGTGATAGCGGTGTGTAGGGGGTTGAGGGAGGGAGTTCCAGAGAGCAGGGCCAAGGTGTCTTTAGACTCTGGGCTAAAAGTTGGATAGCCTCTGAAAACGGGCATGGGGATCGTGATGCGCGATTAACCCGTGCCCGTTCAATGTATTGCAGGCAGCACGCAAACGTCACGCTGCCTGCTAATTATAATGATAGTGGCGTGCAGCCCAGTGCTATACGCGCTGCTGAGTGGCTGCACGCTCAACAAGGGGCCCAAAGTTCGTGCAAGGCTCGCACCAATTAAACCTAGCCTGCAGTTCTTAAATCCAGCCTGCACCTCTTAAAGGGGAGGTGCATTCTGGCTGCAGCAGGTACTGGGAGTCGTTGTAGAGGCGTGTGTGACCTACAGGAAGAGTGAAGAAGGCGCAACATGGCAGAGAGAGGGCTCCCAGATTTTCAGATGCAGCACTCGAGGCTCTGGTGCAGGAGGTCGACAGAGATGTCATGTCTCCACAGGGGGCCAGGAGGCCCTCCAAACAGATGCTGAGAAGGGAATAGGAGCAGATAACCGTCGCTGTCAATGCAAGCAGTGCAGCCCCGAGAACCTGGATGCAGCGCAGGAATTTTTTTTATGACCTCACACGAGTGGTCAAGGTCAGTGATTTCATCTTCAAATGCCATATCCCACAAACTGCACCAGTAGCCTCACACACTGCTCAATTCACCACACCCCATTACTCACCTACCAACAATCTCTATCAATCACGACTCATACCTCACATTTATATGCTCCACCTCACCTTCACACACTTATCACTGCTGCAAGCCTCACACCCACATCTTACAGCTTGCGCACACTGCTAGCTATTCAACCATGACAGCCACATCAACCAAACACGGTGAACCACACTCACTGACACACTTCCCTCCCTCTTGCAGGACAAGGAGGCGCACAATCGTAGGCAGCTGCAGCTAACTGGAGGGGACAGGTGGCGGCACTGAAAGCATTGAAGATGACGGTATCCTCTTACCTAATCCTCCTTCTCACATCCCACTTCCCCTTCATCCCACAATCTCCTCTGACTTATAAGCTGCAGATGATGTAAGCATGCACCTCTTGCTTTCCTCCCTAACCCTACCCTTGTGCCTCATCACTCGGTCTGAGACTCGCAGCCACCAGCTCATATACTGACACTACGTGGACTTTAGAGGGTAGCTTAGAGGCGGGATCTGCACGTGATGAGTCACTGGACATAAGTGGGCTGCAGCCAGGGCAGAGGGAAAGGGTAGCACAGGTGCCAGCTCCCCGGAGGGCGAGGTCGCACACGAGTTCTACTGCACAGGACTCAGATGAGGACTTCGATGGGGCAGCTTAAGAAGAAGAACGCTGATGGGTAGGCACAATGAAATGCTTGGTGCATTGGCAGGCCTGCCAGAAAGCCTGAATGCAATGTCAAGGAGCATGGAGGAGTCCGGCACCAATCTTGCACAGGGCTTTGCGCAGAGCGTGGAGCCCATCCTTTCCAGCGTGGAAGGCGTGGGCAGTTCCATCAGCTCACTTGTGGACCCAACCATCATACAGCGTCTGATGGCCGATGTCTCAGCTTCCATTGCAGCTCAGGCAGAAGCCACCCAACATCTGAGTGCTGCAATGGAAGCTCAGACTGAGGTCACGCAAGCTCAGCTTGCTGCTACACAACCACAGACTGCCGCCATCATGGCTGCGGTTAGCAGTGTTGAAAGGGGCTTGCAGGATGTCATAGCAGTCCAGCCATCTGTCCTCCAGCAGATTACTAGGATTGGCGAGCTGTCGCCCCGGGTGAGTGACAGTGGCTCCGTGGAGGACGAACCTGCTGTCCTCTCTCAGGATGACAGCATTCATCCTCCCACCAGTGCCACCCAGCCAGTGCCCTTGCTGTTGCCCGTCAGCCAGCCAGCCCAGACTGCTGCCACCCATGCCGAAGTGATGTAGTCCAAAGCCGGGCCTACTAGGCCCAGAGCTACTCGAGGTCGTCCTGCAAGACCATCTGTAGTCTCCCCCATTGAAAGCCAGCAGCCTTCCACCAGCTATGCTGCAGCCACTGGGGTAGCACTGCGTAGGAGCACTAGACAGGCAAAGGCACATGGAAGACAGGCACTTAGAGAATGCACAAGGGTGATTAGTTGACTTTTGAATTAAATATTGTAATGGTTTGATTCATAAAATTGGTTTGGAATGTTTGTTTTGTGGTGGCTTTTATTGTAGCATTGTGGCCAAGAGAACGCTGTGATGATCAGTAACAGAGGGAAGGTAAAGTGTGGGACTATTATTGAAATGGTAATTGGGGTTATGTTCACTGGTACCATAATCGATCACAGACTGCCCAGGTAGAAAGGGCTATCTGGATAGCCTCCTCCCTTCTGCTTCCTCCTGTTCCTCCTTCTCCTCCTCAGCTGGTTGCCGAATGCCTGGTGGCAAGGGCTGTGACCTCATGATGGCGAGGTTGTGGAGCATGCAGCAGACCACGACGAATCTTGAGACACGCTCTGGTGAGTACTGCAGGGCTCCTCCAGAGCGGTCCAGGCAGCGGAGGTGTTGTTTAAGGATGGCAATGATCTGCTCTATCAGATTCCACGTGGCAGCATGACTTTCTGCTGTGCGAGGTTAAGAGAGGGCATTAGCTCCAGCACTGAGGTCAAAAATGGCGGCGTTGGCGTTACATGCTGATTGGCGTCACGATCTACCTACTCTGCATACTTATGGCGCACGCTCCCAGCACTGTCGTCACCAAAATGGTGTCTGGCACGGCCCGCCCCAGAAATGTGCGTGCTGCTCGGACACCATTTTCAAGCCAATTTGGCACCAAAAGGGGAACATTTTTAGCCCCACGTTAACAGTGGGACAGGAGGGGAGGTTGTACAGGTCAGAGTTCGAGGACTAAAAAGTATAGGCCGAGAGATACAGGTGGATGAGGTTGCAGATGTAGGGAGGGGAAAGATTATTTAAATTAAGACAAAGATCCTTAATACAATTGACGACTTTGATATATACAAGATGAAGTCCTACATAGCTAAAAGGGCTCAACGACAGAAACCTATGGAGATTTGCAATGCATTGACAATCATCATGAAGAAGTCAATGAGCACTGGCCACTGGGGAGGTACCAGTAGATTGGAAATAGGCCAATGTGATGCCCATATTCAAAAAGGGTGATGAAAAAGACAGACAGCTACAGACCCATTAGTCTTACTTCAATTCCATTTAAAGTAATGGAATCAATTATCAGGAGTAAACTTGAGGAATATCAGAATGACAACCAGTAAACAACTCTTCAGACTCCCTCCACCACTTAAGTTTCCAGTTTCCTGGCCCGAACCTTCTTCCTTTTCACCATGGACATCCAGTCCCTCTACACCGCCATCTCCCACCAGGATGGCCTGCAGGCCCTCCGCTTCTTCCTTGAACGGAGGCCCAACCAGTCCCCAACCACCACCACCCTCCTCCGCCTGGCTGAATCTGTTCTTACATTGAACTTCTCCTTTGACTCCTCTCACTTCCTCCAAATAAAAGGTGTCGCTATGGGAACCCGTATGGGTTCTGGCCAATGTTCCCTCTAATTTTGCCATTCAAAATACTGCACTTGTGTGGTTTTTGTATTGAAAAGCCGGCAGGCTGGTTGTGCAGCTTACAGGGAACATTGGTCCTGGCGATGCCTGCCTTTTTGAGGGATTTGTGGAACATTCTTTGTTTCAGTCCTATTCAGGTCCCCTCCCTCACCTATTTTTCCAATACATTTATGACTGTATTGGTGCCGCTTCCTACTCTCACCCCAAACTGGAAAATTTCATCAACTTCGCTTCAAATTTCCACCCCTCCCTCGCCTTCACATGGTCCATTTCCAACACTTCCCTTCGTCAACTTCTCTATCTCCATTTCTGGGGATAGGCTGTCAACCAGTATCTACTATAAGCCCTCAGGCCTCCCACAGCTACCTTGATTACACTTCCGCCCACCCCACTTCCTGTAAGGACTCTATTCCATTCTCCCAGTTTCTCATCTGTTCTGGCGATGCCATCTTCCAATGTCTTCATTTTTCATTAGTTTGTAATCGCCTCTTTGTAATGTTAGTCAGACGTACAGATTTAGGACTGGAGCTGGGAGTCAATCTCTAGTTAGAATCAACCAGGAGTAAAACATTTTCAGCTGCTGCCCCAGTATTTGCTCCTCCGAGCACTCAGTGTTTGTTTGGCCCCACAACGACCTCATAGCCCGAAACCAAAGAATGCATCTGTCCCAGTCTCTAGCTTGCTGTAGTTTTTCTTGCTAAAAGCTGTTCCTACATTTCATTATTTAGCTCAGGGGTTGTTTATTCATACCCGACTCCTCTACCCAACTCCCCTCCTGCCATCTACCCCTGCTGCAGCCATTTTTTTTAGGCCAGGTGGCCAAACTGAACTACTTCCAACTCAATAAGCCAGGGCCTACTTTTGCCCTACTCTAGCCATGTTCAGTCCCACTTGCCAAACATAAATAAAGCCATTGATTTCGTCACCCTCTAAAATGGATGCCATTCTGTAACACCATTCTAACATCAGACACAAATCATGCTCTGCTGAAGGACCAATCCAGGCAACAACCCGGTTTTAAGATTCATACAACACTGGCTTGAAAATTAAGTGATTGGCTTGTAGATGCAGGGCACACGTACTTTAGCCCCACTGTAAACAAGTGTCCTTCCTGAGACAACATACATTTTCCTGTTGCCTGCTGGTGCATCTTGGCAAAAGAAATCTACTTTTAATTCTAAATCTAATGAACAAGGATCTCTCACCCAAAGCCATATCTAATACTATTCCAGCAATTAAAACTTCATAATAGGCCACTAATATGGAAAACACATTTATACTGTACAAGGGTTTTCATCCCATCAAAAATAGTGGTTTTAATTCTGTGAATCACCTGGTCTTGATGCGTGCCCATTTGTTTCCTTTTAAATAAGATTAAGGACACGTCACAATATGCCACCCAAAGATTGTCACTAGTTTCACAACTTGCATTCACCTGAAAATCAACAATTAAAAAAAAAAGTATCAAACTTATCAAGGGACAGCAGGTTATTACAAAGAAATGACTCGGTGAAGTCTAGCACCATTTGATTTATTTGTTTTGCAAACCAGACAGATCCTGCATGTATACTGTATGCCCAATAAACTAGCCATTAAATATTCACTCAACACCTATTATCAGTAGGTTTCTACTGCTTAATTGCAACAATTTACTGCTCATTGTACCATTACAAAACACTAAAGATTTGAGAATAGTTCTAAACTCCATTTACGTTCACAATATAATTTTTCACAACTTTGGCCAGACATAACTAGGGTTTAAACACTACCTGAAAATCAATTGTAGGGTGCCACCTGTAAATTCACTAACTGGAACAAAGTTACAAGGCACTAAGAATCAGTTAAAGAATATTAAGGATATTAGGCATTGTGCATCAGAACACAACTGCTGAGCAAGAAAATCCTATTTATTTCAACTCTTCAGATATCTCCCCCAATTAATTTCTTAAAAGTTATAACCTTCAACAACTTTTAATCTCCACATATTGCAGCATTGTCACGAGTCTATTACACTAATGCACATATTTCTTGTATGATGCTGTTAATGAATTACCATGTTGCAAGACAACCCAAGATTGAACAGTAAAAATCAGATTTCTTGCTTATTAAAAAGTTAAAAAATAGTATAACCCCTCCCTCATGCTTCACTGAAACATTTTGAGAGAAGTATTTGACAGCCACATAAAACATTTGCATTGGACCCTTCAAATCAACATAAAGTCTTGAACAGAGATGGAGAAACTGAATGTGTGCAGACATTAAATTAGAATGAATGTGGGTAGAAAGATTAAAGATGCATTCGCTAGATCAAGATAACAAATGTTGTGCAGTTGAGCACCATTGATTTGGACATTCTGCATTGACAAGACCTGCTGGCTCAATGAAGGTCTCTACTCAAAAATCAGTGAAAAGGCATAGGAGATTAAAGTCCCAACCACTTGAGTTTTATTCAAAATAAACAATTTGGAATACAATATATCACAGGGCTGCCATCCTCAAGGACAGATGTTAGCACATCAAGACTGTTAGTCCTTTTCTTAGTGATTTTCACTTTATTTTTTGCATTCAACCTTCCCCATTCCTTTTTTGTTGTGCTTCTTGGCAAACCGCATGTTCCTCAGGAATTTGGGATCAACCTGGTGAAAAAGAGAGATGCACCTTAGAATACATAGTTAATATTAGCCATTAGATTTTTTTTTTGCCTTCCCCAGTAGTTAGCCAATAATTGCCCACGAGATTGTACTGTCCAATAGCCAAGGCAAGCACAAATGGGCCTGGCGGTCTTGTCTGGTCAGTTTTCAATAGGGCCCCAACAGTTTAAGTAAGATAGCACCACAACCGCATAAAATGCTAATAAAATACAGATATCAGCCAGGAAGTCGTTACTCAAATTAATTTGCAAGATACCTTTGGATGAAAACCTTCTAGACCATTAGATCTCTTTCTTTCAGACTATTAACCGTAACATCTTCCCACTACAGTACCTGTTTCTCAACAGTCCTCTGTCCTGGCCTCAAACACCCACCTCACCAATCCCATCAAACAGTTGTTCACTCTGGTAAGAAACTTCTGATGTCAATCCACGTTTTCCCATCACAACCATGCACATGCGACTCTTGTCCTCACGCCCCCGAGAAGTCTCTTTTCAAGGCTGAAGAGTTCAATTTGTTCAGCATGGCTGTTTCTTCTGATAGAGATTAACTGTGCCGGTCCCTTCTGCACTACCTGTAGATTATTTGTATGACCACCACTGCCAGTGACCAGAACCATGTCTGATGACATCTGACCAGGGCACTGTACAACTTCAGACTGCTAGGGATTCTGCATTATAACAGCTTTGTCTAATGCCATTTCACAGCTTTGATGTGGTGAGTACCAAGTTAACTAACATCCCTTGGCCTCACAGGAAGTTCTATCCTACACACGCTTTCTATTGCTACAGGAAGGTGAGAAACCTTGCATTTGTCTGCATTGAGTCTCTCATTTTCCACTGATCAGCACAGACATAAACTCGGTCATGTTCTCTTTCTAACATCTTAGCTGCCCCTTGAGTCCACGTAACCTGGTGGTGTTTGCAAATTTTAACTACTTTGCATTGAGACCTTCATTCGAGGTAATTTATGTATCAGAAACAAGAGGGTCGACCCAGTATCTTTTATGACTGCCACCTGCTGATTTCCTTCCTCTGGCCAGTTGCTAATTTGAATACATGTTTTGTCCTCTTTTCCCACCAATCTTGGTTTGTAATGGACTCTCTTTCACCTGGTACTTAAAGCCCTTTTGAAAAATCTAACTGCACCAGGTCATATAGCTTCCCACCACCCCATGGTGTTACCTCCTCAAAAAAGTCCAATCAGGTGCATCTACCCATTCTAAATCAGTGTTTAGTTTTTCCCCCCCCACACAGATGACTTCACTTCAAAAGTATTTCATTGGCTGTAAAGCACTGTTGGAAGTCCCAAGGTCGTGAAATGCGCTATATAAATGCAAGTTCTTTATTTTGTTTCTGATTATCTATTCCATTTGTTTTCAATTATTAGGGTCAGGCCAATGGCTCTCGCCTCCAGCCTCAAACACAGGAACTATACTTGCAGGCCTCCAGTCTGTCAGACACCCAACAGGGACCAGATTCAATAGGAGATTTATAATCAGCAATTTAGAACTTGACCAAGGGCAAGAGTTTTTTTCAGACAACTGCAACTGTTCTCCATAAGTCACATCTCAGCCAGAGATTCAGAGAGATGCAGAATATAAGCTGGACTCAGGTGAAGTATTTATTTGAGGATAAATCACACCAGACATCTTCCTAGCAGCAGAAGAGGCCTAGAGACCGTTGTAACCAAGGAAAGATGTGAGATTCTTAAAAGAAACAACTGGTTATATATATTCCTGGAAAAGAACAACTAGAAACCCGTAAAACAAATCAAGTTTAGAACTGCGTAAATAAATGTTAAGTTCCAAACTCAACTTATATATTCAAAGCTTTTGACATACTAAAGTTAACAAATGGAACAGGAGAGGTGGCAACAGGACTATCCCAGCAAAAAACTGTCAGAGCAAAACTATGCAAAAGCCACTAAAAAGCAGTGAAGTAAAGTTAACAATCGTGTCCAAAAGCTATGAGGTTTAATGGAGATGGATGCTCCAATAAACACGGGGAAGTTTTTGATTCAATTTTCCTGCAGCATCAATGATCTGGTAATGGTCAATACCACAATCACTTTCGAATGCAGGTGCATCCTTTATTAAGAAATTACTGTATCCTACAACCTTTTAAACATTTTGCAGCTTTATTTACAAAAATACAGAACTTGTGAAAACAGCACGATGAACATAATTCATGAACATCTAGCCATCTCTGGTCAAAATTATATCACTTCCCATTTAAAACAGAACTTTCATATCAGAAAACAGAACTTTTGATACTCCAACACAGTACTGGGGGAGGGGCGAGTGCTGCACTGTCAATAATGTCATCTTTCAGAGGGAATATTAAACCAAGGCCGCCCCCCACCTGCCTGCTTAAGTGGAGACCAAAGATCCCATGGCATTCCAAGAACACTGAGGAGTTTTTCCCCCAGTGTCCTAGCCAACATTCCTCTTTTAATCAACACCGGCAAAAGGAGATGATCTAGCCACTCATTCACTTGGTGCTTGAGAGACTTTGCTGAGAGAAAATAGGCCACTAACATAGAAGATAGGAGCAGGAGTAGGCCATTCAGCCCCTCGAGCCTGCTCCGCCATTCAATGAGATCATGGCTGATCATCCAAATTCAGTACCCTGTCCCTGCTTTCTCCCCATATCCCTTTAGCCGTAAAAAATATATCTAACTCCTTCTTGAATATATTTAATGAATTGGCCTCAACTGCCTTCTGTGGTAGAGAATTCCACAGGTTCACCACTCTCTGGGTGAAGAAATTCCTCCTCATCTCAGTCCTAAATGGCTTACCCCTTATCCTTAGACTGTGACCCCTGGTTCTGGACTCCCCGGCCATCGGGAACATCCTTCCTGCATCTAGTCTGTCTAGTCCTGTTAGAATGTTATAAGTTTCAATGAGATCCCCTCTCATTCTTCTAAACTCCAGCGAGTATAAGCCCAGTCGACCCAATCTCTCCTCATACGTCACTCCTGCCATCCCAGGTATCAGCCTGGTGAATCTTCGCTGCACTCCCTCCATGGCAAGAACATCCTTCCTCAGATAAGGCGACCAAAACTGCACACAATACTCAAGGTGTGGTCTCACCAAGGCCCTGTACAACTGCAGCAAGACATCCTTGTTCCTGTACTCGAACCCTTTCGTTACGAAGGCCAACATACCATTTGCCTTCTTCACCGCCTGCCGCACCTGCATGCTTACCTTCAGCGACTGGTGCACAAGGACACCCAGGTCTCGTTGCACTTCCCCTTCTCCCAATCTAGTGCCAAGTTCATCTACCAATAGTTACTGCACTTCAAAAGCAATTAGTTCGTCATAAAGCATGTTCGGAGGTCCCGAGGGAATGCTGCGCTATATAAATGCAATCTTCTTTCTTTACCAAATTAGTCAAATTGATAACATTGTGTTGTGCTGTGAATAGAGATAGGAAGAGAGACAAAACCAGCAAAAATGGAGTTCAAATTTAGTAGGCTACACTGTCCGTTGTCTTATTACCATGAAGGTGCCATTTGTGAGCAGCGCTTTTAGAGTCGGGTGAGCCTGCAGCAGTGCTACTGTTGGCTCCATAGTACATTTAGACAGGGGACAGAGTCCAGCTGAACAATGAAGTTTCTAATGGTAAAGAACCAACTGCTCCGTCACCTAAAAACATAAAAGCAGTATCATAATCAAAAAATTTAGTGCTGGATTTGTACCAGATGCAGATGGTTGTAAAACAACCCGTTTCAAACCAAACCCTCAGCAGTTTATTTATACTAACTATAATTATAAAAATGAGAAGTCGCATAACACCAGGTTATAGTCCAACAGTTTTATTTGAAATTACGAGCTTTCGGAGCTCTGCTCCTTCTTCAGGTAGTCTGTACGAAAGCTCGTAATTTCAAATAAAACTGTTGGACTATAACCTGGTGTTGTGCGACTTCTCATTTTTGTCCACCCCAGTCTCTGCATCATAACTATAATTATAGTTCACACTTTGCATCACTGAGGCTGAAACTGCTTCAGTTGATATAACAGTACAGTAAGTGCATACATTTTGTAAGGCATGTGTCAAAATTCATCTGCAATCCGCACCAAAAACCAGCTAACATACTTACTCCTTTCAGAGGTTCAAATCGGTAAGACTTGGGCTTCTTGATCCCCCTTCTGTGCCACTTGCTGGCTGCAAGATACAGAAGACGTTTTTAAAAGCTTGTAAACAAATGGGAAAAAAAGCCAATTGAAGGAAAAGCAGCAGCTTCAGACTTACACTGATTGTGGTTGGTGTGGTTCTTGGACTTGGCCATACTCAACTGACCTGAAAGAGTGAAGAGGCACATTTACACACATGCTGCAACATCACCCTCCCTCCCTTATACTCCCCAACTAACACACTGTATAATTGGCCTGATTTGCAAATGCCATTTCTTATACTGGAGTTATCCTTGGTGTACAGGCCAGTTTTTAATCCCTCAATCAGCATCACTAAAACAGATTATCTGGTCCTTATCAGATTGCAGTTAGTGGGAGCTTGCTGTGCGCAAATTGGCTGCGATTTAATCACAATTACAACAGTGACTACAGTTCAAAAAGTACTTCATTGGCTGTAATACGCTTTGGGACGTCCAGTGGTCGTGAAAGGCGCTATAGAAATGCAAGGCTTTGTTTCTGTAACGCACTGTAAATTGGCCTGAAAGAGTGAAGATGCACATTTACACATCATCCTGCTCCCCCGCCTGCACTAACACACATGGATGCGCACTCACGTTACAAACGGTGCCGAGCTGTTGCTACAGCACAAACCGTCAACATTCAACCCACTGGAGGGAACGCGATGTAAACTGGACGCCTGTAACTACAAGGAAAGCCGAGCCGCCGGGCCCGGTCCAGCTGCTCGCTCGCTCTCTCTAACTCTGCGCATTAAAAACACCTACTCCCGTGGAAATAGTCCGCCCTCCGCTCGCATCGCTCTCCCCCCTGCCGGGATCCGCGCCTGCTGCCCTCCGATGGTCGCTCTGTGCGGCGGATGGTTGCCGATTACAGACACTCACCTCCTCAGCCTTCTTCCTCGATCAAAGCCGCCACCGGAAAAGAAAGGCCGCCCGCCGAGGATGATGGGATTTACCAGGCGCCGCCTTTCCTGTTCCGGCGGCGGCGCGGAACCTGCACAAAGGTTCCGCTGAGAAAGGGCTTGAAACACACATCACAATACCGTCTTACAATTATTCCTGATCTCTAATATTCACCATAAGTCGAATACATTGACAAGAGTAATTTTTTGGGGGTACTGTTCTGGCGAAAGGTCGTCGACCTGAAACTTTAACTCTGTTTCTCCACAGATGTTAACTTGAGGTCATTCCAAAACTCAGCTGCCCATGTCCTAACTCACACCAAGTCCTGTTCACCCATCACCCCTGTGCTCGCTGACCTACATTGGCTCCCGGTTAAGCAACACCTCGATTTTAAAACTCTCATCCTTGTTTTCAAATTCCTCCATGGCCTCGCCCCTCCCTATCTCTAATCTCCTCCAGTTCCACAACCCCCCGAGATATATGCGCTCCTCCAATTCTCGAGCATCCCTGATTTTAATCGCTCAACCATTGGTGGCCGTGCCTTCTGAAGTCTAGGCCCTAAGCTCTGGAATTCCCTCCCTAAACCTCTCCGCCTCTCTATCTCTCTTTCCTCCTTTAAGACGCTCCGTAAAACCTACCTCTTTTGACTCTTATCTGCCTTAATTTCTCCTTATGTGGCTTGGTGTCCAATTTTATTTTATAACACTCCTGTGAAGCGCCTTGGGATGATTTTACTACATTAAAGGCGCTATATAAATACAAGTTGTTGTTGACCTGAGTGGTTCCAGCATTTTCTGTTTTTATTAATTTCTGGGGTTGAAAATTAACCTATGTTTTTTAAACTAGTTAAAGCCTTTCTCGTATTGGAGGTTCTGCAAAATGTCTCACTCAACCCATTTTTGTGCAATGACAAGTCAGTTTTCCTTGTGGGAAAAACCTAGCCTGGGCCACTAAGAGATACAAGTCTACCTGTATTCACAGAATCACAGAATCCCCACAGTGCAGATAGAGGCCATTTCGGCCCATCGAGCCTGCACTGACACATATCCCACCCTATCCCTGTAACCCCACGTATTTAAACCCCCTAACACTAAGGGTCAATTTATCATAGCCAAATCAACCTAACCCGCACATCTTTGGACTGTGGGAGGAAATCGGAGCAAACCCACGCAGACACGGGGAGAATGTGCAAACTCCAGACAGACAGTCGCCCGGGGCCCGATTCGAACCCGGGTCCCTGGCGCTGTGAGGCAACAGTGCTAACCACTATGCCACCGTGTTGCCCGTATTCTCTTCAATGGGGTAGTATTCCTTTCAGAGGCTGTATCAATGCCATCGTATTTCTTTCAAAAATGTAATTAAGTTCAATGGGACCTTGAAACAGAATCCTTGAAACGACAAGGACAGCAGAATCAAAATCACAAACCTTAGGATTTAGCTATACAGACACACCCTTCTTGCTCAAGTGTCACCGGAGGGAATTAGGCACTTTGATTTTCCAGTATGATTCTGGTAGGTTCGAATGGGAAACGGGAAATGTGCTTTTTCTGCATTCACTACCTTTCCTCCCTCTGTGGTGTCTCTACCTCAGTAAAGCACAGTCAGCTAAATGTGCTTAAAAGCAGCATTTAATTGCCTCTGAAGTGATTTCATTGAGTTGGCTGCACTATAATCATCAATTAATAAACAGTCTGTTAGAAAACGGGCATTTTCTCAAAGAAGCCAAAAGTCTCGGATATTAAACAACCTGGCTTACAATATCTTCCATTCTTACTGCATGTTTAGAGGTATAAAAATAACAATATTAATAAAAATAATACAAATTATAATAACTTTCTGCAAGGGAGAATAAAGCAAGGCTTTATCTGCAACCATCAAATAAGCAGACTAATGAATTGTCAAAAGGGGGGTTATACTAAGAATCAAAGAATCAAAACTTCTCCTTAAGAACATATTAATATTGAAGCTTTCCTTCACCAAACATCTCCGCAACAGGTTCTTATTGTTACTAAAGAGCTCATGCTTATGTACCATGTACCAACAACCTGCATTCATATAGCACCTTTAACGTAGTAAAATGTCCCAAGGTGCTTCGCAGGAGTGTAATCAGACAAAAATTGCCATTTTAGACAGACCTCCCCTCCTTACTCAAATCCTCTCCAGAATTTCTCACCTCTAAATTAACCCTTTCTCTGGTGTTCTTCTTTCTATGTTGTCCCTTAGATGTACATAAATGAAAGAGATTTAACAATCCCATCTACACTGAACATTTTATAAAATAAACAAGCAATGCCAAATTTCAAATGCAAAGTTTCACTTGTCACACAAGCAGGGGATTCAACAAATAAATGGTTCACTTCCAAGGCATCATTCATGTTCACTTTGACTCTGCTGCTCCTAAATACTCCGTTTGAGTATTCTGTTATATTCAAATAAGGCAATTGTAAAAACATAATACATTTATATAAGTGCTTAATATAAATTATGAATTGAATACAAAAATGGATGATGTGAACTGTTACAGAATATGAAGTGTAGTAGATAGTACCCCACAATATTGTGAACCAAAGGACTGCAAACGGTAATGGCCTGGAAATTTCTGTGTCCCTGGCCTGCTCCACTGGCATAAGGGAGGCAGAGCAGGAGTTATACCCACAGAATATAACTGCGGGTTGACCACAAGTCGATGGAGGCGGGACTAAAACCCAACAAACAGCAGTCCCGCCTCCAACACGCCCCCATTGACAAAATCGCCCCCTATCTGTTCTCCTCAAGTGGGTTTCTCTGTGTTGCTGAGTGCAAGTGAATGACAGGGTGGGTGGGCAGTTACTAATTTTGCCAAAGGTAGAGGGGACTGAAAGGTTTTGCTCTTCAGAAGTCTTCCCTGCTGTCTTCTGGCTTACAGCCTCTGAAGAAAAAAACCCCAGTACTTTTAACTCTGGTGTGCTTGGGCAGGATTCTATCTTAATCAGATATTTTGTGGATCTCTTGTACGAATGTAGTAGCTGGGAAGAGATTGAAGAATACATAGAAACATTAAACAAGAAATGGTATACATTCCCTCGAACCTGCTGAAGGCACAGAGACTCCTACATCTCTATCCACAACTGCCAAGTCAGAATGGAAGCCAATTCTGACCATTACTTCCTCGTCATGTGCTGTCGAATGCCAGATGTTGGTTCATCCTCCTTCAGTTGCCTGGCATTGTTTTCTGTCTTGTCATGCAGGAAAAATGCATATTTGTAATTGGCTGCAGCAGTCTCCAGATCCTGCAGTCACAATCAGTCAGGATTAATAAATGGAAGGCAGTAATGATAGACGTCAATATGTTGGCATGCATGATAGAATGTAAGACACTTAACATGAGTGCGGCCTAGTAACTTTGCTTCTGGGACAAAGAACATGGTGCCATGTGATACCCTAAAGAGCAATGCTTGACTATTCTTCTAGGCCAGGGAACACCCATGTGCTTTTCTGTAATTTCTGTTTACTTGCCCTGTTATTCATCTGAAAACACTTTCCTTTGATGACCTAGGTAGGTCATTAAACTTCCGACACTGCAAGGAGTTCCTTGGAGTTATGGAGATCCCTTTCACTGCCACAATCACCTCCTTCCATGTGGTGGCTTTTTTTCCCTCGTGTTCCAATTATATCCTTCCTTAACCTAATGTGGGCTAGCAGCACTTCCACATCAGCCTCTGAAAAGTTAGATGCTTATCTTTATCCTCCTTTAGCTCCAGCCATTTCAATCTCTTGCCCAAAAGCCTGCTCGGCCTTTAACTGCATGCAGTCCTTTAAACACAGATATTACGCACTTGCTTCAGCCCCTCCAGAATTTTCTGGGCTCCCCCAACATATCTGGCCCTCTGACTCCCGCCCTTGTCCTGCTAACATTAATTAAATTAGCTGACACGGTGAATTCTGACAGAGTCAGCCTCCTCTGATTTCTGCGGGCTTAGCAGGCCAATTAAGGGGAAGCTGGTTTCAGAGAATGTCAGCGTACGACGTTTCATCTGTCAAAAATTTTTGACAAATGAATTGTCATCGTTTGACAGCTTTGAGAAGCTATCAATCACTGACATTCTATATTGTTTGATGAGTCCTTGTATTCAAGACTCATCAAACCTCTTATGTGAGCAGAAATTAGATGGATGTTGCATCTGTCATCTCTGCCGGCGAGATGTGAGACTCTCCGCATCCCCAACTGTTGAAGCCTGCAGGAAGAAACTAAAGTAAGTAAACATTTTCTATCACTTTCCACTCACCTCACATAGTCACCTCTCTACACTTGCACCCATCACTTACCTCCACAGCGCACTTTTGCACCCCTCTGACCCACGCAGACCCACTGCTCGCCTCGGTGACCCTGGCGAGGTTTCCCGACGTCAGGAAGCCCCCGCCTCTGTTGGAAAAATAGGGATAATCCTCCTACCTGCCTGTTAACTACCTGTTAACAGGCAGTTAAGTGGCTGTAATCCTCTTCCCGCCTCCAGGAGACGGGACCCGGCGCGGGTCGGCTACCCGCCTCCTGGGAAGATGGCACGGAGGCGGGTTGGGGGTGGGATGGGCACCCGCCCCCAGATTCTGCCATTTTCCCGGCAGTCCCACCTCCATACCCGCCTCCCCAGGGCTGGCAAAATCGCGCCCTTAGTGTAGATGAGGAATGGACATGTGATGAGATGCAGAGTCCACGGAAGTCTTCCCAATGTTTAACTGGGGGAAATTACAGCTCATCCACAGCTGGCTATCAGACAAGTGGTCTGACAACACAGAGACAGTGAGTGTTAATCTGTTTAAAATAACAAGTTTAATATTTGTGTTATAATAGCACAGACTGGAACTTATGCAAACACAATAACAGGTGTACTATAAATTCCACATGGAGGGAATTAAACCCGCTGATAGGAATTAACAAACACAGGTACATTTTCCGAGAAGATAAAGCTCTGTGAAATTTCTCCTCAACCCTCTGAAGTAATCTAATAAAATGTTAGGATATCAGCCTAACATTGCCACTTACATGATTCAGGCATTACAAGTTATGTTCCACAAATGACACTTCTACAGTCCCATCAGGACATTATAGAAGCATCTCATTCCAAAGAGTAATAGATTATGTATATCCACCTTCAATCCTGTTCGAACTAAGAGAAGCAAGTTTCAGCATGTAAACTATTGTTGAGACACAGGGGAAGCTGTCATCACACGTTTAAAAAGTGTCTCCAAAGATTCAGAACCATGATATAAAATGATCTTGTCACTAGCTCTATCAACACGGTGGAGCATGGCAAAAAGTAAATAGCGTTGCAGAATTTAAGAATTAGTCAGTATTTCTGGAGCAGGGCCATAAATTAATTACACAGCCGTAGTCTGAATTTAATCTGAGGAATGAATTTGGGGTTGGGGCAGGGTCTGATTACGTGTTTCCGATGAAAAATCATTACATTTGTGCTTGGGATAAGCTCTAAAATAAAACATTGGATTTTGGAATAATTGGTATACAATTTTTAATAACTTAATCCTAAAGTTATATTTTGACAAGTCGTTTCAGTCAGGTTTCTTTGTCAAATTCTCTGAAATCAACTGGCAAAATACGAATTTAGGACTGAAATATCAGGTAGGTTCTTTCTGGATTGGTGAGCTCGGAGGAACTGAATGATCTTCTATATGGTGTGAAGTCAACATTCACAGCTGAACATTGCTACCTCAGATTTAACTAATATAATAAAATCTTCCAAAACTGAAGACGCATGTTTGGGAAACATTGATGCATTTAAGGGGAAGCTAGATAAGTACATGAGGGAGAAAGGAATAGAAGGATAGGCTGATAGGGTGAGATGAAGTAAGGTGGGAGGAGGCTTGTGTGGAGCATTAACCTGTTGGACTGAATGGCCTGTTTCTGTGCTGTAATTCTATCTACTCTACTTTGTACTCGGTACAGCTCTGGCATGGTTTGTTTTCTGGCGCCCCCTTGTGTTAAGATATGTTATAATACCAATTTTTAAATGACTTTGAAAACATTTTCCCAGACAATACTTAGGGGGCATTTTACCAGTCTGTGCTCGGGTGGGGATCCTCACATGCCAGGAGCACATACTGGAGATTTGAGCACACACCGCCCATGGCTTATCTGACCATTAAAACCATTACAACCTTTTGGACTCGACACTGATTTCAATAACTTCAGATCATAACCACTGCTCCCATATTTCGGACAGCAGATGCTGGTAATGATTCTGCTGTTGCCATTTGCAGACCTTCCCTTTTGTTCTTTCTTCCCTTCCTCCCCCACCCCCTTTCCCTGCCTCTGTATTTGCTTAAAAACTGTTACATCTCTAACTTCTTCCAGTTCTGACGAAAGGTCATCAATCTGGAACGTTGGCCACGATTTTGCCGACGCTCAGCGGATGGGATGGGTGGCGGGTCAGCCGTGAAATTTAAAATGATTGACAGCGGGTCAGGAACCTGCATTTCCCGATGTCGGGTCTGCCAGCGCTGAGCAGACCCAACAGGCAGCAACGGCAGACCCAATTCAAATCATTAGTGGCTTGTTTACAGCCACTTAACAATGTTTTTCCCCAGCTTTTTAACTTTCACAGGTCTCCCACCGGTTTCCCGCTGTGCCAAGACCTCGTCAGTGAAGCTGAGGAGGGAGGTCAGTGGCCATTGAATCAGCTGATGAGTTGACAGCTTCAAATGTCAACTCAAAGCTCCCAGCTGATTCAGATATCTTCCCTTAAGCACTAACATCTCTAAACTGCATTTCCACAACAGATTCAGGATGCTGCAAGTCTTTACACAAGTTTCCTTGCAGTCTGACCTCATTACCTCTCCCACCATTGATAGATCGCTTCTGTCATCTCTACTTCACCTGCCATCTATTCCATCAGCATGGGTGCACTTTATACTCTCTCACCTTGGTCCTCGGAATCTGACCACGATCAGCCCCAACACCAGCATCACCAGGTACACCAGCAGCACCAACAACCACACCAACCTTCTCCGCAATCACCTGATGCTGCACAGGACAGAGGGCATCAGCACCCGACCACATTGCTGGCCGGGACGCCATGGATGACCTCACCATGGCCACATTTACTTCACTTGACGCTGTATACCCTGGCTGCCACATGGTGCGCCAGGTTGGCACCACCCCACACCAACAACATAAAGCATCCCTACAATGCCCAAGCCATTAGTTTCATAATCATCAGCATTGCGGGGGGCAGGGGGGGGGCGGGGGTAACCGTTATGTCTCACTATTCACTGCAACTCACTAAGCCACTTCCAAAGGGTCACACAAATCTGTCCAAGAAAGCAAAGTGTTGAAAATAAAGATTTCAATGTTTGACAGCACATTAACAGAAACTTCACATGAACATTGGCTAAAACACACAAGTACCCTTGTGCGTTGTCAGTTGGTATGATTGGACTAAGATGAGGATGAGTGTGAGGGGTGGCTAGTAAGATGGAAATGTGATAATGCAGATAGAGAGGGCTGGGTGGAGGTGCAAGGTAAGTTGGTGTGAGTAAGGATGTGCAGGAGTAGGGTAGGGAAGGCAGAGTGATGGGGATGTGATGAGTGGCACAGCAGGATGAGGTTGAGTGTGGCTTTGCAGTAACGTTTCGTGATCTACTGAGATCATTGAAATGTTTGCGCCACTGCAGCCTGGTCCTCCTGACAACATCCCTGCTTGTGCCCTCCTGTGCAATGTGGAACCAGACTGCATTGATCTCCTGAGGAGGTCTCTTCCGCCCATTGGAAGGGAAGAGAACCTCCCTGCGTGCTGTGACTCCCTCCATAAACATATGGAGGGAGTCATGGGAGAGCCTGGGTGCAGCCCTGTGTAAGGGGGGGGGGCGAGGTGAGGCTTTCGTTGCCTGTGCTATTACTTGCTCTGGTCTCCGGCCAGACTTTTGCAATAATCACCTGTGAGTAGTTCGACCCACTCGCCCTTACGGTTCTGACACCTGGACTTAGATGCAAAGGAGCAGTAATGCAGAGAAAGTCTCAAATAGACCTGGTTGAATAGCACGAAATGAATGCCTTTATTGTACGGTGTCCAAAATAATGAAATACATGTCATATGCGCAGATCAAAGAAATTACAAGTATACACACGTCTATAAAACTTGGTCTTGTAAGGGGTTCGGTTCGGGGTGCTTGTATCGCAGACGGTGCTGGTGCGGGGTTAGGCCTTCGTTGCCTCATACTATTGCTTGCTCTGGTCTCCGGCCAGCCTTGTTGCAATAAGCACCTGTGAGTGGTTCGACCCACTCGCCCTTACGGTTCTAACACTGGACTTAGGTGCGAGAGCAGTAATGCAGAGAAAAACTCAAATAGACCCGGTTGAATAGTACGAAATGGAAATCTTTATTGCATAACGTCCAAAATCATGAAGTACATGTCATAGGCACAAATTAATGACAGTACAAGTATACATACATTCATAAAACTTGGTCTAGGGTAATGAGGAACGCACGGCACATCGTAAAAAGGGGAACACATTATATTTATCCTTAATAAAATCCACCCTCCCCTATCAATACCTACACTAATCTAGATTTGTAGGATCGAGGAAACTTGCTCACCACTCGTGATACTTCGGAGAATTTTAAACGAGGCACTCGGCTTGTTTTGCTGCAACACCTGACCGTCACGTGTTGGAAGGGGTCTCTGTACCCCACTTGTTTATCTTCTCTGCTCCGGCTAGCAGGCTGGGCTCCCCGTTGTCATGAAGAACTCGACAGTGCTCGGGCCCGGCTGTAGAACTCAAAGAAAAGTCTTTCTGGACCGACACCAGTTAGCCGGTAAAATTCAAAGAAGAGTCATTGACCAGTTCATGCAGTAACCTGTAGAGTTCAAAAATGGTCTTTATATTTACGGGCGCGGTCGGGGTTTACTGACCGCGGCGGCACGTGGATTCTTGTTCTTTTCTTCTCATCTCGTCTTCGGGTCCAAAACACCGTTTACCGACGCTCGGGATGGTGCACCCGGTCACTGGCCTTCGTCGGGGTGGCTCGTTCTGCTTGAGCTCCACCCAACATTCAAGTAACCGTCCAGCACGGCTAGAGTCCAGAGGCAACAGATGGCTGCTCGTCCAGCAGAATTCAGCCTGAGTCAAGAGTCCGCAGAGATAAGAGCACGAATCAAAGGAATAAGAGAGAGATGGACATTTGTTCACTATAGTTATAGTGCTGTGCCCCTTATCTCCCGCCCAAATCTTAATGTTTGTCCTTTGTGTAATACTGGTGCACAAAACTCCCAGCATGGGGTGATTCTTTCCTTTAATGGGTTTCGGTAGCACCTTAAACTGGCCAACTATCCGTTAATGTTTTCCCCATTGTCGAACCGGCTAGGAGCCTCCCTGGCGGGGTTTTGGGGGCCTCCGAATACTTGTGTAAGTACCCGAGAATGGCTCTCTCATTGTAGAGCCGTGGGGAATTTGCGTATTGATGTATTTGGATGGGTCTTCGATTGCCCAGTACAATGGTCCTTACTTGTGCATGGAAAACGATTCCAGCACTTATCTCTTGCTATTGTGTCGAATGCAGACAGGTTGCATCCTGTCTTTATCAGTGTTTGCTGCGTATTAACCAATCTTATACTGAAATGTTTATTCGAACGCCATTTTGTCTGCCCACTGAAAATTCTGGAAGCTTCTGCCACGAGGTGCGGCGGCCATTTTACAGGCTTCTGTGTCCTGTTTAATCATGTGCGGGTTAGGTTGATTTGGCTATGATAAATTGACCCTTAGTGTTAGGGGGGGATTAAATATGTGGGGTTACGGGGATAGGATGGAATATGTTAGGGGGAATTAAATATGTGGGGTTACGGGGATAGGGTGGGATATGTGTCGGTGCAGGCTCGATGGGGATTCTGTGTGAGGAAGCAGGGATAGGGTACTGGATTTGGATGATCAGCCATGATCGTATTGAATGGTGGAGCAGGCTCGACGGGCCGAATGGCCTACTCCTGCTCCTAGTTTCTATGTTTCTATGTTTCTATGACAGCATTTCGTTGAAATAAAACTGATGAAACGAATCTGCTTTATCTCGTTATTTCGAATTGCGATAATTGCGAATTTTACAGTCCCTCCTGTTGATGCGAATAACTCCGCCTATCGTATCAATTAAAAGTGGTGGTGAGCAAAATTATCCCGATTCTCCACATCCAAACACTCCCTTAACTTAAACTATCTAGGGTCTCCATGCTGTCCTCATTTCCCAGGGAAAATTACATTATCTAACTTGGACAAAACCGTAGGCAGTATTGCCTTTTAAACTTACATCGCGTATACGTCTTCCAGGTGCAACAGGCCGATGCCTCTCGCACCACCTGTATATGCATTTTTATTATACAGGGAAAAAATAATCAAACAACCATTTTTTTAAAAATACAAAAGTTAAAAATAATCAAAACAACTCCTTTAAAATACAAAGGTTCCAAACTTAGTTACATATCTTCATAACTAACAATCAATTACAAAAACACACATGGTAAAATGGAGCGGCGTCATCCTGGCCGTTTACGCGGCACTTTCCTCGTGCACGCGCACGTAACGTTCTCTCCACTCTCCTGTGTTCTCCTGCTTTGTGAGGCGCTTGCCTCTCTTGCAGTGCATGACCAATAGGTACACTACAATTATTACTTGGCACACAACTAAAATGTGGGAGGCTATCCTAATCCATGAAGGCACTTCAATATTGGTGAACAGGTCCCACCACGGTGGGATTACTATGTCTAGAATTTCTGTCCCTATCTCGACAGTCTTTTGTTCTAGGGTGTAAAAATGTTTTTGCGATACCGCGACGGCTTTCAAAAGCTTGGTGAGGTGTTCAGGGAGAGGGGGAATGATGTATCCGAAATGCGCGACGAATCGCTGCAAGTCGGTGAAATTCTCTTTTACTGTAAGATGAACAGTGGATGGTTCAGGGATCGGGACAATTTGCTGCTGTGCCACTTGAACTTCAGCCCTGGGTTTAAAACAGAAACTGCTGTCACTCACCGGACACCGGCTGCGGTTTCCATGCTGGTAGTGTTGCGCTGCAGTGGTAACGCAATATGTTCCACCCCCTATGTATGCCACCTGCGGAGGCACATGATCTTGTGTCATTGCCTCCATGGTGCAATTCATGGGCTTCGCGCCAGCCGTTCTGAACCCGCATTGTGGTGTTAAAAAGGCATTCAAGTGCTGGGGACACAGTATTATGTGTGCTCCCTGGCCACGACAACCCGAGAGATCGGTACCTGTCATCGTTTGCTCCCAACGGATGACGTAAGGTGGGACCGCTGCGTAGCGAATGTGGGCTCCCCCCTGAATGACACCAGTGTTCTCTACCCGATACACCGGGGCGGGCTTTGCTGTGTCGCCCAAAACCGGCATACGTAGTACTATACCCATGATGGTATGGTTTGACCGTCCGCAGTCCACGGGGACTGGGTACGCCTCTGAGGCTAGCCTGAGCTGGCACGGGCTTAATGCGTTCTGAAAAGGGTGGAGCGCCTGCAGGTGTTTGTTACTTATCCAAGACGGGACCAAACCTTGTTTTAAATCCTCCAAATTACTGCGGCCCTCGCCCAGTAACCACGCCCCGTATAGTACGCACACCTCGTTCTGCACAGCTTGATCGGATGCGTTCCGATCTTCCCTGATCAGGGCATTTACCGTTCTCGCATGCTTCTCCAGCTCTGCTATAATTTCCTTTAAGTGTAGCGTCATGGCCTGGTCCTCATGTAACTCAGACCCTACTACCTTATTTTCGCTTGTGAGGATGCTTTTTAATTGTGTTTTCAAACCGTTGATCTGGGTCTGCAGCTCCACGTTGTCAAGAGCGTTGACCACAGATGTTCCTGTGTTAAAGGCGGTGAACATATCGTTCACAATAGCCCTTCTTTGTCTCCCCACCTGACCCAAAACTTCGTGTGGTGTGGTGTACAAGCTTATCTTGTCAATCTCTGCAAAATCAAACTCGTAGAATTGTCTAAACATGTTTGTCAACAGGACCTGGTACAATTGTTCCGTCTCTTTGGGGCACCACTCTGGCAACCGCACCTCGGTGAGATTTAAAATCACAGAGGCCACCGCGTAATGTACCCCCTGAAATAGTATCTGGTCTGTTGGGACCAGTACCAAACCATTCCCGGGCCCCTTAGTGGTTTTAGGGCACCCTTCCTCCTGAGCCAAAACCACCGGAATCATGGGCGGGGCCTTGCATGGGCGCGTGATGAATTCAGTGGCGTTTACCGGGATCGGAGAGTATGGAGCTCCGCACCCCCTGGTGCTGACATCCCACCTCATCCCTTTCCCGTTATCCTGCCACTGGTTTACGAAAAATATGGATATACCCTTGGGGCAAACGTACTTCGATCCCCACATACAAACATATATTCCCTCATCCGGTTCTCACCATTTGTCCCAACAGACTTTCAATTGTCCGTTAGTCCCCGTAATTGTCCGATGGGTATTGTTACCCAATCGCTCCCACTCAACCGAGGAATTTCTCATATTCTTGCTCAACTTCCATAACCACCACCATCGGCTCAATGGGACCTTCCCATTGCATGTCAAACAAATCCTTTTGCCGATGGTGACGCTGATTCTGGGTGCAATGATTCTCACTCTGGGGCACAGTAAAGAAGTCTCTTTGTAGGCAAATCCCGATGCACTGGAGTATTCCGTTGAATTCGTTCCCAGCCATCCCGGCCACCTTCCCTTGTGGAAATAAGTGGCGGTCTCCTCAGCCTTTCGCTTCCTGGTCCCATCCGTCGCGATGGGGGCCGTGTCCCCGGAGCAACCAAACACAACGACATCCTTGGTGAGGCCCCGATAGGCCAATCCATATCCGATCGCTGCGAGCACTATCAGAATCCGTTCCATCTTTCTTGGTTCCTGTGATCAGATAAAATTATGTAGCCAGCCTCCCAAGAGTCTCTGGCTTTTGTGAAGGGTGAGCGGGTCCCTTGACCTCGTCTCACGTAAAAAGACATGTATGCTGGATAGACTTTACTATACCTATCTCTAACTCCCATCATTTATCTTTACCTTTAAAATCAAACTACAATCTTACCAAACTTTTAAAACTATAAACTTAAACTTATAAACTTATCCTTAACTTATAAACTGTACAGCGCCGCCCGTTCCCAGGGCAGCCTACCTAAATTCTGCGAAGGCTGCCACGAGCTTTTCCCAGTGGTGGGAGGGCACTGACCCCTTCCTTTGATCTGCCGCAGCCTGTCGCTGCTGCGCTGGGACTGGGATCTCCCTGGGCTGCCGTGACCTTGAACTTATGCCTGGGGGCGCGCGGGGGACTTGACCACACCTTCCTGGGCTGGGGTGTCCGACCTGACCTACGGAGGGCTACATTGGACAAGGTTTCCAGGGCCGACGGACCGGGTACCGAGACTTCCACCGTCACGGCCTGTGGTCCTACCACAGCCGCTGGCTCCGTCTCCCCTGGCTCCGCCTCCCTGAACTCGGGATTTGCAGTTTCTGATACCACCCTACTTAGCCCAGTATGTGGTCCTCCACTCACAATCCCTACCTCCCCCAAGGGCAAGACTTCCAAGGCTGACGGACCGGGTTCCGAGACTTCCACCGTCACGACCTGTGGTCCTACCACAGCCGCTGGCTCCGTCTCCCCTAGCTCCGCCCCCCTGGGCTCGGGACCTGCAGTTTCTGATTCCACCCTGTGTGGATCTCCACTCGCAATCCCTATCTCCCCTAAGCTTGAGTCGAGGACGAACCTTTCGTCCTCCGATCTCAGCACCTCTCCGATCGGGTCACTATCTTGGTCGAGCTCCTCGAGCTCTTCCTCATCGGAATCCCAACCCCAAGAAAAGATCTTACACTTTCCTAGAATGTCCTCTCCCCTCACGCAGGCTGCTTTACCGGTCTGTGTGCCCTGCGGTCCTACCCGGGGCTGCGAGTCCCCACTCGCAGGTTTGGCCCCTGTGGTTGGCCCCTGTGCACCCGACTTATACAGCTTGCACTGGTTAATGTGGAACCACTTCGTGCGCCGAGGTACCTTTACGGCGTATACCATGGGACTCGCCTTATCTACAATACTGTAGGGCCCCATATACAGTGGTTCCAGACTCCCTACTCTGGCATAGTTCCTGACCATGAACTGGTATCCTACTTCCCACTCCTGCTTCTTGCGGGGTTCCAGCAACAGGCGATTACCCTGATGCTGTTTTCCCATGTTCCCAGCCGCCTGCTCGTAAACCTGCTTCAGGCGCTCCAAGAGGGTCTGGACGAACTTGTCCCTTTTCACCTCTTGGAGCTGATCCTCAGTGAGCACCGGCGCTAATACATGGGTGGGGGTTCGCATGATCCTCCCAGTCATGACCTCGTACAGGGAATACCCCGTACTTTTTGACTGACTGGCCCGGATCCCCATGAGGACTAGAGGCAGAACCTCCGCCCATTTTTGGGGCGAGTTCATAGTCTCTTTCCTCAGCTTCTCCTTCAGGGTCCGGTTCATGCGTTCAACAATCCCGGATGACTGGGGATTGTGCGCTACGTGCCACTTCCCTTCAATGCCCAAAAGCATGAGGGTGTTCTGCATCACCTGGCCGGTGAAATGACTCCCTTGGTCTGACTCCACGAAACGGGGGAGTCCCCACCGCGAGAACACTTCCCGGACCAAGATTTTTGCAGTACCCAGCGCCGTAGCTGTTCTACAGGGGAAGGCTTCCACCCATTTGGAAAACACATCCACCAAGACGAGGCAGTATTTATAGCCTCCCTGGGTGGTGGGCAGGGGCCCTATATAGTCGATCTGTATCGACTGCCATGGTCCCTCCACCCTCCTGATGTGCCCCATGTGCACCTTCCTTTTCTGGGGGTCTGGGTTGTTTGCAGCGCACACGAGACAGCTAGCACAGAACTCGCGGACCTGCTCCCTGAGTCCCGGCCACCATCCCGCTTGCTCTACCCGTTGCCAGGTAACCTCGGGCCCGGGGTGTCCTGCCCCCGGCCCCTCATGAGCCAACTGGAGGAATTCCCTCCTGTGCTGCTGCGGCACAACCCACTGCTCCTCGCGGAACAGCATGCCTTCTTTAACGGAGAGGGTTGCCGTACTGTACGGGCCCTCTACCTGCTTGCCCTCAGTAATCGTTCTGAGAACTGCTTTTAGGGCGGGATCCTGGTTCTGGACGGTCTTAACGTCTAGGGGTAGGGCTACCCTGGTGTTCCCGGGATTCCCTTCCCTGCCTTGGATCACTGCCACGGGTCCGGGCCCATAGGGGTCCCAGAAAATGCCGTTGCGGGCACCCTCCCTGGCTAGCGCATCCGCCTGCTGGTTGCCCTCCCCGCGGGGCTCTGTGGAGGAGTGAGCCTTCACCTTATGGATGAAAATCTCCCCTTCCTCCCCTACTGCTGCTAGGATCTTTTCCAGCAAGGGCTTCACCATTAAAGGTCGCCCGTCCGCGGAGGTGTATCCACGGCGGGACCAAATGGCCAGGTATTCCGTACACGAATTGCACGTAAACATACTGTCCGAACAAATCGTGTATGGGGTTGGGAAAATTTCTGGGTGGGTAACGACGTACGCCACCGCAGACAGCTCAGCCTGCTGCGCGCTCATGGTGCTGGGGAGCTTAATTGCCAGGGCAAGGTTTGCCGCAGGGTCATAAACTCCACACCCTGTGAGTCGTTCGCCAGCGGACACTGTGCTGGAACCATCAACATAAATCTCGCGACCTGTGGGATGTATCCCGGCCCGCAAACCTATGTTGACCTCCCACACCCCTTCCACCGAACACCGGTGGGCTGTTCCGGGGTATATCCTAGAGTCTTGAAGGAAGTGGCGGTAGGGATTGTAGATGCATTGGTAATAATTTTTCAAAACTCCCTGGATTCCGCTAAGGTCCCGGCAGACTGGAAAACTGCTAATGTAACACCCTTATTTAAAAAGGGCAGTAGACAGAAGGCTGGTAACTATAGACCGGTTAGCCTAACATCTGTGGTAGGTAAAATTTTGGAGTCCATTATTAAGGAAACAGTAACAGGACATTTGGATAATCATAATTTAATAGGACAAAGTCAGCATGGTTTTACGAAGGGGAAGTCATGTTTGACAAATTTGCTGGAGTTCTTTGAGGAAGTAACATATAGAGTGGATAAAGGGGAACCAGTGGACGTAGTGTATTTAGACTTCCAAAAGGCATTTGACAAGGTGCCACACAAAAGATTATTGCTTAAGGTAAAAAATCACGGGATTGGGGGTAATATTCTGGCATGGATAGAGGATTGGCTATCTAACAGAAAGCAAAGAGTTGGGATAAATGGTTCATTCTCAGACTGGCAATCAGTAACTAGTGGTGTTCCACAGGGGTCAGTGCTGGGTCCCCAACTCTTCACAATCTATATTAACGATTTGGAGGAAGGGACCAAGTGTAACATATCAAAATTTGCAGATGATACAAAGATGGGAGGGAAAGTAGTGAGTGAGGAGGACATAAAAAACCTGCAAGGGGACATAGACAGGCTAAGTAAGTGGGCAGAGATTTGGCAGATGGAATACAACACTGGAAAGTGTGAGGTGATGCACTTTGGCAGGAAAAATCCTAGAGCAATTTATTATCTTAATGGCAAGAAACTGGAGAGTACTGAAGTGCAAAGGGATCTGGGGGTCCTGGTGCACGAAACTCAAAAGGTTAGTATGCAGGTGCAGCAAGTGATTAAGAAGGCAAATGGAATGTTGGCTTTCATTGCTAGGGGGATAGAATATAAAAATAGGGAGGTATTGCTTCAGTTGTACAAGGTATTGGTGAGACCGCACCTGGAATACTGCATACAGTTTTGGTGTCCTTACTTAAGGAAAGACATCCTTGCTCTCGAGGCAGTGCAAAAAAGGTTCACTCGGTTAATCCCGGGGATGAGGGGGTGGTCATATGAGGAGAGGTTGGGTAGATTGGGACTCTACTCATTGGAGTTCAGAAGAATGAGAGGCGATCTTATTGAAACATATAAGATTGTGAAGGGGTTGGATCGGGTGGATGCGGGGAGGATGTTCCCGATGACGGGTGAGACGAGAACTAGGGGACATAGTCTTAGAATAAGGGGCTGCTCTTTCAAAACTGAGATGAGGAGGAACTACTTCACTCAGAGGGTGGTAGGTCCATGGAATATGCTGCCACAAAAAGCTGTAGAAGCTACAACATTAATTAAATTTAAAACAGAAATAGACAGTTTCCTAGAAGTAAAGGGCATTAAGGGTTACGGGGAGCGGGCAGGAATTTGGACATGAGTCTAGGTTCGGATCGGTCATGGCCCTGTGGGTAGTGGAGCGGGCCCAGGGACTGTGTAGCCTGATTCTGCTCCTATTTCGTGTGTGCAATTCTGTTAGATGCAGGAGATGGTTCTGTGATAGATAGTAGATTGGCGGTTAGGATCAGATCAGCCATGATCTTATTGAATGGCGGAGCAGGCTCGAGGGGCCGATTGGCCTACTCCTGCTCCTATTTCTTATGTTCTTATGTTCTTATACCAAATTGGCCGCAAGCCTGGGCTCGCAAAGACCTTTAACTCTAAGGGGGAAAAATTAGGTCGCGCCCCGTTTGGGGCGCAAATATCGTCTGGACGCAAATATTAGCGCCTGGCGCTAATTATCGCCACTGACTGGAAACTTCACTTTTACCGCCCCGGGAGGTGAGTGGAGCGCTAAATCAGGTGCTGCACACCTGTCTTAAGGCGCAAAGGCCGAGCAGTGAGGCGCTAACTCAGCGCGCGAGCGCAGCGCAGGTGCTGCCAGTTAGCGAGGGAACACAGACACACTGGCGCCGGCCAGTTCTTAAAGGGGGGGGGGGGTCCAACTTGCTCCCCAGCCACACCCTGCTCATTGCAGCCTTGAATCTCGGCCTGGAGAGACCTGTGAATCCATTTTGCTGCCAAGGATGGAGAGGGTGAGAGAACGAGCTCATCGCTTCACCGAGCGGGCCTTGGATGCTCTGGTTGGCGCGGTGGAGCGCAGAAGATGTATACTCTTCCCTGAGAGTGGCAGGAGGCCTTTGCCACGCGAGTACAGAAGAGTGTGGAGGGAGGTGGCTCAGAGAGTCTCCTCCAGGAGCATGGTGCCCAGGACCCATGTTCAATGCCGCAAAAAGTTCAACGACCTCACTCGGGTCGTCAGGGTGAGTGGCTTTTTCTCAATACCTCTCCATCCCTCCATCTCAACCTCACTATGGCCAGAGGGTCTTAAAACCCCAATGCACAACACTCATCCAACACCTATGGCCCTTTCATGAAACACACACACACATTCCACACTTTGCATACAGTAAGGGCTATTCACCTATGGGAGGCACATCAGGCAAGACCATGGCTGCATACAGTAAGGGCTATTCACCTATGGGAGGCACATCAGGCAAGACCATGGCTGTATATTTACTCAGATGCTGTCCTTTTTCTTGCAGGCCAAGCTGGTGCATAATCGGAGACAGCAGCAACGGACAGGTGGAGGGCGGCCTCAGCTGCAACCCCTCAGCGATCTTGAGGAGCGCGTCCACAGGATTGTGGCAAGGCGGGTGATCGGTCCCGTCGCCACTGGAGACGCCGACCCCGTTCTGGACAGCAATGGTAAGGTCATCACCTTTTTGTCCTCTGTCCTTCCACTTGTCCCTCACAACACCAGCCTTTGACACTTTCAATCCAACTTGCTAACTCGCTGCACTTATTCCTCCCTTACTGCCACCCTGTCCTCACGCTAAAGCCACTCTTGTACCTCCCTGCTTTCAGATGGTGATTCACCAGCTGAGGAGACGGGCCCTGAAGCTGCCACTGGGAGTGAAGCTGCAGCCGAGGAGGAAGAGGAAGCCGGAGCATCAGTGCCACCCTCTCCCGAGGAAGCCCATGCCCACACTGGGAACACGCCTTCCCTGGAGGGGAGCAGGGGGGAAGGGTCTGATGAGGGTGAAGCTCCAGGACCCAGCGGGCTGCAGCAACGCCATGGGGGTAGGGAAGAACGGGGGCCTTCTCCCCAGAGGGAGAGTATGCCAGAGACTCCTACTGCAATGGACGCAGAGGAGGAGCGGCTGATCGCAGAAATGAACACCCAGGCGGTGGGCATGCACACTGAGCTCATGGGTGCAGTGGGAAGGGTGCCCGAATGCATTGAGTCACTGGCAAGGAGTGTGGAGCACTTCGCTGTAGCACAGGCGGATGCCACACTAACGCTTAGTGCTGCAATTCAGTCACTGACTGCCGTGATCCCATCTCTGACTGCTCTCATGCAGACTCAGATTGAGGCCACGCGAGCACTGACTGCTGCCAACCTCGATGGTTCGTTCACATGTCCCCGGGGCTCTCACCGCGCCGCAGCAGGCCAGCAATCTGTGCTCCAGCAGATTGCTCCGGATGCTGAAGTGCTGCCCCGTGGGAGTGCCAGTGTGTCGGGCGAGCAGGGAGTTGCTGTCCTCTCTCACGATGACAGCATTCCTGCTGCCAACACTGTCACTTCTCCACTGCACTTGCCACCGCCTGTAGGACAGACTGCTGCCGCCCATGCAGAGTTGGTGCAGTCTGCAGCTGGGCCCTCCAGGCCCAGAACTGGTCGAGGCCGTCCTTCAGGGGCATCTGCAGTGTCAGGGTCTGACGATCAGCAGCCTTCCACCAGCCTTGCTGCAGCCACTGAGGTCCCATTACGGAGGAGCAGTAGGGTTAGAAGGGGGGAAGTGCGCAAGGGAAGGAGATCACCCTCGAAGGGCAAAAAGTAGGAGGTGTGACAAAATGCTGGTCATTTTTTTATTAAAGGCCGAGGTTCGTGGTCCAACTTTTGTTTAGTGTTTTGGACATTATCTCCAGGTTGTGAGAACCAGTTATGTTATTGACTGTTTTTTTGTGTTTATTTCTATGAGTTTGTCATGAGGAAATGACACACACAGAGTTTGTAAAATAAATAAGTTTTTGTATTCAAAATATACATGTTTGGTGTTTGGAATTATTGGTGCCTTGGCCGGCTTAAGGGTTGCGTGCTGGGTTCATTGATGTTGTTAGCAATGGCAGAAGCCATTTCCACAGCAGGGGCCCTAGAAGCGGCTTGCTATCAGCCGTTGACGGACGGCCCTTGCAGTTTCACCATTGTGGGCCGCCCTCCCGCCTTGGTGCTGCTGATGATCATCCTCCTCGTCCTCTTCCTCCTCTTCCTCCTCCTCCTCTGGTGGTGCTCCAAGGCCTGGTGGCATTGGCTGGGTCCTGACGATTGCCATGTTATGCAACATGCAGCACACAACTACGAAGTTGGATACTCGCTCAGGCGAGTACTGCAGGGCTCCTCCAGAATGGTCGAGACAGCGGAACCGTTGCTTCAGCACGCCGATTGTGCGCTCAATGATGTTCCTGGTAGCTTGATGGCTCTCATTGTACCGCAGCTCAGCAGGGGTGTTGGGCGTACGGAGCGGTGTCATCAGCCAGGTGCTCAATGGATACCCCTTGTCCCCCGAGAAGCCAACCAACTGGCTGATGCGGTGCCTCGAAAAGTTCTGCCACAGTAGTCTGGCGCAGGATAAAAGCATCGTGGCAGCTGCCAGGATAGTGGGCATTGACAGCGAGTATCAGCTGTCTGTGGTCACAGACCAACTGAACATTCAAGGAATGGAACCCCTTTCTGTTCCGGAATTCCTCGGCATTCTCATGTGGAGCACGCAAAGCCACATGCGTGCAGTCAATGGCGCCCTGCACCATGGGGAAGCCCGCTATCCTCGCAAAGCCCAGAGCGCGGTCACGCTGCTTGTTTGGGGTCATGGGGAAAGAGATGAACTCTCGTCTCCTTTTAAAGAGGGCATTTGTGACCTGCCGGATGCAGCAATGCACCGCGAACTGGGAGATATTGGCGAGGTCCCCAGCAGCAGCTTGAAATGAGCCAGTAGCATAGAAGTTGAGAGCCACTGTGACCTTCACTGCCACCGACAGAGACGTCCTGGACCTCAGTTGAGGCTGCAGATCTGGCTGCAGCAGGTGGCAGAGCTCAGTGACCACCTCCTTGCTGAATCGCAGCCTTCGCAAACACAGCTCCTCAGACATATGAATGTAGGAGAGCTGTTCACGATATACCCTGGGAGGGTAAGCTCTCCTGTACATATGCCTGTTGGCCCTCCTCCGTCTGGCCATCATTGCCACTCTCTCTCTGCGTCTCTGTGTCCTCCGATTCAGCTGGAGCAGGACGACGCCCCCAATCAGTGCAGCCCCCATAGTCTCTTTGCAAGCAAAGTAATGAAGGACAGCAACCAAAGTAGCAGCGAAGTTAGGATCAGTAGGCAAAACTACCTCACAAAGCGTTGACTCAATGCAGAAGTCTCTCTTTCTCTCTCTCCGAATCTCTCTCTCTCTCTCAGAACGAGTGGTGCATAAATGTCAACCACAGAAAAAGACAGGAAGAGGCCCCCTTTAAATAGCGCCCCCCCCAGCCCCACAGCGATTGATAGTGTTCCAGTCTTCCGGTCGTTGGATGCGCCAGGCGGTAAGGCAGGGGGCGCCACTCAATTTCCGCTCCGGGGCGCCACAAGGGCGTTGCACCATGGAATGACGTCACAATCTGCGCGCGCAGGTGGTCGCGGCGGTAAAGTTTAGCGCCGCCGCACAATGTCTAGTTAAGTTCCCGAGCGGCGCAAACATCGCTGCGCCCGGGCACTAGCGGCTTTGCGCCCCATTAGCGCCCTCTTAAGGCGCTAACGGGAGGCGCAACCAACTGAATTTTTACCCCTAAGATCCATCTGGGAAAGGAGAAGGGTCCAGCGGGCAATTCGAGCGCTGCTTACGGTCCCATCCTTAATCCTCCCATCTAGAAGCATCTTAGTTGGTGTGTGATGGGTGAGGAGAGTGATGGGAGAGAGCCCTGTGAAGATCGCTGATCTTTTCACAGCCCAATGCGTGGCTAACAGATGCCTTTCGCAATTGGAGAAACTCCTCTCCACATCCGTTAACACCCTGGACGAATAGACAACCGGCCTCAGCTTGCCGTGATGCTCTTGGAGCAGCACGGCGCTCAAGCTGTCCCCGCTGGCAGCTACCTCCAGGAAAAACTCCTTCCCCCCATCTATGGCCCCTAAAGCTGGCGCGGTCTACAAATCCCTTTTTAACTTCTCGAATGCTGCCTGACAACCCTCATCCCAAGACCACTCCACTCCCTTATGGAGGAGTCGGAGCAGCGGAGCTGCTGTAGCTGCATAGTCCTCGATGAAGTCTCTGCAGTAACCGGTCAGTCCCAGAAAGGACCTCACACCCGTTATGGTGTCGGGAATCGGTAACTCCTGCACCGACTCCCTCCTAGCCTTATCTATGGCTCTTTCCCCAGCGCGAATGGTCAGACCTAGGAATTTTACTTCCTGCTGACCGATACGTGCTTTCTTAGGGTTCACTTTAAAACCCTTTCTCGCTAGCAGCTCCAATAACTCGGCTAGCAGTGGTCCATGCTCCTCCCTTGAGTCCGTGAACAGGAGCAAATCATCCACGTACTGCACTATCTGATTGGGCTGACTAAACTCCTTTAAACTTCCTGCCATACACTGATGGAAAATACTGGGGCTGTTGTGGAAACCCTGTGGCAAACAGTTCAATGTGTACTGTTGTCCTTTGAAAGTAAAGGCAAACTTGTACTGGTCCTCTCGCCGCAGCGGGATGGACCAAAAACCGTTCGAGATATCCAGCACTGTGAACGTGGTCGCGGACGCTGGGATACTCCCTATTAGGTCAGCAACTGCTGCTACTGTGGGCGCGCAGGCGGGGATGTTACTGTTAAGGACTCTGTAGTCCACCGTGGCCCTCCACGAATTATCCGGCTTCCTCACCGGCCATAATGGGGAGTTCACGTGTGTGGCTATCGGCCTCAACACGCCCTGCTGCACCAAGGAGGACATTGCTGTCTCCATATCGGGTTCTGCTTCTTTGGGGAAGTTATACTGCTTTTGGGGCCGGGTCATGGGGTCCCCGTCTACGCTGACCTCAAACCCGGTAACCCTCCCACAATCGTGCTTGTGGGTTGCAAACGCGTGCATATTATCTGACACGTACGTTTGGATGTCCGTTGGGACATCCGCGACCATAAGCCTGAGGTCGTAACCTCCGGATGGCTTCATGGTACACAGGGCCCCTTTACCTTCCTTCCCCGGGATTACAACTACCTTGCCTTTCCCACCCTTGGCTCCCCAGAGACAGTGATTCCTAAGGTCCACGAGGATCCCGTGTTCTGATAGGAGATCCGATCCGAGGATACCTCTGCCACCCCCCTCTTGCCATTTCATCAGTATGCACTTCCATGTGGTGTGGAGTGCTCCTAAATGAATGGAGAGCGGAATGGAGAACGCGCCAGCCTGCTCTTTTCCCGTGAACCCCGCTAATGTGTATGGGACCTTGGTAGACAATGGTGAGTCAAAGGGGCTATCCGTATGAATCACGATGCATGAAGCGCCCGTGTCCAACAAATAACTACCCTTCTGCTTCTCTACCTCCATCTCCACCAGGGGTCTTTTCCACGCATCATAGCTGAGCGGACACAGGTAGACGGGCTGCGCGGGCTCTAGTCATTGGGTACCGGTGGACGGGGTTGTGGCCTCTGTGAGGCCGGTAGCGACTGCCACCCTTCCTTGCGAAATCATTAGGGTCCGCATGGCTCCCAACATTGATTCTATCGCATCGGGATGGATAGGCACACCAGCTCCTCTCTCAGAGACAGGCGCTTGGGTTCGGGCTGCGGGATTTTTATCCCTGGGGTCCTTCCAGGGGTTCCTACAGTTCTTACGCCAGTGACCTGTCTTCCCGCACCCGTAACGGTTACCCTCCTGATGCTACTCCTTTCGAGCCAGGGCCGCGGGCCGTGCCTCATGCACCTTTCCCTTAAGGGGACGCGCTCTCGTGCTCCTAGTGTTTCGATACCCTATCGTGAGTCGATTTAGGACCGACTCCTCTGTCGTGGCGGGGTTAGTGGGATCAAACCACGCTTTTGCCTGCTCCCTGACGGCTGGCCAACTGTTGGCTACTAAACACCTGAGCCAATGAGTTAAGCCGACACCGTCCAGATAATCGCGCCCTGGCGCACCTGGGCAGCTACGCTGGTATACTGGCCACAGCCTGTCGGCGAAAACCTTCGGGGGTTCTCCCTCCATCTCAACTGTCTGACCCAACCTTACGAACGGACCTTCGTCGTCCGCCCCCAACACTTCTAGGACCTCGTCCCTTAACTTCTCATAGGTATTATTTCCCCTCTTGCTCTCGTCCGAGAGACACTGAAGGATCGAGCTATCTAACGAGAACAGCAACATTTTAGTCCTTTCCGCATCGTCGCAGCCATTAATTGCTGTGGTCTGTTCTACCTCCCTGAAGTGTACGGAAGGGTCGTCTGACTCAGACAGCTTCCGTACATGACTAATCATTGCTCTCAGCTGGTGTGAGCTGTGAGGCAACACAAGCTGGTTCAGGACATCCCCGTGCTCCCCATTTTCTCCGTTCGGGCCCCTCTTGTGACCAGTTAGCGGACACAACGGTCCCGGCTTCGACACTACCTCTGGGGATTGTCCTACCTCGGGGACCTCCTCTTCTATTTCCACCACTTCCCTCCTTACCCAGGTTGCCGAATAGCTGGGTGGCGCGGAGGGCGCAGTGGCAAATACCTCCTCTGCTTTGTCTGGTAGAGATTTTGGGAATTCCCTACCCACCTGTGGCTGGTGTGCTGACGGGCTGATGAGGCACACCATGCCGTTTGCCTTATTCAGGGCCTCTGTTAGGTTCCCTATCTCCTTCTGGCAAACACTGTGGTCGGCTCCCTCATGCTTATCTTCGAGGGCCATCTTATATGCCGCCCTAACTCCCTTCAAGCTTTCTTCTTGGGCTCTTATCTGGGTAGCTAGGCGGGCACACTGTTCTTTAATCCTACCCTCGTTTAACTTCGCTTCCGTGACCTGACACTCTAGGTAATCTATTTTTGCCTCATGGTGGTTGGCTACTATCTGGCGTTCCTGATGTAACGCATTCAAGGATGCGATGAGTTTCTGTCCTCCCGTGACCTTTTCCTCCATCTCAACTTCCAATTCCCTGATCTGAGCTGCCTGCGCTACAATGACCTGGTCCGAAAGTTGGACTTGCTTCTTGTAGCACATCAGCCAGACCGCTTTCTCTACCGACTTCTTATGCTCTTTACTGTCTGTCCATTTGATGGCTGCGTCTAGCGGACGCTTATCCATCAGTAGGTCACTTATCCACCTTTTGGTTAAGTTAACCTTCCCAAACACATAGTCGGCTATCCTCTCATCCATCGCATTTCGCCTATTCACACCAGGGTCTAAAACATTACTCTCTCGCTGCCAGCGTCCTGCCGCAGTCGCCATTATCTGTAAGGGGTTCGGTTCGGGGTGCTTGTATCGCAGACGGTGCTGGTGCGGGGTTAGGCCTTCGTTGCCTAATACTATTGCTTGCTCTGGTCTCCGGCCAGCCTTGTTGCAATAAGCACCTGTGAGTGGTTCGACCCACTCGCCCTTACGGTTCTAACACTGGACTTAGGTGCGAGAGCAGTAATGCAGAGAAAAACTCAAATAGACCCGGTTGAATAGTACGAAATGGAAATCTTTATTGCATAACGTCCAAAATCATGAAGTACATGTCATAGGCACAAATTAATGACAGTACAAGTATACATACATTCATAAAACTTGGTCTAGGGTAATGAGGAACGCACGGCACATCGTAAAAAGGGGAACACATTATATTTATCCTTAATAAAATCCACCCTCCCCTATCAATACCTACACTAATCTAGATTTGTAGGATCGAGGAAACATGCTCACCACTCGTGATACTTCGGAGAATTTTAAACGAGGCACTCGGCTTGTTTTGCTGCAACACCTGACTGTCACGTGTTGGAAGGGGTCTCTGTACCCCACTTGTTTATCTTCTCTGCTCCGGCTAGCAGGCTGGGCTCCCCGTTGTCATGAAGAACTCGACAGTGCTCGGGCCCGGCTGTAGAACTCAAAGAAAAGTCTTTCTGGACCGACACCAGTTAGCCGGTAAAATTCAAAGAAGAGTCTTTGACCAGTTCATGCAGTAACCTGTAGAGTTCAAAAATGGTCTTTATATTTACGGGCGCGGTCGGGGTTTACTGACCGCGGCGGCACGTGGATTCTTGTTCTTTTCTTCTCATCTCGTCTTCGGGTCCAAAACACCGTTTACCGACGCTCGGGATGGTGCACCCGGTCACTGGCCTTCGTCGGGGCGGCTCGTTCTGCTTGAGCTCCACCCAACATTCAAGTAACCGTCCAGCACAGCTAGAGTCCAAAGGCAACAGATGGCTGCTCGTCCAGCAGAATTCAGCCTGAGTCAAGAGTCCGCAGAGATAAGAGCACGAATCAAAGGAATAAGAGAGAGATGGACGTTTGTTCACTATAGTTATAGTGCTGTGCCCCTTATCTCCCGCCCAAATCTTAATGTTTGTCCTTTGTGTAATACTGGTGCACAAAACTCCCAGCATGGGGTGATTCTTTCCTTTAATGGGTTTCGGTAGCACCTTGAACTGGCCAACTATCCGTTAATGTTTTCCCCATTGTCGAACCGGCTAGGAGCCTCCCTGGCGGGGTTTTGGGGGCCTCCGAATACTTGTGTAAGTACCCGAGAATGGCTCTCTCATTGTAGAGCCGTGGGGAATTTGCGTATTGATGTATCTGGATGGGCCTTCGATTGCCCAGTACAATGGTCCTTACTTGTGCATGGAAAACGATTCCAGCACTTATCTCTTGCTATTGTGTCGAGTGCAGACAGGTTGCATCCTGTCTTTATCAGTGTTTGCTGCGTATTAACCAATCTTATACTGAAATGTTTATTCGAACGCCATTTTGTCTGCCCACTGAAAATTCTGGAAGCTTCTGCCACGAGGCGCGGCGGCCATTTTACAGGCTTCTGTGTCTTGTTTAATCATGACAGCATTTCGTTGAAATAAAACTGATGAAACGAATCTGCTTTATCTCGTTATTTCGAATCGCGATAATTGCGAATTTTACAGTCTATACAAATGGGGAACACACGGCACATCGTAAAGGGGGAAACACATTACACATTAACCTTAGGAACCACCCTCCCTTACAATACCTAAACTACGTCTGGATTTGTAGGATCGGGAAACATGCTCACCACTCGGGTTACTTCGGAATTTAAAATGAGGCTCGCAGCCTTTCGCTGCAGCGCCTGGCTGTCACGTGGCTGTAAGGGCTTCTGAGCTCGACTTGTTTACACTCGCTGCCGCGATGGACCCACTTGAGACAGCCCTGATGAACGTTCGTCGCGGATGGCCCAGGCTACCCGCTCAAATAACCAGAAGATAAGCCTGTCTTCCTGGATCTTCGGTAGGATTCAAAAAGGTGGATTTGAACCTACTTCGTCGTTTATCTTCGGGCGCGGTCGGGGTTTTACTGACCGTGGCGTCTCTCACGTGGAATTTCTTCTCGTCACTCGGGCCTCGCTCGGCCGAGATTCTTGTCTTCTTCGCTACCGGCGGCTGGTCGTTCGGGAACGCACCGCTGCGTTGCCCTGATGGATCCGGACACCGTTTACCGACGATCGGGATGGTGTACCCTACTGCCTGCCGTGTCGAGGTGGCTCGTTCTGAGGTTCCGTTTCTGGCCGACACGGACCACGAACAACGAACTCGAACCCGAACTCCACCCAACACTCGAACACCGGACCAGCACAGCACCGCGGGCAGGACACGCACAAGACTGCAAGACCAAGACTCTTCCAATCTCCGTAACTCTTCCAATCTGACTAATCTCTGAGGAACATTTGTCCTCTATAGTTATATTGTTTGGCCGGGCCTTATCTCCGGAATATACATTCAGTATGAGATCAGATCATACTCAGTACACATTGAAAAGGCAGGATGCAACCCGTTTGCATCCTGGACAATAACAATGATATAAGTGCTGGAATCATTTCATACGCACAGTAAGGATCATTTAACTGGGCCATCGGGGGCCCATCCAGACACATCAATACACAAATACCCCCCAGCTCAACAATGAGAGAGACATTGACGGGTGATTGGTCAGTTTCAGGTGTTACCGAAACCCGTTAAGAAGATAATCGCCCCATGCTGGGAGTTTTGGGCGGCCAAAATCACACAAAGAATAAACGTTTAGATTTGAGCGGGAGATAAGGCCGACAAAGCAGTATAACTATAGGGAACAAATGTCCATCGCTCTCTCTCTCTTCCTGGGCTCTTCCTTGACTTTCTCTCTCTCGGGCTGGACCCTCTCGGGCTCTCTTGGCTCTTGACTTTTCGCCGTGCTGGTCGGTTATTCGAGTGTTGGGTGGAGCTCAATCGGAACGAGCCGCCTCGACAGGGCAAGTAACAGGGTACACCATCCCGAGCGTCGGTAAACGGTGTCCGGACCCAGAGGCCCGAGCAACCAGAAGAAAGACGAGAAGAAATTCCACGTGCCGCCGCGGTCAGTAAACCCCGACCGCGCCCGAAGATATAACGACAGAATCCATCTTTGAATTCTACGGACTACTCCACGATCCGGTCTGAATCCATCGACCACTTCATGACATCAGGGAATCTGGCTTACCTTTCGCGGCAGCGAGAGTAAACAAGTGGGGTGCAGAAACTCTTACAACCACGTGACAGTCAGGCGCTGCAGCAAAACGAGCGGAGTGCCTCACTTAAAATTTCCGAAGTGAGCCGAGTGGTGAGCATGTTTTCCGATCCTACAAATCCAGACGTAGTTTAGGAATACTGAGGGAGGGTGGTTTGTACCACAGCTGCTTTTCTTGGTAGGGGTTTTGGGAATTCCCTAGCTACCTGTGGCTGGCTCGCTGACGGGCTGATGAGACACACCAAGCCGTTCGCCTTATTCAGGGCCTCTCTCAGGTCCTCTATCTCTCTCTGGCAAATGCTATGGTCGGCTCCCTCAGACCTATCCTCGAGAGCCATCTTGTATGCCGCCCTAACTCCCCTGAGACTTTCTTCCTGGGTCTTTACCTGGTTAGCTAGGCGGATACACCTGTGCCTTTGTGCAGTGCTTGTCAGTGTTTGCAGCACCTCAATGCTGTAGAACACAGAGCACAACTGTCAAAGTAAATGGTCCCTTTAAGGAAACCGGCTGATGATGCATCATCAAATGACGTCATCAGACCCGCTTCCTTCAATTGACCGGGAAACGCGCTGGGCGGGCTTAACAAGCCCAATCAGGGGAAAGTCATGTCAGAGGCCGGGATGGAGCCAACAGCGGGGCCGAGATCCGCCACCGACATCGCCCGCCACGGACCCGCCGAGGTAGGGAAAATCGCGGCCGTTAACTCTGTTTCTCACTCCACAGATGCTGCCTGACCTGTTGAGTATTTCCAGCAATTTCTGCTTTTAAAACAAATAGGAGGCTGAGCTACATTGCAAATCAACGGAGTGTAAGTCTGAGGAAGTCGTGTTCTGGTCAGGCCACAGTGTTAGTACTCCATTCAGTTCTGGTCACTGAAGCACAAGGGGATCATCCAAGCTCTGGAAGTACTGCAGAGTCTGATACCTAGGGGGGAAATTTTAACGGGGAACACGTTTCTGGTGGGCTGGAGGTGGGGTGAGTATCTAACCCCGCCCCTCCCCTCCCCCCCACTGACGGCTTCAGTTCTGAGATGTGGGCTACTTGTGAGTCCTGGTCCTCATTTACATCCTCTTGGCCAACTGCCCACTCGAAATGGACGTAAAGAGGCAGGCAAAGATCAGGCAGCATGCAGGTAAGTCACAGGGGGGTTGGCAGGATCTCGGGGGTGAAGCCCATGGCAGCAGAGGCCCAGAATTTCTCTGTGGGGCTCGGAGGAGCACTTCTGCTCATCCTGGCCACACAAAGGTAGGTTTCTTCCCCCAACACATTTTTACTGAACAGGGTGGTCGTGGCAGACAACCCTCGCTGCTTACTGCGGGGTATTTTGTCATATGAAGAAGTAAACACATCGGAAAATATATATATAAAATATGGGTGTATATTGCAAAATTAAGCAAAGAAAATGTGAAGGATCAAAATTTTCTGGAGGCCATACCCACTGGCAGCGGCCCTCAGATAAGTCAGGCCCCAGAAAACAAGTTGTGTATAAGATGTACAGTGAAGCCACTTTGAATTTGCCACTACATCAATGAGCAGTACTGCCGTTTACATATATATGCGCACACTCTAAACACTTGTTTTTCTCATGATTTTCTTTCAGTTGACACAGCCGCCAACTGCTACTTTTGTTCTGCATAGGACAGGACAATTCCTTTTCCTTATTGACTTTGATAAATTATACTGAAAGAATTAAGAGATTAGAATGAAACTTAGGGCATCTAATGGGCTTCAGCGCTCCTATTAGAGTGATAGTTCCTTTAACTTAATATTAAACTCAGGATCCCTGGTGTCTAATCTGCTAGGCTGACTTCAAATTAAATGTACAAATAATAAACCAGAAACATTATTTAAAAGGAAATGTTATGACGTACTGTACTAGCAAAAATATGGCTGAATGATTCATAGATCGTAAGGTCCACACATTGAAGCAATTATCAGGTTCATCACCACTAACATGTTTAGAAGGGAAGAATTTTGTTTTTTAATAAAAAAATTTTGGGGGGGGTGTTGGTTGGGGGTAATAGAACAACGAGGTCAGTGGCGAAGGAATGGCACTCGCCGCTCATTACGCTTACAACTGCCCACAGGCCTTTCGCAGGCTCTTGAATGGCAATTTACGGTATTTAGAGTTCCTTTTCAGCACGGCGCCCTCTACAGGGGATCTGTAGCATGTGTGAGCAGAGCAAGCAACAGCGGGCCCTTCAACCAATCAAACTAAGGAATGCTCACTGAGGCACGCAGAATCTAAACCAGGAAGTATAAATTAGAATATTTAATTCAATGTAAAATCATGCACTGAAAGCGAAATAAAGAGAGGGGAGGAAAGATGGGATTAAGAGAGATAAAAAGACAGAAAGAATAAGTTAAAAAAATTAATTTTTAAGACTTTTAAAATCTCCAACAATAATTAAATTCTGAAGGAATGAGACTCCACACATGAAAAAATTAAATTTCAGTGCCAGAGAGGTTGTTTGGCAGTAATTAAGACTTAAAAATTCATTAAAAATTCACTTACACCTGAATGCACCATTTCTTGCTGTCCGGCGGAGGGGTCCCCAATGGAGGGCTCTCTACGCGGGAGTCCTCCCTTTATCTATTGAGGACTTGGCCTGGAGGGTGTTGCATGGAGCAGTCCTGCGCAATAAAGTTTTAAGTAGATTCACAGACTCCCAGACCGCCTGCCTTTTCTGCGGCCTGGAGGAGTCCGTGTTCCACGTCTATATAGAATGTGAGAGGTTGCAGCCCCTCTTCCATTATTTGAAGGGGCTGCTCCTCGATTTCTGGCTGCACTTCAGTCCCACGCTCCTGATCTTTGGTCACCCGGTGCGGAGGGGAGCGGGCAGATCGGGGGACCTCCTCGTGGGACTGCTCCTGGGCCTGGCCAAGGTGGCCATCAACTGGCCCAGGCAGCAGGCGGTCGAGGGAGTCGTTCGGCCCGACTGCCTGTTCTCTTCTGCGGCCACGTTCGCGCCCGGGTGGCCCTGGAGATGGAGCACGCGACCGGTGGGCACCACAGGGACTGGAGTACATCACCACCCCTGGAAATACAATTTTAATTTAATTTATTAAGTTTCCTTTAATGTTTTAAGTTTAGTTACAGTTTATTTGGTTTAGTGTGCATCAAAAAGAGTACACATGAATGCATCAGCCCTAACTTTTTCTGGCGTGTTTAGTGGGTAACTAATGGATAAGTACCGTAACTTCACGCCCTTACATGGATTTCAATGCAGAGTCTCTCGGTGAGGTACCGGTATAGCAAAGCTTGTGGAGGACCAAGGCAAATTGGACAACAGCTTCCGGATTTCTGCGTTTAACTGCGCGTGTGCGGACGGCAGAAGTTGCTGTCTGATTCACTCCATAATAACGGTGAGCGTTGATAGCCTCGCCGTTATTCCTACCGCAAAATCCGGGCCAATGTATAATTACAGTATACAAAAAAACAATCAATATCATAGCAAAAATAAATCAACCTCAAACCCTAAATATCCAAAACAAAGTTAAAAACAAATAACCAACAAAACAAGCAAGAAAGTAATGATGAAGGGTACACACCTGAGACGCCATAACCTGTCCATTCACTTTCCAGATGCTAACTCACCTGGCAAAAAAGTAATCTTATACTCTCAAATAACTGAGGCTGTTTGGGAGGAACGGAACATAGAATTACAGAGAAATTACAACGTGGAAACAGGCCATTCAGCCCAACCAGCCCGTGTTGGTGTTTATCCACCACAAGAGCAGTAATTCTAATCCCATGTGCCCACCCTGTTCTCATATCCCTTTACCTTCCTTTACTATTTAACCTATTCTTAAATGTTGACATGGGGACTAAGTTTTCCTTTTCCTAGTGCCCTGATTTGGGGTGCTTGCGGGACGGTAGAGGGCGGCGATTCCAGCGGAAATCAGTTCCGTTGGATTCCCGCTGCAACAAGGCCCCGGTCGGGCCTGTGTTGTGTAGGAATACAGATGTTCCAGTGATTCATGGACCTGAACAGTAGCCAGCCAAAGAAAGTCACTCTGCTCTGTATGTTAATCAATCAAAGTTACCTTTAATGATTTAACACTGCACACAGCATTAAAACAGTTTACAGACAGCATCAAGCAATGCATGCGACCTTTAAACCAAGGATTCATCATCAAGGCAGCAGAGTGATCAGCTCTCGTGTGGCGCTTGACTATTCTTTTGGTGGGACATCTAGGCAGCAGAGCTTCGTTAGGCTCTCGTTGCCTGCAGTGCCGGATGTGTCACGATGTCCCATTCTTATATGGTTCTTGCTAGTTAGGGCATGAGTAAAAGTCCCATTTTGTGCAATCACCCCACTGTTGCTAGGCCTCAATAGTTAATAGGCCTCAATGATGGACAGTTGTTCATTTGCGTTCAGGTTCTCCTTGATGTTAAAACCAGATGCAATTATCTCACTTGGTTTTATGGACGATTGGAATTTGTAGGGTGTAGACCCTCTGAAGGCCTTGGGTGTCTCCGATGTGTCCTGTCGTTGCTAACTGCCTCAGCAGCTTTTGACCATTTGATATAGTTTATTAGTCTTGTGGAATTTGCCTCCTTTCTTCCTTATCAGTTGTTTTTGCAAGTCAGAGGATTGGTAGTAACAAAGCTTCTCGGAGCCTAAGTGATTTCTGCATATTGCTGTCCTTACAGAATGTCCAAATGGCCAAAGGGGTTATTAATCCTTTCCTGCAGTTGGGCGTCTGAAGCTCCTGCTCAAAGTAGGTGAGTGCTTCATTACGATATGCAAAAAATGGGGTGGGGAAGGCCTATTAAACCAATAGGACCCCATTGCATTTTAACTGGGGCCTGAGCGAGGAAATCTCAAAGCAGGTCAGCAGCTGGTGAGAAGGATGAAGAGGCTGTCCAATTAAATAAAATGAAAGTCCTGACCTTCCATGTCCTAGACTCCCCCCTTCCCTCCCGCGAGACCCTTTCAGAACCCCATCCCTACCACTCACCTCCTCAAAGAACTTTATCTGGTTTGTCAGACACGTTCTTCCTTTCTGAAATCCGTGTTGGCTGCTTCTAATTATTTTCTCTAGATATTTTGGGGTAGAAATTGGACCCGACTGTGCCCATTTTTCAGGCGCAAAATGGGGGCAGAACACACCATTTCCCGGTGCTGTCTCCCATGCCTGAAGGGCGCCTGGAATATGCCTGACACCATATTGGGTTGGGGGATATTCATGTGTCCCTGGCGGCCGCCTACAACAGTTGTTAGGCCCCTTGAATATGTTAACGAGGGGCCTAATGCCTGTTTCAGGACCTCTCCTGGAAATTCATTAGGACTGAACTGAGCATAAGCTGGACCTGCCCCACTAAGGTGTTTGGGCTCTTCGGCAGCCTAACCAGCGGTCCTTAAAGGGATCCCTAGAAGCTGCTGCCAAAGAGTTAAATATTTTCTTTTAAATTGCTCCTCCCGGCTCCAAGCACTACTGTGGGCCTCTGCCTTGCCACGCTAGCCCCTCCTGTCGTTTCCTCACCCCCACCCCCAACCACCCCAGGATTTATCTGAGGGCCACTGCCACTAAGTCAGCCGGCCCAAATTGGTCACTTCAAACCGGCCAGCTGCCTCTGGGGTGAGCCTCGGGCCTCTGGCGCTTTCGTTGAGCGCATTGCCTATTTCAGGTCCGAAAATGGGCCTAAACCAATTTTTACCCCCTCAATTTTCATTTTCATAATTCATCAAGTGATAAAATGTTTACACAGGCAAAGTAACAGAATGTTTAAGTCTAACTGTGATGCATTGTAGAATCAACAAAACCCCTCACCACTTTGAGTGGTGACTTTAATTTTATTTTGTTTTGTGATGTGCTCAATGAAATTAAGCCTCCTATCTATTGACATAGCATAGTTCTACTTTGCTTTCACTTATTATGCTAAGAGATGGCTTAGAGCCCATGCAACACACAGCCATTAAAGGCAGTGACAACCTGGCTTCACAACCTCGAACAATCCCAGTATTCATTTCAGGAAACACACCAACTTATTTCCTATTAGAACTCCACTGGGCAAGTGTTAGAGGATGTTACAACCTGGCTGTTCAAGAAGACCCATTATATTCTTTACTGAGATATTAGCACTATTGCACAGAGAATGAATTGATTTTTTTTTATGGTGATTAGAAAAGCACTAGGGTGGATTCATCTATTTTTTATTATTCAATATTCATCTTCCTCATCCCTTGCTTTCACTGCGAGCAGTATAAATTATGCAGCATTACCTGTCCATTATCTCCACTCTACGAAATGCGCTGTATTTTTTCCCAGTGGTGTCAATAATTTGGGGAATATTTTTTATTACCTTTCTGTCCACAGACACCTGCAGCTGCTTCTAATGGGGTCAAATCAGTCATCACGGTGTCTGTATACCGCAAAATCCGGTCTCCCTAATTACATCAATGGAAGGCTCCCAATCTCTGCTCCCATGGGTAATGGCCAAACAGCAGCAGAAGAGCACTGCAACAAGGAACATGCCTCTGTTAGAAGGGTCATTGAGAGGACTATTGGTGGCTGAAAGGCACACTTTCACTGTCTAGACATATTGGGAAGGCTCTGCCGTATGCTTCAGGTCTGTGTCACAATTACCAATAGCCTGTTGTGCCCTTTACAACTTTGCCATTCAAGAAGGCTGGCCTCAGACTGGAGAGAAGTCCAGGCTCTACTGGATCATGAACCACATGGCAGAGAACATCACAAAACCCAAACCCTCAGAGGACTCTTCAGCTACTGCTGCAAGGGGCATCAGAGTGTATCTCATCATTCTAGTCTTCTCTTCTGTGTAACATAGTTCGCCTTCCCTCCTCCTCCCCCCCACTTTCCAATAAAGGGACATTTCCTCAAACCACTACCCATCCTACCACGTGACAGTACATCAGCCCTCTTTGTCCTTACCAGTAATTATTACCTGACTGAATAAGCCAGCACCAAATGAGTGCACCCTTTCTTGTATGACTGTAACCTCCACGAATAACAAAGCGCCATGGCAGTGCACAGTCTATTTCAATACATTGGCCCGGATATTCCGGTCCCTACGGGTGGGTACGCGCTATGTACACACCCGTAGGGACATCGGAAATGCCGGTTTCAGGCATGCGAAGCGCACGCGCTGAAAATCAGCATTTCCGATCTGTCAAGAATGCTCTTGACAGATCAGACGCCTGCCCTGGAGAAGGGCCTCTGCGGGTGGAGAGTTCCGCTTTCTGCAGAACCTCCGCCCGCTGAAATCACTTAAAAATCTGCTTTTACCAGCATAAGATTTGAAAAAAGTAAAAAAAAAAAATTTTTCACTCATTTATCATTTAAAAATACTTTAAAAAAAGGTAAGTTTATTTTTAGCCCCGTAAAAAACTTTAATTATTTTTTTCAAAAAATTAAATTTTTGTTTAAAATATTTAATTTATTGTAATTTCAACTAATTTTAAAAATGTGATTTTTAAAAAAAATTTTATTCAATGTTTTAAAGTGTTTTTGGGGTGATCTCCATTCATATATTTGACAGGTCTATCTGTCAAGTGTATGAAGGGAGATTCCCTTCTCCTATTGGCTCCCCACAGCCCACGTGATCCCAGGGACTCTTGCGAACCGCCTGCGCCTCTGGGATACGTGGACCCTGCGCACTTCGAGTTGGAGAGGCCCAGGATCGGAAGAGTCCGGACCTCGGGAGCCCTCAGGTAAGGGCGTAGATTTTTTCCAGATCGGAGGCCTCCGCACGCGGGAAGCCTCCCATCGGAAAATACGGCCCGTTGTATCCAAAGTAAACACAAATCAACCTACGTTTTCGTAACACCGTGCTTCCCCGAGTGCATACGCATGCCTTTCTTTCATCTATTCTAGTGCTCCTCCGAGATGCAACCGGAGGGGCAGGATCACAGGAGCTGGTGAGTTTAGTTGGATGCGTTTTGTCATACCTAGCACAAAGAGAACATCTTTACCCAATGTGTTTTAACAATTCTAACTTCAGAAGCATGCCCCCACTAAAGCTGTGTGGATATTTCTATTTTCTTAGTGAACCTGCCTAGCTAGTTCCAAATTCTGTGCACTCCATGTTATTACCATTGCACTGGTCACAGGAGAGGTGTCAAGCTGTGCAGTTTTCCTGTGTAGGGTGCCAACTTGTGAAGTTTTTCTATATTAGACAGGTCAGTCTGGAGTCCCGTCATTGTGTAGATCTCCATATTTTTGTTTATCTTTCCTCTTTACCTTTCCCTTTCCCAATGAGAACGCATCCAAGCAAATTCATCAAGGTCTCTCTGAAAGCTACCCCGCTGAGAGATTCATGGAAAAGTTCTGTGGTGATTTACCTTCTAATTTCCTGTTGGACAATGTCTCCTTTCTATTTTGTACCTCTTCCCCTGCGCAGGGTGGGAACTCCACTTGTGGAGAATGATGGCTGTGAGCCCGTGCTCCAGCATTGCAATAAGCATCACGATGTTGTGATATTGTTAACCTAATTCCTAACTAAACTAACAAACCAAAATCAGTACACATATACCGGCCCAGTGTCTGCCAAATGACTGTCTCCAATCCAGCAGCAGCTTTGCCTCTCGTCATCGTGTTTTGAACTTAAACGATTAGATTACAATTCTTATTTATGTGGGTGAGTTCTGAGAATCCAAGTATCCTCAAATGCCCCATTCCCCACTGCCTCAACAATGTTTCCATTCAGACATGCCAGATGAAGTGTGTGCATGTGCCAAATATTACACAGCCCATGTCACAACATTACATTCTGTATACTGTTAAATATTTTTAAGATGTGTTTATAACTACTCCAGAGTTTAGTATTTATAAAGCCACAGCCTGGCTGCAGAACGTCAGTACTTCAATGACTCCATCTCCCACCCCGACCGCTCGTTTAGAATGAATTAGGTTGTGTGAAACCCTGCTGTTCTGTTGTGCCCAGAGTTCAGTTTCAAACCCCCATCATATCTATCATCAAGGCTGCTTACTTCCACGTCTGCAACATCACCCGTTGCCACCATCACCCCCCAACTGCCAAAACCCTAGTCACAATTTTGCCACCTCAAGACTCAAATGCAAGAGTGTCCCCCTTGCCCACCTCCCATTCTCCATAAACTCCAACTCTTCCAAAACTCAGCTGCCCATATCCTGCCCCTCATTGATCCCCATCATCCTTGTACTCATTAGTCTACATTGGCTCCCTATCCCCAATGCATTGAATTTAAAATCCTCATCTTCAAATCTCTCCATGGCCTCACAACCCTAGCCCTGCAACTTCCTCCAGCCTCGCACCCCCACCTGCATCCTTTGGGCCTCTGACTCTGGTCCTCTGTGCAGCTCTCCTCTTTTCACCTCATCATTATTAGCAGAGCCTTCACCCTCCTCAGCTCTACTGTCTGGAACTCCCCCTCGAAACCCCTCCACCTCCTTACTTCTTTTCTACCTTTAAAAGCCTTCTTAAAACTCAATTTTCCAACCAAGCTTTTGATCACTTTTTAAAAATGTTCCCACTATAACTCGGCATCCATTCCTTTTTCTCTTTGTGCCCCTCTGTAAGTATCCGTGGTGCGGTTTTCTATGTTATATAAATGCAAGTTATGGTGCTGCAGGAAGCCCTTTCATTGCATGTTGAGGCAAATAGCATTTAAGGGGAAGCTCGATAAACACACCAGGGAGAAAGGAATAGAAGATTATGCTGATAGTGTTAGATGAAGAGGGTGGGAGGAGGCTCGTGTGGAGCATAAACATGGACCGGTTGGGCCGAATGGCCTGTTTCTGTGCTGTACATTCCATGTAATGCTATGTAAAAGTTCTTCTGTAGCCACTTTGTCTCCCCCACAGGATCACTGTGCTGTGTTGGACATTGATCTTGGTCCTCTGATGTCGTGCTTATCAGACTGAGGATGATGAACATTCAAAATGGTTTAAATTCAAATTTTTAAAAAATGGAAATACACAGCAAGTCCATCAGCATCTGTAAAGAGAAAAGAGAAGTTAATGTTTCAGGCAGTGACCCGTGGTTATTTCTGAGGAATGGTCTATACCCGAAATGTTAACCCATATTTTTTAACTGCTAACTGACCTGCTGCCGATTTCCAGCATTTTCTATGTTTCTGGTTTAAACCCCGTTCGGCTAAGAACTTAACTTGCGATTTTTACCCAAACTGCTAATTTCGGTGAACAGTAAAAGATGTGAGGTCACTTGTAGTACCTTTCATTTCATTTGGAGGGGGTACAGGAGTGGTTCACATACTGGGCAATGTGCATTATATAAGCAGGGCAGGAGTTACATTAAAATCTGTCATATATTTACTATAATTCTGAGGGGGGGGAATCTCTGTTTGGAGAACAACTGGACTTAACATTGGTAAAATATTTTTGAAAGAAAAAGAAAAAATTGCAAAGGTTGGAAATCTGAAATAAGAACAGAAAATATACAGCAGGCCAATTAGCAGCTGTAAAGAGAGAAGCCTAATTATGACCTTTTGAGTGTGTGCCCGTCATCAGAACAGAAGGCTGAGATCGTAACAGGCATTTTATTAAGGTTGGAAAATAGCAAGCGGGGGCTGGTGGAGGAGAGGAGGAAGCGAACAAACAGATACACCAATCACCGGGAGGGAGCAAATGTGTTAAATGAGCTACAACAACTGCTTAATAGAGAACAGCTGATATAAAAGATCATCAGTCAGATAATGCAGACATCAGGAAAGGACAAAAGAATATGTATAAACTGGGGGGAGGGTGTGAAAAGACACAAGAGAGGCCCATGTACAGGAACACTAGAGAAATAGTGAAAAATGAAAGAAAGGGAACAACAACTGCAGACGCAGCAGATATGAAATTAAAACAGAAAATGTAAGCAAAGCACGTTGGATCAGTCAATCGCAAGAAGAGATAGAGAACGAGTCCGCACCATGGGCTCAGACCCCCCCCCCGCAACAATCAAACTGACCATTACTTTGTAGAGAGAGAAGGAAGGAAACACTTTAGGCCCTTGGATGAAAACATTGATCTAACCTCCTCCTCGTATTTGTCGGATTCTGTTGCTTCCTACAGTATTACAGTTGTGGACCTGTGCGGGGTATCACATACATTTGGGGTTGTCTAGGAAACCTGCAGGTGCCGCTGTGTATGGCAAAAGTATAACTGGCTCATCCTCCACTAATCTACTTATGCAGATATGTCGCTAGGAGCCAGCACTTACCCGATACCGTGGGTATGACAGGAACGTTATCCAGCCATGTGACTCATAGCTGTTAAAGTGAATTATATTTTGCCATGCTCCACTCTAGTCTCTGGTGAGTAACAGCTCAAACTGGGAAATAATCTCCCCCACACTGGAATACAGGTTAATCATTTCAGCTTCAGAATACTTGTTTTTTTTAAGAGTGCAGAATGGAAAGGCAAACTGCAGCCACCGTTTAACAAATTATGCCACGTTTATTCAAAAGAAAAAGAAATTCAAAATCCAATACCTGGTGGCGCTCAATGTAGAGTTTAGCTAAAAACAGAAACACAAGAAAGCTATGCAGATGGCCTGTGGGTAAAAGCTCAGTGTGGAGTAAGACTAAAGCTACAGAGACCAGAATCTCCCTGGTTTAATCACTGGACTGTGCTAAATCAGGATCAGTAGGTGAGCATTACAATTGGCCCGATTAGGGAGGGTAAAACCGTTTGGTGTTTCTCTTTCCTGATTGTCAGCTGGTGGTCCCTGCTGGAAAGTGCATCGATTAGATTTTAACTTTTGGGCAGCCCACCAGCACGTTCCAGGAGCAAAGACGTCAGAACCATTTTGAGGTCCAGGCCACTTTTAAATAGAATTTAGATGCTGAGAGGCTGTTTCCTCTGGCTGGAGAGTCTAGAACAAGGGGTCATAGGGGAAAAAATTCGGTTGCTTTGCACCTCCCGTTAGTGCCCTAAGAGCAAAGCAACTAGCGCCCGGGCGCAGCGCCGCCAACACCTCCCGCGAAATTCAGCAGGAGGTTAGCGGCGGCGCTAACCGTTAGCACCCCACGGTGCTGCGCCGCTGGCGATGATGTCATCGCCGTGCGCAACGCCCCGCTCCCGCCCCGGCCGCGATTTTCGGTAGCGCCTCCTGACTAGCGTCCGACGGGGTCAGGGGGGCCTACCTGCGGCCGGGGCGGCGCTATTTAAAGGCAAGGTGCTGGGCGGCCATTTTTGTTGCTGGCCGCCTGCCAGCACCTGCCTCCGCTCCCGTCCCCGGCCTCCTGACCCGTCCCCCGCGGAGTGCCGGCTGCGCTCCATGAGCCCGGCACTTCTCTTGAATGCCGGGCTCTTTTGTCGGCATTCCTGATCCCTGGTGGCCCAGCTGGGCCCCGGGGCGTGCTGCGCAAGGCCCCCCCCCCTTTAAGAAGGGGAGGAAGGCCTGCAATACCACGGCATGTAGCGCCGCGATATTCCTTCGCAGCGCCCGAAGAGGGAGGCGGGGCGCTTCCAGTAGCGCCCCGCTTTCCTCTTGGGGTGCTACCACTGAATTTCGGTCGTGGGGGAGCTAATTTTTCCGGGGCGCTACCCGACGAAGTTAGCGCCCCAAAGGGGGCGCGACTCAATTTTTCCCCCTAAGTCTCAGGATAAGGGGTCGGCCATTTAGGACTGAGATGAGGAGATATTTGTTCACTCAGAGTTGTGAATCTTTGGAATTGTCTGCCCCAGAGGGCTGTGGATGCTCAGTCAGTGAGTATATTCAAGACAAAAATCGATAGATTTTTGGATACTAAGGAAATTAAGGGATATGGGAATAGGGCAGGAGTTGAGGTGGAAGATCAGCCATGATCTTATTGAATGGAGGAGCAGGCTCAAGGGGCCATATGGCCTAGTCCTGCTCCGATTTCTTATGTTCTTTTGAACCAGTTGAGATGCCAAACGGGCAAACCCGATGCAGCTTGCCGATTTGGGGCCTTAGGAATTCCGGCCAGCTCTGATGCCAAGATCTTGGGGAGGGGGAGAGAGAGCAAATTGGGGGGTGGGGGGTGGAGGAGCGAGGCCAGTGGCCTGCAGTGTTTATGTGGAGCCAGGACGAGCACTCCTGCTCCTACTGGTTCCATTAAAGTATAACTTGCAAAAAGTTCTGGGGCCCTTTTTTGGAATGGTCCCTTTAAGGACTGCTGCTTAGGCCTCTCAAGGCCTGGACACATGGGTGGAGCATGCGGCGTGCACGCTCTGCCCATGTGTCTTTTAAACTTGCAATCGGGGTCCTAAGTACATCATAGGACCCCAATTTACACAGTAAAGGGTCTACCATCTGAAGCAGGCAGATGCTCTGGCCGTTCATGTGAAAGCCTCTTTAAAATGGCAGCGGCTCGATTTTCAGCATTACCAGGGCAGTACGTCTACTGGCCCCATTTTGAGGGCATTACAATGCCATTAACGCCAATTTTGGTGAGTTAAAATCAGCCCCCGTGTGTATATCAGACAAAAACATGACTGGACTTATCTGTAATGCCATCACTGTTGACACTCATTGTTTAGGCTCAGACATGAAGATAAAGTAGGTAAGGGAGGACTGCTAACACCATTGAAACCACCCCCAACTTGAATCAGCACCTCCAGAGAAAGAAGAAAGACTTGCATTTATATAGCACCTTTCATGACCTCAGGATGTTCCAAAGCGCTTTACAACCAATGAAGTACTTTTGAAGTGTTGTAATGTAGGAAAAGCAGCAGCCAATTTGCACACAGCAAGGTTCCGCAAACAGCAACGTGATAATGTCCAGACAATTTGTTTTGGTTGAGGGATAAATATTGGCCAGGACACCGGGGATAACTCCCCTGCTCTTCTCTGAAATAGTGCCATGGGATCTTTTCCATCCACCTGAGAGGGCAGACGGGGCCTTGGTTTAATGTTTCATCCGAAAGACGGCACCTCCGACAGTGCAGCGCTCCCTCAGCACTGCACTGGAGTGTCAGTGTAGATTTTGTGCTCAAGTCTCTGGAGTGGGACTTAGAACCCACGACCTATTGGACTCAGAGGTGAGTGTGCTACCAACTGAGCCACAGCAGACACCGGAGAGGAGGGGATGAAATCCCAAATTCCACATTCCTCCATGAGTTCATGTGGCCGCAGAACCTTTTGGTGTAATACAGTGCAGATCCATTTTATTACACTATCTTTGAGAACTACACAAAAGTGTGCTATAAAGAAAGGTGCTTTATAATGGAGGTATTCTGTTATTGAGTAGCGAGAAGCAATGCATATTATATCGTATATCATAGTGTATCAGACAGCTGGGGTGGAGTAAAGGGGGCAGTTATACTGCTACATTTGCATCAATACCAAATGGCTTTGTGTGTGCTTCAACACAAATACGGCTGTGTAACTCAGGAGAGTATTGAGCGGACTGAAGATGTAGGATGTGAGACTCCATCCAAGAAATCCTCTTGCAGCCATTTGAGTTTGAACCTAGTGCGGTATAACTCCAGCCAGAATTTATTTTCTGACCTAGGGCTGCTGGCGTAGCATTCAGTCCATAATAGTCTTTGGCTAGCGATTAACTATTGACATCTGACAGATCTTATTTGAAAATGATTAAAGGGATCCAGATGTACGAAAGTGCGGAAATGTTGGCAAAGGCCCAAGCCCATCTGAAAGCACTTTCAAGAAGTTAACTATCTGCCACTTCCAAAAATGGTAAACATGTTTGTAATTGTTTTCTTTAAAAAATCTGCCCAAACGTGACACTGAGACAAAGGGAATAAACTAAAAAGGGGCAAAATTCATTATAGCCCAGGAATGGGCGCTAACTTCTGAAAAGTTTGAGGTTTAGCGCCAGGCGCTAATGACTCTCGCTGCACGCAAAATTCAGTGTCATCGCTCAAAGAAAGGATGGGAGCATTAAATCAAGCGCTAATGACCGAGCTCAGTGGCGTTAGACTCAAAGCGCTAAGCAATTTCAGGTGCAGTCTAATCGCTAGTCATCATTGCCACAGGCTCTTTCCAGTTCCTAAAGGGGAGGTTCAATCATGCTGCAGAACCTCATTCTCAGCATTGCTGATTCTGCAGCTGTCTCAGCCAGCAGCAGAAGGCCAAGGAGAAGGAACCGGGCCACTGAAGGAGGTGTCATTATGGCAGATCGACGGCTCAGGGAGAGAGCTCGCAGATTCTGCAACCAGGCATTGGTGGCGTTGGTCTTTGCTGTGGAGAGACGGAGGGCGGTGCTGTGCCCAGCAAGTGGCAGGAGGCCCTCGCCGCAAGTCTTCCTCGCCATGTGGAGGGAGGGAGCCCAGCAGGTCTTGGGCAGCACTGTGGTCCCCAGGACCCCCACACAGTGCAGGAAGAAATTTAACAACCTCACTCGGGTGGTCAGGGTGAGTCAATGCTTCAACAAATGCTACATACCACCATCTGAACCTCAGTCTGCACACACTGCCCAAAGCACCACACCCCCAGTACTCACCCACCAACAATCTCCACCTACCAACACTCACACCCACATCTCACACCTTGCACACAATGACAGCTATTCAACTATGGCAGACACATTACCCAAACACATTGCTCCACACTCACTCACACACTTTCCTTTCTCTTGCAGGCCAAGGTCGCTCACAACAGGAGGGAGCAGGAGTGCACAGGTGGGGGACAAGCCGACACCCAACCACTGTCTGAGCTGGAGGAAAGAGTGCTGCAAATCATTGGGCGCCAGGTGGTGGGCGCCGTGGCCACCGGTGACTTTGATCCCCCTTGGGGACAACAATGGTATGTTCATCCCGACTCCTTCTTCTCACATTCCACTTCCCCCTCACCCCACAAGTCTTTCCCACTTTCCAGCTAATCATGCTGTATGCGTGCATTTTCCCTTCCTGCCCCCCTCCCCTCACCATAACCGACTCTTGTGCCTTTATACTTTCAGATAATGAGCAAGAACCGGAGCAGCCTGTCCCTGAGGGCACTGTAGAGAGCGAGGCGGGAGAAGAGGAGGAGGAAGAACACACCACGTCACTGTATGTCTCACCCGCAGGCACCAGCTCAGATACTGGCACTACGTGTTCTTTAGAGGCTAGTATAGTAGTGGGATCTGCACAGGGTGAGGCACCGGGGACGAGTGGGCTGCAGCAAGGCCAGAGGGAAAGGGTAGCTCGGGGGCCAGCTCCCTGGAGGGCGAGTTCGCGTGCGAGTTCTGCTCCACAGGACTCAGATGAGGACCTCGATGGGGAGGCCTTTAGAAGAAGGGTGATGGGCATGCACATGGAGATAATAGGTGCAATGGCAAGGGTGCCCAAGAGCCTCTCGGTAATGGTAAGGAGCGTGGAGGAGTCCGCCTCCAACATTGCACATTACACAAGGCTCTGCACACACCATGGAGCCCATCATTTCTAGTCTGCAAAGGATGGCAGACTCCCAGAGAGACCATGGTGACCCAGACCTGATGCCACGTGTGATGGGTGATCTGGCAGCTTCCATTGCAGCACAGGCGGAAGCGATGCAACGACTTAGTGCTGTAATGCAGTCTATACTTGGTGCCATCGAATCTCAGACTGCTCTCATGCAGTCTCAGCTTGATGCCACGCAAGCTCTGACTGCTGCCATCGTGGCTGGATCGACCACCATCCACCAGGGCTTTCACGGTGTCGCATCAGGCCAGCAATCTCTGCTCCAGCAGATTGTTAGGGATGCTGAGGTGTTGCCCCGGGAGAGTGCCAGTGGATCAGTGGAGCAGGAAGCTGCTGTCCTCTCTCAGGATGACAGCATTCCTGCTCCCACCACTGCCACTCCACCATTGCCCTTGTCGCTGCCTGTCATCCAGCCAGCCCAGACTGCTGCTGCCCATGCTGAGGTGGTGCAGTCTATCGCCGGGCCTTCCAGGTCCAGAGATGGTCGAGGGCGTCCTGCAAGGCCATCTGAAGTCTCCCGCACGGACACTCAGCAGCCTTCCACCCGCCCTGCTGCAGCCATTGGGCCAACACTTCGTAGGAGCACTAGAGTAGGTAAAGGCACAGTAACGAGGGGCACTAAGGGATTGCACAAGGGTGAATCGCTAATATTGTTGTTGTAAATATGTGTTCACTGATTATTGATAAATTTATTAATTGGCTTTGGATGATTTTGTGGTGTCTCTCATTTCAGCTTTGCGCTGTGATATGGCCTGCGACAGGGATAGAATGATGGGGATGTGGTGAGCAATGGGGATCTGGGGTTTAATTTATTGGAACCGCAGTCTGATGAGGCGGTCACGGACCGCCCTTCCAGAAGGCCGATTGAGTGGCTGCCTCCTCCCTTGCTCCTGTTCCTCCTCCTCCTCCTTGTCCTCCTCTTCCTCCTCGTCCTCCTCCTCCTCCTGAGGTGTTCCTGCAATCCTTGGTGGCAAGGGCTGGGCCCTCATGATGGCCAAGTTGTGGAGCATGCAGCAGACCACGACGAAATGGGACACCCGCTCAGCCGAGCACTGGGGGGCACCTCCCGAGTGGTCAAGGCAGCGGAACCATTGCTTGAGCACCCCGATGGTCTGCTTGATGATGTTCCTGGTGGCAGCATGGCTCTCATTATATGAGTGCTGGGCAGGAGTATTGGAGTTGTGGAGGGGAGTCATGAGCCAGGTGGAGAGTGGAGAGCCCTTGTCTCCGACCAGTCAGCTGCGAGCTTGACGTGGTGGCTGGAAGAGTGCTGGCTGGCGCAGGATGAAGGCATCGTGGCTGCTGCCAGGATAGCAGGAATTCACATTGAGGATTCGCTGTCTGTGGTCACACACCAATTGTAAATTAAGTGAATGGTAGCCTTTGCGGTTACGGAAGATCTCAGGATTGTTGTGTGGTGCCCGCAAAGCCACGTGGGTGCAGTCAATGGCACCCTGCACCATGGGGAATCCCGCTATCGTGGAAAAGCCACATGCACGTTCATCCTGCTTCTCTCTGATGATGGGGAAGGAAATGTAGTCCCTTCTCCTACTGTAGAGAGCCTCTGTGACCTCCCAGATGCAGCGATGGATGGCGAACTGCGAGATGTTCACTATATCTCCTGCTGAAGACGGAAGGAACCGCTGGCAAAGAAATTGAGGGCGACGGTGACCTTGACTGCCACTGAGAGCGCCATGGTCGACCTGATCTGAGGCTCGAGGTCTGGTTGCAGGAGGTAGCAGAGCTCAGTGGCCATATCCTTGCTGAAGCAGAGCCTTCTAATGCACTGCTCCTCACTTATTGGAGGTAGGAGAAGTGCTCTTGGAATATCCTCGGAAGGTAAGGCCTCCTGTTCAGAGCCCTGATGGCCCTCCTCCTCCCTCTGGCCACATCTTGCAATCTTTCTCGCTGCCTCCACTCCCTCCGCAGTAGATCCTGGAGGGCGAGGTCGACCGCCAGTACAGCCCCCATTAATGTAACCATGTGCAGCACTTTGAAATTTTTTCAGAATAAATGTACCAAATTTTTAGTAGCCACAACATGGAACGGTAACATGGTATTGTCACTGGGCTCATAATCCAGAGGCCTAGACTAATGATCCAGAGACATGAGTTCAAATCCCACCATGGCAGCTGGGGAATTTAAATTCAGTTAATTAAATAAATCTGGAATAAAAAGTTAGTATTAGTAATGGTGACCATGAAACTATTGGATTGTTGTAAAAACCACTAATGTCCTTTAGGGAAGGAAATCTACCATTGTTATCTGGTCTGGCCTATATGTGACTCCAGACCCACCGCAATGTGGTTGACTCCTCCATGTTGAACACCACTTGGAAGAAGCACTGAGAGTAGCAAGGGGGACTTCAATGTCCATCACCAAGAGTGGCTCAGTTGCACCACTACTGACCGAGCCTTGAAGGACATAACTGCCAGTCTGTGCCTGCGACAGGTGGTGAGAAAATCAACACGAGGGGAAAACCTATTTGACCTCGTCCTCACCAATCTACCTGTCACAGATGCATCTGTCCATGACAGCATTGGCAGCAGTGACCACCGCACAGTCATTGTGGAGATGAAGTCCCACCTTCACACTGAGTGTTGTATGGCACTACCACCGTGCTAAATGGGATAGATTCAGAACAGATCTAGCAGCTCAAAACTGGGCATCCATGAGGCGCTGTGGGCCATCAGCAGCAGCAGAATTGTATTCCACCACAATCTGTAACCTCATGGCCCGGCATATCCCTCACCCTACCATTACCACCAAGCCAGGGGACCAATACTGGTTCAATAAGGAGTGAAGAAGAGCTTGCAAGGAGCAGCAGCAGGCATACCTAAAAATGAGGTGGGCAACTGCAACACAGGACTACATGCATGCTAAAAAGCAGAAGCAGCATGCTATAGACAGGACTAAGCAGCCCCACAATCAATGGATCAGATCAAAGCTCTGCAGTCCTGCCACATCCAGTCGTGAATGGTAGTAGACCATGAAACAACTAACGAGAGGAGGAGGCTCCATGAATATCCCCATCCTCAATGATGGTGGAGCCCAGCACGTGAGTGCAAAAGACAAGGCTGAAGCGTTTGCAACCATCTTCAGCCAGAAGTGCCGAGTGGATGATCCATATTGGCCTACTCTGAGGTCTCAGCCAATTTGATTCACTCTACATGATATTAAGAAACGGCTGAGCACACTGGATACAGCAAAGGCTATGGATCCCGGCTATCGTGCTGAAGACCTGTGCTCCAGAACTAGCCGCGCCTCTAGCCAAGCTGTTCCATCTGGCATCTATCCGACAATGTGAAAAACTGCCCAGGTATGTCCAATCCACAAAAAGCAGGACAAATCCAATCCGGCCAATTGCCACCCCATCAGTCTACGCTCAATCATCAGCAAAGTGATGGAAGGTGTCATCGACAGCGCTATCAAGCGGCACTTACTTACCAAGTTTGGTTCCGCCAAGACTACTTGGCTCCTGACCTCATTACAGCCTTGGTCCAAACATGGACAAAGGAGCTGAATTCCAGAGGTGAGGTGAAAGTGACTGCCCTTGACATCAAGGCAGCCTTTGACCGGGTGTGACATCAACGAGCCCTAGTAAAACTGAAGTCAATGGGAATTGGGGGGGGGACTCTCCACTGGCTGGAGTCATACCAAGCACAAAGGAAGATGATTGTGGTGGTTGAAGGTCAATCATCGCTGCAGGAGTTCCTCAGGGCAGTGTCCTAGGCCCAACCATCTTCAGCTGCTTCATCAATGACCTTCCCTCCAACATAAGGTCAGAAATGGGGATGTTCGCTGATGACTGCATAGTGTTCAGTGCCATTCACAACTCCTCAGATAATGAAGCAGTCCATGCCCGCATGCAACAAGACCTGGACAACGTTCAGACTTGGGCTGATAAGTGGCAGGCCACAGAAGTGAGAGTCTACCACCGCCCCTTGACATTCAACGGCATTACCATTGCCGAATCCCCCACTATCAATATCCCGGGGGTCACCATTGACCAGAAACTTAACTGGACCAGCCACATAAATACTGTGGCAACAAGAACTGGTCAGAGGCTAGGTATTCTGCGGCGAGTGTCTCACCTCCTGACTCCCCAAAGCCTTTCCTTCATCTACAAGGCACAAGTAAGGAGTGTGATGGAATACTCTCCACTTGCCTGGATGAGTGCAGCTCCAACAACACTCAAGAAGCTCGACACCATCCAGGACAAAGCACCCCATCCACCACCTTAAATATTCACTCCCTCCACCACGGGCGTACCGTGGCTGCAGTGTGTACCATCTACAAGATGCACTGCAGCAACTCGCCAAGGCTTCTTCGGCAGCACCTCCCAAACCCACGACCTTCTCAACCCACGACCTTCTCCACCTAGAAGGACAAGGGCAGCAGGCATGGGAACACCACCACCTCTAAGTTCCCCTCCAAGTCACGCACCATTCTGACTTAGAAGTATATCGCCGATCCTTCATCGTCGCTGGGTCAAAATCCTGGAACTCTCTACCTAACAGCACTGTGGAAGTACCTTCACCACACGGACTGCAGCGGTTCAAGATGGTGGCTCACCACCACCTTCTCAAGGGCAATTAGTGATGGGCCATAAATGCTGGCCCTGCCAGCGATGCCCACATCCCATAAACGAATAATAAAAAACCTCCTGATATTAAAGAACCTTTAAATGACTGAATTAAACTCTTGCACAATCGTAAACTGACAAGGAAGCAGTGAAACAGCACTAACCTGACAGCTGCGATTCATCCCTTTAAGCAGCGCCCCTGAAGCCGCCATCCGCCTGCTTCACACTTCCTCTTCCTGTCATTGTCGGGGTGAGGCGCTAAGGCAGGGGGCGATAATCAATTTGGAGACCGGGCGCTGAGTGAGCGTTGCACACTCACTGACATCACGATCTGCCTGGCGCTAAAGCCCCAGGCGCTAACCATTAGCAGCGGCGCTAAGGGGCGACTGGACTTGGCGTGCGGCGCTGGATTCGCCTCACCCCAGCGCTACTTCATTAGCGCCCCGTTAGCGCCCCCGCCAGGCGCGAACCAACCGAATTTCTCCCCCAAATAATTAAAAAAATAAAATACAATGTGGCCTGTATCAAGTCACTTAGATTTATCAGCCATCTTGTTCACATTATTTCCTTGTGATAACCCCAGTTGCAATACGTAGAACTACCTAACTTTGTTAAGTCTCCAGATTTGGCCAGTGACTATTTAAAGTAATGCAGATTTTGCTATACAGACAAAAATCCTTCTTCAAATATAATGCTGTTTTTTTTTGCTGTACCTGTTTGAGCACTGCCAAAACAGGGTTTTGAGCATCCAGAAAGCATCTTTTTGAAAAATAAGATCTCCAAACAAGTGTTTGTTGCAGAAATCATCAACTGAGGTGGTTTTTGTTTTTCTGTTGATGTGTCATGGTGATTCTGTATTCTTCATAAAGTGAATAACATAAACATAATACCAATACAAAGAAACTGGGGATTTCCAGTAAGCCATACCGTATGCATTTCTTACTAACATGGAAATTAGATCTTTTTTTTGTTTACAAGCTACATCTTGAAATCTCTTATCATTATTAAAGTTGTGGTTCTCATTGACGATTGTATTTTTTAAATCACTCTGCATCTGCTCTTTGCAGCTACAGATATAAAGTTTGTTTGACTAATGTTCCCATGAGCTGACGAGAAGTTATTAAAATGAAGCAGAACTTTTAAGAGAGGCTCAGTTCTATGATGAGGTTATACTGTAGTAGGTGGTGTATTTTGCAGTCCATTTCTCCCATTCCCACCCTCAGCTTACGATTCAGATTTCAAAATGAGTTGAGGAAGGTGCAGTCTGTGACATTTGGCCACCATGTCACGAATACCACATGTGCAGAAAATCTGTGGCAGAGATGGAAACCCGACTGGGGAGGTTCAAACAGGGAGCTGCAAGAATGGTGGGCTCAAATTTGGGAGGCAACAACACATTAAGGACTTTGGAGAGGAAAGGGAGATTGAAGACGGGATGGCAGTTTGCAAGGACAGAGGGGTTGAGGGTGGGATTTTAAGGGGGTGGGGGGGGTGATGCCGACAGATTTGTAAGGGAGGGGGAACAGTAGCAGAGGAGAGGGAACCATTTACGATGTCAGCTGCTAAGGGTGGTCAACAGTTTAGTGGGACTGTGAAGGGACAGGGTGTAGAGATTAGAATATCTCTGGTCTTTCAGATAATCAGGATCAACTGCAAACCAATATGGTGGGTATATTGTGTTTAATCAGAGTTTAGGACGGAATATAACACACTAGTAATACAGCAAAAACATACGACCGTGACAAGCAGCTGGTACCGGTCCCGATCGGACAGATGGCTGGCGTGCACAAACAGTTCTCTGGCTTACGGCCTTTCTTCCTCTCGTCTAGAACCTCCAAGAATGGGTCCACTCCCGGAAGAGTGTTAGACCAGCCCCACTCTTGTATGACTCTTCCGTCCACCGTCTGTCCTAAAAAGCTCTCTAGGTCTTTCTTTCATTCTCTTTTTAGGGGTGAGCCTGGGGTAGGAAATAGGACAGGACTATCTGACCTGTAAGGGTTCTTCCTAAACCAAAGTGCCCAATGGCACGTCGAGTCCTTTGTCTTAACTTTCAGATGAAAGCCCTCCCCTAAAGGGTCACATGCTCTCCCTTCACGTGTGCTTCCTGTTTATACATTCTGAAGGCTCCTCCATTGGAATTCGCCTTATCTCTCTTGTCCCTATCCTCCCTGGTACAACCAGTACAAGGCCTGGCCTTGTACCCTCTTAATCAGGGGCCCATGTTAGAGCTGCCTGCTCAGCCCGTCGTTATCCAAACTATCTCCCTTTGATCCAACAGGCTGCTCCATCCTGAGATGATACCTTAACTCCCATAAATTTCTTCTATTCTATATCTTTTATACTAATTAACTTTTAATTATCTTCGCAAGCAGTTTTGTTACGCGATCTCCAGTTCCTACCTTAACATTATAATGTTGAGGCTGCCACGAAACACGAAATAAGGCTGAATCCATGTGTGGAAAACAAAAGACTTTTTTAATACAACTGCATGGCACAAAATGGCTGAACAGACTGCTCCCAGAATTCTCTGGGAAAATCCTGAGGCCCCGCCCACTCCTGCCTTAAAGGTAAGGTGCCTTAAAGGGAAGGTGCATCGATATATTATCCACGGACGGAAAAGTGGATAATGCCCGTTTAGGTGGCGATCCGCCACACAGCTCCCCCCAGAATCCGCTTAGGTGGTGTGGACGAGACGGTGCGGCGGTCTGATGGGCCGGCTGGAGCGGCTCTTGTAGGACGGCGGTGGACGTGGAACGGCCGGGCGTGGAGCAGCCGGGTGAACCGGCTTGAGGGCAGGTCGGCCGCGTGGAGGTGGATGAGCTACAGGGACCTGCTCACCGGGCTCCGAGTGTGCTGGCTTGAGTCGGTCAACCGACACTTTTTCGGTCCTGTCGCCCACTTGCAGGGTGAAAAATTTGTCCCCAGCCTCTAGCACCTTGTAGGGCCCGTCGTACGGGGGTTGAAGGGGTCCACGGTGGGCGTCGTGCCTGACGAAAACAAACCGTGCCTGGTGCAGGCTTAGTGGGACGTGTGAGGTGGATTCGCCGTGTCGGGCAATGGGCACCGGGGCGAACTGCAGCGCCGGTGAGGCGAAGTCGTGGCGTTGCTGGTCGGCTGACCAGGGTGTCGTGGCGGTGGGCAGGAACTCGCCGGGTACGCGCAGCGGCTGACCGTACACAAGCTCTGCTGTCGATGCATGGAGGTCTTCTTTAACCGCGGTGCGCAGGCCGAAGAGGACCCACGGAAGTCGGTCGGTCCAGGCGCCGTCCTGGAGGCTGGCTCGAAGAGATGCCTTCAAGGATCTGTGGAACCGCTCACACAGTCCGTTGGCTTGGGGGTGGTACGCTGTGGTGCGGTGAATGGTCACCCCGAGATTGCGTGCGACGGCAGTCCAGAGTTCAGAGGTAAATTGCGGACCTCTGTCCGACGTCATGTCGGAGGGGACGCCGAACCGTGCGACCCAGGTGCTGACGAAGGCTCTGGCGATGTCGGCGGTGGTGGTAGAGGTCAGTGGAATTGCCTCGGACCAGCGTGTGGTGCGGTCAACGATGGTCAGCAAGTGCGTGTGGCCTTGCGACGGCGGCAGGGGTCCGACAATGTCCACGTGGATGTGGTCGAATCTCCGCGAGGGGACGGTAAACTCCTCGAGGGGTGCTTTCGTGTGTTGCTGTACCTTGGCCCGTTGGCAGGCTAGGCAGGAGTTGGCCCAAGTACGCACATCCTTGCGAAGGCCGCGCCAGACGAAGCGGTTGGCTACCAATTTGATGGATGCGCGGGCGCCGGGGTGGGAGAGGTTGTGGAGAATGTCGAATACCTGGCGGCGCCAGGACGCTGGGACAACGGGCCGAGGTTGACATAGGGATATGTCGCACTTGACCATGACTGCGGTCGGGCCACAGGCGACGTCGGCCAGGCGTAGCCCTGGTAGGTTGGTGGGTGCGGAGAGCAGATCAGGGTCGGTGATCTGGTCTGCTGCGAGTTGAGCGTAGTCGACTGCCAGGTGTGCGGCGTGGATGGCGGGGCGGGAGAGGCAGTCGGCTACCAAATTGTCTCGGCCGGAGACGTGTTGGATGTCCGTGGTGAACTCGGACACTGCCGCGAGCTGGCGCTGCTGCCTGGCGGACCAGGGGTCGGTTGTCTTTGCCATTGCGAATGTCAGGGGCTTGTGGTCGACAAACGCAGTGAAGGGGTGGCCCTCAAGCAAAAACCGGAAATGGCGGACCGCCAGGAACAGCGCGAGGAGCTTGCGGTCGAAGGTGCTGTACTTGACCTCCGGGGGGCGTAGTTGACGGTTGAAGAAGGCAAGTGGTTACCAGGCGCCGTCAACCCACTGCTCATACACGGCGCCGACCGCGTGGTCGGAGGCGTCCGTGGTGAGCGCTACCCTGGCATTGGGCCGTGGGTGTGCGAGCAGGGTGGTGTTGGCGAGCGCGGTCTTGGTGGAGTCGAAGGCGGCGGACGCGTCTGCCGTCCATTCGACCGCCATCTTGCCGCTCCTGCCCCGGAGGGCTTCATACAGGGGCCTCATGAGGGATGCCGCTTTGGGGATGAAGCGGTTATAGAAATTCACCATCCCGAGGAACACCTGGAGGCCTTTGATGGTGGTGGGGCGGGGAAATTGTTGGACGGCCTGCACCTTGGTGGGCAGGGGAATGGCCCCAGCATGGGTCATGTGGTGGCCGAGGAAGTCGATCTTGTCCAGGCCGAACTGGCATTTGGCTGGGCTGAGGATGAGCCCGTGGTCGCTGAGGCGCCCGAACAGGATGCGAAGGTGTTCGAGGTGTTCCTGCTTGGAGGAACTGGCTACCAGGATGTCATCCAGGTAGACGAACAGGAACTTCAGGTCCCGAAGGACCAAGTCCATGAGCCGTTGGAATGCCTGGGCCGCGTTTTTGAGGCCGAAGGGCATCCGCAGGAACTCGAACAGGCCGAAGGGGGTGATTACGGCCGTCTTGGGGACGTCCGCGGGGTGAACGGGGACTTGGTGGTAGCCGCGCACCAGGTCGACCTTGGAAAAGACTGAGCGGCTGGCCAGTCTAGCCGAGAAGTCCTGAATGTGCGGCACGGGGTACCGATCAGGGGTGGTGGTGTCGTTGAGGCGGCGGTAATCCCCGCAGGGGCGCCAACCTCCGCCTGGTTTGGGGGCGATGTGGAGTGGGGAGGCCCAGGGACTGTTGGAGCGGTGGATGATGCCGAGCTGTTCCATGGTGGCAAACTCGGTCCGCGCGATCTCCAGTTTAGTCGGGTCCAGCCTGCGGGCGTGGGCGTACACTGGGGTGCCTGTGGTGGGGATGAAGTGTTCCACCCCGTGTTTGGCAGCCTCCGCGGAGAAGGTCGGATTGGTAAGGGCCGGGAATTCGGCCAGGAGTGCCGAGTAGTCATCCGTGGCCCAGGCGTGGCACTGTGACGCCATGTCGGCGGGTTGACGGGGGGCCATGGCGCCCAGGATGGGGGACATGGTGTTCATGTCCACGAGGCGGTGACGGGGGATGACTACCAGTAAGTCGTGGGTGCACAGGAAATCTGCGCCGATGAGAGGGGAGAGCACCTTGGCAGTGATGAACTCCCATCGTTAGCGGCCACCAGCGAGGTCGAGGGTGACTGTCAGGGTGCCATACGTACGGATTTCTGAGCCGTTAGCAGCAGCCAGCGCCGGTCCTCGTTCGCCCTTTTGGATGTCGAGGGAGGAGGCCGGGATGATGCTGTGCTGAGCCCCAGTGTCGCACAGGACCCGGCGGCCGGTTTTGTCATCCGTGATGAACAGCAGGGAGCCCGCGTGGCCCACGGCCATCGTGGGGGCTGGTACAGGGGTGGACTTGAAAGAGCAGGGAGGTGTGCACCGTTGTGCCCTGGCGCCGAACCGTGCGTGGTAGTAACAGTGGCCCGGGTTAGTGGGGAGTGAAGGCCCCGTGGGCCTGGTGGCAGGCCCTTGTGGCCGCGTGGTGGCCGGTGTGGGGCGCGCCCAGGCATTGGCTGCCAGGTCCGGAGTGACGTCGCGGCTGGAGTGAGCGGACAGCAGCTTGTCGGCTTCATCGGCCAGGGCTTCCAGGTTCGTGAGGCCGGACGCCACGATTGCTGGGCGAATGCTGAGAGGGAGCTGGCGGATGAACAGCGTGCGGAAGAGGGATCCGGGTGGGCTCTCGTCGGTGAGGGAGAGCATGTGGGAGAGGAGGTCTGACGGTGAGGCATCACCGAGGCCTGGAAGGTGGAGGAGGTGGCAGTTTCGCTGATATGCCGAGGCCGTAAATTTTTAAGGAGCGCTGTCTTGAGATGTGCGTACTTGCCTTCCTCTGGTGGGTTCTGCAGCGCTGTCCAAACCTTCGAAACTGTGGCGCTACCGAGTGATGTGATGAGGTAGTCGTACTTCGTCCTATCTGTGGTGATGTTTCGCAGCCGGAAGCAAGATTCAGCTTGGAGAAACCAGGCTTCGGGCTGGTTTTCCCAAAACTCCGGCAGTTTCACGGAAACTGCATTCGTGTCCGCCATTGCAGTGCTCGGAATACGTTCTGAGCGTCGGGGTCACCAATGTTGAGGCTGCCGCGAAACACGAAATAAGGCTGAATCCATGTGTGGAAAACAAGAGACTTTTTTAATACAACTGCATGGCACAAAATGGCTGAACAGACTGCTCCCAGAATTCTCTGGAAAAATCCTGAGGCCCCGCCCACTCCTGCCTTAAAGGTAAGGTGCCTTAAAGGGAAGGTGCATCGATATATTGTCCACGGACGGAAAAGTGTATAATGCCCGTTTAGGTGGCGATCCGCCACAATAACATGGTTATTAGCAGTAATGGAAGAAACATAGGTGTTGGGCCTTAGTTGGTCAAATTAAAGATACATAAAACAAAGTCGAAATCCTAACTTACAAACAGCAGATAGCCAGCCTGGAAACAAGGTCGTATATGACCGTCACGCTGCAGAATGTTATAACATCCGCAGGGAATTAAAACATAAGCAAATTCTAAGCATCTATCCAATTATTCTGATATTAGTCTGAAGAGACTTTTGTCTCAAGTTCTGATGCAATCATTTAAACACAGTATTATTCGCCTCACAATTTCATTCGCATAACCATATACATTTTAGATACCCTTAATTTCTAACAAGGGACAGGCGGTAGGTTTCACAGACGAGATGAGCTTGGAAAGGGCCTGTGGGGATCTATCGAAGTCCACATTTGTGTGTTTTCAAGCACAAATCACTGGATAACAATCAGGATAAGGAACTCTTGGTTGATTTTTATCCTACCTAGCCTGAGGCACTGAAGCCAGCTGTAGCACGTCTAGCCGCATGCTGATTGAGATTACCTAACTAAGCACAGACTGGGGATATGAACTTTGGACTTCCCTGGTTGGTATGGCTAAGTTCCACACTGAACCATCTAAAATAAATGAAAAGTGGCTTATTCTGAATGATCCAACAACATCATGCTGGAATAAGGAGACAAGATTAATTGAGTATTCAGTGAGGGATGAGTGATTTAAGAAACTGAGTATCTCCTCTATATTAACCTCTGATGGATAATTTACTGTTACCTTTATTAATAGGTGATGGAGATTTTTTTTTGTCAGTGCAAGTTATTTGAAATGGATTTTCAATTCAAGCATCCTCCCATTCCAGGTTATAACTTATGTATTACAGTGGGAATAAAGAAAGGGGCCAGACACCCAGTACTAGAACAAACTTAAAATAAATGGAAAGAGAACAAAGAGTGTAGGCTGGGATTTAAGGTTGGAGGCAGCTACAGAGATATGCAAGTGTGCTAGAGAAATTTTCAAGTGTGATGAGAAAGTGTGATTAAAAAAGGACGTGTGTAATTTATATAGATGGAAGCGGTTATGCTAAAAAAAACTTTAATGATAAAACTAACTTACAGTTACATGGTTCAATATTATGGTATTAAAGGTGAAAAGCAAAATTCCTAAGGTCCAGCAGAAGAACGACATAAACGTTCATCCAAAATAAATGCAAACATGGTTCATCTGGAACGACAGGCCAATGGCTGTAGAGTTGGATTTCTGCGACGATCGTATTACAGAAATGATTCCCATGTTTTAATGGAGCGAGGTTGTTGTGCGATGATTGTACAAGTCGTGCCAACTGTGACAATTGATCCTGTGAATCATCCCAAGGACTGAAAAGAATCTGTTTCTTTTTGAAACACAGCCACAATGCTGAATCTTCTTTTCTCTTTTTCAGCTTGGAAACACAATCTCTGCCGATCTTTTATGGATGCAGAGATTGCACATAGGGGGGCCATTGTTATCACAAAATAAGAGGAAGTTAGAATGGTTTAAAGTTGTCGAGGTGAAAGAACTTAAATGCTGAATGGAACGCCTGCCTTTCGAAGACAGTCCTATCATTCTTTTACGTTTGACCTTGCAAGGCCATTCTAACTTTGTTCTGACTAAGATTTCTAATATTTTCCAGGATTCAGTGCAGATTTCCCCAGAGGCCGGTATATACAGCATAGAGTGCATGGCAATGGTTTACCTCATCATCCAAAGGAGACAGCTGGAACTGTTTCCCAGTGATTAGGGGCCACACGTTGGGTTATGTGTTTGCAGCACTTTCTGCTAAAAAATGATTGAACAACAGTTTCAATCATGTGTCACAGACATATCTAAATAGAATGCGTATGCTTTCAATGGATTCAAGCATTTTAAACATTGGCCCAGATATTCCTGTCAAAATGACGGTGAGACTAATAGCGTTCGCCGTTATTTATGTACAAATGCGATAGTAGCTTCAGGCAAGGGGCATTTGCGCGGTTCAACTCAAATATCCAAAGGTCGCTGTCCGAGTTGGCGGAAACAGCATCTCGCTGTCTGCCTCACCATTGAAATGCATTGAATGGCGTGAAGTTGCTGTATTTGCGTGGTAGATACGAACTAAACTCGCCACAGAAAGTTAAGTCCTATCCATTCCAGTCTAAGTTCCCTTTAAATGACGTGATAAGTGTTAATTACTGCCAAACAACCTCTTGGCACTGAAAATTAAATATTACAGGTGCGGAATCTCATTCCTTCAGGTTTTAATTGTTGTTGGAGATTTAAAAAATGTCAAGTTAAAGAAGAAATTTCTCTTACTTTTCCCTTCGGTCTCTTTTTTTTTAATCTCTCTTAATCCAATTTTTCTTTCCCTCTCTTTATTTCTCTTTCTGTACCTGATTTGACATTGAATTCACCCACTCTAAATTACACTTCCTTCTCAGTCCCTGTGCTGTTAAAAAGAAAAAAAGACTTACATTTATATATTGCCTTTCATGACCACCGGATGTCTCAACGCGCTTTACAGCCAATGAAATACTTTTGGAGTGTAGTCGCTGTTGTAATGTGGGAAACGCGGCAGCCAATTTGCGCAAAGCAAGCTCCCACAAACAGCAATGACCAGATAATCAATTTCACAATCCTTCAATCTGATTGGTTAAGGAGAGAGACAGTGGCTTGCCCTGTTCACTCGGGTTCCAGATGCCCACTTTCCCTCGCTGTGGTGTTATCAGCTCGCACTTTCAGCAACTTGCCACACAAAAAAAATTAAAAACCTAAACGTCTAAGGGCAATTCTAACTCATAACAGATGCTGTTAGATGCCCTGCTACAGCAAAATCTGGCCCATTGTGTCTATTCAGTTGTGTGAGTGATATCTTTACTTCCTCATTTAGAAATCCAAAGCAACTTAATCAGATCATTACCTACTTGCTGAGTGGCATCTTACTTGTGTGTGTTAATTAGGGTGTGTCTGCACTCCATAATTCCTTCCAAAGGGCTTCAAATTATATCCCCGCCACCACTGAGTGAATCCACTGCCGAGTGGATTAAGAGAGGGGAAACACTCAAACTATCTGTTACAATGTTAACAGATATCTAGTGTACATTATGATATTGATGCAGAGATGCAGTTTCTGTGTTTATATACTGTGAAATATTGTAGATTCACTCATTGTAACTTTACCTGAGGAAGGGGCGACAGCTCCGAAAGCTTGTAATTTTAAATAAATCTGTTGGACTATAACCTGGTGTTGTGCGACTTCTCATTATGATATTAACAGAGGAGACAATACACATCTAGCCATTCATCCCAGATTAAAAGCAAAAAGAACTGGACGAGTTTCCCATGATGGCTCAGTTGGTAAAGGCACCTCCCAGTGTGGACTGAGGTCCCAGGTCCCAGCTCCGGTTTGTGCTTATTTAGCCTTCAGGAAAGAAGGAGACATAAAATTGGGGATAAAATAAAAAGTGAATGATTTACTCTTATGCCTCATCCAATGAGACGAGGAGTCATTTTCTGTTTTGTGTTCCTCTCAAGGGAGGTCTCACCGGGCAGTAGCGTGTCGTGGAAACTTGGGCTCGTGCTGCGTGTGATTTCCCGAGTATTCATTTCAATGATCGGAAAATCACGCACAGTCCTCCCTGGGTTTCTGATACTTGTTTCTGGCGGGCGAGGCTCCCTCCTGTTTATCCCTATCGTGCATTAATAGGTGGGCTCCACTCTGGAATCTGAGACACAGGGAACTATTTTCATCTGCTGACCACCTTGTTTATGCTGTACAATTAGGCGGTCGGCAGACGGATATTTTTTTTTAAAACCCTACCGCCCACTTGCTGCCCAAGGCCTGCCCATCTCGATTTTCAAGCGGGCCTCGAAATGGGTGGCCAGCACTCCCATCCAAAACAGGCAGGAGCCTTCTTAAAAACTTTAAATCGGGGGGTCCTCTGCCGTTTGTGGAGCCCAACGCAATGTTCCGGTATAAATGGGCGGAGCCAGTGCGCTGCCCACTGGTACTGGAGAGTAGCGCAGCTTAAGCAGTGGCCCTTAAAGGCCACTCTGGCAATATTGCAGGTAGGTTTTTTGAAAGTGATGTTTTGGGGCCAGGATCAGCGTGAATGCTGTGTCTTCTGGCTTAGCTCCGCGGAGGAGCCGCTGGACTTCCTGCCTGACCCGATCAGCGAGCTGCCCATCGGCATTCATTGAGCGCTGGCAGCTTGCCGAATTAGGCAGAGGAGGCCCAACGGTGAGAATGGTTCAGGCCTCTGGCTGACACCATCGGGAACATGGCTGCGGTCGCTCCAGCCAACATCCGCCTGATGCGCAGCGGTCCCGGAAATCGGCCCCATCGAATTGATCAGAAGATTCAATTATCACAGGCTTCAATCAGCTGTCTGATCTGCATTCCAGGACAGCCCAATCACTCAAACACTGACACATTAATAATGTCAATGAGACACGAGTCATTGGCTGTAATATCCCGCACAGAAAGATGGAAGGCACAGTATCCCAAATATCATGACAAAAAGTATTAAAAACTGCCGGGGCAATTGCAGAGTCTCTCAGGCTGATTCTCAGCGTGAAGCTCACTGTATCGGTGACTTTCTTTCCCTCACAATACTCATTCTCTCTCCTTGCTGTCTATGCTGACCTTTTCACCCTGTTCCCACTACATCTAGCTGTTCAGCCCTTGACACTGCCCGGCTGACGCAGCACTCACTCTTTCTCTCCATGTTTGGTTGCAATCTCAAAGGCCTTGATATTAACCACCCCCCACCCCAAGACTTGTGGACGAAGGTTGGTGGGGGATGGGGGGGGGGGCGGTTAAACTGTCAAATGCGCGAAATGCGGCCCTAACCGCGCATGCGCCCATTGCCGTTTTTTACAGCGGTGGATATCGCGGCATCTGAATATCCTGCTGTGGAGAGGCAGGTCCTTCATTAACATATTTAATGTGCAATTGGGAGCTCGATTTAAAATTCACTGCTGCTGCATGGGTTTCCCAGGGGTCGGGAAACCTGGCAGTGAAAGGGAGGCGGGAGCAGCTGGCTCCATTTTCTAGCACTCCGTGTGGGCCAGGAGGAGCAGGAGTGCTCCCTCCTGCTCCTTTAAGGAAGCCTTTGGCCTCTCCTCTGCCAATCGCAGCCTCTGTCTCCCCCTCCTGATCGCGAACTTCCAGCCCGATGACCTTTCTCTCACCCTGCCACGGTGTCCGAGCTCAACAACAACAACAACAACAACTTGTATTTATATCTTCTTCTTCTTAGGTAGTCCCTCAGAACCGAGGGTGACTTGCTTCCACACTAAAAATGAGTTCTCAGGTGACTGATGAGTCCAATGCGGGACCTACAGTCTCTGTCACAGGTGGGGCAGACGGTGGTTGAAGGGGCGGGTGGGTGGGGTGCTTGGGTTGACGTGCGCTCCTTCCGTTGTTTGCGCTTGGCTTCCGTTTGCTCCCGGCAAAGAGACTCGAGGTGTTCGGCGCCTTCCCGGATGCTTCTCCTCCACTTTGTGCGGTCTTGGGCCAGGGATTCCCAGGTGTCGGTGGGGATGTTGCACTTTTTCAAGGAGGCTTTGAGGGTGTCCTTGAAGCGTTTCCTCTGCCCACCTGGGGCTCTCTTGCCGTGTCGGAGCTCCGAGTAGAGCGCTTGTTTTGGGAGTCTTGTATCGGGCGTGCGGACGATGTGGCCTGTCCATCGGAGCTGATCGAGTGTGGTCAAAGCTTCGATGCTGGGGGTGTTGGCCTGAGCAAGAACTCTGACGTTGGTGCACCTATCTTGCCAATGGATTTGCAGGATCTTGCGGAGGCAGCGTTGGTGGTACCTCTCCAGTGCTTTGAGGTGCCTGCTGTACATGGTCCATGTCTCTGAAGCATACAGGAGGGCGGGTATCACTACTGCTCTGTAGACCATGAGCTTGGTGCTGGGTTTGAGGTCCTGATCTTCAAACACTCTCTTCCTCAGGCGAATGAAGGCTGCACTGGCAAACTGAAGGCGGTGTTGGACTTCGTCGTTGATGTCTGCCCTTGTTGACAGTAGGCTCCCGAGGTATGGAAAGTGGTCCACGTTGTCCAAGGCCTCGTCATGGATTTTGATAATCGGGGAGCAGTACTATGTGGTGGGGGTAGATTGGTAGAGGACCTTTGTCTTACGGATGTTTATTGTAAGGCCCATGCTCCCGTACGCTTGGTGAAGGTGTTGACGATGGTTTGGAGTTCGACCTCAGAGTGTGTGCAGACGCAAGCGTCGTCTGCATACTGTAATTCGATGACAATTCCGATTGCGGTAATTACAGAGGAGTCTGCCAACTGTCTGCCACAGGGAATGTCATCGCAAGAATCCTCCTCAATCGCCTTCTCCCAGTGGCTGAAGAGCTCCTCCCAGATTCGCAATGCGGATTCCGCCCACTAAGGGGCACAATGGACATGATCTTCACCGCGCGTCAACTACAAGAGAAATGCAGGGAACAGCACCAACCGCTGTACATGGCCTTCTTTGACCTCACAAAGGCCTTCGACACCGTCAGCCGTGAGGGATTATGGAGTGTCCTCCTCAAATTTAGCTGCCCTCAAAAGTTTGTCACCATCCTCCGCCTGCTTCACGATGACATGCAAGCTGTGATCCTGACCAATGGATCCACCACAGACCAAATTCACGTACGGACCGGGGTCAAGCAAGGCTGTGTCATCACACCAACGCTCTTCTCGATCTTCCTGGCTACAATGCTCCAATTCACCCTCAGTAAGCTCCCAGCTGGAGTGGAGCTAATCTATAGAACAAACGGAAAACTGATCAACCTCCGTCGCCTCCAGGCCAGATCCAAGGTCGTCCCATCCTCTGTCATCGAATAACAATATTTATATAGCGCCTTTAACGTAGTAAAACATCCCAAGGTGCTGCAGAGGGGTATTTTAAGACAGAAAATTTGACACCGATCCACATTAGGATAAATTAGGGCAGGTAACCAAAAGCTTGGTCAAAGAGGTAGGTTTTGAAGGAGGAGCGCCTTAAAGGAGGAAAGAGAGGTAGTGAGGTGGACAGGTTAGGCAGGGAATTCCAGAGCTTAGGGCCTAGGCAACAGAAGGCACGGCCACCAATGGTTGAACGATTATAATCAGGGATGCTCAAGAGGGCAAAATTAGAGGAGCACAGATATCTTGGGGGTCGTGGGGCTGAAGGAGATTACAGAGATAGGAAGGGGCGAGGAAAACGAGGATGAGAATTTTGAAATCGAGGCGTTGCTTAACCGGGAGCCAATGTAGGTCAGCGAGCACAGGGGTGATGGGCGAAAGGGACTTGGTGCGAGTTAGGACACGGGCAGCTGAGTTTTGGATGACCTCAAGTTTACATAGGAGGAATGTGGGAGGCCAGCCAGGAGTGCATTGGAATAGTCAAGTCTAGAGGTAACAAAATTTTTGCTCCTCCAGAACTGTATGTCGGACAAGCAGTCTGACAATTTAGACACCGTGGATGGTTCGAGAGAAGAAGTAGTGAGGTAGAGCTGGGTGTTGTCAGCGTACATCTCTCCCGCACCAGCCCGCCCCCCGTCCCCACCTCAGCCGCGATGTCTGATCTTCCCCTCCACGCCCTGATGGCCGACCTTTCCCCCTCCCAATCGATGGGGACCGTCCCCAAGGGTCCCCGGTTGCGATCTCCTGCCGCTGGCTTTCCCTCCTGGCGGCCGGCCAGGCTGTCCTTTTGGCCGGATGCTGGGTGAGAAAAAAATGTAACAAATGATAATGAGGTACTGTTAAGTTCGGCAGGACTTGCGCTCCCCTCTTTGGCTGTTTCCAGTGTCCCGCGCACCCTCCCCGCCTCCCCATAAATATCGAGGCCAAAATGTTATTCATCCTCAGTGACCAGATACGTCTCAAGGTGCCAAATCAAATTAACATCCAGGACTGTTTATGAAAAATTCTGCTATTTGAGCAGCAAGTCACACTACACATGTAGTGCAGAAATTTGAGAGATTTGTCACTGAACATTACACACAGCAAATTGCTTGAACTACAAATTACGTCATGTCAGGTGAAACCATGTTGAAAGATTGTTCTATTTTTGCCCAGTAAATATTAATATAACTGGGATGTTATTTACAGGATTCACATTATATAACATTATTAAACAGATAATAACTATTCGAAAAATACACGAGTGTCCATAGCTGGACCAAAAATTACTTGAAACTTGAAACATTTTACATGTTCCAATGTTGCAATACGAAAGAGTATTCAATTTATTATTTAAAACCACAGTGTTATACATTTTGTACATAGGATTGTGATAGGGGGAAAGAATCCAGAATGGTCAGTCACTGCTAAAAGCAAAACAAATTGAACTAAGGTGTGAACAGGTGTTCCCCACCCCCCCTGGAGCCGAGACTGAATAGAGGATTAAAGTGATAATAGCATTAGCAACAGTGCTTATGTGTGGAAAGATCTTCCACATTACAGATTAAATGTTACTAATTCATGAATATTTTGTTGGGATAGAAGTGACATCTGGGCTATGCAGTAACAATTGTGGTTTTAGACTCAAAATAGTTCCTTTTTCGTTATAAGTTATTCTAAGAACATAAGAATTAGGAGCAGGAGTAGGCCATACAGCCCCTCAAGCCTGCTCCGCCATTCAATAAGATCATGACTGATCATCCACCTCAACTCCACTTTCCCGCCCGATCCCCATATCCCTTGACTCCCCTAGAGTCCAAAAATCTATCTATCTCAGCCTTGAATACACTCAAAGACTCAGCATTCACAGCCCTTTGGGGCAGAGAATTCCAAAGACTCACAACCCTCTGAGTGAAGAAATTCCTCCTCATCTCCGGTCTTAAATGGCCGACCCCTTATCCTGAGACTATGCCCCCTAGTTCTAGATACTCCAGCCAGGGGAAACAACCTCTCAGCATCTACCCTGTTCTCTATTTTCCCCCTTTATTACTTGACAATCTCACACACTAAGAGGCCATGAGGATTGCTAGTGTGGAGAAGGAAAGAGAGAGAGAAAGAAAGGAAGAAAGGAAGAAAGACTGACCGACTGACTTGCATTTATATAGCACCTTTCATGACCTCAAGACGTCCCAAAGCGCTTTACAACCAATGAAGTACTTTTGAAGTGTAGTCATTGTTGTAATATAGGAAGCACAGCAGTCAATTTGCGCACAGCAAGGTTCCACAAACAGCAATGTGATAATGACCAGATAATCTGTTTTAGTTGAGGAATAAATATTGGCCAGAGGACTCCCCTGCTCTTCCTTCAAATAGTGTCATGGGATCTTTTACGTCCACCTGAGAGGGCAGATGGGGGTGTCGGTTTAAGATGAGAATATGTTATTGCCTGACCCAGCTGGGGATCCTAGTGTGCCGCTACGCACGATTATTTTTGCCTTCAGTTCAGCTTGGATCAGTGGGTAGCAGTCTTGTCTCTGAGTCAGAAAGCTCTAGGTTCAGTCACCTTAAAGAACGGGCCTTGGACTTAGGTCTATATTCAGTGCTGCTTTTGAGTTGTAATTTTTTTGGGGGGTTGTCAGTTTTTATGGGGTTATGCCAGTTAGTTTGAAGCTGTTCATTAGCTTTTGTGAGTTTTCTAGGTTGGCATGTAGGACTGTGGTTACAGTGTTTGGTATGCCCAGTCTCAGATGGAATGAAAGCTAATTATCTTGCGGAATTCCCTCATCAAACTCCTACAACAACAACTTCAACAACTTGCATTTATATAGCGCCTTTAACGTAGTAAAACGTCCCAAGGCGCTGCACAGGAGTATTTTAAGACAAAAAATTTGACACCGAGCCACATAAAGATAAACTAGGGCAGGTGACCAAAAGCTTGGTCAAAGAGGTAGGTTTTAAGGAGCGTATTAAAGGAGGAAAGAGAGGAAAGAATGAGAGGGGATCTCATCGAAACATATAAAATTCTGACAGGTCTGGACAAACTAGATGCAGGAAGAATGTTCCCGATGGTCGAAGAGTCGAGAACCAGGGGTCATAATCTAAGGATAAGGGGTAAGCCATTTAGGACAGAAATTAGGAAGAATTTCTTCACCCAGAGAGTGGTGAACCTGTGGAATTCTCTACCACAGAAGGCAGTTGAGGCCAAGTCATTAAATATATTCAAGAATGAGTTAGATATATTTCTTAAAGCTAAAGATATCAAGGGATATGGGGAGAAGGCAGGTACAGGGTACTGAGTTTGGATGATCAGCCATGATCTCATCGAATGGCGGAGCAGGCTCGAGGGGCCGAATGGCCTCCTCCTGCTCCTATCTTCTATGTTTCTATGTTTCTATGTTAGTGAGGTGGAGAGGTTTAGGGAGGGAATTCCAGAGCTTAGGGCCTAGGCAACTGAAGGCACGGCCACCAATGGTTGAGCGATTATAATCAGGGATGCTCAAGAGGGCAGAATTAGAGGAGCGCAGATATCTCGGGGGGTTGTGGGGCTGGAGGAGATTACAGAGATACGGAGGGATTTGAAAACAAGGATGTGAATTTTGAAATCAAGGCGCTGCTTAACCGGGAGCCAATGTAGGTCAGCGAGCACAGGGGTGATGGGCGAACGGGACTTGGTGCGGGTTAGGACATGGGCAGCTGAGTTTTGGATGACCTAGGCTTTAAAGACCTATGGCCTAAGTGGACAGAATGACTATTTGCCTTCTGAGCATACATATTAGAAAAAGTTATAACTAAGGTATTAAAAAGTCAGATATAGTCAAAATAAAGTGCCCTAAAGTGGGCCAAATTCAGCTATTCATGACTGGCATTGGAATAGTGTCATCAGTTCATTAGTTTATCATAGAAATGTATAAGAGGTTATAAACTCACTTCACCAGGCTACAAAATCAACTTAACAGGTTACAAAATTAGGTAGCTGGATTACAAAATTTGTATCACCATTCATCCCCAGGATATAACTTTTTACCATCAAAGTCTCACTTGCTTTTGAAACAAATTTTGATTTAGTAACTGAGCAACACTGCATTTTTCATGGCCATACTTTTTCTGCAGATGCAAAAAGCACTTAGAAATATTTGTATGGCCATATCATTAAAATGAATAATAGGTAAGATAAATTCTACTTGTAGCTAGTACTATTAGTACAACTGAAAGTCATCTGACCACGTAAGATGGTTTAAAAATGCAAGCACATTTTTCAGGGTGGACCCTCTCTTTTTAATGAATTGTCTTCTCTTCTGCTTTCTTGGGTCTCTTTCTTCAAGGCACTACTTCCAAGTGAAATGGAAAGAAGGAATATGGGTGGGAATTTCTTTCCGGGCCTTCACCAGTTCCACACTACAATCAGCCACTAGAAGATGCAAGAGAGGAACCCAGGATAGCTCTCTGATTTCTCCTGTGTTTGGGGTCGTCCAGTTGCAACATGCACAGCCAGCGTCCTTTCACTCTTGGGATTTGCGTTCAGCTGCAGAGCTCAGTGTTTTGGGGTCCTAGTGTGATGTGCCACCTTTTTTTTGACAAAACTTGTTTTATGGTCATCGGTGCCAGCACTGGGGAATGGAACACATTTTTACTTTCTGCATCCACTGTCAGCTCAGGCATAGCACGGCCAGACACAGAGCAAACCTCCACGTACACTATTCTCAACAATGTGATTTAACCTTAGCACCAGAACACAAGTGTGAATATTTTTCCTTTTCCCACACCAGCCACATGACTAACATAGTGCTGGTTGTGTCAAACTGTGTGCAGTATAGTGTTGTGCGCCTACAGTTACTAACAACTGCCGGGAACAGGATTGGGACTACCCAAATCCATTTTATAGCCAGCAACTTTTTATGCCATCAGTTTATGAAGGATTCAAGCTCAAATCCCAAAGATGAAATGACAATGTTCTAACTCCCTGCACCATCCAAATTTTTCCAAAAGTTTCATATTTAAAAAAAAACTTTTTATTCTTCTAAGTATTTTCTCTCTTAAAACAAATATGAGAAGTCGCACAACACCAGGTTATAGTCCAACAGATTTATTTAAAATTACAAGCTTTCAGAGCTATCGATCGCCCCTTCTTCAGGTAAAGTTACAATGAGTGAATCTACAAAAGTTCACAGAATATAAACACAGATACTGCAGAGATGCAATCTTTCCTTACATCAAAGACACACCAAGATCACAGCCAAGACAATGAGATGTGTCCCAGGGGGTCCAACGTGTCAAATCCTGCTGTCTGCAGCAGATCTCTCTCCATATCCCTTCCTCTCTCCGTCTTTTTTGGGGTTTGTTTTTTGTGTTTGTTTTTTTTGTGTTTGTTTTTTAAAAACTGGAAAGACAGACAACGATGTCAAGTCACGTTCTGTAGCGTGACATGAACCCGATATCCCTATTGAGGCCGTCCTCATGAGTGCGGAACTTGGCTATCAGTTTCTGCTCAATGATTTTGCGTTGTCGTGTGTCTCGAAGGCCGCCTTGGAGAACGCTAACCCGCAGATCCGAGGCTGAATGCCCTTGACTGCTGAAGTGTTCCCCGACTGGGAGGCAACGATCCTGCCTGGCGATTGTTGCGCGGTGTCCGTTCATACATTGTCTCAGTGTCTGCATGGTCTTGCCGATGTACCATGCTCTGGGGCATCCTTTCCTGCAACGTATAGTAATAGTAAACAAATAGTAATATGAGACAAAGATGATCCAGCACTGAAACAATAATTAACAAGCATTTACATTAAAATCCAGTCATTAAAGGCACTAAAAGTTTCTGAATAATTGAAATGTTGATTGCAGAGCATACACATAAAGAAAGACTTGTATTTATATGGCACCTTTTATGGCGACCAGACATCCCAAAGCGCTTTACAGCCAATGAAGTACTTTTTGAAGTGCAATCACTGTTGTAATGTCGGAAACGTGGCAGCCAATTTGTGCACAGCAAGCTCCCACAAACAGCAATGTGATAATGACCAGATAATCTGTTTTAGTGATGTTGATTGAGGGATAAATATTGGTCAGGACACCAAAGATAACTCCCCCACTCTTCTTCGAAATAGTGCCATGGGATCTTTTACATCCACCTGAGAGAGCAGACGGGGCCTCAGTTTAACATCTCATCTGAAAGACGACACCTCCGACAGTGCAGCACTCCCTCAGTACTGCACTGGAGTGTCAGCCTAGATTTTTGTGCTCAAGGGTCTGGAGTGGGACTTGAACCCACAAATCTTCTGACTCAGAGGTGAGAGTGCTACCCACTGGGCCACAGCTGACACATAGTACAGTGTTTACTCAAAACCAGAAGTGATGTTTGGGATGGGACGTTGCACATTCCCTCCACCCCCATCACTGCCCCCAGCACCCCCATCCTGTGGCAATCCTCTACCTCACATTGCTGTCGGGTTTACTTAATAGGTCTATGATTCCTTTCTGCTGGATTAGCTATAGGTTTTTCGATATATAATAAACTAATGAATTAGCTGCCTTAATTTCTGCATATTGCCATCTAATTATTACTTCCTATTCATTAAGTCTATGACACAAAGCAATAATCGACACTCTTTCAAACTGTATTTTGAGCCGTCCTGTCATGTTTTATATAACTTTGAATGGTTGCCTTGTTGAAGTTATGTGCTGTCTACTGTGAGCACTAGAGGGCGCTCACATGCAAGTCATTACATCTGAAATTATGCCCAATGGCGACTCCTTCACCACAATTTGTAATTGTTTTCTTTTTGGATTTTGAAAAATTACTTCAATTATGGATTCATCATATTCTGGGAAAATCCAATGAAGGCATTAAGAAGACAACTGCTCATATGCGCACTAACACACTACACATTTTTAGTAGCCAAATGGTTAGCTCAGAACTGTTCTCATTTACTCGGTAGAGACCTATTGCTCTTAACATTAGGTAAAATCAGGAATGCTGCTGGTTAATAGATCAAAAGAACACACACACACACTGTAAAGCTGCACATCTCCGTATGGTGTCTATCGAATATGATTGTAAAGTACAAACAAGCACTTTTCCAAAGTAACGTATAGTTCAAGAAGATACAGCTCAGACATTATGTATTTTACATTAAAGGTCTGTTGATATCTTTTGGACTTACTGTTACTTTACTCGAGGTTAGCAACAGTCACACTGAAAACTGAAAGCTCTTATTGAAGGGATTTTTATAATTGTATTTAAATAATAGATTTAAACCACTGTAATGTTGATTACATTGATATTGTTTTTAACATTTAGTTGCTATTGCGAGAGACTGAGCATTCAGTCCAGATAAACTTGAACAGGATCAAAGCAGAATTCTAATATATTATTCCAATTGTACCCAAATCCTAATCCAGATGCAATGCATTCCTGACCAAAGAATTAAATCTCTAGATCTTTAATAATTCGCTATAACTGTTTATTACAATCAGCTGGATTCTTTAGAATATCACCAATTTATTTTCCTTCACTTGTCTTTGTTTTTTTTTGGCCCTATTTTGAATTATTTTCTCTCTCCTTTTTGGCTCCATCAGTCACAGGTACCAGCCAGAAATTGCCAGGGACCAGTGTCCCAGCACTTTGCCAATGCTCATCTTCAACTTGCCTTTAAGCAGCATGCAGTGCTTTGGGATGCAGTTTGTTTCCCACCATGGTGTCATTATACAGCTTGGACATGACTGACAGCGGCCTAGAAATCTGTCTCGGGCGGTGGCGCAAAACGGGCGGTGTCGGATCGGCCGCCCGTTACACTCAGCGCCGGATATTTAGTTGCATTGGCTGCGGTGGAACTGAATATCCGACGCTGCGGAAAACGGGCGGCCGATTCGATACCGCCCGTTTTGCGTCACCGCCCGTGACAAATTTCTAGGCCACGGTATTTACTGGTTAAACTGTTATTGTTTAGTGTGTTTAACAAATATTATGGTGCGGCTAAAAACGATCTTCTACTATATACTTTATTTAGAATTATTGGAGAACAGGGGCTCGATTTTTATAGCCCTGAGGAGGCGGGTTTGGAGCTGCAAAAATTGGAAAAAATGGCTTCAAACACTCAACCCGCCTCCATCCCGCCCCCACACGATTTTCGTGAGTGTCGGGTCAGCTGCTCCCAAACTGACCCGACTCCAACCGGTGGGACAGGTAGTTAAGGCAGTTAAGAGCCTGTTAACTGCCTTGATAATCCTATTTTGATAGAGGTTTCCCATTTTCGTGTCTCTGGCTCCTGTTTCCCGTCTTGTCAGAAACAGTCCTGCTGCAAGGAGACGAGTTGGTGGAGGACATGATCTGTAGTCATTATTGGTGCAGAACTTTAAAAGCGCTCCTGTAACATGGCTGTCCTTCAAATGCAACAACTTTGTTGTTGGAGGTTTGGGATAAGATTTTGCAAATCTACTGACCTTGTGACTGGTCAAGCTGACACACATCTGCTGTTTGAAGTGATTGGAATAATTTCAGGCCACTTTGAGTGTGTGCTTGCAAGCTTCTTGCCTCAACTGAAATCTATAACAACGGGATGGGAACCATTTACATCCTCTCATCCTGGTTGTCAGATTCGGAGGAAGAGCAGCCGCGGCTTAGTGCTGCCGGATGAACAAGTGGCTCAGCACACAGCCTCCTCGGAGGAAGACGAAGAGGAAGATGAAGAGGACGAGGAGGAGGATGAGTAGGAGGACGGAGAGTGATGCCTTGCGGGGCTGGATGTGGCGAATCCATCAGCAGGCGACCACATTGATGGCGGTCAGGCAAGGGATGCACTCAGCCATGCCAGACTCGTGTAAGCTAACGCTTCAACCACAGGTGGCTGGCACATGGAGATGAATATAAGTCCAACAGTCTCAAACTCCAGACATCATCTGTCCAATAAACGGTGGTTTGCGCTCAGTGTCACCACCATCATTCTACATGGAAATCGCCCTGAGCTCTCACCCTTGAACTTCCACTTCCCAGAACACAGAGGCCACACTTTAGGTGATCTCAGCAGATCATTAAACCTTTTTTGACACTAAACCCATGTGCGTCTGCACACAGATCTCGAGCTCACCTCCTCAGCAATTTGCAGCCAAGCTGCCTTGGTTTGCTGAGGAGGCCTCCTCCTTCCGTTTCCAGGGAAGAGGAGCTCCTGACGTCCTCTAACTCCCTCAACAAGAGCATGGAGGGAGCCCTCATTGAACCTGGGTGCAGCCTTAGGTTTTGAGGCTGCCATTCCTGCAGCTCCCAGCACCTTTAAGAGAAAAAAGCATTAATATTACTAAACAAATGATTGGAACGCATCTGGCATCTTTTTCATTTCATAGTCAGATAATAAAGTCATATGTCAAAAAATCATGAATCTCTTTCTGGAATACTATGACCAGCAATACCATTCCTTAAATTTTGCTCAGAACAGACGCTGTCAACTCCCCTTTCTAGATAATAAAGCACCAAGCCATCCCAATGACATTTGTATGCAAAGGGGACGTGGCCCCTTTAAATTTTCAAACAAACAATGCGTCATCAGACGCGAGAAACTGACATCCTGCAAACAATTGCCCGGAGGGACCCGACCCGCCCGGAGGGACCCGACCCGCCCGGAGGGACCCGACCCGCACGTCGGCCGTAACGAGTCCAATGAAGCCAAAATCGGAAGGGCTGGGAGGCGGCAGCAGGGTGCGGGTCTGAAAGCTGCAGAGCAGCGGGCCCGTCCTCAACCCGCCTCCGTTATTAAAATCGAGCCCTAAGTGTTCTATCAAGGTTCCTTTGTTTATTAAAGCTGTCCATCTTTGGTGTCCAAACATTAGCTAATGTGCTGATAAAATAAAAATTACAGCTTTAAATATTCCAATTCTAATAATTATGGTGACTTGTTTATTTAAAGTAGTTTCTGTTTATTCTTCACTCTAGTAGTGATAGAGACATGAGATTATTTAAGATTACAGTTCAAGAAACAATTTTAGCCAAAATAAAACTCTTGCCACTAGACTGTTGATGTGTGGCCTAAAAGGAACTTTTTAGAGGGAGATCACAGAATCATAGAATAGCACAGCACAGAAGGAGGCCATTCGGCCCATCGAGTCTGCGCCAGCTCTTTCGAAGAGCAATCCAGTTAGTCCCACTCCCCCGCTCTTTCCCCATATCTCTGCAATTTTTTCTCCTTCAAGTATTTATCCAATTCCCTTTCGAAGGCTACTATTGAATCTGCCTCCACCATCCTATCAGGCAGTGCATTCCAAATCCTAACCACTCGCTGCGTAAAAATGTTTTTCCTCATGTCACCTTTGGTTCTTTTGCCAATCACCTTAAATCTGTGTCCTCTGGTTATCGACCCTTCAGCCATTGGAAACAGTTTCTCTTTATTTACTCTATCTACATCCTTCATGATTTTAAACACCTCTGTCAAATCTCCTCTTAGCCTTCTCTGCTCCAAGGAGAACAAACCCAGCTTCTCTAGTCTATCCACGTAACTGTATTTCCTCATCCCTGGAACCAGAATGTCCACATATTCTTGGGTACAAAGAATAAAAGAGGAGCATCACTGCTTTGGGAATGAAGACCAGCTACTGAAAGTACAACAATTTCATCATGATACCATCATTGGCCAGCAATACAATGATGTTTTTGTAACACAGTGGCGCTTTTCTAATGAATTTCATTGATGCAATTCGATGCAAGTGGGGCCGATTTTTAACTCCTTCTGCCTGGTATAAAGGGACGGTAGCCGCTTGAAAATGGTGTTGGTTCACTTACCGCCCTTTTTACGCTGCATACTTGGGTAGGGTCCTGAGCTGGGTGGCTGGAGCGCTCACCTGTTCAGGTGAAAGGCTACTCATGATATGCTAACCAGGGTCCTATAACGCATTAATTGCAGTTTCGAGGTACAAATGGGTGGAGTCTGCGCCGCGCATGATCTGCCCATATATACCGGGCGCCGAGTGGCCTGACTGGTGGTCCTTTAAAGGGACCGTTGGAGGCCGCTCAGAAAACATGCCTGGAAATTTAAATTTACATTTTTTGGGCGGACCCAAGAGGAATCTGGAGTGCTCCTCTTTGGCTCACAGAAAACCCGGGGCAGGTGCCGGTCATCTGTGGCCCCCCCACCCCACCCCCACCCTCCCCTGGTTGTTTCCCCCACTGAGGCTCAGACTGTTGGCCAGCTCAGCTGGGATCCAGCTGATTTCCTGCCCGCCCTCCCAGAACCGGCGAGCTGCAGCACCGCGCCCATTTGGCGCCCACAGCTTGCCGCCAGAATGTAAATCAAGCCCCAGCTTGGGCTTCACACGGGCAAGGGCAGCGGGCGCACTCTGCCCACCCGCTTTCTGCCGGTAGTTGAAATCGGCCCTACTATGTCATACATAGTCGGTGGGGCGGAGTGTGGGGAAGCTTACTAAACACCCTTTAACGGTGCGATTGCCTCTTTAATAACAGTACGGTTAACTCTCAAGAAAGCAATGTGCTGGTCAACCCTGATATCAGAGAATTCCTTCATGAGCATCCAAGCAGCCATGTATGAGATTTTGAGAGCTGGCACATTGCGAGGAGACATGGTTCAGTTCTAACATCATTTTACATCTTAAACTGTCAATGGACTGTAGAACTCGAGGGAGGCAGGAAAATTTCCTCTACCTGCTTCATGTAAATCAATCGTAAACCCGCTCTTTAGAAAAGGGTTTGAGTTTCACTACATATAGCGCACAGAGGAAATCTTCCCTCCTGGTGGTTTAGCCCGTGGTTTTATGGTGTGCCCATTGTGAGTTTTCATCATTTCTGACCCATACCAGGAAACAAAAATGCAGATACTCTGAACAGCATGTATAAAAACTGTGTCAAATACCTTACTGTATTTGAAGTCTGAATTCTTTTGGATATTGTGAAAAACGTTTCATAGCAATAATGCTACATTTCATTCCTTATATAGTTATATAGTGGAAGAAGAACTTGCATTATTACAGCACCTTATCATGCTGTCAGATGGCCCAAAATGTGTCGTAACCAATGAATTATGTTTGAAGTACAGTTACTGGTATATAGGCAAATGTGGCAGCCAAGTTTGACATAGCAATGTCCCACTAATAGGAAATGAGAGGAATCACCAGTTAAGCTATTTTTTTTTGTAATGTTGGTAGAGTGAGGATTGCGGACCAGGACACCTGGAGAACTCCCTGCTTTCCTTCAAATAGTGCGATGGAATTTTTAATGTCACCTGAACAGGCAGGCAGTTCAACATCTCATCTGGAAGACGGCACCTCTGACAGTGCAGCACTCCTTCAATACTGCAGTGAGGTATCAGCCTGGATTAGGTACTCAAGTCTTGGAGTGGTGTTTGAACCCACAACGCCCTTGACTCAGAGGCAAGGGTGCTACCAACTGAGGCAAGCTGAAACTTAGTTTTAAAAAATCCATTATCAAGATAAAAGGCACTTAGAGATAAAAAAAAGGGAAAATAAAACTGCAGATGCTGAAAATTTGAAATAAAAACGGAAAATGTTGGAAGTACAATCAGTAAACACCTGAAAAGAGAAGTGATAGGTTAACGTCTCAGGTAGAGGGCTCTGATGAAAAATTGTCCTGTCTTTTCTCTTTTTGGAAGCTATTGGATCGCCAACGTTTGCTGTTTTTAGTTAACTAACATCATACCGCTGTCATAGATCTGGGTACAATTCATGCACTGTGTCTCTTGAATTGGAGAGCCACACCGTTACTATAGCGCCTCAGTTTAGCTGTGTGAGCACTGCCGTGTTCACACTTTTAAAAGCCACCTAGTGTCGGCATTCGAGCACTTTATAATGTATTTTCAACCGGGTCTGGCTCATCTGCCATTTGAAAGTCCAGAGTCGTTTAGATAGGAACATAGGAACAGGAGTAGGCCATTCAGCCCCTCGAGCCTGTTCCGCCATTCAATGAGATCAAGGTTGATCTGTATCCTAATTCCATCCACCCGCCTTGGCTCCATAACCCATTATACCCTTGTCTAGCAAACACCTAGCGATCTCCGATTTAAAATCATTAATTCAGCTAGCATCTACTGCTTTTTGTGGGAAAGAGTTCCAGACTTCTACCACCCTTTGTGTGAAGAAGTGTTTCCTAACTTCTCTCTTGAATGGCCCGGCTCTGATTTTAAGGTTATGTCCCCTTGTCCTAGACTCCCCCACCAGCGTAAAAAGTTTCTCTCTATCTACCCACTAATTCCTTTCAAAATCCTAAAAACTTCAATAATGTCTCAGACGCAGTCTTACCAAGCATTTCAGAATTTCCATTGATTCGTAGGACAGTGTTTTACCCATTGGGCCAAATCATGACTTTATAACACAGTTGGGAAATTACAATATAGTCAACTCATTATTAGATCATAGCGATGGTAAGTTGATGACATAATACAGTTGAAACTTGATCAATATGCAACTAGGCTGCCAGGAAATGTTATGCTTGGATGAGCATTTCTGTGGACCATTCATTGAGATATTGATCGTTTGTGATGTTTGTAACTAATCACAGTTAATGATCTAGTTGCAACTGAATCTATTTTTAAACATATTCCACGCGGCCAATTGCCCTGATGATGCACGGCTGAGCCGGGACTTCTGCCCACCATTCTGCTCGAGCGCTGACCCCACTGTCAATCACAGGCCAGCTCATTTGCATACCGGTGAAGTGTAACTCCCGTGTACCGCGGGCTTGCTGCGCTGGGAGGGGCCTTCGAAATTTAAAGTGCAGCCCTTAAAAAGTCTACAATGGCCGAAAATTTCAGTCGCCTGCTTGGGGGAGCAGCGGGTAAATATTAAACTTGCTGCGAGGCTTTGGCTGGCTCTCAGGTAGCTGCAATGGATGGCTCAGGTGAGATTTCGTGCCACTATTAAAGAATGTCTTCAATAGGAGGACCTCCAGATGGTTATTTACTGCTACAATGCGCTACTGAGCCAGGACTTCCACCCGCTGATGCTGCTGTAAAGAAGGGAACAGGGAATTGGAAGGAGACAGGAAAGAAGAGTAGATTATGTAGATTATTCTGGCCTTCAGACATTCTGGTTGTAATGCAGCAAAAGAGAGAAAGGCCTCAAAATTTGTTGGCGCTGCTCCTGTTTATCAGGTGGCAAATAGAGTCATAGAGTCATAACGGCACAGAAGGAGGCCATTCAGCCCATCGAGTCCGTGCCGGCTCTCTGTAGAGCAATCCAGTCAGTCCCATTCCCCCGCTCTATCCCCGTAGCCCTGGAAGTTTATTTCCCTCAAGTGCCTATCCAGTCTCCCCTTGAAAACATTGAGTGTCTCCGCTTCCACCACTTCCGTTGGCAGCGAATTCCAGCTCACCACTCGCTGCGCAAAAAAGATTTTCCTCACATCCCCCCTGTATCTCTTTCCCAAAACCTTGAATCGGTGTCCCCTAGTCCTTGTACCATCAACTAGTGAGAACAGCCTTTCCCCGTCTAGCCTATCTAAACCCGTCATAATCTTGTACACCTCTATCAAATCAGATAACAAATCCAGCTTCTCCGACCTGTCCTTGGAGCTAAGATCCCCCATCCCCGGAACCATTCTAGTAAATCTCCTCTGCACCCTCTCAAGGGCCTTCATATCCTTCCTAAAATGTGAGGGTTAGGTTGATTTGGCTATGATAAATTGACCCTTAGTGTTAGGGGGGGATTAAATATGTGGGGTTATGGGGATAGGATGGGATATGTTAGGGGGAATTAAATACGTGGGGTTACGGGGTAGGGTGGGATATGTGTACTGTGGGGATTAAAGCAGGGACAGGGTACTGGATTTGGATGATCAGCCATGATCGTATTGAATGGTGGAGCAGGCTCGACGGGCCGAATGGCCTACTCCTGCTCCTAGATTCTATGTTTCTATGTTTCTATGTAAAGTGCGGTGACCAGAACTGGACGCAATACTGCATGGGTGCATAAGCATCCTATATGGCGGGGGGCATGCGCGGCACATTCTGGGCCAGAAGTGTGCTGCCCGTCATATTGGATCCAGCTGCTTGTCCAGGGCGTACTGGGTGTATGTTAAACACTGATTAAAATATTTACATAAGGGTCCTACTCTTATTGTAGAACCCTTTTGTGAAATTGGGCTGCCCCAGCACCTGACTTGCCACGCGATAAACTCGTTCAGAAACCCATCGCGTGAACAGGCAAGAATGACCCTTCAGTGGTGTTATTTAAAGGGCTCTTTGTCCTTTTAGGCTGCTGGTTTACTTCTGGGGCGTATTTTTTGGCCTGTTTTCTGACCCATAAAACTGAATTCTGAGAATGAGTCTGCACTGAGGAGCAATGTCTGAGGTGCCTTCGCTTCATGAAGGAGGTTCCTCCAGGTAGAAGTGCTCCCTGAAGACCCGCTGTGGGTATGGCCCCCTCGATGGACCAGCTCCCTCACCACCCCCATTCCCTCCCCCTTCTCCATCCCCTCCCACCTCACTTTCCTTATCCTCTATCCCTCCACCCGCACTCCCTTTTCTCCCTCCCTTTGTCCTTCTTTTCATCAATTTAAGATGAAAAACCAGCACTTTGTATTGTAAGTTTTAAGTTGGGAGACTGGTTCATGTTGTGTTTACAAATGCTCATTATGCTTACCCTCACATTTTGCTTTATACTAGTTCCCATCCCCTCCCTACGTCTTTGCTTTCCTAAGCCACCATTCCCTAAACCTTCGCTTTTTCTGACCCACCCCCACTTCTCTCCTCACCCACCCTTCTCCCTCCAGCATCTGCTCTTCACTGCTTTACTGTGAAACCAGCTGTTTGTATTTAAAACTGTTTCTTGTCGGCTGCGGCCGAAGCACTGCAGGCGAAGTCCCGTTCAAGGGGAGGGTAGGCAGAGGGTGGCCGAGGTCAGAGGCCCAAAGGTCAGGGGGGGGGGGGGCTCCAGGAACAGCTGGGAAGTGGTGGGAGCCTGTGGGGCTTGTGGGAACCAGTGGGGTGTGAGAGGGAGCCCCAGGAATGGGCAGATATCTCACAGAAAGGAATTAATTCCATTTTGAAAAACTAAAAAAAATATATGAAAAGTTAGCACAACTCACCTGAAGGCTGTAGTAGTAGCCTGAAGTTGCCCTGAAACTGGTTGCCACAGTACCCTCTGGAGGCAGACCGGGGAAGTAAGGTAAGTGAGCAACGGCACCATATACAGGAAACTTTCGTTTATCCGGCACCGACGGGACCGGCGTGGTGCCGGTTGATCGAAAGTGCCGGATTACAGAGAGCTATACTTACCAAGGTACGAGAGCCCCGTACACGGCCACAGGCTTAACAATTGGGACCCGGAGAGGGAAAGTAAACGAGACTCCGGCTTTTTCCTCCGTGGCCGTGACAGGTCCGAGTCGGAAGAACGTTGACCCCCCTTTCGTGGGGGCGAAAGGTCAGAATCGGGGTCTTGTCTGTACAATAAAACTTACCTGATTTTTGCCGGTTAAGCGAGAATTCCGGATATTTGGGTGCCGGATAAACGAAAGTTTCCTGTACCTTGGATACCAGCATTCAGACCGAAATCAGTAAAATCCATTGATACACTGAAGAGAATTGTGATGGAAATAGCATGGCAGATGACGTGACACAAGTGTGACTATGATAGGAAAAGCATAACAGAAAAAGTGTTAAAAGGAATAAGTGTGAGGCAACTGGAAGTGCCTGAAGATGCAAATGCTTTTAATATATAATCGATGTATCTTAGATTAGCTGGATTGTAGTTACTTTTTTTGAATATTGAAGCTACAAGCTGCGGAAGCAGCATGCTATAGACAGAGCTAAGTGATCCCACAAACAACGGATCAGATCAAAGCTCTGCAGTCCGACCACATCCAGTCGTGAATGGTGGTGGACAATTAAGCAACTAATGGGAGGAGGAGGCTCCATGAACATCCCCATCCTCAATGATGGTGGAGCCCAGCATGTGAGTGCCAAAGACAAGGCTGAAGCGTTTGCAACCATCTTAAGCCAGAAGTGCCGTGTGGATGATCCATCTCGACCTCCTCCTGAGGTCCCCACCATCACAGAAGCCAGTCTTCAGCCAATTCGATTCACTTCACGTGATATCAAGAAATGGCTGAGCGCACTGGATACAGCAAAGGCTATGGGCCCTGACAACATCCCAGCTGTAGTGCTGAAGACCTGTGCTCCAGAACTAGCTGTGCCTCTAGCCAAGCTGTTCCAGTACAGCTACAACACTGGCATCTACCCGACTAAGTGGAAAATTGCCCAGGTATGTCCTGTTCACAAAAAGCAGGACAAATCCAATCCGGCCAATTACCGCCCCATCAGTCTACTCTCAATCATCAGCAAAGTGATGGAAGGTGTCATCGACAGTGCTATCAAGTGGCACTTACTCACCAACAACCTGCTCACCGATGCTAAGTTTGGGTTCTGCCATGACCACTCGGCTGCCGACCTCATTACAGCCTTGGTCCAAACATGGACAAAAGAGCTGATTTCCAGAGGTGAGGTGAGAGTGACTGAACTTGACATCAAGGAAGCATTTGACCAAGTGTGGCATCAAGGAGCCCAAGTAAAATTGAAGTCAATGGGAATCAGGAAAGAAAACTCTGGACTCATACCTAGCACAAAGGAAGATGGTTGTGGTTGTGGAGGCCAATCATTTCAGCCCCAGGACATCGCTGCAGGCGTTCCACAGGGCAGTGTCCTAGACCCAACCATCTTCAGCTGCTTCATCAATAACCTTCCCTCCATCTTAAGGTCGGAAGTGAGGATGTTCACTGATGATTGCACAGTGTTCAGTTCCATTCGCAACTCCTCAGATAATGAAGCAGTCCGTGCCCGCATGCAGCAAGACCTGGACAACATGCAGACTTAGGCTGATAAGTGGCAAGTAACATTTGTGCCACACAAGTGCCAGGCAATGACCACCTCCAACAAGAGAGAGTCTAACCACTGCCCCTTGACATTCAATGGCATTACCTTCGTCGAATCCCCTACCATCAACATCCTGGGGTCACCACTGACCAGAAACTTAACTGGACCTGCCACATAAATACTGTGGCAACAAGAGCAGGTCAGAGGCTGGGTATTCTGCGGCGAGTGCCTTACCTCCTGACTTCCCCAAAGCCTTTCCACCATCTACAAGGCACAAGTCAGGAGTGTGATGGAATACTCTCCACCTGCCTGGATGACTGCAGCTCCAACAACACTCAAGAAGCTTGACACCATCCAGGACAAAGCAGCCCACTTGATTGGCACCCCATCCACCAGCTTAAACTTTCACTCCCTCCACCACCGGTGTACCGTGGCTGCAGTGTGTACCATCTACAAGATGCACTGCAACAATTCGCCAAGGCTTCTTTGGCAGCACCTCTAAAACCTGTGACCTCTTCCACCTAGAAGGACAAGGGCAGCAGGCGCATGGGAACACCACCACCTCCAAGTTCCCCTCCAAGTGACACACCATCCTGACTTGTAAATATATCGCCGTTCCTTCATCACTGGGTCAAAATTCTACCTAACAGCACTGTGGGAGTACCTTTGCCAACCGGAATGCAGCAGATCAAAAAGGTGGCTCACTACCACCTTCTCAAGGGCAATTAGGGATGGGCAATAAATCTTCTCTTCTTCTTCTTCTTCTTAGGCAGTCCCTCGGAACCGAGGATGACTTGCTTCCACATTAAAAATGAGTTCGCAGGTGACTGATGAGTCCAATACGGGACCTACAGTCTCTGTCACAGGTGGAGCAGACAGTGGTTGAAGGGGCAGGTGGGTGGGGTGCTTGGGTTGACGTGCGCTCCTTGCGCTGCTTGCGCTTGGCTTCCGCTTGCTCCTGGCGAAGAGACTCGAGGTGTTCGGCGCCTTCCGAGATGCTTATCCTCCACTTTGTGCGGTCTTGGGCCAGGGATTCCCAGGTGTCGGTGGGGATGTTACACTTTTTCAAGGAGGCTTTGAGGGTGTCCTTGAAGCGTTTCCTCTGCCCAACTGGGGCTCTCTTGCCGTGCCGGAGCTCCGAGTAGAGCGCTTGTTTTGGGAGTCTCGTATCGGGCATGCGGACAATGTGACCCGTCCATCGGAGCTGATCGAGCGTGGTCAAAGCTTTGATGCTGGGGATGTTGGCCTGAGCAAGAACACTGACGTTGGTGCGCCTATCCTGCCAATGGATTTGCAGGATCTTGCAGAGGCAGCATTGGTGGTACCTCTCCAGTGCTTTGAGGTGCCTGCTGTACATGGTCCATGTCTCTGAGGCATACAGCAGGACGGGTATCACTGCTGCTCTGTAGACCATGAGCTTAGTGCCGGGTTTGAGGTCCTGGTCTTCAAACACTCTCTTCCTCAGGCGACCGAAGGCTGCACTGGCACACTGAAGGCGGTGTTGGACTTCGTCGTCGACGCAATAAATGCTGGCCTTGCCAATGACGCCCACATCCCATGAATGAATTTATAAAAAATTGCCCAGGAATTATGAGCTCCAATCAATGTTACACAAATGAGGATAACAGAAAAACTCACAAATGGACTCTAGTCAATGTCCTCACCTAGTAGCACCTTACTAATTTTTCATGTAATGGGATATGATAATCTGCTGATCAGCATCTGTAGTGCTGATGTGCATCATTTTATGGCCTCAATAAAATATGTAACTGGGAGCATGGCCCCATAATGTGGTCTCAGGATATAAAATGGATTAGCCAAGTTGGTTCTTATTTCTTAAAATGGAGTCTGCTTGGTAATTGTGTTAAGTAGCTTCAAGTAGGCCCATAGATTTCATTGTTTATTTCATGATGTCCTTGGAGTTTCGCCACTGGAGCTAGCCACACCTTCTTAAAGCTGCACCCAAACTGCCATCAGTGGGTGCTAACTGAGGGACCAGAATTAAGCTATTTCTAAATAATACCTATGGGGCCAGAAATTCGTTTGGGCCTGTTTCTGGCCCAACGTGCTGCAAGCAGATGCCAAAGACTCACCCAAAGTTAGGCCAATAATGGGCCAAAAATTCGGCCCTTCCCGGGTGAGTACGGACTGTGTACTCACCCGTAAGGCGTGCTGAAGTGCCGGTTTCCTGCATGCACTGCGCATGCGCGGGAAACCGGAACTTCCGGTCTGGTGAAGGGGGCGGTTCATAGGTGAACCGCGTGCGCGGTAGAGGCTGCGCGCACGCAGCAAACTTTATTTTTTTTTCAGGTTTCTCCGGGAGGGTAAGTATTGAAGAACCTGCACATTTAAAAAGGAGGCGCAGGACCCGTTTTCTACAAGGTAAGTGGTTAATTAATTATAATTTAAATTTTTTTCAACAGGTTTATCTTTTTTAGATACTTTAAAGAAAGGTAAGTTTATTTTTAGCACTGTTAAAAAGTATTTTAATTTTTTTCAAAAATTTAAATTTTTGTTTAAAGTAGTTAATTTATTTAACTTATAGTTATTTTATAAATGTGATGTTTTTTTTTAAATTTATTTTAAGTTTAGCTGTTCTTTTGGGGCCGATTTCAATTCATAGATTTGACAGGTCTCCTGTCAAATCTATGAATGAAAGATGGTCTGCTGCCATTGGCTCTCCATGGCCCACGTGATCCCAGGGGACGCATCGCACTAACTGCGCCCCTGGGACACGCAAGCACTGCGCGCCGGCAGTTGGAGCAGGTCCAGGAGCTGAAGTTCCCGTGGGCCCAAAACACAACGGCAGGCACGGTAGGTAAGTGCGCGCGCGATCCTTACCCCCGCGGCAAGCCGGAGAGGCGAATTTCAGGGCCATTATTGTACAAATGTATAACATTTTTGTATAAAATTCATCTAATCTGCTATTTCAGTGGAGGTGCTGGCCTGTTAACTATAAATGCATCAGAGTCACTGGAAGTTCCAAATCATGTCTGTACGGTATGTATCAAATTCTTATATTTTTATCCTTAGATCAATCAAACCCTTGTCAGAATATTCCAGCACTGCAAGGCTATTTGTTTAAAACTAAGAAAAATAAAGGCAACATATCAATTCTACTTGCATTTTGTAGTCATGAGTACAAATGTTTCTGAGAGTGGCATTTGTGATTTTTTTTATTCATTCACAGGATGCGGGCGTCGCCGGCAAGGCCAGCATTGCCCATCCCTAATTGCCCTGGAGAAGGTGGTGGTGAGCCGCCTTCTTGAATACAACTGAGTGGCTTGCTAAGATATTCCAGAAGGCAGTTAAGAGTCAACCACATTGCGGTGTGTCTGGAGTCACATATAGGCCAGACCAGGTAAGGACGGCAGATTTCCTTCCTAAAGGACATTAGTGAACCAGATGGGTTTTTACAACAATCCGGTGGTTCCATGGATCACTATTACTGATATTAGATTTTTATTGCAGATTTTTTTAAATTTAATTTAAATTCCCATGGTGGGACTTGAACTCATATCTCCAGATCATTAGTCCAAGCCTCTTGGATTATTAGTCCAGTAACATAACTACTATGCTACCGTACCCAATTGCCATTGATGTTATTGAAATGACTCCATGAGGATAATTTTGTGCGATAGTATAAAACGGGTGATAGCGAATCGGCATTCTGTTTTACCTCTTCCCCACAACCCCCACACATTTTTATTTCCATTGAAGTCAATGGAAATAAAGTCGGGAGAGATGTAAAACGGGCTGCCGATTCGCTATTGCCTATTTTGCACTATCGCACAGAGTCAAAATGACCCCCAGTCACTCTGAAATCCTGTGGCAGCTCTTCTGAGTCCTGTTCCTAAAAAATGACAGCTGGTTCAGACTAGAAACTGTCCTGTTATTTTATCACACCAAAGGATATAAAAGGCCAGAAAAAGTCATGTGGAACTGGATGCGTAACGACATCACTCCATATGCTGATTCTAAAAGCTTTAATCTGCTCAGTGTTCCACTGGAACAGTAAAAGCAGAATAACTGTTTTTTTTAAAAATCAGCTCATTTTCATATCTATCTCTTTCAGAAGTTGGCTTGGGAAAAATGTACTCGTTTTGACTGCTGCAAAACCATTTAAGTTCCTCTTTTGCAAATCCAGTAATACCCAAGCGTCTGAAAGAGGGACACATTTGCAGTTAATATAGCTCTTGTTTATAAGGACTAAATAAAATCCATATGTTAAACTTTGGACTTTGAAAACTTCCCACTTTCTAAGTGGAAGTTGCAGCATTGGTGCTCTCTTAGAGTTATGAAGAGTTTTCCTTGACTTGATCCTCTTTCTCTATACTTCTGTCCATCTTGCTGATAGTTTTTGTAAATATTGTTGTTGAGACAGTGGAGGAGCTAGTGAGCCTCGCCGTGCGAGACGGCTGAATTACTGTACACAGTGAAGCTGCTGCAGCCCCAGGGCCCCTGCATCAGACTGCTGGGTGGATGGCCATATTAAACAGGTTCTGCAACCTGAACTGCACACACATAATAAAAATTGCACCCCACCTTCAACACCATTCCATTTAACTTACTGCTAGTGGTAAATTAAGCTGTCCGATTTGAGGCAAGTAGAAATTAGTTTGGGCGTATCATTTTAACGCGTCAAAATGAATTAGCTGCAAATGATGTGACTTGTGCTGGTGGCAGTAAAGGGCATTAAACAGAGGTGCAGACCAGTTGGGGGAAGACCGTGGGGGCTGATCTTCATCCCCTCCGTTGAGCAGGATTGGGGTGGTGGTGGATTGAAATATTGGCCCAAAAATTCGGCCTAATACGGGAGAGTACGCACTGTGTACTCACCCGTATTAGATCCCGAAGTGCCGGTTTCCTGCATGCACTGCGCATGCGCGGGAAACCGGCACTTCCAGTATGGCGAAGGGGGCGGTTCCTAGGTGAACCGCGTGCGCACTACAGGCTGCGCGCACGCAGCACACTTAGGTTTTTTTTCAGGTTTCAACGCGAGGGTAAGTATGGAAGATTATACACATGTAAAAAGGAGGCGCAAGACCCCTTTTGAACAAGGTAAGTAGTTAATTAAGTATAATTTTTAATTTTTTTCAACAGTTTTATCTTTTTTAGAGACTTTAAAGCAAAGGTAAGTTTATTTTTATAACTTTTAAATTTTTTTTAATTTTTTCAAAAATGTAAATTTTTGTTTAAAGTGGTTAATTTATTTAACTATAGTTATTTTATTAATGTGATGGTTTTTAAAAAAAAATATTTGAGGTTTAGCTGTTCTTTTGGGGGCAATTTGTATTCATAGTTTTGACAGGTCTCCTGTCAAATCTATGAATGAAAGATGGTCTGCTGCCATTGGCTCTCCATGGCCCACGTGATCCCAGAGGTCGCATCGCACTAACTGCGCCTCTGGGACACGCACACACTGCGCGCCGGCACCAGGGAGAGGCCCAGGACCCGAAGTTCCTGTGGGCCCGAAACACAACGGCAGGCGCGGTAGGTAAGATCGCGCGCGATCCTTACCCCCGCGGCAAGCCTCCGAGCCAAATTTCTGGGCCAATAGCACAGCACTTAGCACCCTACCCTCGCCAACGTCTGGGTTACCGCCATTTTGGTTGGGGGGTCTTGAAATGGAGGCCCAGGTGCCATTCTCTCCCACCAGATATCGTTGGTGTTCGCATCTGAGGATCTCGAGCGTGCTACTCACTACCTTAAACAATTACTGACCAGTGAGTTATGGTGTTGAGCAATGTGATTGAAAACAATAGTAATGCCTGCTTTAATTAGAAAGAGCCAATTTTGGTACAATAATGTTCATAAATGTTCAGCAATATATCCGCAAATAATATTGAGTAAAGACTTGTAAATCCTCCAGAATAATGTTCTATTTCCATAGTCATTCTGTGTTCTGCAAGATTGGACCTCATTGTCCCTTGTACAGGGAGAGGGAAAATTAGCCAAAGTTCCTGCTCCTAGTCATTGGACAGTGACTCCTCCAGGAAAGACTATGGGGTAATGTTAACCTAACTCGTTGGGCAGGAAACCTACCAGATCGGGTGGAACGCCAGGTTGCCTTCAATGGAGAGTAAAGTTGAGCGGGGCGTAAAACTAGCGTTGCACCCGATCCCACCAGTTTCTCGACGGGTGACTTAGATTAAAATTGCCCCCTGTATATATTGTGGTTGAGAGAGTGAGATTGGGACTCAACTGTGGCGCCCCCCCCCCACCCCCCAACACTGCACTAGCCTGCCACATTCACTTTCCAGGCTAACACATGAAGATTGGTCAATTGGGTGAGGTGCCAGAAGGCTACAGCTCCCAGAGAACAATATCCCAACTTAAGTCAGGACAGAGACATTATTTATTAAAAAAAATACCCGCGAGCAACCTTGTTAATTTTAGAGATTGTTTCAAGTAACAAAATAATTAAAGACATTTTTTTTTCCAAAACAAGGAGCAGCAGAGCAGGAGTTCTCTACACACTTGCTTGCCATCTGTTTTGTGTAATACGTTTCATTAAAAAGCAGGAAAGCTGTTAAATGGAGGGGGCAACTTGAGGGAAGAAAGTGACTGGATTCATCATGGAGAACATAAGTTAACCAGTCCATTTTACTCAAGCAGCAACAATGCCTGCAGCTATGAACGATTGTGTGCCCCGCGCTCCCAGCTGGGGGAGCCCAGCTTGGTGGGAAGCAGAGACAACAAAAGCTGGCTGTATGAAGATGCTGTAGAGCATTAAAAAAAATGGCCGGGACTTTCCTCGGGGGTTCTTCTGATCGGCCGCTGTAACCGCAGAGGAAAATCTTGTCTAAATTGCAGAACACAGAAGAGTTTCCGACGATCTTCGGCCGAAGTTACAGCGGCCGATTGGGAGAAGTGCTGTGGAAACTCCTGTGTGTGTTGTAATTAACTCGTGATTAAAGAATATGATGTGTGCTTTCTTTATGTGTGAAATAAACAGTAAGTCAATGGCCCAGAAATTGATCTCGCTCTGTTCCCGCGGGGGTAAGCCTTCCCCGCGATGTCTCACCTCGCTTGTGCTTTTTCAGATCCAGCTCGCAAGAACTTGATGTTCCAGACATCAGCTGTGCTGGGCTTGCGTATCCCAGCGGCGTAGTGAATTCGTGCGAGCTGTGGGATCACGTGACTCGGTTAGAGCCAATGGCAGCACACCATCTTCCATTCATAAGTTTCACAGACCTGCTGTGAAATCTATGAATCTTACACCCCCCCAAAATAACAGCTAAACCTCAATTAAATTTAAAAAAACCATCACATTAATAAAATAAGTATAGTTAATTAAATTAACCATTTTAAATAAAAAATTAAATTTTTGAAAAAATTTAAAATCTTTTAAAAAGTTATAAAAATAAACTTACCTGTCTTTAAAGTCTCTAAAAAAGATATACCTGTAAAAAAAAATTAAAAAAAATACTTAATTCACTACTTACCTTCTTAAAAGCGGGTCTTACTCCTCCTTTTTACATTTCCAAAATCCTCAGTACTTACCTGCGCGTCCAAAGCATGAAGTGCACAGCGTGCGCGCAGCCTGTAGCGCGCACGCGGTGCACCCAAGACCCGCCCCCTTTTCAGAAGAGCAATTGCCGGTTTTCAGCGCATGCGCAGGGCATGCAAAAAACCGGCAATTGGAGTGGGAATACGCGAGAGTACGCAGTGCGTACTCTCGCGTCCCGGGATCAAGTTTCGGCCCAATAAGTTATAAAATAATGTGCAGTAATGTTTGGCCCGAGCCTTATAGGTTTGCCCAGCAACTCACAAATGAGAAATCTTCTTCCCAAGAATCTTTACTTTCATTCAGCTAAATGTCTGGCATATTCCCAAATTCTCTGATATCATTCAGTACTTTTGTACATGATGAACACATTGACAAACAGCTTTTCTGTGTATTAAAAACATGTCTAAATACCCCAGGTCACCTTTTCCCATTAAGTTTTTACTGGATCCAACGGATGTAGAGTACAGTATTTTACACCGACACCTGTTTCACATGTGGACCCTTTGATGTGCCTCCCTTGCATCATATTAACCATGCGCAGGTGTACTTTGGCTGTTTTAGGTGGTCTGCTTCTGTCAGCTGGCTTCATGGTAACTTAAAGCAGGGGTTTGGTTTACTGCACCGAATGAATTTTGCAAAAAAAATCAATGCAACATTATTCAACATAGATAGTGGAACTCTCTCCTAGAGTTCCATACTTCACCGACAAAGTTCATTGATTTCTCACTCAGTGACAATATGGGACCACATTTTAATAACACATTGGGTAGAAATTGGTATATGTTGGGCCCGTTATTCGGGCGTAAAGCGGTGTAACGCATACCAATTTAGCAGTGGGACAGCCTGCGCCCAATCTGCGCCGGTGCTGGTCCCACTGCTAAATTAATGGGGGCCTTATTTTAGGTGTCCCAGCTCAGAATTCTTCAGTGGCCAACAACTGGTAAGTTGAAAAAGTTTCTTTTGTTTAAAAACCCATCCCATGGATCCAGGTGGACCAGGGGTTCTCCCCCCGACTCCACAGGAGTCACGATCGTGCCCCACCCCGCAGCTACAATCCCTCCTCTTGGGAATCACCTGAGGGTCACTGCTAGCAAGGCAGGCAGCCTGCCATTGAAGTCTTCACTCGGGGGCGAGCTGGCTGCGGAGGCGTGACCAGTGGCGGCAGCTCACCACGAGTTTGTTAATGAGGCCCGTGGACCAATTCCCATCGATCCTCAGGCCTTTCGGTTCAGGCATGGGCTGGACTAATTTCGACACCATCGTGTCAATTCCCAATTAATTTAGAAAAATAGTAAATATAATAAAGGGACATTGCCATCCTGCTGTGATCATAGTTTAGAACAGTCTAAGGTGTTGCCAATAGCAACAGCAGTATTCAAACGTGATGGCAGACAGCAACACCACCAGAATATTTTCGATAACATTCTCAAACAATTGAACCTTCATCTAGAAAGTTTCTGTAACATCGCATTGTTTAAACTCTTTGATTGAAAAGGTTGGAACATTCTTGCAGACTGCGGTCATGATGGATATTGCTGAGCAGGTGCCTTATTTTGCATCAGGAATTATTAGCTTGCAAGTCTAAAAGTCCTCACAGCAAGTCACCAACAAAATATATTACTTTTTGTCGGCTCTAATAAGGTAAACGACAGTCTTTATTTTGAATTTGTCAAAAGCACGTACATCACTGCCAAGACAGGTTTTGAATCTTCCCCTCATAATAGAATTGGAAATGTTTAACCCAGTTTGAAATTCCGAACAATTTATTAAAAACCAGCAGAATAATATTCCTCAGGCTCAGACTTAAACTTGCTGGGAAAGAGATAGTGATGATTCATTCCGAGCTAGATTCAAATCTGTAAAGTGATTTTAGCAAAAACTTGCTTTTTAAAAAAAATCGTTTTTTGAGGCTCACAACTGTGGTAACTACCTCAGGACTGATAGACTAATTTGTTCAATTTAACAAGATACATTGAAGCAAACAGAACCAAATGAGGCATGAATAACTCAGTAGAAGTAGCAGGCTAAATCCCTAAACTCGTTTTTTCAACAATCGTGAGATGAAGCCAGTGTGAGATAATCTGCGAGGGTCTGCACTGTGATATTAAATTAATGGCTTCAATCCAATTATTGGAGGAGAGGTCATCATGAAAAATGTATTGATATTCAGCACAGAGCAGGAAATTGAAGCTTTTGATAAATAAAGCCAAGTGACTGGTTCTTCTGTGAACAAACTAGCATGACGGTGGTATGTTATCAAAGCATAAAATAACATTTGAAGATTAAATCTGAGGTAAAGCTGATCTGTTAACATTCAGAAATCACTGTAGTCCACCTTTGTACTTCATTGTAAAAACTACTCTCAGATTAAAATGCAGGAAAGATATCACTATATTTCTTCAACCACCAACTTTTATGCCTCCCCATCTTAAAAAAAAGCCCCATATACATTGATGCCTATTTATTTAACTTCATTTTGCTATGTCAAAGCTCTTTCAATTACCATTTCATGGCTATGGAGTGCCTAACAATGCAATGCAGCTATGTACTGTATGAAAGTTTTTTTATTGATATCGCTCTTGTTAAGTGCCTTGAGACGTTAAATGCGCTATATAAATGTAAGTTGTTGTTGTTGAAAGTATGCCTTACTTGCAGAACCTGTGCACATAAACTCTAAAGTGGGAGTGGTAGAATGGAAGGGTCAGATGGGTCTCAGCGGAGTTTAGGAGCAGGCAGTCCAGCTTGTTATCTTTCAGATATCTTGCTTATTACAGCATTTCACTTCATATATAGTAAATGTCATCCCACCATTACCTGTCATTTTTCCCATCTACTACTGTTGCAAAGTAATTTTAAAAGCTCCTAGATATATGTCAATCCTACAGATCAAATGCTGATTTTTCTGACACTGATATGGTGCATGTTAGAAGATCACTGGGCTGCAATCTCATTGTATTTTCACCAGCAATTTATGTGTTAATCTAATCCAGACGTCAGTGCACTTGCCAATCCATGGAATTTTGCAAAGCAAAACACGACAAATTCCAGAGTATTTCCCAAAACATTCTGCATTTCCCCATACGCAATTTTACACTTGGGATGACACAGGAATGCTTGTAACTTAATTTATGTCCCTTCTTTATCCCCAAAGTAATTCCCATCACTCGCAATTATCGTAGCCTCATTGGTTAAGAAGATAGGATGGTCAAACTTGTGATAATTCTGCTGCTAATGCTACTCTTTATTTGTCACAAATGAGGCACCCTTGAGTGATCTGGTAAGGGATCCACCATTGATCAGATTTTTCTACCTTGACAATGAACCAGTCAAGACTGGAAAATCCTTCCCATATGGGGCGGCCTAAGGGTCAAAACATAAATTGGAACTGTGGAGTTAATTTCCGTGGGGGTTCTACTGATTGTCCACGATAACTTTGATGGACAAACCATGAAAATCCCAGAACAAATTGGCAAAAGGCCATTTAACCCGTTTTGCAGCACTTCCGCTCGTTATGGCGGATGATTGGGAGAACCTCCATGGAAATTCACCCCCTTTACTACTATCCAGACTGAGGTTGTTGCGGAAAAGGATTCTTGAAAGCATTGTTTGGAAATAATGGCAGACATAGGATGTGATTTACTGCTGATTTGTAGGTTCCCTGTGGTTCCTATCCAACTGTGCTGATATGTGTTAGACATTTAATCCAAGGCACACAAAGAAGAATGTGGAGGTCTGTATAATAAGTTCTTTCACACAAATGAGGCAGTTGTACAACAAAGCCGTGAACGAGTTATGGGTATAAACCAAATCACAACTTCATTTAAAAGCAAAGTAAAATGAGAGTGGGATAAATGCACATGATAATGTCGCTGCTTCACCTCCTGATACAGAGATTTTTATTTCCACGAGCTGTGGTTTTCTGCTAATGAAGCAGGTGCTGTCAGCAACAGAGCAGTGGGACAGGTATCTGCAAACCGAGTTGTTGGAACTCAAAAGTGTAGAAACAGGCATCAACAACCAAACATGCATCAAAGATGATACAGATAAAAAGAGAGAACGTTTAATGCCATACTAAACCATCAATCACACCTTACAGGTTGAAACTTTTAAAGGCCAGAGTAGCAAGTCCTAGGAGCATATCTTTTAAACAAGCACTGAAAGGGTGAGTAGATGAAGAGGCTTGCTAATTTCGGCATAGGACCAATTTACACACGATTACCTCAAATCAAGACATCTCGTGAGACTTGCACGCATCCTGGGCAAGGCCTCCAAAAAGTTTGAAAATGTTGCGCTCAGTGAAGTTGGTGCCTTGTGAATTAGGCACTTGGGCCTACTTGGCTGATTCATTAAGGCATTTCCAGTATGTTAGGATGTACTCTATGAGTGCATCGTCATTGAATCAGTCCTATGGTTTTATTGCAGCCCATTTCATTAATAGCACAGTAATAAATATCTCAGTAGCATTCTTCCGGATGATTTTTCGGTGTGCCAGTGCCTCAGCTGGGATTCCCTGGAGACCCCATTGATACGAGGGTTAAATATTTAACAATTCACAACATATTATTTGCCATTAGATAATGCCTTTAATAATGTTAAAAATGACAACGGCAAATGTTATAAAAGAATAAGAGAGCAATGCACATATAAATTAAGCACTTAGCCAAGATGTAGTATTCTTTTATTCGCTGGTATGGTAGCAGTATTTTCAATTTTATTTGTAATGCCATAATTTAGACGGAATATAAAATGTGTCCATATTTCCCATATACTGTTGAAGAATTACTTGATAAAGAAGGAAATATACAAATTAGTTTACTCTTTTCTTCAGTTTTATATTTCTTGGCCCTCTCTATAAAAACCCGCACCCTAAACAAATTCGATCGTCTATCTGATATTGTAATTAAATAGTTGTTTTTGAAGGGAATTACAGTTTGCATTATTTTGTTCAAAATATTTTATTTTATATCTCTAACCATGAAAGAATCATAAAAGAAAGTATAAGGCCAAATATTAATGTTATTAATATTGGCCCATGAATTTGAGGTCAGCAGCGAAGCAACTTCAAGATTTAGCGCATGTGCCAAAGCTCGAAGTTGCGGTCAGTTTCAACGGCGGTATGGCGGCGTACTCTGACAGTTTGCTGTCATACCGACCGCAAATTCCAGGCCATTAAATAAGCTGTGGTTTGAAAACTGTTGGTTAAAACAGGAAGCTGCAATCTTAGTTTATAGGACGGAGATGCCAGTGTTGGACTGGGGTGGACAAAATTGAGAGGTCGCACAACACCAGGTTATAGTCCAAGGGGTAGAAATTAGGTCGCGCCCCATTTGGGGCGCAAATATCGTCCGCGCGCAAATATTAGCGCCTGGCGCTAATTATCGGCACTGACAGGAAACTTCACTTTTACCGCCCCGGGAGGTGAGTGGAGCGCTAAATTAGGCGCTGCACACCTCTCTTAAGGCGCAAAGGCCTAGGAGTGAGGCGCTAACTCAGCGCACGAGCGCAGCGCAGCTGCTGCCAGTTAGCGCGGGAACACAGACACACTGGCGCCGGACACTTCTTAAAGCGGGGGGGGGCCACTTGCTCCCCAGCCACACCCTGCTCATTGCAGCCTTGAATCTTAGCCTGGAGAGACCTGTAATCCATTTTGCTGCCAAGCATGGAGAGGGTGAGAGAACGCGCTCATCGCTTCACCGAGCGGGCCTTGGATGCTCTGGTTGACGCAGTGGAGCGCAGACGATGCATGCTGTTCCCAGAGAGTGGCAGGAGGCCTTTGCCACGCGAGTTCAGAAGAGTGTGGAGGGAGGTGGCTCAGAGCGTCTCCTCCAGGAGCATGGTGCCCAGGACCCATGTCCAGTGCCGCAAAAAGTTCAACGACTTACTCGGGTCGTCAGGGTGAGTGGCTTTTTCTCAATACCTCTCCATCCCTCCATCTCAACCTCACTCTATGGCCAGAGGGTCTTAAAACCCCAATGCACAACACTCATCCAACACCTATGGCCCTTTCATCAAACACACACACACATTCCACACTTTGCATACAGTAAGGGCTATTCACCTATGGGAGGCACATCAGGCAAGACCATGGCTGCATACAGTAAGGGCTATTCACCTATGGGAGGCACATCAGGCAAGACCATGGCTGCATACAGTAAGGGCTATTCACCTATGGGAGGCACATCAGGCAAGACCATGGCTGCATACAGTAAGGGCTAGTCACCTATGGGAGGCACATCAGGCAAGACCATGGCTGCATATTGTAAGGGCTATTCACCTATGGGAGGCACATCAGGCAAGACCATGGCTGCATATTGTAAGGGCTATTCACCTATGGGAGGCACATCAGGCAAGACCATGGCTGTATATTGACTCAGATGCTGTCCTTTTTCTTGCAGGCTAAGCTGGCTCATAATCGGAGACAGCAGCAACGGACGGGTGGAGGGCGGCTTCAGCTGCAACCCCTCAGCGATCTGGAGGAGCGCGTCCACAGGATTGTGGCAAGCCGGGTGATCGGTCCCGTCGCCACTGGAGACGCCGACCCCGTTGTGGACAGCAATGGTAAGGTCATCACCTTTTTGTCCTCTGTCCTTCCACTTGTCCCTCACAATACCAGCCTTTGACACTTTCAATCCAACTTGCTAACTCGCTGCACTTATTCCTCCCTTACTGCCACCCTGTCCTCACGCTAAAGTCACTCTTGTACCTCCCTGCTTTCAGATGGTGATTCACCAGCTGAGGAGATGGTCCCTGAAGCTGCCACTGGGAGTGATGCTGCAGCTGAGGAGGAAGAGGAAGCCGGAGCATCAGTGCCACCCTCTCCCGAGGAAGCCCATGGCCACACTGGGAACACGCCTTCCCCGGAGGGGAGCAGGGGGGAAGGGGCTGATGATGGTGAAGTTGCAGGACCCAGCGGGCTGCAGCAACGCCATGGGGGGGGGAGGGAAGAACGGGGGAGCAGGGGGGAAGGGGCTGATGATGGTGAAGTTCCAGGACCCAGCGGGCTGCAGCAACGCCATGGGGGGGGGGAGGGAAGAACGGGAGCCTTCTCCCCAGAGGGAGAGTATGCCAGACACTCCTAATGCAATGGACGCAGAGGAGGAGCGGCTGATTGCAGAAATGAACAGCCAGGCGGTGGTCATGCACACTGAGCTCATGGGTGCAGTGGGAAGGGTGCCCGAATGCATTGAGGCACTGGCAAGGAGTGTGGAGCACTTCGCTGTAGCACAGGCGGATGCCACACTAAAGCTTACTGCTGCAATTCAGTCACTGGCTGCCAGGAACCCATCTGAGCCTGCTCTCATGCAGACTCAGATTGAGGCCACGCGAGCACTGACTGCTGCCATCCTCGATGGTTCGTGCACATGTCCCCGGGGCTGTCACCGCGCCGCAGCAGGCCAGCAATCTGTTCTCCGGCAAATTGCTCCGGATGCTGAAGTGCTGCCCCGTGGGAGTGCCAGTGTGTCGGGCGAGCAGGGAGTTGCTGTCCTCTCTCACGATGACAGCATTCCTGCTGCCAACACTGTCACTTCTCCACTGCACTTGCCACCGCCTGTAGGACAGACTGCTGCCGCCCATGCAGAGTTGGTGCAGTCTGCAGCCGGGCCCTCCAGGCCCAGAAGTGGTCGAGGCCGTCCTTCAGGGGCATCTGCAGTGTCAGGGTCTGACAAGCAGCAGCCTTCCACCAGCCTTGCTGCAGCCACTGAGGTCCCATTACGGAGGAGCAGTAGGGTTAGAAGGGGGGAAGTGCGCAAGGGAAGGAGATCACCCTCGAAGGGCAAAAAGTAGGAGGTGTGCCAAAATGCTGGTCATTTTTTTATTAAAGGCCGAGGTTCATGGCCCAACTTTTGTTTAGTGTTTTGGACATTATCTCCAGGTTGTGAGAACCAGTTATGTTATTGACTGTTTTTTTGTGTTTATTTCTATGAGTTTGTCATGAGGAATTGACACATACAGAGTTTGTACAATAAATAAGTTTCTGTATTCAAAATATACATGGCTGGTGGTTGGAATTATTGGTGCCTTGGCCGGCTTAGGGGTTGCGTGCTGGGTTGATTCGTGTTTGTAGCACTGGCAGGGGCCCTAGAAGCGGCTTGCTATTAGTCGTTGACGGACGGCCCTTGCAGTTTGACCATTGTGGGCCGCCCTCCTGCCTTGGTGCTGCTGCTGATCATCGTCCTCGGCCTGTTCCTCCTCTTCCTCCTCCTCCTCTTGTGGTGCTGCAAGGCCTGGTGGCATTGGCTGTGTCCTGAGGATTGCCATGTTGTGCAACATGCAGCACACCACTACGAATTTGGAAACTTGCTCAGGCGAGTACTGCAGGGCTCCTCCGGAATGGTCCAGACAGCGGAATCGTTGTTTGAGCACGCCGATTGTGCGCTCAATAATGTTCCTCGTTGCTTGTTGGCTTTCCTGGTACCGCAGCTCAGCAGGGGTGTTTGGCGCACGGAGCGGTGTCATCAGCCAGGTGCTCAATGCGTACCCCTTGTCCCCCAGAAGCCAACCAACTGGCTGATGCGGTGCCTCGAAAATTTCTGCCACAGTACTCTGGCGCAGGATGAAAGCATCGTGGCAGCTGCCCGGATAGTGGGCATTGACAGCGAGAATCACCTGTCTGTGGTCACAGACCAACTGCACATTCAAGGAATGGAACCCCTTTCTGTTCCGGAACTCCTCTGCATTCTCTCGCGGAGCACGCAAAGCCACATGCGTGCAGTCAATGGCGCCCTGCACCATGGGGAAGCCCGCTACCCTCGCAAAGCCCATAGCACGGTCATGCTGCTTGTCTGGGGTCATAGGGAAGGAGATGAAGTCTCGTCTCCTTGTGAAGAGGGCATTGGTGACCTGCCGGATGCAGCGATGCACCGCAAACTGGGAGATATTGGCGAGGTCCCCAACAGCAGCTTGGAATGAGCCAGTGGCGTAGAAGTTCAAGGCCACTGTGACCTTCACTGCCACCGACAGAGACGTCCTGGACCTCAGCTGAGGCTGCAGATCTGGCTGCAGCAGGTGGCAGAGCACAGTGACCACCTCCTTGCTGAATCGCAGCCTTCGCAAACACAGCTCCTCGGACATGTGGATGTAGGAGAGCTGTTCACGATATACCCTGGGAGGGTAAGCTCTCCTGTACATGCGCCTGATGGGCCTCCTCCGTCTGGCCATCATTGCCACTCTCTGTCTGCGTCTCACTCTGCTCCGATTGAGCTGGAGCAGGACGACGCCCCCAATCATTGCAGCCCCCATCTTCTCTTTGCCAGAAAAGTAATGAGGTACAGCAACGAAAGTAGCAGCAAAGTTAGGATGAACTAGGCAAAACTACCTCACAAAGCGTTGAGTCAATGTAGAAGTCTCTCTCTCTCTCTCTCCGAATCTCTCTCTCTCTCTCAGAACGAGTGGTGCATAAATGTCGACCACAGAAAAAGACAGGAAGAGGCCCCCTTTAAATAGCGCCCCCCCCAGCCCCAGACCGATTGATAACGTTCCAGTCTTCCGGTCGTTGGAAGCGCCAGGCGGTAAGGCAGGGGGCGCCACTCAATTTCCGCTCCGGGGCGCCCCAAGGGCGTTGCACCACGGACTGACGTCACAATCTGCGCGCGCAGGTGGTCGCAGAGGTAAGTTTTAGCGCCGCCGCACAATCTCAAGTTAAGTTCTCGAGCGGCGCAAACAGCGCTGCGCCCGGGCGTTAGCGCCTTAACGCCCCATTAGCGCCCATTTAAGGCGCTAACGGGAGGCGCAACCAACTGAATTTTTACCCCCAACAGTTTTATTTGAAATCACAAGCTTTCGGAGCTATCGATTGCCCCTTCCTCAGGCAAGCTTTTGACACGTTAGAACCCCTGCGACGACACCTCATTGTCTCAGTTGTATCTTGCTATGTCTTTGATGTGGTACCTTCCTGGCTGACCTGATTAACTTTATCACACCTCGGCAGATAGTCAGGATGATTTAATTTAGTGGTCTGCAATTGTAAGGTACACATGCTTTGTTCTCTATCTATATATGCTTTGGCGATTCTGTATCTAATTTACTTCACCTGAGGAAGGAGCAATCGATAGCTCCGAAAGCTTGTGATTTCAAATAAAACTGTTGGACTATAACCTGGTGTTGTGCGACATATAAGATAGACATAGATCTATATATTCAATTTTCTGTAACTTTTTATTTCTTGAGAATATGCCTATTTTCTAAAAAGTCAGCACATGTGAAATAATAACTGGCAGTGATGGGCTAGCCTCAATGGAACCATCTAAGTGGCTCAATAAAAGACTTTACATTAACATCGCTGAGTGGGGTCCTGTGCCTAACTGAGAGATAGAGGGAAGTGCAAGTATACTAAAATATATGTTAAAGAGCTATCCATCCTTCAGATGAGACGTTAAACTGAGGTCCTGTCTGCTCTCTCAGATGGATGTAAATGATCCCAAGGCACTATTTCGAAGAAGAGCAGGGGAGTTCTCCCCGGTGTCCTGGCCAATATTTATCCCCCAACCAGCATCACTAAAAACAGATAATCTGATCATTATCACATTGTTGTTCATGGGAGCTCGCTGTGCACAAATTGACTGCTGCAGTTCCTACATTACAACAGTGACGACACTTCTAAAAAGTACTTCATTGGCTGTAAAGTGCTTTGGGACGTCCTGAGGTTGTGAAAGGCGCTATATAAATGCAAGTAGTTTCTTTACAGAAATACAGCTCAGACTACTTGTGTGGAAAGCCAAATGCCTAGTTTCATGATCTTTTCTCCATGACACATGTACAGGTATATTTATTTCTAGAACTGTGGCATGTGACAGGAGCAAGTTTATTTTCTTTATTTACATAGAGTATAATTTATTTATTTTCCAGAAACCAATCAAAAAACACAAACTTCTTGTCTCTAAGCACATTTATTGCAAACCTCTTTCCAAATTCTTTCCTTGGTTTGGGCACCCCACCCATACTCCCACATGCAAGCACTCCTCTCTCCCATTGCAACAGCAAAAACCTCTGACTCACCAAGGACAATGGCGCAGGAGAGCTACTGGTGTTCTGTTGAAATCTAGCGTTAATGCCTGGGAATGCTAAACTTGTCCAAAAAATGGCTGCCTCAAACAAATTATTATAATGAAAATGGAATATCAGTGAAAAATAAAATCTAAATGTCCTTTACCATCATGACAGTTTTATTTCTGAGAGTGATTTAATGTTTACGCCATGTGTAATGTGGTAAAAACAGTGGCTTAAATACTTTCCAAACATTGTGCAAGCTCCACAACTTTCTCTGTAATTAGAGTGCATTGCGTTCTTGGAAGGCTATGTTAACTCACAGCGGGACTGCTAGTCACAAGATCAGATGAGCATCTGTTGCTCCCTGTGGCAAAAATCGGGTGAGCATCAAAGTTAGTTGAAGAGACTGTGATCTATTTAATGCTTGATTTTCATTGTGGCTGTACGCAGTCCCACCCTTGCTTCTGGTACTTGCGACCCAGTTCTTTATATTCATCATGAAAGGCAATGTCATAGTAAGGGTTTCATTTGCTGTGTCGATGAAAATCAGATTACCATTTCGCTGAAGTTTTCTTTGCCCTAGGTTTAAGGGGCTTGGTGAGTAAATGTCCCCAGTCACACTTGCGGCCTGTCAATGTATTAATTAACAGTCCATCCGCAGGGGGTCCAAAAAAGCAATCACTGGCGCAGAGTTGGGCTATTTGCCCAGCGACTGGCCAGCAATTGCCCATGTAAGTCTTACGGTTGATGCAAGCAGGTTTAGGGCCTGCTTGCATAAGCATAAGGGGATATCTAAGCCTTCAATTAAACATTTTTATATCCTAAATTATGCACATATACGTTATTAAATGAGTTTATGCAAATATTGGCCCGGATTACAGTCTTATGGATGTTTAAAATTATTATCAAAAAAATAAATTTTTATTGAGGTTGGTGCAATGAAGGAACTTATGAATAAAATTGCAATTCTGTACATCGTATAATTATTAGATTTGGGGATTCCATTGCATATCATTAGGGGATTCCCTTCGTAAATGATTGAAATAGAATTCTCCTTTGTCATTGGAGGACTAGGCGCACGTGATTCTGAACCGCCTGCGTCCCTGGGATCTGTGGGCCATTACACTGCCCTCCGCCTCGAGGCCTGAGACCGCATCTTTTTGCAGCCTGAGCGCAGGAGGTACTTTTGTAATTGTTTCGTGGGTCGGAGGCGTACCTCTGGAGTACGCCTCCGATCGCAATTTCTAGGCCAATAAATTTGGTAGATGAGTAAAAGATGTGTTTCATTGAAAACTCATAGACATGCGCCCGAAGCTAACCGGGTCCTTCTTTACATATGCATGTTGCGGCCCGATGACATCATTGACTGTAATTTTAACACAGGCCTGAGCGGGAAATCCACCTGGAGTTAAAATCGGGGCTATTATAATTATCTGCAGTAATTGTTACCCCTGTAGGTAACCTTTTCAATGTTAAATGTGTCATGATGTGTGACGCACAATAGCTGTTATCTTATGGTGAGAGTATATTTCCCTGTGATTGTACAATCTCGCTATCGGGTTCCCACAAAACACTCAAATCCTTTCTAAAATGTTTCTTCAATTGCCATTTTTTCTCAGTAATGGAAATTTCTACTATCGAAAATAAGGGTTTAAATAAAGCAAAAAAAATCAAAAACTTTCATATTTCATAATAATATGTATCGACTAAATTGTATTTTATGTCTTCCAATGCTTTAATTAAAGTTTGAAGGGGCGACAGCTCCGAAAGCTTGTAATTTTAAATAAATCTTTTGGACTATAACCTGGTGTTGTGCGACTTCTCATTTTAATTAAAGTTTCTACTTGAAGGCCTCAGACACTCCCAAAAGTGTGGGCTTAGAATTGATATAATGGGCTTGATTTTAATAGCCCCGAGGAGGCGGGTTTGGAGGCGGGTCTGTAGTGAAAACACCCAACCCGCCTCCATCCCGCCCCCACCCGATTTTCGTGAGTGTCGGATCAGCCGCTCCCAAACTGACATGATGGGCACCGGTGGAACAGGTAGTTAAGGCAGTTAACAGCCTGTTAACTGCTTTGCTAATCCTATTTTGATAGTGGTTTCCCATTTTCGTGCCTCTGGCTCCGGTTTCCCAACTTGTCAGAAAGAGGCCAGCTGCAAGGAGACGAGTTGCTGGAGGACATGATTTGTATTCATCGGTGAAGCGCTTTAAAAGCGCCCCTGAAACATGGCTGGCATTCAAATGCAACAACTTTGCTGTTGTAGGTATGGGATAAGATTTTGCACATCTACTTGTGACCTTGTGACTGTTCAAGCTGCCATGAATGGAATAATTTCAGGCCACTTCGACTGTGTACTTGCAAGCTTGTTGCCTCAAATTAAATCTATAGCAAGGGGATGGGAAACATTTATGCCCTCTCATCCTGGTCCTCATAATCGGAGGAGTAGCAGACGTGTGGCTCAGCGCAGATCTCCTTGGGAAGAGGAGTAGGAGGAGGATGAGGGGGGCCTTGCATGCCCTGTTGTGACCAATTCAGCATCCCTCCAGTTCACTGCTGCCTGTTAAGCAGGGTATGCATACTGCTATGCTACATTAGCATAAGCTTACTCTTCAACCATAGGTGGCTACCATATGGCTCTGTAATTGCAGGCGACATTTGTCCAATGTCATACATCATCTCTGCTATACCCTGTTATTTCCTATCATGTTCACCATTACAAAAGCAAGTCACCCTGAGCCCTCAATGTGCTTTTGCCATTTCCCAGAACACATAGGCCACACAATCAACTGTTTGCTATAATTTTTCTTTTACACATCACAAAAAGATCATAAACATAGAATCTAGGAGCAGGAGTAGGCCATTCGGCCCATCGAGCCTGCTCCGCCATTCAATACGATCATGGCTGATCATCCAAATCCAGTACCCTGTCCCTGCTTTAATCCCCACAGTACACATATCCCACCCTACCCCCGTAACCCCACGTATTTCATTCCCCCTAACATATCCCATCCTATCCCCATAACCCCACATATTTAATCCCCCCTAACACTAAGGGTCAATTTATCATAGCCAAATCAACCTAACCCACACATTTTTGGACTGTGGGAGGAAACCGGAGCACCCGGAGGAAACCCACGCAGACACGGGGAGAATGTGCAAACTCCACACAGACAGTCACCCGAGGTCAGATTCAAACCCGGGTCTCTGGCGCTGTGAGGCACCAGTGCTAACCACTATGCCACCGTGTTGCCCATTAGGTCTTTATAATTTATCTAATAAATTGACAAAGATTTAGTGCAAGACAGCGTCTGCATGCAGCTCAGCAGAGCTAGGAGATTGCTGCGACCTCTGCAGAGGACTCTCCACTGCTGTTGCTGTCTCCACCATCTGCTTATGCTCACTTGTGCGCTGTGATAGACCAGGTGGCAACACTACTCTAACTCGTGAGGGCCCCACTGAGGTGTGCGTTGCTGCGCTGGTGCTGGGTGCACTGAGTCCTGGTGACGAAGGAATTTCTTCACTCAGAGGGTTGTGAATCTTTGGAATTCTCTGGCTGTGGATGCTGAGTCTTTGAGTATATTCAAGGCTGAGATAGATAGATTTTTGTACTCTGGGGGAATCAAGCGATATGGAGATCGGGCGGGAAAGTGGAGTTGAGGTCGATGATCAGCCATGCTCGAGGGGCCGTATGGCTGACTCCTGCTCCTAATTCTTATGTTCTTACGTTCTTATGAACAGAAGATGTCTGAACTGTTGTATTATGCAAGAACATATTTCTACCAACCACAATTTAAAGCCAAGCACAAACAGTGATAAACAAATTAAGGAGCTGTCACAGAAGCTAAACAGAAAGTAACCTGTTTATATTCTTAGTCACTAAATTCAAGCCAAGAGATTAAGCTGAAATGATTGCAGACCAGTAGCCACCATTCTAAAAAGCATTGAAAGAGAGCATAGCTAAAGTCCTCATTCATTCAACATAAGTACAGTTTTATAACAGTATCTATTATTGGGTTCTTCTGTGCTTGTTATACTGCACCTTTGGTTCAGATGCCATGTTAAGATTTTAATTTGACTGGCACTCAAAGATAAAGAAGGAACTTGTATTTATATAGCATATTATTACATCTCTTAGGATGTCCCAAAGTGCTTCATACACAACAAATTACTTTGAAGTGCCGTTGCTGTTGCTGTGTAGGCAAATGCAGCAGCCTTGGCCACATCAGGGTCTCACAGATGGCAATCAGATGAATATCTGTTTGTTTGAAGATGTTGCTGGAGGGAAGAATGTTGTCCAGAAGAATGTTGTTGGGAGAACTCCCTTTATCTTCTTCAAACAGTGTCATGGGGATCATCGCAATCCACCTGAATGACCACAACAGGCAGACGGGACTTCGGCGTAACATCTCATCAGAAGAACAGTACCTCTGACAATATAGTTCTCCCTCAGTACTAAATTGAAGTGTCAGCCTAGATTAGAGGGGTAACTTTAAGCGTCAAATGTTTTTTTTTGGGATGGTTTGCATCCTGTCGATCTTCTTGGCTGATTGTTTTTTGATGGGATGAGACTGTCTTCTCCTAAGGTCTATTGTCAAAATGTTAATGCTTGTTGGGGCTTGAATGAGGTCATCCCGATTCCCCAGACAATGCAATTTAACTGCAATACCCAAAACTGCTATTACAGAGGTCGACCCACCTCCTGTGCAGCCTTTTCTCCCTTACAGGTCCAGACATGTCTTTTAAAATGCCAAAACTTGGTTTTTGGTCTTAAATTCCTTATGCTAGGCCCAAATGCATTTTTATCACTCTGGGGTAGTTCCAAAGTCCTTTTTCCTTAGGTTTTGGGGATCTGCAAATTTTGGAAATCTTACAGCTTCGCTGGCAAGGCCAGCGGTTATTCCCCATCCCTAATTGCCCTTGAGAAGATGGTGGTGTGCCGCCTTCTTGAACCGCTGCAGTCCATGTAGTGAAGATACTCACACAGTGCTGTTAGGGAGGGACTTCCAGGATTTTGACCCAGCGACGATGAAGGATCAACGATATACTTCGAAGTTAGGATGGTGTGTGATTTGGAGGGGAACTTGGAGGTGGTGGTGTTCCCAGGTGCCTGCTGCCCTTGTCCTTCTAGGTGGAAGAGTTTGTGGGTTTGGGAGGTGCTGCAGAAGAAGACTTGGCGAGTTGCTACAGTGCATCTTGTAGATGGTACACACTGCAGCCACAGTACGTCGGTGGTGGAGGGAGTGAATGTTTAAGGTGGTGGATGGGGTGCCAATCAAGCGTGCTGCTTTGTCCTGGATGGTGTCGAGCTTCTTCAGTGTTGTTGGCACTGCGGCAAATGCAGAGTATTCCATCACACTCCTTACTTGTGCCTTGTAGATGGTGGAAAGGCTTTGGGGAGTCAGAAGGTGAGACACTCGCCGCAGAATATCTAGCCTCTGACCTGCTCTTGTTGCCACAGTATTTATGTGGCTGGTCCAGTTAAGTTTCTGGTCAATGGTGACCCCCAGGATGTTGATGGTGGGGGATTCGGCGATGGTAATGCCATTGCATGTCAAGGGGCGGTGGTTAGACTCTCGCTTGTTGGAGATAAGTTATTGCCTGGCACTTCTGTAGCGCAAATGTTACCTGCCACTTATCAGCCCAAGCCTGAATGTTGTCCAGGTCTTGTTGCGTGCGGGCATGGACTGCTTCATTATCTGAGGAGTTGTGAATGGTACTGAACACTGTGCAGTCATCAGCGAACATCCCCATTTCTGACCTTATTTTGGTGGAAAGGTCATTGATGAAGCAGCTGAAGATGGTTGGGCCTAGGACACTGCCCTGAGGAACTCCTGCAGCGATGTCCTGGGACTGTGATGTTTGGCCTTCAACCGCCACAACCATCTTCCTTTGTGCTAGGTATGACACCAGCCAGTGGAGAGTTTTCCCCCCGATTCCCATTGACTTCAATTTTACTAGGGCTCCTCAGTCAAATGCTGCCTTGATGTCTAGGGCAATCACTTTTACCTCACCTCTGGAATTCAGCTCCTTTGTCCATGTTTGGACCAAGGCTGTAATGAGGTCAGGAGACGAGTGGTCTTGGCGGAACCCAAACTGGGCATCAGTGAGCAGGTTATTGGTGAGTAAGTGCCGCTTGATAGCACTGTCAATGACACCTTCCATCACTTTGCTGATGATTGAGAGTAGACTGATGGGTCGGTAATTGGCCGGATTGGATTTGTCCTGCTTTTTGTCGACAGGACATACCTGGGCCGTATTTCACATTGTCGGATAGATGCCAGTGTTGTAGCTGTACTGGAATGGCTTGGCTCGAGGCGTGGCTAGTTCTGGAGCACAAGTCTTCAGCACGATAGCCGGGATGTTGTCGGGGCCCACAGCCTTTGCTGTATCCAGTGCACTCAGCTATTTCTTGATATTACGTGGCGTGAATCAAATTGGCTGAAGACTGGCTTCTGTGATGGTGGGGACCTCAGGAGTAGGCCGATATGGATCATCCACTCAGCACTTCTGGCTGAAGATGGTTGCAAATGGTCCACCACCATTCACGACTAGATGTGGCAGGACTGCAGAGCTTTGATCTGATCCGTTGATTGTGGGATCGCTTAGCTCTGTCTATAGCATGCTGCTTCCACTTTTTAGCATGCATATAGTCCTGTGTTGCAGCTTCCCCAGGTTGACACCTCATTTTCCTGTTGGCTATGTTTTTTTCTCACTGCTGATTAAATGACTGCTTCTGTATTTTTTTTACTTCATTCTTAAAAAAATAGATTGCTGAAATACTTAGATTATCTATCTCTACATATAAATGTCTTGCATTCTGTGTGCATCTTTCACACTTCAGGTGCCGCACTTCAGAGAGTCAAAAATACAAATAAGAGTCATTTCATTTTAATCTCTTCTTATTAATTTGACCTCTTCTCAAGGGCTGGAGCTGGAGATTTATGAGCAGTTGTCAATCTACCAAAATGTCCCTCAAAATTTAGGCTCTGGTTGACCTCAGGTTTTTCCTATTTAGACCATTTCCCCTCATGGAAGTATTTAAACGGAAGCCTTCAAGAGACAGTCCTAGCTAGTTGCTAAACATCACAACCAAGCTTCTGACACCAACCTACTAATGAGCTGTTGATCAGCACATATATCGGGACCAATTGTACTGAGCTACCCTTAAAGGTAGCTGTTAAGATGGCTTCTATTAGCAATTGTTAATTCATAAAACCTAGACAATCAATCGCCAAATATGACAAGCCAAGTACACCCGCCCTACCCTGTGTACTGCACAATACTAGACTCCACCACAGAGGGAAAAGGAAATTTAAAAATACAAAGTGTTTACTTTCTGGTTTGGGTATGGCATGATAATGAAAACATGTGACACAGGGTGGGTATACTTGGCAACAGCATCCATGCACTGTGGAGCCAGCAGCAACGCCACACTATTGTTACTTCATACATCCTCCCACATGTTTTCTAAAGCTCTTTTACAAATAAACAAACCTATAAAGAAATGTGAATCGCTGTGGCGGGTAATGTCAAAATGATATTCATAGGAAAATATATTGATATTTCAACTTTTTACTACTAAATAACTTCAATATTAATACTGAAATACACAGGCTAACTTTGAAAACCACCTACAGTCAAACCAGGAAGTTGTTTTTTTAATCTTCAAGGCCAAAACCAAATAGAAATCACCAGTCATCTTTAATTATAGGTCTACAAGTACTGGAGCAGTCACAGCAATCTTTACAGAAGTTAAATGTCTGAGACACAATATTCTGACAAGATATACGCACAGGAACATTACAGCTTCATTGTCAAATACAACTTTTGAAGGCACTAGGAAACGGGCTTCTGTCTATTAGGTTATAGCTACATATAACACTGCTAACAGAAGTCATGGACAATCTGTTTATGCATCCAGCGTCACTGAGAATAATTTTTTGTCTGGGCATAGAAGTGAACGCTGGCTGGTTTGTTTGGAGGTGGGCCACACTCAGGCTTCAGCGGCTCATCTCATTAACATTAAATATGGGCGGTCCCAACATGTGTAATGCTCATATTGAGAGCTCAGGACTTTTTGGGTGGTTGATCTGGTGTCCAAGATGTTCAAAGCCTGCAATAAGGCATCTATGGGGCAAACTTTCTTTCATCTTACTTGGAGCTTTGGACCAGACCATCTTGTGCATATTCTGCACCTGCTGGAAGTGGTCAGGAAGTGTGAAGGGGCAAGAAATTGGTGTTACCATACTCCTGGCCCCAATGCTGAGCAGTGGACAACCTCTCCACTGAATCAACTATAATAACTAATATACAGAAGATAAAGCACTACATTTGACCGAGTGTGGCATCAAGGAGCCCTAATAAAATTGAAGTCAAAGAGAATCGGGGGAAAACTCTCCACTGGCTGGAGTCATACCTAGCACAAAGGTTGTTGGAGGTCATTCATCACAGCCCCAGGACATCACTGCAGGAGTTCTCAGGGCAGTGTCCTAGGCCCAACCATCTTCAGCTGCTTCATCAATGACCTTCCCTCCATCATAAGGTCAGAAGTGGGGATGCTCGCTGATGATTGCAGTGCTCAGTTCCATTCGCAACTCCTCAGATAATGAAGCAGTCCATGCCCGCATGCAGCATGACTTGGATGACATTCAAGCTTGGGCTACTAAGTGGCAAATAACATTCACGCCACACAAATGCCAGGCAATGACTATCTCCAACAAGCGAGAGTCTAACCACCTTCCCTTGACATTCAACGGCATTACCATCGCCAAATCCCCCACCATCAACATCCTGGGGGTCACCATTGACCAGAAACTTAACTGGACCAGCCACATAAATACTGTGGCTACAAGAGCAGGTCAGAGGCTGGGTATTCTGCGGCGATTGTCTCATCTCCTGACTCCCCAAAGCCTTTCCACCATCTACAAGGCACAAGCCAGGAGTGTGATGGAATACTTTCCACTTGCCTGGATGAGTGCAGCTCCAACAACACTCAAGAAGCTCGACACAATCCAGGACAAAGCAGCCCGCTTGATTGGCACCCCATCCACCACCTTAAACATTCACTCCCTCCACCACCGGCGTACCGTGGCTGCAGTGTGTACCATCCACAAGATGCACTGCAGCAACTCGCCAAGGCTTCTTCGGCAGCACCTCCCAAACCCGCGACCTCTTCCACCTAGAACGACAAGGGCAGCAGTCGCTTGGGAACACCACCACCTCCAAGTTCCCCTCCAAGTTACACACCATCCTGAGTTGGAAATATATCACCATTCCTTCATCGTCGCTGGGTCAAAATCCTGGAACTCCCTCACTAACAGCACTGTGGGAGTACCTTCACCATAAGGACTGCAGTGGTTCAAGAAGGCGGCTCACCACCACCTTCTCAAGGGCAATTAGGGATGGGCAATAAATGTTGGAATTGCCAGCGACGCCCACATCCCAGGCACGAATGAAAAAAACCTACCTGCCCCTAATGTCTACACCACATATTGCGAAAGTCCCTGAGATTTTCCTTCTAGGTTAGAACCGCAGAAGGTTACAGCACAGAAGGAAGCCATTCAGCCCATTGTGTCAATGCCAGCTCTTTTGCTACAGCAATCCAAAACGATATCCATTGCCCTGCTCTCTCCCTGCAGCCCTGTCTCATTGTCTACTTCAAATGTTTATCTACTTTCCACTTAAAAGATACAATGGCTTTGCATGAACTACTGCCTGTGGTAAAGTATTCCTTGCTCTGACAAGTCTCTGCCTAAAGAAGTTTCTCCTAATGTCTATCATCACTCTCTTACTCACATTTTTTAATTGAGGACCACTCATCATTGACTCCCTAACCAGCGGAAATAGTCTTTCCTATTAATCTTATTAAAATCCACCATACTTTAAAAATTCAATGACTCAAAAGCCATGTTATCACCTGCCAACTCTGAGGCTTTCAAAGGATGAGTGTACTATACGCTAAGGACTGGCGTACAGAAGGATGTGAAGATAAAGCATTGCCTGCCCAGTGTTTCTGCTTTTCTTTGAACAACTTCAAGTGTGCGAAAATATAGAACTATATGCTCATTTTAGCTTGGAATAAATATCACAAATAATTAACTAGCGTTAAAAAAAATGTAATTCAAATGTTTTCTTTTTTAAATAGTGTTCCTACATTCATTGATGGCCTCAGAGTTCTCTTCATCAGGTGATAATGTGGTTTCTGAGTTGTTGGCTCAATTAACCAATTATAACTGGGAAGGAATTTTCGAGGAGCTGTCACAATGTGCGGTGTAGACACTGGTGGGATAGGTAATAGTTCAAGGGCAAGCTGCCGCTTCTCTGCCAAAGCCACTCAATAACTGGCCACCAAAGTGCTCCTGGGTGACTTTCCCTCTGATTTCTCCTTCCCTCTCTGTAAGGAAGTGTCTGTTTTCGGAAATGCCTGGCCCATGCAGCATGGCTGAGGTCTGAAGTCCTTTGTATGGCAAATGATGCTGGTGAGCTCACTTCCTACCACCCCAACGTGCAATCCGTTGGCGCACTGAATTGCCACGTTACTTCGCCACCTTTCAAACTTTATTTCATTAGCTTATTCAGTGGATGCAAAAATGGAGGCTATTATTCGGTTCAGACTAACCGGAATCATTAGATTATATATTGTCACCAGTAATATCCGTAGTGACTGCAATGATTTTGACTGTCGACTTACAGTCATGAAACATTACCGTGCGCTGTTTACGGCTTGTGACAGTTTGGGCGTCTCACTCAACTCACTGACTGACTGACTGGAAATCGTAAAATCCCACTCTTCAAGTCAATTCCATAACTGGAAGAAAATTACTACTGTGTGAAAGAAGTGTGCTTACAGATTTAGGCCTTGTTCAACGAAATGTGCAGTGAATGAAATAATACTGACCTGGCAGTGGGCCAGCTGTCACTGTGCATCAGATGTTCAATCAGCAAGGCCTTTGATGGCACTGACTCAGTTATGAGGGAAATGAGTCACCCAAGCTTGCCTAAGTGTGGGCTGGAGGCTGTTTGCTGAGAAAATCCTGTCACACTGAAACAGCACTTTGCTCCAAGACGTGATGATCGATTTCTTCTCATATTTTTTTCCCACTTCCTATTCTCATTATCATCAAGTGGTACCCATAGCAACCATGCTGTCTGCGCCAGCTTGAAATGAATCCTGCTGAATGAGATTCGATGTGAAATGATTCTGTGGAAACGGCCATTTTGACCTTTGTGCAACTTATGACAGTTGGTGTAGCTGCTGTATTTATTTGTCCACCACTGATGGTGTATCTCAGTAAAGTCCAAATCCACTATCGTGCCGGGCTTATGCACGCAATCTTATTTGTATGGTACTGGATATTTCACTCTGCAACTGCTGCAGTGTGTATTGTATTCATAAACATGTAGAAAATAGATTTTCATGTCCAAATTGGGCTGCAGGAGATATCCTGGTGTTTCACTTACACTTTCCCACTTTCAATATGGTAGTTGCCAGAACATGCTGATTAAGCAGATATGAATCTGCATGGGCTTCAAATTCAATTTAACATAATTATGTTGTAACCCCCTCCCCAATGTGACAGACTGTCTGCAAAACACTCTGGAAGGCCCTGGGTTTAATGGTTCTATGATGAGTGGCACTCAGCTGATAAATATGAAGTCACTTTGAAGCATTGGAGTGTCTAAGAAATGGATTTTCATCGAGAAAAAATTTAAAATTAAACCACTAAGCGCGAGATCTAAAGCAAAGTAACTCTAACCGAGCAATTTTGGTTGACCTTTCGAATACTTGCTACATGCCAATCCCTCTCATTTCCTGCTTTAAAAATAGTGGCCTAGAAATTGGATCGCACAATGAGGTTGGTGGCACAGGCCACGGCAAATTGGTCTGCCGGTCTCATTAGGAAAGTATCGAAGAGCTGTGGGTGGCATTTGTGGCCCCAGAGGCAGCTCACCGATCGCAGGGGGGAGTGAAATCAGCTGACTGGGATGCTGGCCTCGGGCCTCGGGTGGGCAAGCGAAAGGGGAGTGAGCGGTGGTTGGCAGCGGCCGGCGGTCTTAATGTGGAGCTGGGAGGAGCACTCCTGCTCCCCTTGGCTTCACAATAAGGTAAGTAAAAAAACGTTTAACTTGCCTTTTGGGTGGCAGCCTTCAGTGGTCCCTTTAAGGATCGCTGGTTTAGCTGCTGAGCACCGAAAGAAACTGACTACAGCGGGCACGGCGCAAGCTGAGGTCATTCACAGCCCAATTTGGCAAATGGGCCTGAAACAGGTGTTGAGCCCTCCATTTGAATATGCAATAGGCCTAACTACAATTTCAGGCACGCGGCCTGGATGCCTACTGAGCAGCCCTAACCAATATGGTGGGCGGTGCACTTCCAGCACAGAATGAGCATGTGCATGCCACTCGCCGTATTAAACCCTTAGGCGCAAGCTTTATGCCAGTAAAACAGGCACAAGATGATCCAATTTCCAGGTTAGTGTGTAGACAACTGCACCTTCATAAACACCAGAGACTTTAGAAACGGGAAGAGACTATAATTAACCCAACAAGTTCACCACTTTTTGGTTAATTTCAACCCCATCTTCTTGCCATGTTCCTCAATCCAAACTTTCTACAGAATCATTTCTAGTCTGAAACCATTGTTACGACTTGCTTTAATGGCCTTTGCTTATTTCTCCTTCCACAGGTCTTTTATCCTTTGTGTGAAATACTTCGGCCAAATTCCGTATTTACTCTTAATTTCAGTTTTTTTAAAACTCGTTCATGGGATGTGGGCGTCTCTGGCAATGCCAGCATTTATTGCCCATCCCTAATTGCCCTTGAGAAGGTGGTGGTGAGCTGCCTTCCCGCTGCAGTCCACGATGCTTTTCTTTGTAGCAGTTTGGTACAAGTGAATGGATTTCTAGACCATTTTAGAGGGCAATTAAGAGTCAACAACACTACCACATCTATAGGCCAGACCGGGTAAGGACAGCAAATTTCCTTCCCTAAAGGACATTAGTGAACCAGATGGGTTTTTACAACAATCCGGTAGTTTCACCTTTACTGTTACTAGCTTTTTATTCCAGATTTATTGAATTAACTGAATTTAAATTCCCCAGCTGCCATGGTGGGATTTGAACTCGCGTCTCCAGATCATTAGTCCAGGTCTCTGGATTACTAGTCCACTAACATAGCCACTATGCTAGCGTACCTCTTCTCCACTGGGAACAAATCCAGCGTTCTTCGATTCCCTACTGTTTGGGTTGATTACACGGCTTGAGCTGAAATAGGTGACTCTTTTTAGTAACTAGAACAATTTTGGAACTTGGCTGTTCTTATGCGGGGGGCAGAGCAGGGTGTGGGTGGTGGTGGGGGGGGGGGGGGGTGGGTGCTGGTGGTGTGGGTGGTAGGGCGTTGATCCTGGTAGCCCAGCAGCACAGAATAGATCTGCTATCCCTTGCAATGCCGGCAGGCTGAGCGATATTATTACACCAAATGAAACCTCGTTGATTGATTTTCCTTCAGGGTGGATTTCCTCATCAGAAGCAGCAATTGTTCCCGGTACAGTTCCACATTTTTCCTAAAGGGACACGTTGACAGACTAAGGTTTGAATTGTTCTCGTTTTCATTGTTCCAAACAAGATCAGATGGCCAAAGTAAAGATACTGTAGACTTGCTGATGCCTTTAAAGATGAGTTTAGCTCCTAATCACAATCAAACAAAGAAGGTTTGGGTAACACAGGCAGCGACTCCCATTCCATCAAGTTTTCCTTGGGCGTCAACAACATGCTGGCTTGCACAAGGCTCGGCTTTTATGCGCTTTTTCATTGATTTGATAAACAGAATCAGAGTGCTTTTATTTCAATGTAAAGCTGCTCCAGAGGGTTGGCTGTGCGGAGGCCTGCAATAGCCCTGATAGTTCAGGGTGTGTTAACTCTACTCCCAGACTGAGTTTGTTCGACAGAGTTTTAACAGTGCGGACAGAAAGAGAAAACAACAGACGCACTCTGCTTTAAGAAGATGCGTTTCCCACTGGCCTGGAAGCTGGTAGGCACCAGGCAGTAGGAGGCCCTTCCTGTTCTTTATCAGGAAATCCTGTTTAAGTCCCTGCCACGGTTTCTAAATGTGTTGAACATATGAAGAACAAGTTCTGTTTATTTAGCACAACAAGGTTTAAAAAAAAACAGATTTCACCATAGGGATAATTTTAAGTTGAAAACTATGGAGTCAGGAGTATTTTCCATCTCATTAAGTGGCCGCTCAGCTCATTTGCCACAGGCCGTCCAGTTATGCACTTTAGAAAAGCTTTCATTAAAATAACTGGAATTAGGGTAACCTCAAGGAAGTGAGGGTATTTTACTGCAGATTAAAGGGTAGGATATCTTCCATTATATCATTAGTGGTTACAAGGGCTGTTATATTTTAATCAGATTGGCACTCAGAACTACAGGTCATGCCAGATAGTAACATGGCCTTAAATTCAGCTTTACCATTCCGACATTACTGGCTCACAGGAATGCAGGAACCCATCATTACTTAACTAGTTGTTCCTGCACTTCTGCCCTCTGTTAAATCACTGTTTTTGTACCTAATCTTTAAAAAGGATGTCCAGTACTTAGTGTTTTATTTTGTTCTAGGCCAACAAACTGGTGGCTAAAGCGCCCAGCTAATTACAGTGGCAGGGCATCGATAACCACCAGTGACTCGGAGGCTTTCTGCTCTTTAACCCTTTGGTTGTGATTATGCAGAGGTTCTGAGTACAGCTTATAGAATCATAGCTCTCGATATTAACCCCCCCACCCCACCCCCTGCTCCATGATGGGTGGGAGAGGGTTGGCGGGGGGGGGGGGGATTTAAAATTTTTAAACGGAGAACACGTCCCCAACACGCCGCGTGCGTGCCTGACGCCATTTTCACGGCAGAGGGTTTCGTGGCGTGCGAGTGTCCCGTCGTGGAGAGGCGGGCCACTTCATTAACATATTTCAATCATTCGCCCACAGTGCAATTTGGAGGAGTGCTCCCCGTGGCCCGTTGAGTAAGCCTTTGGCCTCCCTTCTGTTGATCGCAGCCTCTCTCTCTCCCCCCTGCCGCGACCGCCGAGCTCCCTCCCCACCCCCCTGAAGCACTCATGTCCACTCCATGCCACGATTACATCCAGCCTCACCACCCCCCCCGCCCCAATCTCCAACCTTCCTCTCTCCTGATTGCCTCTCACTTTCCCCTCCTCCAAGCACCGATCTCTAGTGCTCCCCCCCTCCTGATTGCCTCTCACTTCCCCCTCCTCCAAATCCCGATCTCCGGCCGTCCCCACGCTCTCCTGCCGCTGGTTTTCCCGCCCGGTAGCCGGCCAGCCTGTCAGCCCATCGTGCCTGTGCCAGCTCTTTGAAAGAACTATCTATTCAGTCCCACTCTCCTGCTCTTTCCCTGCAAATTATTTCTTTTCAAGTATGTATCCAATTCCCTTTTGAGAGTTACTACTGATTCTGTTTCCACCACCCTTTCAGGGAGTGCACTCCAGATCATAACAGCCCGCTGCGTAAAAAAATTCTCCTCATCCCCCCTCTGGTTCTTTGGCTAATTAATTGCTTATGCAATGTGATGAATTTGTCTCATAGTCACCCTCACAGAATGCCCTGCATTCATCACCTTCACTCACTCACAGGTCTGGTTTATGCCCTTGTAGGAGAAGAGAGCAGAAAACGCAAGGGAGAGGGACAGGACTGGAGGTGGGCCGCTACAAATAGTCCAGCTAACAGATGCAGAGGAGGACGCCATGGGGATAAGTGGTACATCTGTGTCCTTCTCCGTCGGAGATGGAGAGACAGGGAACTTGCAGATAGCTGGTGACAGAATCACAAATATCTCTGATGCACACATGCTGACTTTATTTTATCAAGACTGAGTATGGTGATTGTCAAGATTGTGACTTTGCCGCAACTAAATCATATCACTTTCTTTTGTCTTCCAGGGCCTTTACACGTACAGCAAGTGTCGCAGGACATCCATGAGGACAATTCCTCAGAGGACCTCATTCCTTCTGAGGGTGCACCGACACAGGATCTGCAGCCATGCAGCAGCAGAAATACTTGCACTTTAGTGGGTCCACTTAGAGAGTTAGTTGGGTTTTCACCTGATGATTCACACCACAAAAATGAGCACAAGAAGACACTGGTGGCAGGGACAGTTGTGGAGAGAACTCTCCAAGCTCTGCTCAGCTGGATGCAGATGCTGAACCCCTGGGGCTATCGTTGAGAAGGAGAATGCTAGAGGTGCATCAGCAACCTAGCCAGGTACTGACAGACGTGCCATGCACACTCTCCACAATAGCGGAGTGGATAGAGGAGTCCAACTCGATCGCTAGTGGATTGGTGACGCAGGGGATTGCGAGAATGTCTGCCATGGAGAGAGTGGCCGCCTCCATGGAGCTTCAAGCATGGCTCTCAAATGAGTCCATGCAGGCCATGACCACGGTCGTGCAGGAGATGTCTGCCACCTTAAACAGGATGACAGATACGGTATCTGTGGCCTTACAACGCGTCACTGATCTCCACCAAGCTGGTCTGCAGCAGAGTGGTAGGAGTGACGTGGTGCTGGCCCAGGAGGGGGATGATGGCGAAAGGGGACGTGGAAGTGGGGACTCCACTCAAAGCGCTTCCACTTCTCACCCGTTGCCACCACCACCCCCCCCCCCCACCCCCCGCCACCAGTACCTGACACACTACCTCGTCTCCATGGCCGAGTCTGCCCCTGCACAGGTGCAGGTGGAGCAGTCTTTGGTGGGGCCCTCAGGGGCTCCAAAACCCAGAGGGTGTAGGCCAAAAGCATCTCAGCAGTCAGGGCAATGATCTGAGCAGCCCTGCCTCTACCTCTGCTGAAGCCACACGGGATGCACCACACCGAAGCGGTAGCAAGCGTAAGTTGAAGAAATTGTAATTGACGAAGGGTATGCATCTGGGTGTTTGATAAAAAGTTATGTTGTTAAGTTTCCTTTTTTCATAATGCCACATAAAATGTATTGATTAGCACCACTTCCACGTCTTGCCCATTATTGCGTCCCGAGTGCCAATTCGCCCTTTCACTTCTTTCATGATGAATGTCAATACATGACGGTACCCATTGGGTGGATGTGCAATGGTGGATGAGTGGCTGAAGGACTGTTTAGTGCAAAGCAGTGGGGTGGGGGGTGGGGGTCTCCTGGTGGTGGGAGCGGACCGCAGGATTTAATTTCTTAAGTTTCACACTAGGTGCACCTGCGCGATGTTAGAGCATCCCTGGCATTCCTGGGCAGCAATGTAAGCGATGGGTGCCCCATCTTCATCCTCATCCTCCCCTTCATCTTCATCCGAAGATGAGCGATGAGCCCCTTCCTCCTCCTCCACCTGCAATCCTCTCTGCTGTGCAATGCTGTGCAGGATGTAGCACACCACTATCACTCAGGACCGATATTTTCTCCGTCTTTCTGCAAACTTATTTATTTATCTTTCTGATAAATTTGGGTGAGGGAGGGGTTCATTTCTTTCACTCCTAAAGGCAAGTTTGCTTCTAAAGAGCCTCAAGTACAGTGTTTAATGGCTGTGGTGGCATAAAATTATGAAGATATGTCAGGTAAACCAGCTGCTCCAGGCCATTGGGTTCGTTCCGTGTGCCCAAAGCTGTTCCACTATCCTACAGCTAGATGAGGGCATCCAACCTGTTGACACTGAACCCTGACAATCCAGATTCTCAAAGCTTAGGCAACTCCAACATTTTTGAATCCCATTATACGGTCACTGACCTTTAAGTGGTCACATCCCTTTACTTTTGAGCAATAAGGGCTACATGCTCAAGGTATTCAGTGGGACACTCTTTGGCTTGCTCCCTGCGCAAGGCTCCAGCTGCACAGACAGCAGACATCAATGAGGTTCACGAGATGGCCTTGCAGCGCCCAGCAAGACCAGCTCGTCACTCTGCCAATGCGGGATTTAGGCCTTGCATAGCAGTACCAGCGGATTTTTATGTTGAGGTTTCCTTAGCTTATAATTAGGGCTTGGTATCAGTGTGTGCCCATGTACTTAGGTCAGATGATGATGGGCTCTGAAGTGCTGGACGAGCGGGCTGTTTTTCTTTCCTTCGACATTGTGAGGTCAATTTTAACCCCCCACCCCAATTCGGCAGAAACAGGGCGGGGGGGGGGGGGGGGGGGGGCAGTTAAATTAAAGTGAGGACTTACCCACTCTGTTCCTGCCCCGAACTGGCTGACTGCAATTTTAAATTGTAGGCGACAAGGACACCCATCAGAAGTCGCAGTGGTCCTTTTTTAAATATGCTATGACGCAGATTGCTATTTTCACCTGAGTGGGGGAAGCTGCCGGGAGCCTAGTAAGGCAAATTTCAGTGATGTTGGTTGAGGGACAAATGTTGGCCAGGACACCAGGAGGACTCCCCTGCTCTTTTTCGGATTGTGCCGAGAGATCTTTTACACCCAGAGTCATAACGGCACAGAAGGAGGCCATTCGGCCCATCGAGTCCGTGCCGGCTCTCTGCAGAGCAATCCGGTCAGTCCCACTCCCAGTCCCATGCCCATCTGAGAGGGCAGACAGGGCCTCGGTTTAACGTCTCATCTGAAAGATGGCACTACCAACAGTGCAGCCCTCCTTCACTACTTCATTGATTATGTGCTCAAGTTTCTGCAGTGGGCCTTGAACGCATGACATCCTGACTTGTGGCAAGAGGGCTACAACTGAGCCGAGGCTGACACCTAACAAGCCAATGCATTATAAATAAAATATCGCTCAGTAACAATACACTCCTTGCAGTAAGAGAGTATTGAGATACCATCTACTCAGTACAAAGTGGTTTGAATGAATCATTTAAAATGCAGTAGTTTGTCATCTTAAGTATTAGATTATATAAAATATTAAAATAATAACCCTCATAATTTATAAAAAATTTACAGTCGCTTTCTTACCTGTCACAACATGCGTATGGGTTATTCAATGGTTTTCATCAACATGATTAAATACATATACCACAGCTCACTGGTGTGTGTCTCCCTCAGTTAATCAGTCAATTTTACAAACTTCTATTTAGGCCTAAATAAAATGAACCCTGGGCTGAATGACCCTGTTTACATTGCTACCTTTTGTTTTGTCAATAATAAGTTGGTATTTGGGTTACATTCCGTAAATGAAATGTACGTAAAACAAATGAGAAGATCAGATTGTGAAACAGGAGGCTGTTTTACTTGTGCTTCAAAAGTACTTCGTTGGCTGTGAAGCGCTTTGGGGCGTCCTGAGATTGTGAATATAAATGCAAATCTTTCTTTTTTTCCCTTAATTACATCTTCCCACACTGCTTCTGTTTCCCTCTATTCCCTTCTCTTTTATGTATGTATCAAGCCTCCCCTTAAATGGGTCACTGCGATGTGCTTCAACCGCTCCATGGAGTAGGCAAAAGGTTATCATCATTGCAAATAGATCTGATTGGGGCCCGGTCATGATTGTCGTTCCAAAGGGAACTGCATTGGGACCATTGCTCTTCATTGTTTTCCGAAATGGTTTGGATGAGAACATTAACAAAACTATTCCTAAACTCACAGACGATACGAAAATGTTTCCATGTGTGGTAAATGTCCTTCAATGTGGACAAATGCAGTGTAATGCAGGTATGTTAATATCATGCAGGGGCAGCTGTTAAAGGTTAAAGGTGATAAGGTCAAGATAGAGACCTGGGGATAAGTATTCAGAATTCATGAAAAGTGCACAAGCAATGAGACGGCTCTAGGGAAAGCAAATAGGCTTTTAGGTAGTTTTGCTAGGATGACTAATTGGATTTTAGATTGTATAGCTGAAATCATCGAGTATACAAAGAAGACTATACTTGTGCTATATAATGCTTTGGTACATCATCACTTGGAGTACTGTGTACCACTTTGGACTCCACTCATGGTGAAGTGTACTGAGGCTCTGGAGAAGATGCAGAGGAGGACAGCCAGAATGATATCTAACTTTAGGGCTCTTAGTTATCAGGATAGGCTCGAAGAGTTAGGGCTAATTACTTTAGGAAAACTGGATTCTTAGAGGGGATATGATTAAGCTTTTTTATGGATTCACTATAGTCATTTAAAAGGGAACTCGAGGGAAGAGACATTTCCACATATAAAGGGTCATTTGCTGGTTAGCTGGGATTTTTAGGAGTTGTGGTTTACAGTGGTGTCCCAGAGCCTTGACTGACTTCTTTATTATTTGTTCTTGGGATGTGGTTGATGCGGGCAAGGCTGCAATTATTGCCCATCCCTAATTGGCCGGAGAAGGTAGTGGTTGGCCTTTAGGGAATTAGAGAAGAATTTCCTAAACTGGCTGCAGTTTTTTTCCCCTCTGGGTCTTTGCCTCTCCCAGGAGATTGCATGCTTAGGGGGTGATCCTGTGATGTATGTGGTCAGCCTGAAGGGCCCGGTGGTCTTTTCCTGTCGTTCTTTTCATATGTTTGCATAAATGCAAGTCAGTGTTGTTGTAGGAAAATATTGGGAATGAGAGGACACATCTGAGTATAATCCTGCTCTGAGTGAAAGGTCCCCATTTCCTGGACTCTTAAAGTGCATGCGAAAGTGTGTTATATAATAAACATGGTGTGATTTTACTGGACCTCTTATCCATGGTGTGACCTTACCACAAATGCTCCTATTTATTCTGTCAGTGGCTGAATGCAGGAATAAATGTTTAGGTTTACACCAGCATTGCTTCTATAATAACAGATACAGCTGCTGGTGGGCCGCTCGTCGAACTGTGGAAAGTATTTTCATGGATTATTTCCCACATCTGTGGTACGAGTTTAGTACACTGTCTGACTAGTGCGTAATGTGAAAACTATTTCCTTGATTAGCAATGAGCTGATAACTCATAAGAGTGATTTACAGACAGCAGCTCTGTACACCACTTTACTTCGACCACAGCTTTACTGAGCTGTAGGACGCAGGTTTGGTGAAAAATTGGAAGATTTATTTTTTCCCCCCCAGAGTGGATGCGCGGAACTCCCAGCTCCCAATTGGTGCTGGATCGATTAACTCCTTCAGAAAGAAAAGAAAGAAGAAAGAAAGAATTGCATTTGTATAGTGCCTTTCACAACCACCGGACGTCTCAAAGCACTTTACAGCCAATGAAGTACTTTTTTGGAGTGTAGTCACTGTTGTAATGTGGGAAACGCGGCAGCCAATTGGCACACAGCAAGCTCCCACAAACAGCAATGTGATAATGACCAGATAATCTGTTTTTGTTATGTTGGTTGAGAGATAAATATTGGCCAGGACACCGGAGACAAATAGTTGTCTGGTTGGGAATGATTATCAGGATAAATGCAGATGGAAATGATCACATGCTCCACAAGATACAATGCTCTCGGTACTGCTAGGGCAGAGGCTTGGGAGAAGGGGACCTGTGGACAACAGCCAGCCATAGAGACATAGAGATGAATAAAAATTCTAGTGTTTCATTTGATTACCTATTGAAGATCAGGTGGTATTTATGGAGATTTCTTTTCCCTATGGAGAGTCAATGATTGGGGTATATTGTACATATTGTGTATAGAAAGAGTGGGTCTAATGGGTAAATGCACCCAGAATTGCCGTGAAGGTTCTTTCGATCGCCTGCATTAACTGGTGGAAGATTGGTGGAAGCCCTGGTTACGCCGCATAAGCTCACTATTTTCATTTTCAAAGTAACAAATGTAATATTTAAGTATCCAGCCTTTGGTGCGTTATTAATTTACTGGCCAGAGAGTCTGTATAAGACCACTGCATTATAAACATAAAAGCCCAGTTAAAACATCAAAATAATCAACTCTCACTTGTACTGGATATAAATAACTGTTGGAAGGTCAGTCCAGTTGGCAAAAGAATTGGTATAAAGTAGATTTTAAAATGCTTCTTTCAATCCATTTCTCTCAATTACTGATTACTATTGAGTTCCAAATGGATTTCTTTCTATGTGTGATATGCACTCACAAATAATCCATTGCCAAGACAGACATGCCACTTACAGATTTCAACACTCCAAGATGCCAATGTCGTTACTATTAATGTCATAAGCCTGGATTTTCCTCTGCTGGCAGTATTTCTACCTCCTGAATACTTGGTCCATTTTCCACTAGCTTAGAACATTCAAATGATAGCCTGGCTATGAATGTCTACCAGTGTTGACCAGAACACCACAACTGCCCGTGGTAAGAAGAAAGTGGTAATTCTGCCCAAGGAGCTTAATAGGGATAGGTTACAAACACAGAAATTACTTTGTCCCATCTTCCCTCAAATGAAAGTGGAAAACATGGCTGAACCTGAGTGCTGCTAAAGACAGGGGCCGAGAGTATCTGCTTACCAGCGCAATTTGCCTGAAATCGGCCAAACCAGTGTAAAAGATCGAGGACTTTTAAGCGCAAGTTACGCCGAGTATAATTCGAGTTCCTGCGATCTGTAACGCTGGTTTAAAAAACATCGTGCTGGAAGCTGGCCCCACCCACAAAACTGGCCATACCCCAGATCGAAATAATGAGCATGGCGAGTTTCTGCCGATTGTGACCGTTGGCGAAGGCTTTTCAAATTAAGCTCATTTTTTTAGCGCACAGGCACTAGTAGGCACGTTTTTTAAAAATTTAAATATTAAAAAATACTTAATTTACTAAGAAACTGACTAGCATACACTAAATGGTTCAGTATAGTTTTTTTTTAAAGTCATTTTCAGTTATTTTAAATCAGGTTACTCACAGATGGTGGTCTAGACACACGATTAAAAATGCTTATCTTTTGTGATAAACCCATTTTCAGCTGTATTCATAAAACGGCACAGTGTTACCACTCTTAAATACATCAATGAATATTCTTTAATGCAAGGGGGAAAAAAGAAACAATTACGTTCTATTATGCTGCCCAATTGTGCTGGTTCATGGAAGATTTTACGGCCGGAATTTTGCCTACCTGGGTGGGTCCAGTGCGGGCGGTGTCCGTGGCGGGTCACGACCCCGCTGCTGGCTCCATCCTGCTGTTGAAAATGAACTACCTTAATGGGGCCTATTAAGCCCGCCCAGCGCGTTACCTCGCCCAATGAGAGGGAGTGGGTCTGGTGACGTCATTCATGACGCGTTTTCAGCCAGGATCTTTAAAGGGACCATGGCCACATTACATTTGAAGTTTAATCTAACATAATGCGGTCAGTGCACTACAGCATTGGAGTGCTGCAAACACTGACAATGACTGCACAGAGGCAGAGGGCTGCACCCAGGTTCTCCGATGACTCCCTCCATATGCTTATGGTTGCACATTGCAGAGGAGGTCACAAGCAGGGATGTGGTTAGGAGGACCTGGGTGCAGTGCCGCAAATGTTTCAATGATCTCATTAGATCAGGAAAAGTTAGTACAAAGCCACACTCAACTTCATCCTGCTGTGCCACTCATCACATTCCCATCTGCCTTCCCTACCCTACTACTGCACATCGTTACTCACACCAACTTACCTTGCACCTTCACCCATCCCTCTCTCTCTATCTACATTTCCCATCTCACTAGCCACCCCTCACACTCACCCTCATCCTAGTCCAATCATATCAACTAACAACACACAAGGGTAGCCATTTGGGTGTTTTATCCAATGTTTATGTGAAGTTTCTGTTAATGTGCTGTCAAACATTGAAACCTTTATTTTCAACACTTTCCGGTCTTGGACAGATTTGTGTGCACCTTTGGAAGTGGCTTAGTGAGTTGCAGTAAATGGTGAGACATAACGGTACCCCCCGCAATGCTGATGAGTGTGAAAGGAATGGCTTGGACATTGTGAGGATGCTTTATGGTGTTGGTGTGGGGTGGTGCCAACCTGGCGCATCATGTGGCAGCCAGGATATACAGCATAAAGTTAAGTAAATCTGGCCATGATGAGGCCATCCCTGGCCTCCCATGCAGCAATGTGCTCAGGTGCTGATGCCCTGTGTCCTGTACAGCATCAGGTGATTGCGGAGAAGGTTGGTGGTGTTGTTGGTGCTGCTGGTGTGCCTGGTGCTGCTGGTGTTGGGGCTCATCATGGTCTGATTCTGAGGACCAAGGTGAGAGAGTATAAACGGCACCCATGTTGATGGAATAGATAGCAGGTGAAGTAGAGATGACAGAAGCAATCTGTCAATGGTGAGAGAGGTTCTTCCAATGAGGTGACACTGGATGGAGACTTTGCTGGAAACACTTGCAGCCTGCAGAATCTGTGCTGGAACTGGACATAGCAACAACCTCTGCTTGTGGAAAGTGATCATCTGTCAGGTGGGAGCTTTTACTGTACATTTCATGCTGTTAAGTAATCAGCTGGAGCAATGGCCACTGAACTCCTGCCTCAGGTTGACAGACGTGTTCCCGAGCTGCGTGGATCCCATGGCCATGCAGGGAAGTTTAAAAAGTAAGTGAAAAAGGCTCTTGAGTGCCTGTAAACTACCTGATGATGTTTTCAATTGGGTCGCCCGCCGCTGCCAGTCGCGACCCGCTGTCAAAAATAATAACTTTCCCACCCGACCTGCCACCGATCACGCCCGCTACCACCCCAGAAAATTCCAGCCTACCTTTGTGATTATGCAAATGAGTTGGAGCGGAAACTTGAACCATAACTTCAGTTCGAAAAACCAGCGCAATTTCAAACGCAATTTGCACCCAGATTGACGATTGTGCCCAAAGCAGAAACTCTACCCCATGATTTCAGCTGTATCGGAAATACAGCCTTATGACAAAAACACCTTTTAATAGGCCTTATCTCTACCTATGCTTAAAAATGTTAAATTGTCGGGTTCTGCCAACCCATTCTGGACTATCCTATTGCATGCCATCAGCTGTAACTGATCACCATCAGCATTAGTGACAACAGACTCTTAACAGCAGGGTTAACCCTACCCCTCAGTGGAAATCTCAGGCCCAAATTTCTGTTTGGAATATTGGTATCCAGCAGCTAAATGCAAATAACATTAATCCTGAAATAAATGCTGGTATACTCAACAGGTCAGGCAGTGTCTGTCGAGAGAGTAACAGAGTTAACGTTTCAGGTCGATGACCCTTCATCAGAGCATTAATCCTGGCCTATTTATGCCTGGGTTCAAAAGAACTCCCTTTGAACTTATATGAATATGCAATCTGAACACTAGCCTTGTTGGTGTAATTGATGGGAACTGAGGCTCGAATCCATTTGATAACCTTTGTTTTTCAGATGATAATCTCTAGCCCTGTGTTGTGCACTCTATGGGCTGTACTGTAAATGAAGTATGAGTCATTCGAAAACCTTGCAATCTGTTTACAAGATTACAGTGTTCAGTGCTGTCCCTCCCAACAACCAGTTCTGCCACGTCAAAAACTGTGTTGACTCACTACCTCGCACTTCTTTTCTTTCTCTCAAATTTACCAGGTTTAATATAGGATGAAAATAGTTCAAAGCAGCTCAATGCTTTATTCCCAGTGAGAATATGGAGCTTCCCATTCCTTTAGCAAGGAAAATAATTCCTCTCTTTCATTTGTCTATCCTCCCCAAGTGCATTAATTGGATTATACTTGCATGTAATGTCACGCACTAGCAAATTCTTCACTGTGTTCAGTATTCAGAACATATTTTGGCAAACCTGAAAGTGTAGTACAGATTCGCAATCCCTGAGAATGTATGATATGGAATACGGAATCTTATTTTTAACAAAATCACTAAATATACTGACAGACAGTAGGTTTGCATTTGTTGATAGGAGTTAACTGAGTTACATGGCAAACTAGGAGGTTGTGCCAAATCTATTTAAACTATTAGGAACATAGGAACATTAGGAACAGGAGTAGGCCATTCAGTCCCTCTTAATTCCATTAACTGTACCTAGTTTTTACCTGAATGTTACAGACAAAAATGAAATTCTGACCATAAAATGTCCACGAGAACTGAATTCAATTTCTATCTGCAGGTGGCTCTATGTGATGTAAAGGATAGTTAACAAGATAGTTTTACAAATAAATCAGGCCCAAAGTATTAATGGCCTAGATTTTGCAGTAGTAATAATGGTGACGCTATCAGCATCACCATTATTAAGGAGTAAATCGGACAGCAACTTCCGGAGTCCGCACATGCGCAGTTAAATGCGGCTATCAGGAAGTTGCTGTCCGTGTTGCCCTGCTCCTCCACAAGCTTCGCTATAACAGTATCCCGCCTTGACACTCGGCATTGAAATACACGAGGGGCATGAAGTTGGGTTACTTACCCACTCGATACCAACTAAACACACCAGAAAAAGTTAAGGCTTGTCCATTCAAGTGTAAGTGATTTTTTAATGACGTGGTAAGTCTTAATTACTGCCAAACAACCTCTCTATCACTGAAAATCAATTTTTACAAGTGTGGAGTCTCATTCCTTCAGATTTTAATTATTGTTGGCGATTTAAAAAAATTACAAATTAATTTTTTTTTTTCTTTCTGTCTCTTTTATCTATCTCTCTCTCTCTTAATCCCATCTTTCTCTCTCTTTATTTTGCTTTCTGTACATTATTTTACATTGAATTAAATATTCTAACCTACACTTCCTGATTTAGGTGCTGCGTGCCTCAATGAGGATTCTTCAATCTGATTGGTTGAAGAGCCACGCTGTTGCGTGCCCTGTTCACACAGGTCACAGATCCCCTGTAGAAGGCACCACGCTGAAATAGCTCCCCAATCACCGTAAGTTGCCGCACAAAGGCCCACAAAATGCCTGTAGGCAGCTGTAAGCATAATGAACGACATGCGCCGTTCCTTCGACGCTGGCCGCAAAATCTGGGCCAATATATTTATTAGTTAATTCACTGTTTTTCAATGTCTATATTTGTGAATAAAAGTTGTTGTTTTTAATTACGTTTTATATATTGGTGGATTTAACTGTCGATGCATTAATGTGTTCATACTGGCACTGGAGCAGAAAGTTGATAATAGACCAGATGTGCTCAATAGTCTGAAAAATCCTGTGTGCTATTTGTCACAAAGCCATCAATACCTTCTGATCTGAGTCACTCCATCAGGGGCAAGGATAAAATAAGAACCTATGTGAGAAACACATTTTCCAGAAAATTAGGAAAGAAAGCTCACCTTGTATTTAACAATAGTGTTTTCTATCAAAATTTAAAAAACACACTGAACCGCACTTAACCCATATTGGGCGGACATGGCCTTTTTAATATTACCATTCAGCTGAAGCTACTGTTTATCATTTGGCTAAGGATTGCCTACCAGGGAAAAGCATGACCAGCATGCATGTATTATCTTAGTGATTCTTTCAGTATGAATGAACAGTTTAGACACAGTCACGTGACGGCAGGAGCAGGCTGCAGCGGCAGACTTGGACCAAGGCCCAGCATCATTATGTAGCAATCAAGTTACTGCCGGTGGTGGGGGGGGTGGGGTTGTTCACAGGAAGTATGCACTGCTAGAGATAAGATGGGTTTTACAGAAACTGGATCAAACTGGTTTTAACCTGTCAGGTTTGCAGTGCGCAGGGACTGGAACAAGTCGGTTATGTTACACAAGCAAGAAGAAAAGTAGGAGGGAAAGTCAAAGGATTTTTTCTGAAAAAAGGTTGGTTCTAAATGAGTAACTGTGGGACTCTTTTACATTCACGAGTACACACAATTGTAAATGCGACGCAAATATAGCAGGAACTAAAAATGTAATCATTCCAACATAGTTTACACATTATTCAGACAAGCCCAGAAGTGTGAAACACAATAGTAGCCAGTTGGGAATTTTCTGGGTATTATCGAGCACCAAACTTTGTAAGGTCAAAGACAGGGGACTACAATGACTTCTCAGATTGGTGGGTATATTTAGAGACTAGGCAGTACAGAATGGTGCATGCTGCTACAGAACCTCCCTAAATCAGCAAACATTGACCAAAGGCCCTTATTTGAACCTTTGATCTTCTGCAATGAAGTCATGGAAGAAACAACGTAAGAGTGGCAAGGGTTGAACGTTCCACAATTTTGCTAAAATAAGTTTAAAATCTGTGAAACATTCTTTGTGTCCAGCTCCAGTTTAGTTAGTAACTAAGGATCTGTTAAGAACAGGAAACATTCAGATTAAGTTCCAAATGCCAGCTGGAAATAAACTGAGCTGTCTACCTCAGGAGGACAACGATAACTCAAATATGGAAATAGGATCAAGTTGTTACTTTCTCCATGAAAGTGCTATTTCTATCTTTTCATAGACATCACGCATTATACATTTCATTTAAAAATTCATTGGACCTGAAATTGCGGTCGGAGGCTTCCCGCGGGCGAATGCCTCCGATCCGCAAGAGAAGTACGCACCTACCTGGTGCCTCCGTACCTTCGAAGACTCGCACTCCTGGGTCTGCAGGCGTAGGCCTGCGTAAAGGCCCACGTATCCCGGGGCGCAGGCGGTTCACAAGCGCCCCTGGGATCACGTGGGCCAGGCCAACCAATCACAAAGGACGATTCCATTATGCTTCTGGGGATTCCATTTACGTACGGAAGCCCCATAAGCATATTAGGAATGACACTTTCACACAACCTAAATAAAAATAAATCACCACATGTTTAAAATGAATTAAAATACAATTTAATTCAACATTTAAAACAAAAATTTAATTTTTTGAAAAATAAATTTAAACATTTTTAAAGGGGCCAACAATAACCTAAACTAATTTTAAAGATTCTTCAAAGTTTAAATGATTTAAAAATGTTATTTTAATATTTATTTAAAACCCTACAATGATAAAAGAAGGCCCTACGCCTGCTTTTACCAGGTGTAAGAGTCTCATGGGTATTCGCTGGGCAGTAGTTGGGCAAAAGCCCAACCCTGCGCCAGCGAATGTCCATTTCCTGCGCATGCGGAAGGTCAGTCAAGGTGAAACTTGACAGATCGCAAGTTCTAGGTTTTCACACATGCGCAGCGCATGGGGAAACCCGGAACTTGTGGGGCACTTACGATAGGCCCCGTAACATCCGGGCCAATATATTGTTCTGCTGTTTTATATTGTTATGCTGTTTTATACTTCATTTTCTTCCTCTCTTTAGGCCTGCTTACCAATACAGAATCAATTCCAGATAGGGGTGTACCAGTTCACTTTCCACTTTTCCGTCCCTTCTCTTCCACTCTACCCTCCTTAGATGATGTAAGGAATTGCAAAAGACAATCTACATCCTATTACCCTGTAGTGCGCTTATGGAGTCTTGTGAATAGATTTGTGCAGCTTTACCACTGAATTGCCTGTGGATTTGGGTACAGTAGCGTAGTGGTTATTTTACTGGACTAGTAATCCAGAGGCTTGGACTAATGATCTGGAGACATGAGTTCAAATCCCATCACACCAGCTGGGGAATTTGAATTTATTTAATTAAATAAATCTGGAATAAAAAGCTAGCATCAATAATGGTGACCATGAAACTACCAGATTATCGTAAAAACCCATCTGGTTCACTAATGTCCTTTAGGGAAATGAAATCTGCCACCCTTACCTGGTCAAGCCTATATGTGACTCCAGACCCACAGCAATGGGGGAAAAATTCAGTTGGTTAGTGCCTCCTGTTAGTGCCAGGAACTAATGGGGCGCTGATGCAGTAGCACCAGGGCGAGGTGAATCCAGCACCGCACGGCAAATCTGGTCCCCTCGTTGTGCCGCCGGTACGAGGTTCTGCCGGGGACTTCAACGCCAGGCAGATCGTGACTTCAGTGAGTGTGCACCGCTCACTCGCCACCCGATCTGCGAAATTGATTTTCGCCACCTACCTTTGCACCTCGACCAGACAGTGACAGGGAGAGCAGGCACACAGCTGCAGGACGCCGGCTCCAGGGATGTTATTTAAAGGCTTCCGTATTAATCACTTGCAGCTGTCAGGGAAGGTTAGTTTCACTGGTTTCTTGTCTGTTTCAGCTAGTGGATCACTTTCTATGAGTAATTTCAAGGTTCTTTTTTAACAGCAGCGTTCCGGCAAGTGCAAAGTGCCTACATTTATTGTTCAAAGATTCAAACTGATACACTTGGCAACATTAATGGGGACTGTACTGGCATGGCACCTCGCCCTCTAGGATCTATGGTGGAGGGAGCGGAGGCAGCCAGAAATACGGGAACATTTGTGCAGAGCGATGAGGAGGGACATCAGGGCTCTCACCAGGATGACTTAAACCCCAGATCCCTTTTGCTCACCACATGCCCATCATACCATCCCTGTGTCATGCCATATCACAGCGTCCTCCTGGGTGCAAAGGTGAAATGAGAGAGACCACAAAATATTGTGAACTCCATTAATATATTTATGCATTAACATATCACACATATCACATTCATTCTAATAACTAATGACACTTGTGCCTGCCATAATTGAATAGCTATTATTGTGTGCAAGGTGTGAGATGTGGGTGTGAGTGTTGGTAGGTAGAGATTGTTGGTGGGTGAGTGCTGGCGGTGTAGTGCTTTGGGCAGTGTGTGAAGCTTGTGGTACAGATGGTGGTATGTAGCATTTGTTGAAGCATTAAATCACCCTGACCACCTGACTGAGGTGGATCTGCCATGAGCACACCTGCTTCAGTCCTCTGGCTCCTTCTCCTTGTTGTTATTCTCCTTGCTGAGGCAGCTGCGCAGCCAGCAATGCTGAGAATGAAGAGCTGCAGTATCAATGAACCTTCCCTTTAAGTACTGGGACAGGCCTGTGGCAATGATGAGTTGAGATTAGACTGCATCCGATACTGGTCCACCCTCTGAGTGTAACACCACTGAGCTAGGCCTTTAAGACTTGATTTAGCGCCCCGATCATTTCTTTGAGCAGTGAGAATGAATTTTGCATGCAGTCTAAAGCATTAGCGCCTGGTGTTAGTTCTCAAACTTTTCTAAAGTTACCATCCATTCCTGGGCTATAAAGAATTTCGAGCCCATAGACTCTTAACTGTCCTCTGAAATTTCCTCCAGCAAGCCACTCAGTTGTATCAAAATTTCTACAAAAATCTATAATAAAATAAAACTGGAAGGACCACCTGGCATTGACCTAGACACTGGATCCAGACACGACAAAGGCACACCCAGCCCAGTCGACCCTGCAAAGTCCTCCCCACTAACTTCTCGGGACTTGTGCAACAGCCTGACATAGTCATACTCACAGACCTTTCAGCCAATGTCCCAGACGCCTCCATCACCATCCCTAAGTATGTCCTGTCCCACCGGCAGGACAGACTGACCAGAGGTGGCAGCACAGTGGTATATAGTCAGGAGGGAGTGGCTCTGGGAGTCCTCAACATTGACTCCGGATCCCATGAAGTCTCATGGTATCAGGTCAAACATGGGCAAGGAAACCTCCTGCTGATTACCATCGACCACCCTCCCTCAGCTGATGAATGAGTACTCCTCCATGTTGAACGCCACTTGGAAGAAGCACTGAGGGTAATAAGGGCACAGAATGCACTCTGGGTAGGGGACCTCAATGCCCATCACCAAGAGTGCTCGGTAGCACCACTACTGGCCAAGACCTGAAAGACATAGCAGCCAGACTAGGCCTGTGACACTTGGTGAGAGAACCAACACGAGAGGAAAAACCTACTTGTTCTCGTCCTCACCAATCTACCTGTCGCAGATGCATCTGTCCATGACAGTAGTGGTAGCAGTGACCACCGCACAGTCCTTGTGGAGGCGTCCCGTCTTCACACTGAGGACACCCTCCATCGTGTTGTGTGGCACTACCACTGTGCTAAATGGAATAGATTCAGAACAGAACTAGCAGCTCAAAACTGGGCTTCCATGAGGCGCTGTGAGACATCAGCAGCAGTGGAATTGTATTCCACCACAATCTGTAACCTGGCCTGGCATATTCCTCACTCTACCATTACCATCAAGCCAGGGGACCAACCCTGGTTCAATGAGGAGTATAGAAGAGCAAGCCAGGAGCAGCACCAGGTGTACCTAAAAATGAGGTGCCAATCTGGTGAAGCTACAACACAGGACTACATGCATGCTGAAGACTTGTGCTCCAGAACTAGCCTGCACCTCTAGCCAAGCTGTTCCAGTACAGCTACAACATTGGCATCTACCCGACAAAGTGGAAAATTGCCCAGGTATGTCCTGTCCACAAAAAGCAGGACAAATCCAATCTGGCCAATTACTGCCGCATCAGCCTAATCTCAATCATTAGCAAAGTGATGGAAGGTGTCGTCGACAGTGCTATCAAGCGACACTTACCAATAACCTGCTCACCGATGCTCAGTTTGGGTTCCGCCAGTGTCACTCAGCTCCAGACCTTATTCTAGCCTTGGTCCAAATATGGACAAAAGAGCTGAATTTCAGAGGTGAGGTGAGAGTGACTGCCCTTGATATCAAGGCAGCATTTGCCCAAGTGTGGCATCAAGGAGCCCAAGTAAAATTGAAGTCAATGGGAATCGGGGGAAAGCTCTCCACTGGCTGGAGTCATATATAGCACAAAGGAAGATGGTTGTGGTTGCTGGAAGCCAATCATCTCAGCTCCAGGACATCACTGCAGGAGTTCCTCAGGGCAGTGTCCTAGGCACAATTATCTTCAGCTGCTTCATCAATGACCTTCCCCCCATCATAAGGTCAGAAGTGGAGATGTTCGCTGATGATTGCACAGTGTTCAGTTCCATTTGCAATTCAACAACAACAACAACAATTGTATTTATATAGGGGGAAATTCAGTTGGTTGCGCCTCCCGTTAGCGCCTTAAGAGGGCGCTAATGGGGCGCAAAGCATCTAGCGCACGGGCGCGGTGATGTTTGCGCCGCTCGCGAAATTAACTAGACATTTTGCGGCGGTGCTAAACACTACTGCCACGATCTCCTGCGCCGGCAGATCGTGACATCAGTAGAGTGCGCAACGCCCCGGTATCGCCCCGGAGCGGATATTGAGTGGCGCCCCCTGCCTTACCGCCTGCCGCTAGCAATGACAGGTTGAGGGGAGCGTTTTGCAGTCAGGAAGTGACGGGGGAGCACTATTTAAAGGCGACCGCTTCCTGCCTTTTATTGTTGTTGACATTTTTGAACCACGCATTCTGAGAGAGAGAGAGAGAAACTTCTGGAGAGATTCAACGCTGTGTGAAGGAGTTTTGGGGACTGAGCAGCACTTTGCAGGTTCATTTTGATTTGCCCTTCCTTGTATCGATTTAGAAGAGACTGTGGGTGCTGCACTCTGAGCTCTTTCCCTGGTACTCTCCATTGTTCTTTCCAGCAGATTTGATGTGCAGGTCTCTCCAGGCCGAGATTCAAGGCTGCAATGAGCAGGATGTGGATGGAAAGCAAGATCAACCCTCCCCTTTAAGAACTGGCCCGCGCCATTGTGTGTGTGTTCCATTGCTGACTGACATCACATGAGCTTCGCCAGCGCTCTGAGGTAACGCCTCGCTCCTCAGCCTTTGCGCCTTAAGACAGGTGTGAAGCGCCTGATTTAGCACTCGAATCACCTCCAGGAGCGATAAAAGTCAAGTTTGCAGTCGGCGGTGATAATTAGCGCCAGGCGCTAATCTTTGCGCTCGGCCAATAATTGCGCCCCAAATGGGGCGATACTGAATTTCTCCCCCATAGTGTCTTTAATGTAGTAAAACAAATCAAGGTGCTTCACAGGAGTATTATAAGATAAAATATTTGACACCAAGCCATAGAAGGAGAAATTAGGGCAGAGGACCCAAAGCTCGGTCAAAAAGGTAGGTTTTAAGGAGCGTCTTAAAGAAGGACAGAGAGGTAAAGAGGCGGAGAGGTTTAGGCAGGGAATTCCAGAGCTTAGGGCCTAGGCAACAGAAGGCACGGCCACCAATGGTTGAGCGATTATAATCAGGGATGCTCAAGAGGGCAGAATTAGAGGAGCGCAGATATCTCGGGGGGGTTGTGGGGCTGAAGGAGATTACAGAGATAGGAAGAGGCGAGGCCGTGGAGGGATTTGAAAACAAGGATGAGAATTTTGAAATCGAGGCGTTGCCTAACCAGGAGCCAATGTAGGTCAGCGAGCACAGGGGTGATGGGTGAACGGGACTTGATGCGAGTTAGGACACGGGCAGCCGAGTTTTGGATGACCTCAAGTTTCCGTAGGGTAGAACGTGGGAGGCCAGCCAGGAGTGCATTGGAATAGTCAAGTCTAGAGGTAACAAAAGCATGGATGAGGGTTTCAGCAGTGGATGAGCTGAGGCAGGGGCAGAGACGGGCAATGTTATGGAGGAGGAAATAGACGGTCTTAGTTATGCAGCGGATATGTGGTCGAAAGCTTATTTCAGGGTCAAATATGACACCAAGGTTGTGAACAGTGTGGTTTAGCCTCAGACAAATGTTAGGCAGAGGGATGGAGTCAGTGGTTAGAGAATGGAGTTTGTGGCGGGGACTGAAACCAATGGCTTCGGTCTTCCCTATATTTAATTGGAGAACATTTTTGCTCATCTAGAACTGGATGTCGGACAAACAGTCTGACAATTTATGGACCGTGGAGGGGTCGAGAGAAGCGGTAGTGAGGTAGAGTTGGGTGTCATCAGCATACATGTGGAAACTGACGCTGTGTTTTTGGATGATGTCGCCAAGGGGCAGCATGTATATGAGAAATAGGAGGGGGGCCAAGGATAGATCCTTGGGGGACATGAGAGGTAATGATGCGGGAGTGGGAAGAGAAGCCGTTGCAGGTAATCCTCTGGCTATGATTAGATAGATAAGAATGGAACCAGGCAAGTGCAGTCCCACCCAGCTAGATGACGGTGGAGAGGTGTTGGAGAAGGATGGAGTGGTCAACCATGTCAAAGGCTGCAGACAAGTAAAGAAGGATGAGGAGGGATAGTTTACCTTTGTCACAATCACAAAGGATGTAATTTGTGACTTTGATGAGAGCCGTTTCAGTACTGTGGCAAGGGTGGAAAGCTGATTGGAGGGATTCAAACATGGAGTTGCGGGAAAGATGGGCACGGATCTGGGAGGCGACAACATGTTCAAGGACTTTGGAGAGGAAAGGGAGGTTGGAGATGGGGTGGTAGTTTGCAAGGACGGAGGGGTCAAGGGTTGTTTTTTTGAGGAGAGGGGTGATGACGGCAGATTTGAGGGAGAGGGGGACAGTACCTGAGGAGAGAGAACCATTAACAAAGTCAGCTAACATGGGAGCCAGAAAAGGAAGTTGGGTGGTCAGCAGTTTGGTGGGAATAGGGTTGAGGGAGCAGGAAGTGGGTCTCATGGACAAGATAAGTGCGGAGAGGCCATGAGGGGAGATCGGAGAGAAACTGGAGAAAGATGTGAGTTCAGGGCTAGGGCAGAGGGAACCTTAGAGGAAGTTTGCCCCGGTGGGCTAGGGGAAGGAAGGGAAGTGGCAGAGGCTGCTGAACAGATGGTCTCAATCTTAGCGACAAAGAAGTCCATGAGCTCCTCACACTTGTTGTCGGAGGTGAGGGTGGAGGAGACGGGGAGAGGGGTTAAGAAGACGGTTAGCAGTGGAGAATAGGAGCCAGGGTTTATCTTTGCATTCCAGAATGATTTAGACCTCCTCAGATAATGAAGCAGTCCATGCCCTCATGCAGCAAGACCTGGACAATTTTCAGGCTTAGGCTGATAAGTGCCAAGTAACATTTGCTCCATACATGTGCCAGGCAAAGACTATCTCCAACAAGAGAAAGTCTAACCACCTCCCCTTGACATTATAGGGCACCACCATTGTTGAATCCCCACCATCAACGTTCTGAGCATCACCATTGACCAAAACCTTAACTGGACCAGCCACATAAATACTGTGGCTACAAAAGCAAGTCAGAGGCTGGGTATTCTGCAGCGAGTGTCTCACCTCCTGACTCCCCAAAGCCTTTCCACCATCTACAAGGCACAAGTAAGGAGTGTGATGGAATACTCTCCACTTGCCTGGATGAGTGCAGCACCAACAACACTCAAGAAGCTCGACACCATCCAGCACAAAACAGCCCGCTTGATTGGCACCCCATCCACCACCTTAAAAAACATTCAATCCCTCTACCACCGGCAAACCGTGTCTGCAGTGTGTGCCATCTACAAGATGCACTGCAGCAACTCACCAAGGCTTCTTTGACAGCAGCTCCCAAATCTGCGACCTCTACCACCTAGAAGGACAAGGGTAGCAGGCGCATGGAAACACCACCACCTCCAATTTTCCCTCCAAGTCACACACTATCCTGACTTGGAAATATATCGCCGATCCTTCATCATTGCTGGGTTAAAGTCCTGGAACAGCACTGTGGGAGTACCTTCACCACACAGACTGCAGCGGTTCAAGAAGGCGACTCACCACCACCTTCTCAAGGGCAATTAGGAATGGGCAATAAATGTCGGCATTGCCAGCGACGCCCAGATCCTGTGAATGAATTTTTTTTAAATTATCGGTGATGTTTGATGTACAACAAAAATAATGAGCTACAGTATTGACATGTACCCTTACCACATAATAGAGCTGCAGACAGTTGGTTAGTTTAGTGTTTTCAGTAAACTGAATGTTATGTGTTCATTTATAGATGCACCCTTAACATGGCTATTGTACTCTTGCCATCTACTTTGTTACACTAATATCAAATTTTTGATTTTACGCACAAGATAAAATGATCGCGTGCTATGTAAAGCCACTTTCTGATGTTGATAGATTCCAACAAAACTTTACTTCGGCGTAAAGTTCAGTTGTTGTCAACCACTTCTTTCAGAATGTCAGAGATAAAATCTATGGTGTTTTTGTTCTTATTTTTTGATCCTTTACAAAAAGAGTCAAAAGATTTGAATCCATAAAATTTTGATTGATAAACCTGCTTTGCTGATGGACCCCATTGATTAAGCCGTGTAGTTGCTATTAGCTTTGCAATAAGGATATCCGGTTTTCTGCAAAACTTATGTGGTTGGCAGCTGCGGTTTTACAATAAACGCAGGTCTTTCCTTTCACCTGCTATCCACGATGCATATTTTACCAATAACAGATTAAGCCCATCTCACATCCTACCTCTGTGGTTTGAGTGAATTCTCGGGTTTTGCACTAATCCGTCGAGCACCAGCTTGCTTATTTTTCTCGGGAGGGTGGGGTGCTGAAATTTGTCAGAAGTAGGTCAGAAGGTTCTAAGTGGTCAATTTTGTCTGGGTGAGCATTACAGTGGCTATACAACAGGCCTGTGTCCCTTGTTGTACTTGAGGTGATGTTAAATTTCACACTTGATGGATGTGGTTCTATTTCTATCATTAGAAAATATTTGAACTGGATATGTCAAACCATTAACATGCCACTTCCTCAGATTGGTTTCACTGGTTAGGTCAGTAAACATAGCTGCATTTGTGATGTTTCCCCAGTAGCCTGCTTTACAATGTTGTTCATCAATGCCAATAATCCTCGTGAGCAGCATCATCTCACATTACCTTCCACGTCGTCGGTGTTGCATAATGTTCTCTTACTATCAAGATGGAAGTGCAGTTAAATTCAGCGCCATTTATCAGTTTAATTACCATTCAACACTGCAACATAAATATTCAGTCTGTAGAAACATTTAAAAAAACATGCAGCAAAAATGCCAACCACTGAACAAGTTTTAGAAGATCATCCTGAAAAGAATGAAGAAGCTTGTATTTGTTGCTGCTATAAAACTAAGTCCAAAATGAGTACATAAACGGGGCTTCCACCAAACTTCTGCCAAAGTTACAACGGTGAAGCGGGTGAAGCCTCAATTCAATCCACACTGGTTTAAGAAAACTGTAGCAATGGGCTGAAAGAACGCATTTTAATCAATCTCGCACTTTCTTTAATTGTTTTCTAATGGTGCAGCTTGCCTTCATACATTTTCCTTTCAGCAGGGAAGATGACATAACCCAGTTTGGAGAGTTCTCCATGACTGTTGCCAATGGTGCTCTCTCATCAGCTGTCTGTGGGCACTATCTAGGTTGAGAAATTTAGTTGCATAGTGCATTGGTGTACAAACCATATTTTGCTTTGGAGAGGTAGGAACAGCAAGTTGCCAATCTCAGACAGGCCATCAGTGGGAGCCATCAAGGAGATGCTTGGGATTCCTCTACAGTTTTTCCATGTTTTCTCACTCTGCTCCAAGTGACTGGTTACAGAAAGGCATCTGCCTAAAACAAGCTTAGTTAGCTAATCTCTTGGGTGGGGAATTGTACGTGGTGCAAGGGTGTGGGTATTTAATACCAGACTAGGAAAAAACAATTACCTGAAATGCTGAGAACAACATTGCCGAAGGAAAAGAGTCTTTGGAATGTAGTAATTACTGGCCCAATTTACTCATTAGTTCTTGCTATAAAATTATGGCAAAGATGATTTCCTCAAGACTGGATGTATTGGTTAGTCCATCCACAATGGGTGGGGTTTTTAAGAGGAGAAAAGTAACCTCCATGGATAACATTATGAGGCTCTTGGATATTGTCCTAGCATATGTTCTTGGTGCTGTGGTTTCCTTCATACCAAAAAAAACCAAATAAAATGACACACCCCAAAGAGATTTGGATTTGGCCAATCCTTTCGAGGATAGACCCAAAAAAGAAAGAAAAACTTGTATTTATATAGTGCCTTTCATGACCACTGGACATTCCAAAGCGCTTTATAGCCAATGAAGTACTATTTGGAGTGCAGTCACTGTTGTAATGTAGGAAACACGGCAGCCAATTTGTGCACAGCAAGCTCCCACAAACAGCAATGTGATAATGACCAGATCATCTGTTTTTGTGATGTTGATTGAGGGATAAATATTGCCCAGGACACCGGGGATAACTCCCCTGCTCTTCTTCGAAATAGTGCCATGGGATCTTTTACGTCCACCTGAGAGAGCAGACGGGGCCTCGGTTTAACGTCTCATCTGAAAGACGGCACCTCCGACAGTGCAGCATTCCCTCAGCCTAGATTTTTGTGCTCAAGTCTCTGGAGTGGGACTTGAACCCACAACCTTCTGACTCAGAGGCAAGAGTGCTACCCACTGAGCCACAGCTGACAAAGGCTGTATCATAAACATTTGCATTTGTTATCACACAAAAGGTAATTTATTATCCCTTTGGATTAGAGGTAGGTGTCCTGCTGTTCCATCTTTGTAACCTCATTGGAGCTACTGGAGGTTTCTTAGAGTCACTCTGGGATTAACCTAATCCATCTCAAATAGCCCCAAGATCTCCCTACATGTAGATTATCTTTTATTCCTTTCTGATTATAAAAAATCTATAGAGAACTTTTTGCAGGTGATCAAATCTAAATGAATTTCAAGACATGGAATTAATTGAAGTCCATTCCCAAAATATATGTGTATCTTTTCCACGTTAGGATCCCTCAAATTAAAAGGCACAAGAATAAAGGATAGGATGAAATAACTTGAGCTTCAGCTCATGTAGGAAATTTACAAAATGGGCCACAATGTAATTTCCAGTTGGGCAAAATACAAGCAGGTCTGCATAAATGGGACGGCTTCACCATCTTTCTATATTGCAAATAAAATGCTGAAAATGAATGTACTTCTGACATTGAATGACCCGTGATTCATTAGATTGGTTAGACTTAAAAGTTATTTAGAAAGTTTATATGAGGGTACCAGCCTTGGGTGGGCTTACCTGAGCAGGTAAATTTTGAGAGTTCCTACGCCACTGGTAGGCCCTCGCACACAGTCAGTGCAATTCAGATCATTGCGGGCACACAACCCACAATTTCAATAGAAGACAAATTGCGACAGTGAGCCCCTGATTTTCCGATATGCACTGACTGTGTGCCAGGCAACGTGGGACCTCACAATATATCACCCAACGTGTATTGTAACGGGCCTTTAGTAATCCCAGTGTTTTGCCTCTACTATGTTGCTTGCCAGATTATTCCAAGTATTCATTAAGTTAAGAGGTACTTTCCTAATATCTGTTCTAACTTCACTCATCACTAGTTGCTACTTAGATTCTTTGGCTCTTCTTTCTGTGGGGTTGAATGCTCCCTGTCTGCTATTTTTAGTGCTCTGGTTAGCATGTTCCCATCAAATTCCTGTCTACTCAATTTCGGTGGTAGTCATTAACTGGTTTATATTTTAAATAAAAGAATGATTTGTTCAAATAGAATAAACAAACCGGAATTTTCCAAGAGTGTCATAACTAGTGAGCTAAAAATAGTGCAGAGAGAAAATTAAATCCCTTGTACTTGGAGGAGAGAAGATTTGGCCTTCTGAACTTTGAGTTTCCTGCCCAGTGTATCAGCCTATTCTCGTACTGATTTGGCAGTAGACACCATCCTCTTGTCCATTAAGACCACCCTGGTTGTCTGCAGTTGGAAAAAGTATTGACAGAAGGGAAGGGAGGTGCTGGAACATGATTCCGTGGCATGTGAGGAAATTGATCCAATCAAGGAACACAGACTAGTTTTCATAGTGCCCTGCCTTGAAGTTCATCCAATTCATGAATTTACTTCACACCATGAGATGGGTATTCGATGTAACAACAACAAAAACAACAACTAATTGATGGAATGCGGATTTTTTTAAGATAGAGGGCTCACTGATAAATATTGAGAAAAATAAGAGGGCACGAAAGTACTTATCACTGCAGATTCTTACTTGGCAAACTCTCATGCCCTTTAAATCAGCAAATAAAAAAGTCTGAGCTATGAAAAAGGTCCTTTTTTTATAGTAAAAGCAACTCAGAACTTGTGAGATTGTGTACTGGAGAAGACTAAAGAGCTTTGAATGGTCCCTGATGTCTCCTTGTCTGGAGATCAATTGCAAGAGCTGTTGGCACCTGTCTGGGAGGAGGCCAGGTGCTTTCCTCTTGGCTCCAGGTGTCAGAATAGGCAGTTGAAGAATAGAATAAGAAAATATGAAAAAAGGGGAAATTCCTTTAATAACTCCCACGGAAATAAAATGCTACTAAATAAGTTCTACTTCATTTCCAAATGACTGATATACACAGGGGTATTAGGCAGCTCAGTGCCTGGGGTATGACATGAGATAGGCATGTCAATGTATGTCCTATGGGTGCTCCAGAATCAGCAGATTCTTAATGGAGATGCTAACATTTCTATAGAAGAGTATCAGAAATTAGTGCCGATTAAATTGGTTGCCACACGATGAATTCGTTCATGTCGAAGAGCACAGCTCTCGCTTGCTAATAGTCTGGTGAATCAGATAGTTAAAGTGATGGAACATGAATGGATCAACTGTGTTGCAAGAGACTTAGAGATAATTACAATGTGCACTCAAAGAGATTTAAATGTACCCTACTAAAAGTAGGAATCATACAGAAATTATAAAATGGTACAGCTCCAAACACAGAGGGGGAATTTTAACCCCAAAAAACATGTGGCTTGGGGTCGGTTGGGAGGTTAAAGTGGTAAAAATCTGAATCCCGACCCCAACCCGCCTCCAACCCGCCCACTTCCAGTTTTAACGGAGGCGGGACGGGGGGTTGCGGGTTGAGAATTTAAATATTATAATGAGGCAGCGTGCCTCATTTTGAATCTCCATTTTAAATTTAACTCTGGGTGGTCGGGTTTCCCAGGCCTCGGGGAGCCCGGCAGCTAAAGGAATGCGAGGACTGCTGGATCCAGGAGGTAAGCGCCGTTCCACTTACCTGCTGGATCCAGCATCCCTGCCTCGCCAACCCCCACGATCGGACACCCCCGACCCTTCTGATCTCCCCCCCTGACCTCCCGCCCCGAGGCCTCCAACCCGACCCCACGAGGCCTCCGATATCCGATCCCCCCTCCGGCCTTTCGATCCCCGGCCCCCGACCCCCTCTCCAGCCCTCTGAACCCCGGCCCCTAGCCCCCGATCCCCCTCCGGCCTTCTGATCCCCAGCCCTTGACCCCCCTTTCCGGCCCACAGATTCTGGCCTTCCGTCCTGGTGCCGCAGGCCTACCCGCCCGACAACCAGCCAGCCTCTCAATCTGGCTGGCTGCGGGGGTGAAACAGAGAAAGAAATGTTAATCAGGCCCTGCCGTCAAATTAGGCAGGGCCTGAGGGAAACCCATTCTCCTGGGTTTCCCGACCGCAATCCAGCCCACCCACTCCCTTCGTGCCTCCAAGTTAAAATCCTGCCCTCGAGTTTGGGCTACTGTTGACATAACAAGAAACAACCCTGGCCTATTCAATTAAGGCCATTGCTGTAGGGGAAGATGCTTTAGCCTGCCACTTTAGGGTTAATTTCTGTACAAATATTTTGCTGACAAGGTTTCAGAATCCTTGTCAACTGTTGACCCCAGAGCCACCCTGATGATTAGATAAAAACCTTGTTTTGTATAGCCCTAGTGTTCGAGGACAGAAGTTCTTGAGCTGAGGTAGAATCATAGGCCGGGATTTTGCTCACCTTGGCGGATCCAGTGCGGCCGGGGTCGGTGGCGGGTCGTGGCCCCGCTGCTGGCTCCATCCCGCTGTCCAAAATGAATTTATGTTGATAGGGCTTGTTAAGCACGCCCAGCGATTTTCCCGGTCCAATTGGAGGAAGCGGGTCTGGTGACGTCATTCATGACGCGTCATCAGCTGGTTTCCTTAAAGGGACCATGGCCACCTTACTTTTGACGTTTGTGTTGTCAGTGTTCTACAGCATTGAAGTGCTGCAAACACTGACAATCACTACACAGAGGTGCAGGGCTGCACCCAGGTTCTCCCAGGACTCCCTCCATATGCTTATGGAGGGAGTCAGAGCAGGCAGGGAGGTCCTCTTCCCTTCCCATGGGCGGAAGAGACATCCCCAGGAGACCAACACAGCCTGGTTGCACATTGCAGAGGAGGTCACAAGCAGGGATGTCATCAGGAGGACCAGGCTGCCAGTGGCACAAACCTTTCAATGATCTCATTAGATCACAAAACATTAGTACAAAGCCACACTCCACCCCATCCTGCTGTGCCACTCATCACATCCCCATCACTCTGCCTTCCCTATCCTACTCCTGCACGTCCTTACTCACACCAACATACCTTGCACCTCCACCCATCCCTCTCTCTCTATCTACATTATCACATCCAGATCTCACTAGCCACCCCTCACACTCACTCTCATCCTAGAGCAATCATACCAACTAACAACGCACAAGGGTAGCCGGTTGGGTGTTTTATCCAATGTTTATGTAAAGTTTCTGTTAATGTGCTGTCAAACATAAAAATCTTTATTTTCAACACTTGGACAGATTTGTGTGCACCTTTGGAAGTGGCTTATTGAGTTGCAGTGAATGGTGAGATATAACAGTACCCCCTGCCATGGTGGTGAGTGTGAAAAGAATGGCTTGGACATTGTAGGGATGCTTTATGGTGTTGGTGTGGGGTGGTGCCAAACTGGCACATCATGTGGCAGCCAGGGTGTACAGCGTCAAGTGAAGTAAATCTGGCCTTGATGAGGCCATCCCTGGCCTCCCAGGCAGCAATGTGCTCAGGTGCTGATGCCCTATGTCCTGTGCAACATCCGGTGATTGCGGAGAAGGTTGGTGTGGTTGTTGGTGCTGCTGGTGTGCCTGGTGCTGCTGGTGTTGGGGCTGATCGTGGTCGGATTCTGAGGACCAAGGTGAGACAGTATAAAGACACCCATGTTGATGGAATAGATGGCAGGTGAAGTAGTGAAGACAGAAGCATTCTGTCAATGGTGAGAGAGTTCTTCCAATGAGGTGAGAGTAGATGGAGAGTGGAAAGTGGAAAGCCTGCAGAATCTGTGCTGGAAATGGACTGAGAAACAGCTTGTGGCTGACCAAAGTGTTGATCAGTCAGGTGGGAGCTTTTACTGTACATTTGAAGCTGTCACGTAATCAGCTGGAGCAATGGCCACTGAACTCCCGCCTCAGGTTGACAGACGTGGTTCCCGACCTGCTGTAAAAAAAAAAGCACTTTCCCACCCGACCCGCCACCGATCCCAATCCGGCCATAGACTAACAGAATTTGACAGCACAGAAGGAGGACTTTTGGTCCATCATGCCTGTGAAAACTCTCTGAAAGACCTATTCACTTAGTCCCATTCTCTGGCCCTGCTTACGACAATGTATAGCCTAATTGCTAATGTTTCATGCTACATATTAAAGTATTTGAAAAATAGTATATGGTCTTCATAAAATCTTTAATTGGTCAGTTTGCCTGAAGTAAAGTTTTTTATCTTGATAAGCTAAAAAGGGGATTTTACATGTTATTTTTAAAAGTTTTAATTCGGAAGTCAAAATTCAAAGCAGAAGTTAGAAGAAGTTATTTTAACTCGGAGCATCCAGAAGCATCACATAGAAATACATATGGGCTGGATATTAGCTCGGAGGGAGGGGGAGGCTGTTTTGAGGTCAGGAAACCCGGAAGAATGGGTTTCCCTCAGGTCCTGCCGAATTTAATGGCAGAACCTGATTAACATTTTTTGTCTCCGTTTCCCGGCCGCAGCCAGCCAGATTGAGAGGCTGGCTGGCCGTCGGCGGGTAGGCCTCGGCACCAGGCTGCAGCCGGGGAGCGGAGAGGACGCCTCGGGGGGATATCGAAAGGGTAGATGGTGGAGGAAATCGGAGGCTTCAGGGGGGGAGATCGGAAGATTTGGGGTGGAGATCAGAAGAGTTTTGGGGGGAGATCGGAAGGGTCAGGGGGAGATCGGAAGGGTCAGGGGGAGATCGGAACGGTCGGGGGAGATCGGAAGGGTTTTGGGGGGAGATCGGAAGGGTTGGGGGGAGATCGGAAGGGTCGGGGGAGATCGGAAGGGTCAGGGGGAGATTGGAAGGGTTGGGGAAGGGTGATCGGAAGGGTTGGGGGGAGATCGGAAGGGTCGGGGGGGAGATCGGAAGGGTCAGGGGGGGAGATCGGAAGGGTTGGGGGGAGATCGGAAGGGTCGGGGGAGATCGGAAGGGTCAGGGGGAGATCGGAAGGGTCGGGGGGAGATCGGAAGGGTCGGGGGAGATCGGAAGGGTTGGGGAAGGGTGATCGGAAGGGTTGGGGGGAGATCGGAAGGGTCGGGGGGGAGATCGGAAGGGTCGGGGGGGAGATCAGAAGGGTTGGGGGGAGATCGGAAGGGTCGGGGGAGATCGGAAGGGTCGGGGGGAGATCAGAAGGGTCGGGGGGAGATCGGAAGGGTCGGGGGGAGATCAGAAGGGTCGGGGGGAGATCGGAAGGGTTGGGGGGAGATTGGGAGGGTTGGGGGGAGATTGGAAGGGTCGGGGGGGAGATTGGAAGGGTCGGGGGGGGAGATTGGAAGGGTTGGAGGGAGATCGGAAGGGTCGGGGGGGAGATCGGAAGAGCGGGGGGGTGATCGGAAGGGTCGGGGGGGAGATCGGAAGGGTCAGGGGGGAGATCGGAAGGGTCAGGGGGAGATCGGAAGGGTCGGGGGGAGATCGGAAGGGTCGGGGGGGAGATCAGAAGGGTCGGGGGGAGATCGGAAGGGTTGGGGGGAGATTGGGAGGGTTGGGGGGAGATTGGAAGGGTCGGGGGGAGATTGGAAGGGTCGGGGGGGGAGATTGGAAGGGTTGGAGGGAGATCGGAAGGGTCGGGGGGGAGATCGGAAGAGCGGGGGGGTGATCGGAAGGGTCGGGGGGGAGATCGGAAGGGTCAGGGGGGAGATCGGAAGGGTCGGGGGGGGTATCGGAAGGGTTGGGGGGAGATCGGAAGGGTCGGGGGGGAGATCGGAAGGGTTGGGGGGAGATCGGAAGGGTCGGGGGGGGAGATCGGAAGGGTTGGGGGGAGATCGGAAGGGTTGGGGGGAGATCGGAAGGGTTGGGGGGAGATCGGAAGGGTTGGGGGGAGATCGGAAGGGTTGGGGGGAGATCGGAAGGGTTGGGGGAGGGTGATCGGAAGGGTTGGGGGGAGATCAGAAGGGTTGGGGGAGGGTGATCGGAAGGGTTGGGGGAGGGTGATCGGAAGGGTTGGGGGGAGATCAGAAGGGTCGGGGGGGAGATCGGAAGGGTTGGGGGAAGATCGGAAGGGTCGGGGGGGAGATCGGAAGGGTTGGGGGGAGATCGGAAGGGTCGGGGGGGAGATCGGAAGGGTCGGGGGGGTGATCGGAAGGGTTGGGGGGAGATCGGAAGGGTTGGGGGGAGATCGGAAGGGTTGGGGGGAGATCGGAAGGGTCGGGGGGGAGATCGGAAGGGTTGGGGGGAGATCAGAAGGGTTGGGGGGAGATCGGAAGGGTTGGGGGAGATCGGAAGGGTTGGGGGGAGATCGGAAGGGTTGGGGGAGATCGGAAGGGTCGGGGTGGGAGATCGGAAGGGTCGGGGAGGGAGATCGGAAGGGTTGGGGGAGATCGGAAGGGTTGGGGGGAGATCGGAAGGGTCGGGGGGGAGATCGGAAGGGTCGGGGGGGAGATCGGAAGGGTCGGGGAGGAGATCGGAAGGGTCGGGGGGGAGATCGGAAGGGTTGGGGGAGGGTGATCGGAAGGGTTGGGGGAGCTCGGAAGGGTTGGGGGAGGGTGATCGGAAGGGTTGGGGGAGATCGGAAGGGTTGGGGGAGGGTGATCGGAAGGGTTGGGGGAGGGTGATCGGAAGGGTTGGGGGAGGGTGATCGGAAGGGTTGGGGGAGATCGGAAGGGTTGGGGGAGGGTGTCCGATCATGAGAGATGAGTGAAGCAGGTATAAACTGGATCCAGCAGATAGCTGGACATGCGCTTACCTCCTGGATCCAGTAGTCCTCACTTCCCTTTAGCCGATTGGTTTGCCAAGGCCTGGGAAACCCGGCTGGCCAGGGTTAAATTTAAAATGGTGATTAATTCTGAGGCACGCAGCCTCATTCTAATATTTAAATTACCAACCCGCCTCCTGAGAGTGGCTTGGTTTCTCGCCTCCATTAAAACCGGAAGTGGGCGGGTTGGGGCTGGGTTTGAGATTTTTTACATTTTTATATGCCACCGACCCAAACCCACCTGTTTTTGGGGGTTAAAATTCCCCGCATAGAACTTACGACACAGAAATAGGCCATTCGACCCAACTGGTCTATGCCAGTGTTGATGCTCCACAGGAGCCTCCTTCTGCCCTACTTCATCTAACCCTAATAGCATAATCTTCGATTCCTTTCCCCCTCATCTGCTTAAATGCATCTATGATATTAGCCTCAACCACTCCATATGGTACTGAGTTCCACAAAGAGGTTTCTCCTGAGTTCCCCAGTGGACCCATTGTGACCCTCCTATATTTATGGCCCTTAGTTTAGGTAGAAGTTGAAGGAGAAAAAAAAGATTGTACATAGTAGTGTTGCATTCAAACTCAGTTGTTGTGGCAGCTTAAAGAACTGTATTACAACAGCATAAGTGGTGCAACATGTTAGCTGAACGTAGAAGAGAAAGATGAATGAGGAAGCAAGAGGACTGCAGATAGCTTTCTGAAGGCCTACCACAGAGGCTGAACACAATATATGGCAGAGAAAGACAGAACTCTTTCCATTTAGCAGTTAAACTGCTACCAGGTCAAAGAGGTCATAAATTAACATTGTTTAAGACTTAAAAAGGAAGAACACGATTGCTACTAGTTACTTCTCAATAAATAGTGAAAAGGCCTCACTTTGCTAAGCACATACTATAGCCTCAAAGCTAAATATTGTTGATATTAAGTTGAATTCAACTAAAGCCGTGATATTGTAATTCTGAACTGAGATATGCGGAAGTGAACACAGTTAATGTTGTGGTAATATAATTCCCAAGAAAAGTTGTTCTGTTTGTGGTGATCAAGTTAGTAATCATCTTATCTTCTACACAGAAGTAAAATAATTAATTGCACACTGAACTGCCTCATTCAGTCCTTGAGATCTTGGGGAGAGCCAAGATTTAAATGGGTCCTTTTAATTAAGCTACATTAGGTCACATGTAAAAACTGTAGACATCGATCTAAATCTCAATCCATTATTTTTAAATAGTTAAAAGTCTATAAAAGTAATGTGATGTGCTTTTATGCTGATGTGTGATATCCTTTTACATTCTAATAATGTGAACTGTTTAATAATTTTTGTTTTGAAGAGAGGGATAAAAACATGCTTACAAAAATAAGCAGGCAATGTTAATCTCCATTTTCCTCCTTTCTGAGAGGAATGCATCATGTTGAGGCAGATCGATGAGTTATCAAATATTTTCCTAGTTGCAGGTTCCTTGTTTCATGAACTTACAGGACGTGGCCCATTAAAATACGAGCAGAAAAAAATTAATTCATCGACATATTTCAAATAAAATTTGATAAGTGCTCATTTCTTTGTTAAGCATATGTGTAATCGCCCAGTGTCTCTTACCCCAGCTGACCCAAGCTCGTTCCTGATGCCCAGTGCTATGTGTTATTGTTCCCAACTACTTTCACAGCAGCTCCAATGTAAAGCTCTTGTCTCAGCTGCTTCCAGAATGTGGCTCAGATTTCCCTTCTTGGTCCAACTTTCACCAGGATAAAGAATGAGGCATTAGATAGAGTGAAGCACAATTAGCTTCCTAATCGTTCTCTTTTATTCCTCTCCGGTGGAAGTGGTGTTGATTAACAGAGATGATACAGAGCCTGTATTTTTCATTCTTCTGTCAGTTTCTCTATTTCATGCGCCATTTTCTTCAATGGTACCTCAATCCACTTGTATTTTACAGCATAAAAAGATCACAATTACAGGACGCTTCTATTGAACATCGCATTGAGCAAGTGCTAAATGGCTTTTTCTTCTTCCTATGTTCTTACATGTTTTTATATTACAAATATGAATTTATTTTTATTTTTTCTGCCAGTTTTGCTCTCCTTGCCTCCTTCTCTGCTGAAGACAGGGGCCTAGAAATTGGATTGCACTGTGCCCATTAGGTGTAAAATGAACGCCTAAGGGTTCAATAAAGCAGGCCAGTGCCGGAAGTGCACCGCCCACCAGATTGAATCGGGCTGCTCTGTAGGTGTCCAAAGTGCGGCAGAAGTATTAAAAATGCTCATTTTGATATGTAAATAAGGGTCCTTGTTGTAGGGCCCTTTTGTGAAATTGGTTTGCCGCAGCGCCTGACTCGCCACATTGTAAACCCACTCAGCAAATCATTGCTGCAACAGGCAGCAAGAACCCTACAGTGGCACTATTTAAAGGTCTCATCCACTCATTACTCCTTAGTTGCTGGTTATCCTTTTACTTCTGGGTTAACGTCTGAGTCCTTTTTTTTGGCCTATTTTCTACATTCCATAACTGAGTTGTGACTTCTGCTAACAAATCTTTGCTGGTGCTAGCCTGCTTTTGTCTGCCTTAAAAACAGTTTTATTGCAGTCATGGGCGGTCTGGTAGATCTGCCTGCTGGAGGACGAGGGGGAGCAGTGAAGAAGGCAGGAGAGAGCAGGAGCAGCTGGGAGAAAAGGGAGGCGGAAGGCACAACGCAGGAGGCCATACGCACAGCGGGTCTTCAGGAAGCGTCTCTCTCACACCTCAACTTCACCGAGGAGCAATGTGCTAGGGGCCTTCACTTCAACAAGTAGACTGTCACAGAGCTATGTCACTGTTGTGGGATTTCTCTCTGCCCCCAAGCAGACGGAGGCGAGCGTGTACTGGTTCCAAGCGATCTTTATTCAAGCACGTGCAGGGAGAGGCCCTCTCAGTCTGAGCTGAGACGGGAGTCTAATTTTTACATTCGAGCAGTTGACTTATATACAATCTTACATCTTGTTTCCTTCACACCTTTGGGACTTGGCCAATTAATTGTCCAAGTCACGTACACTTAATCACATCTCCACAAAACACATCTTGTTTATCTCATTTGCCCTGTTTCCACATCTGCCATTTTTCTACTCTTTAGCTCTTATCCAATTTACGTACACTTAACCACATCTTCGCAAATCCCATCTTGTTTATCTCATTTATTCTCCTTCCATTCCAAGTATTGACCGCACGTCCTTGATTGGCGGCCCATTGTTCAATGAATGGCCTCCTTGCCTTCTTTCACTCCCCCAATCATCGTGTCGTAAGCTTTTTCCCAACTGTCAGCAACTGTCTTTGTTCTGCCAGACTTCTCCTTTACTACATCAGCCAGCTAGTCAGTTACGCCGCTAATCTAACTTTTAAACCCTTCAGTCACCCACTGCAACCACAAATGGAACCCCAAACCTGCCTGTGGCTGTCAAGGTTACAGTGCCCCTTAACGTTTCTGCAGCGGGGTCTTCCAGGTGGCCACAGGTGACATGAGTGACATCTCCCCATTGCATCAGGGGGGTCACCGGAGCTCTCTACACCAGGAGGAACAGCTATATCTCTTTCCCCATGGACGGAATGAAGCATGACGAGAAAGCCCCACACTTCACCTGCACTGTAGGCTACCCCAGGAAGCAAGGTGCCATAGACTGCTCCCACATTGCCTTGGGTGCTCCCCATCACCAACTTGGGATCTTTCTGAATAGAATGGGATTCTTCTCCTTCGACGTGCAGCTCGTTTGCAACCACAGTCAGCGCATCACACAGCTCTGTTCCCAGTTTCCTGGCAGCAGTCATGATTCTTTTTTTTTTATTCAGTCACAGGATGTGGGCGTCGCTGGCAAGGCCAGCTTTTATTGCCCATCCCTAATTGCTCTTGAGAAGGTGGTGGGGAGCTGCCTTCTTGAACCGCTGCATTCTGTGTGGTGAAGGTACTCCCACAGTGCTGTTAGGGAGGGAGTTCCAGGATTTTGGCCCAACGACGATAAAGGAATGACGATATATTTCCAAGTCAGGATGGTGTGTGACTTGGAGGGGAACTTGGAGGTGATGGCGTTCCCATGTGCCTGCTGCCCTTGTCCTTCTAGGTGGTAGAGGTTGCGGGTTTGGACTAGTCCTCTATGCAACCTATATTCCACCCCCCCGCCCCATTTCCCTTCCCCCCCCCCCCCCACACTGCCCCAAACAGGTGTGCAACCAATAAGCAGCATGGGTAGTGCCGACTGCACACCTGACTGAGGATAACGTGCTGGCAGCGCCAATTACTCGTGGTCCCTGCGTCCATATGAACAGGTGCATGCAGCGTGTGCCACCTGTGCCCGTTTTTAGACCCGATTGAATTTCTAGGTCATTGAGTCACTCTGTTGGCACGGGTCGCCCTCCAGTATCCAACCCAAGTGTTCAACCTTCACAATGTGAGCCAAGGTAGTGAGTGTTAGCAGGCTATTCGAGGGAAGTCCAGCCCAATCCAGACCGGGCCCAATTTCACATACATACACCTTCCAGCACGGATTACTGAACATCAGTCAGGAGTGGGAACTTGGCCAATTTGATCCTACCTAACCACGGGGTATTGAGGCCAGTACCCAGCTGAAATGAGCTAGCACAGCACAGACCGGGGGATCCAGCCTGGGACACTCCTCAAACATCTGCCTCATTTCCGAAATCAACTGAGTGACCACGGAGCCTGAAGCCACGTTTAAGAGGTATATTTTGGCAATCAAAGGTCATAAACCAGGAATCGAGGGCAAAGGTAATTTCCACCCACCCCAAAGTTATACACAGAACAATAACTCTTTCTTACATTTCACATGGGTGGTCTGGTTAGGCAAAACCCATCTTTGGGAGATCCAATTAATATTATATGTCTTTCCTTATCTTGCTGTGTTTTTAGCACTGTTGGATTTCCCCGATATGGACACTCCCTAAATGATCAGCTAAAACAATAGTTTGATTGAACAAACCTAACCTGATCTTATTTAGTTGTTTGAACTAGTTTCCTGAACAATCCTTCTACACAGAGCTATTCAATAGCTGTAAAAATCCATTTTACACAACATCCTGCCCCACATCCTTTGAGTCTTCTCGCAAACATCCTGTTAGTGCTTATTTTAATTTTTTTAATGTTGTAACCGGGCTCAGTAAGCCTGACAGACTAACGTCATGGTCATCTGAACCCTGCACATTGTGGTTTAGTTTCAGAGTCCGTTTGTTATTTATACATAAAGGTTTTGCATCTATCACGTTTGTCGCACTTCAGGCGCCACACTTGTCTCATTTTGTTACAAATGCAAAACAATCTTTATAAAAGTATCAAAACAGGAAAACAAAGCCAGTCATTTCCTCCTAGTGTTTTTGACCTTGGGGATGAGCCAGGGATTTGCTAGCAGCTGACAATCTACCGAGGAGCAATTGCGCCCTGACTGACCCCAGCCTATTTACAGCCTCAAGCCCCCTGACAAGAAAGAAAAAAAAGAAAGAAAAGATAGATAGATAGATAGATAGATAGATAGGATGGGATGGATGTTGTGAGGCACTTTACAGGCAATGAAGTACTTTTGAAGTGTAGTAATCATTGTAATGTAGGGAAATGCAGCAGGATCCAGGCCAGGACACAGGGCTGGACCCCCAGGCTGGCCCTGCATCCTCCACTGAACAGATCTGTTTGCTTCGTTTCTCCCCGAATATCAGCAGCCTGCCAAGGCCGAGGTCCCAGTGTGACATCGGGGCCATATTGGGAGGATGTAGGATCCACGCCAAACAGGTTCACTCCGTCCCAAGGTTCTCATTGACGAGACCAGGATCCAGCATATATCAGTCCCAACCTAATTCCTGGGGCTTCCAATACACTCCTGGTAGAATAATGGCAGGAGTGTGGAGAAAAGGCCCTTGGATGCTTGGGGCCAATTCACCTTCCCCAATGGTTTAGTGAGTAAATGCACTGTTTGGTGTGCCATTGAGCCATACAGACCAGATAGGTCCACGGTTCCATCACAGTTGGTACACTGCTATTGCCCTCAGTGCCCTTGCACTAGGGTCAGGAGAAAACTAAGGAAAGATTCTCACTCCTGATTGCCATCTAGTGATTCGAATGGGAAAGTCCACAGTGTGATGCCATCCATGACGGAATAGCCTACCAGTGCTTGTTGTCTGAAGAAGGAACATTTAGGTAATGCATCAGAGGCCTACTGGTGCTCCTGAAAGTGTACCTCAGCACGAACTACATCTTCAGGGGATGACAGGAGCAGACTAGAGGGGAAGGGGCAAAAATTATGGCTGAAAGGTTAAATGCACCATTTGGCGTGATAGTGTACCAAAGAGCCAGGGTGAGTGTAGAATTCAGAAAAAGACCAAAGTTTAAATCTATCTCTACTTAACTGAGAATGTCTCAATGTATTTAACCCTTATATTTAACCCTTATAATGGCCCAGAAATTGGAGTTCGATGGTTGCCGCGGGGGTAAGGATCCCCCGCGATATCGCACTCCGCGCCTACCTTTATGGTTCGGGCCCACACGAACTTCAGCTCCTGGGCCTCTCCCTGGTGCCGGCGCGCAGTGTGTGCATGTCCCAGAGGCGCAGTTAGTTCGATGCGACCTCTGGGATCACGTGGGCCAGTTAGAGCCAATGGCAGCACACCATCTTTCATTCATAGTTTTGACAGCAAGAGCTGTCAAAACTATGAATACAACAAGCCCCCAAAAGAACAGCTAAACCTCAATTAAATTTTTTAAAAAGCCATCACATTAATAAAATAACTATAGTTAAATAAATTAACCACTTTAAACAAAAATTTAAATTTTTGAAAAAATTTAAATTCTTTTTAAAAGTTATAAAAATAAACTTACCTTTTTTTAAAGTCTCTAAAAAAGATAAACCTGTTGAAAAAAATTTAAAATAATACTTAATTAACTACTTACCTTGTTAAAAGGGTGTCTTACGCCTGCTTTCTTTATGTGTAAAATCTTCAACACTTACCTGCGCGTTCAAAGCTGAAAAAAAAACTAAGTGTGCTGCATGCGCACAACCTGTAGCGCGCACGTGGTTCACTTAGGAACCGCCCCCTTTGCAATACCCGAAGTGCCGGTTTCCCGCGCATGCGCAGTGCATGCAGGAAACCGGCACTTCGGGACCTAATACACGAGAGTACACAGTGCGTACTCTCCCGCATTAGGTCTAATTTTCGGGCCATTGTCATCACCAACTAACATGTGCTACTCTAGGATGACATATCTCTCATTGGATTCTTAGGAGAACCAAGTGCACATAATTTGAAACTGGGCATCTGATTGGGTGAGATCAGTTTTAAGTTTTGTTTTTCAGCCAATTCAAAGAAGATTTAACAAAGTTTGACCTGATCACATTCAGTGGCCGCTAAACTTTCTGACATGATATTTGTGGGCTGTGAGGATGTGAAGAAAGCAGAGTTAACCAACAAGTCAGCGACCCAGGCAGGCTGTTTCACCAAGCTGAATTATCTTGACTTGCTGGAAGGATATAGAGAGAACAATTTACTAATTCAGAAATTCATTAGAAATTCAATTGGCTGTGTAAAGTTGGATGAGATGGAGTCCTGTGTCATTGCACTTTGTAAAATAAGCATTCATTTGTAATCTATGCTTTATTCAGAGCCAGAACTCCATCCTTATGAATTCGGCAAATACGACACTCATGCTGTACAGCCCTGTAGCCTGATGGTTAACAGCATTCACTTCCTAACCATATGGCTGGAGCTTTGAACTCCAAGATGGATTGTCACTTCAATTGGCTACATGAGTTGGGACAAATTTTCACAGTGGTGCCTATGGTGCATATGTTGCAGGTTGGCTGAAGGAAGATGTAGATAGTGAGAGGACCTTACAGAGGTAAAAGGTGGGAAATGTTTACAGGTCAACACATTTTTCCAGTGAGGTCTTAAAAAGCAGAGAGATAGATTCATGGATACATACACACCCACATTCCAGTAGGAAAAGAGCATACATCCACAACATTGATAACTTATTTGGTGCAATTATGCTGAGAGAGCAGGCAATGAGCGATGCTTTTCTACACTTTATACAAATCTGACAAAGGGTTGACACCTGAAACATTAACCTGTCTTTTCTCTTTACAGATGTTGACAGTTCAGCCATGTACTTTCACCATTTTTTGTTTTTATTTCAGATTTCTAGCATTTGCAGTTTTTTCCTGGTCTCAATTATTTACTTAGCACAGTACCTTAGGGTGGTACTTTATCCTGTTGATTTTGTAGTGTTGCTAAGTAAATCAATGTTTATGCACTGTCATAGAAAAAATAATGATTGTGTTTGATCCACTAGTAGTGACCTGCAAATGTGTGTTAATGCAAGGCTAAAGCTACAAAATAATTTGAGTGCTCTTCTTCCCCTCACCCCAGTTGTATGGAGGCCAATCTTTGTCTCACTCCTGCCATTTTTCTGCATGAATGGGGTAGTAGTGAGACAGTTTTTAAAAATCCAAAACGTTGGCCCAGTGGTAGCACTCTTATCTATGACTTAGAAGTTTGTGGGTATCTACCTCATTCCCGAGACTTGAGCACATAATCCACGCTGACACTTCAGTGCAGTACTGAGCGATTGCTGTACGATCAAAGGTGTCATCTTTCAGATGAGCTGTTAAACTGAAGCCTTATCTGTCTTCTTAGGTGGATGTAAAAGATTACATGGCACTATAAGAAGAAGAGCCAGGGGAATTCTACCAGTGTCCTGGCGAATATATTTCCTTCAAGCAACATAACTGAAAAAATAGATTATCTTAATTTATCTCATTGCTGCTGTGTACAAATTGGCTGTCAAGTTTCTCTACATTATACCAGTTCAAAAGTATTTCATTGATTGTGAAGTGCCTTGGGATGTCCTGAGGTCATAAAAGACACCATGTAAATGCAAGTTTGTTGCTTTGTTCGTACTGCTTATTTGCCACCTGAGTCCCACTCAATGTAATTTTTGCGAGGGGGCCTCAATTTAAGCATCCAACGTTCCCATCTGAAACCAGGTGGGAGCCTAAAGCATATACTGTATGTAAGTTAGGGTCCTAACATATGTTTCGGACACAGATGCTGTCTTGGTCTTCATCCACATTTCTATTGCCAGTTCCTAAACCCGCCTGCAAACCATGGGCGGTACAAGTCAGGAGGCGGCTATTTCCAGCGATAGTTAAAGAGATTCTCAGGTAAACCGGTGGAAAGCTTTGGGAGCTATTTTGCTTCGACTACATTGTGGTTTTTGGCTACTTAGATCATTTCAAAGTGAAAAGAGTGGCCGTAGAATGTTCTCACATCTTAAAGAGCTCCTGAAAACCCACTTTTTCTTCATGGGGATACTTCTGGCAATTCCACTCTGGCGAGAGGGAGAGGAGCAGCCTCAGGAAAAAGGAACAACATTTGAAAAATGTCAGACAGGAAAAGACCAGCTTTTCCATCCAGCCTGTCCCATACAGTCACACTGCCTTATGCACCAGGTCAAGAGACTCCCTGCCCAGTAGGTGCCATGTCGTCTCCTGGGAGTGGTGATAAAACAGATCAAAAACCCAGGCTCATTAGGGGGAAACTCTGGAAAATTCCTCTCCGATCCCTCTAGGCCATCAGAATTAGACCAGGACACCACATTGAGCATGACTTATATTATTTGGTACCTATCTTTGTATGATGCAATCTCCATCCCAGCCAGGAATCGGTCCAGCTCTCTGTTGAAGACACACAGTGAATCAACGCTCACCACACAAGCTGACAGCCTGTTCCACAGGGCTACTATTCTCTGGGAAAAGAAAAACTGCCTAACATTTAACCTATTTCTTCCCTTGTCTCATTTTTACGGATGACCTGATCCCTGATCCTCCCCAACCTATCAAATTGAAAACATTTGTTAGCATGCAAACAATATAGTCCCTACAAGTATTCTAACTGAGACCTAACCAAGGTCTTGTACAAGGACAAAATGGCATATTCTGTTTTGTAATGGATAGTCCTGTGAATGCACCCCATTATCCTATTTGCTTTAGCTATAGCTTCTCTGCAATGGCCGTGAACCTTTAAAGAGTTAGGAACTATGATACCAAGATCTTTTTCTTACACAACTGGCTTCTGTTCTGTTCCTTGTAAGGTGTAAGTGTACTTAGCATTGGTTCTGACCACATGCATAACATGGCACTTGTCTATGCACACATTGCTGCAGCAAGAGGGGGATGTCATTGTGGGGGAAGTAGCAGGTCCCCAGTGTGTAAGTGCAAAGAGAAGGAGGTGGACTAAAGTGTTCTGCAGTGATTGGAAAAGCAGGGAAGCAGGTGAGGTAAGGATTGCTAGTGCTGGGCTAAAGCAGGGTGGTGCAGTGCTGTACAGAGAACAAGAAAGGGGCAAAGGGGAGTCTTACCTTAACAGTTCTGGTAAGGTTGTTAAATTTCTTCCTGCATTGTTGTGAGGTCCTGGGAATAATGCTTGTGGCATTTACCTCTCTCAATTGCTGATGAGAAATTTTCCTGGGCATCCATCAAAGGGGAAGAGAACCTGCTTTCTGCTGCTCACTTGCTCAATTAGCACCTCCAAGGCACCATCCGAAGATCAGGGGGCCCTGGCTGCAGTCACCTTGTCAACAGATTCTGAAAAATTAGTTCCAGTCACCAGCATATGAAAAGTGTATCTCCTTTTTAAGAGGTGCATGCTGCCTTTAAATAGCGGCAGCCCCACCTGGTTGCCTGCCTTCCCAATCAGCGAGCTGCTTATAGGGGACATGAGTAGTGCAGGCAGCTCATCGATTATATTATAATGAGGTCCATCCGTGTAAATGAGTAGCACCTCCTGCCGACATCATTGGGCAGGCAGAGTAGACCCACTGCCAGCCCAGTTTGCGCAATATATGAAAATCGGCCCCCTTAGACTCCATTCTTATGCTACTGCATCTTAAGTTGGGACATGATTCAAATAAAACGGCTGTGAAAGGATTCCATCTCCCGATCGATCAAATATCCATTACAGTATCAAATAATGAAGGCAGAGTGAGGAGCAATTCTGAAGTTCTCAGCACTTTAATGAGTCTTTTGTCCCAATGTTCCACACAGAACATGTTGTCTTTCTGCACCAACACATTGAAATGGTTGTAAATTGTTCTTTGGATGTGAACACAGAGGGACTTTGAATCATGTCGTGCCTCTGAAAATATCTGTATAACCATTGTTGTAATTAGTGTCAATGTTGACACCAATCCAAATAAAGGCAGTGGAATCTGCCCTTACTCTGTGAATGTTAATACATTTTAGCAATTATTTCATATTGGTCTTATGCAGGTATGAGGGGCGAGTTGGCTAAGGTAGATTGGGAAACTACATTAAAAGGTATGCCTGTAGACAAGCAATGGCTAGCATTTAAAGAATTAATACATAATTTACAACAAATATACATTCCTTTAAGGCACAAAAACCCCACAGGAAAAGTGGTCCAACCATGGCTAACAAGGGAAGTTAAAGATAGTATTAGATCAAAGGAAGAGGCTTATAATGTTGCCAAAAAGAGCAATAAGCCTGAGGATTGGGAGGATTTTAGAATTCAGCAAAGGAGGACCAAGAAATTGATAAAGAAAGGGAAAATAGAATATGAGAGTAAACTAAAACAGACTGTAAAAGCTTCTATAGGTATGTAAAAAGGAAAATATTAGCAAAATTAAATGTGGGTCCCTTACAGGCTGAGACAGGAGAAATTATAATGGGGAATAAAGAAATGGCACCGAAATTAAACAAATACTTTGGGCAGAATTTTCATTGACCCGTGGAGGTGGGTTTGGAGGCATGTGGGGGGTTAAAATTGCGAAAACTGGCGGGCGGGCACAAGCCCGCCTCCATCCCGCCTCCACGCAATTTTCATTAAATCGTGTCTGCTGGTCCCGCCTCCGTCCCACCTCAAAGAGGCGGGATAGGCTGTTAAGGCCCTTAACAAGCACTGAATTGCCTCTATAATGCCATTTTGAAAGGCCTTTGTGATTTTAACCCTTTTTCTACGTGAAGCACGCCTGTTCTGAACCACGAATGTGAAACCTGGCGGTAGCACATTTCGATTGCTGACTATCAGCTGCAGGTCCACTATTACAACGGAGATGTGATGTTGTTGTAGTAGTAGTAGTAGTAGTAGGAGGAGGAGGAGGAGGAGGAATAGGAATAATATCTGGGAGTGGTGGTGGTGGTGGTGGAACAAAAATATGTGGGAGCAGACTTAGGGCTGCTGCTGATCATTTTGCCTCCAGGTCATCTCACAGCAAAGGCCAGGCAGTCTATGCAGACCTTCAATGCAGCAGCAATGATGACATCATTGGAGGTGATTTTCAGACTGAAAACACTAATTGGTTCATGGGTTCCCACATGCTGGAACTCAATTGCCCAATTAGGTGAAAATCGCATCAATCTCCCACATCCAATTGCAGTCGGGTGGATAACACGAAAAGTGGATGACACGACCCCAGCCCGCCCCAGTATCAAAATCCAGCCCTTTGTGTCTATCTTCACGGAAGAAGACACAAAAAACCTCCCAGAAATAGTGGAGAACCAAGAGTCTAGCGAGAATGAGGAACTGAAAGAAATTAGTATTAGTAAAAAAATAGTACTGGCGAAATTAATGGGACTGAAAGCCGATAAATCCCCTGGACCTGATGGCCTACATCCTAGGGTCTTGAAAGAGGTGGCTATAGAGATAATGGATGCATTGGTTGTCATCTTCCAAAATTCCATTATTCTAGAACAGTTCCTGCAGATTGGAAGGTAGCAAATATAACCCCACTATTTAAGAAAGGGGGAAGAGAGAAAACAGGGAACTACAAGCCAGTTCGCCTGACATCAGTAGTAGGGAAAATGCTAGAATCTATTACTAAGGATGTGGTAACAGGGCACTTAGAAAATAATAATAGGATTGGGCAGGGTCAACACGGATTTATGAAAGGGAAATCATGTTTGACGAATCTGTTCGAGTTTTTTGAGGTTGTAACTAGCAGAATAGGTAAGGGGGAACCAGTGGATGTGGTGCATTTGGATTTTCATGGAATTCGATAAGGTGCCACACAAGAGGTTATTAAACAAAATTAAGGCTCATGGAACTGGGGGTGATATACTAACATGGATTGAGGATTGGTTAATGGACAGGAAATAGAAAGTAGGAATAAATGGGTCATTTTCGGGTTGGCAGGCTGTAACTAGTGGGGTACCGCAAGGATCAGTGCTTGGGCCTCTGCTATTCACAATCTATATCAATGATTTGGATGAGGGGACCAAATGTAATATATCCAGGTTTGCTGATGTTATAAAGCTAGGTGGGAATGTAAGTTGTGAGGAGGATACAAAGAGGCTTCAAGGGGATATAGACAAGCTATGTGAGTGGGCAAGAACATGGCAAATGGAATATAATGTGGAGAAATGTGAAGTTATCCACTTTGGTAGGAAAAATAGAAAAGCAGAGTATTTTTTAAATGGTGAGAGATTGGGAAATGTTGGTGTTCAGAGGGACCTGGGTGTCCTTGTACACGAATCACTGAAAGTTAACATGCAGGTACAGCAAGCAATTAGGAAAGCAAATGGTATGTTGGCCTTTATTACAAGAGGATTTGAGTATAAGAGTAAAGATGTCTTACTGCAATTATATAGGGCCCTGGTGAGACCACACCTGGAGTATTGTGTACAGTTTTGGTCTCCTTACCTAAGGAAGGATATACTTACCATAGAGGGAGTGCAACAAAGGTTCACCAGACTGATTCCTGGGATGGGGGGACTGTCCTATGAGGAGAGATTGAGTAGACTAGGCCTATATTCTCTGGAGTTTAGAAGAATGAGAGGTGATCTCATTGAAACATACAAAATTCTTACAGGGATTACAGGGTAGATGCAGGGAGGATGTTTCCCCTGGCTGGGGAGTCTAGAGCCAGGGGTCACAGTCTCAGAATAAGGGGTTGGCCATTTCGGACTGAGATGAAGAGAAATTTCTTCACTCAGAGGGTGGTGAATCTTTGGCATTCTCTACCCCAGAGGGCTGTGGAGTCTCAGTCGTTGAGTATATTCAAGACAGAGATCGATAGATTTTTGGATATTAAGGGAATCAAGGGATATGGGGATAGTGCAGGAAAGTGGAGATGAGGTAGAAGATCAGCCATGATCTTATTGAGTGGCGGAGCAGGCTCGAGGTGCCGAATGGCCTTCTCCTGCTCCTATTTCTTATGTTCTTATGATATATTGATTTATAGACATCTTTTCAGTTTTCCCATACTGGGCCAAGGCACCTCAGCCATTGCTTCCATTCAAATATGTTCCCAGAGCACACTATTATGTTTCAGTAATATTGTTGTATTGTAGCTAGCTATCAGCTGTTAATGTGGCCTTGTGGTGCTTTGAATTCATGTTTAAAAATAGCAACCTAAAAACAGAAATAGGCATTTCAATCCTTAATGGCTTCACATTACAGAGATTAAGAAATGAGAGTCAGTCTAATTTTGGTATATGAAAAGGCACTGTAAAATGCAGGGTTTACATGAATGGGTTATCTTACACAGAGAAAGAAAGAAAGATTTGCATTTATTTAGCGCCTTTCATGACCGCGGGGCATCCCAAAGCGCTTTACAGCCAATGAAGTACTGTTGCAGTGTAGTCACTGTTGTAATGTAGGAAACGCGGCTGTCAATTTGCACACAGCAAGCTCCCACAAGCAGCAATTTGGTAATTTAGTGCAATTGATTGAAGGATAAATGTTGGCCAGACAGAGAGAGAAAAGATACGGTATGGATGGTGTTCATTTTTATCATGGGATGCAATCAACCTCAAGTCAAGGCTAAATGCACCCTGGTCTGTCTAAAAAAAGAAACACCATTCATTATATAAATCGATTACTTCTGGAAAAAGAGTGTGGTGGGATTGTGGAGAAAAAGAAATGACTCCATGTGAATGCTCTGTACTGTTTTGTCTTGAATTTATACTCCTATCCTAACAATTGGATTTGTTCTATTGTCAGTTTTATGTCAGGTAAAGGCAATTTTCCTACAAGCCTTCCATTCGGGGGCATCTTTCAAACTATTTCAAATAGAAGTTTGTTCCAAAATGTACACAGGTGAGCATTATAAAAGAAGTTGTTCCTCAAAAAATCTTTCAATCAACAACCTCAGTCAGTTGGATAATTATTCACATCCTCCAGCTGCTTCCCACAGCTGGGCTAGGTATCGCTACAATTGGATCAGATAGTAATCTCAAACTGCCCTGACATTAAACATGCTTTGCTCCAGTTCAAGCCTGAGGCACGTTGGGTTAACACTGCAGCAAACCTAACATTTAAAAAGGCCGAGTTTAACTCGTTCTGCCCGGCAGGAATACGGTGGCAGCCGCCCTAATATTTGGAGTGCTGTACTTGCTGCCGCGTTCCCGCTTCGATCCCGCTCATCGCCATTTTGCTCGGGGCCTTCACAAGGGAGGCCCTTGGCACCTGCCTGAAGTAGACAGATGCTTCCTTAAGGTATGTAAATCGGGGTCCGATGATGTTGAAAGGACCCCAACGCCATTTTTACTACTGGACATGAAACGGCAATTTGGAACTGGTATTTAAAGGGGCACTCAATTGCAAACACTCAGATTATGGGTGTTTGTGTGCAATTGAGCTGGCTGGATTTCTTCAGGAGTCTTTACTTTGGAATTTGCTGTATTTTATTATTGCTCTGCTTCTACACCTTCAAGAGGCACAAGGCTCGAAATGGGGGTCATCAGAAGAAGCAACAGGAGCAGCAGAAGGGTGGGGGACCTAAAGAAGCTGCAACTGGGCCTCTCAGGAGACTGGACATGAGGGGGGCTCGAGTGGAGCATAAATGGCGGCATGGACTGATTGGGCCGAATGGCCTGTTTTTGTGCTGCATATTCTATGTAATTCTATGTAAAGTGACTGCAGCTCGTATTTTGTTTTTGCCTTGGGCTCATTCCAGGCTGCAGCAGATGCCAGCAGATGTCACATAAGTCAGTCTTATGTACCTGCCTGCATCAAGCAGGTCACTGATGCCCTCTTTGCCAGGGCCAACAATTACAGTCCATGGATGCCAGCAGTCAGTAGGAAAGGACTGTGAGCAGGTTTCCCACGAGTGCAGCTTGTCATTGACTGGACGCATGCTTGTCATTGACTTGAGGCATGCTTGTCATTAACTGGACATGCAAGCCGTGATCCTGACCAACGGTTCCACCACAGACCCAATTCACGTACGGACCGGGGTCAAGCAAGGCTGTGTCATCGCACCAACGCTCTTCTCGATCTTCCTGGCTGCAATGCTCCATCTCACCCTCAGTAAGCTCTCCGCTGGAGTGGAGCTAATTTACAGAACAAACGGGAAACTGTTCAACCTCCGTCACCTCCAGTCCAGATCCAAGGTCGTCCCATCCTCCGTTGTCGAATTACAGTATGCAGACGACGCTTGCGTCTGCGCTCACTCGGAGGTCGAACTCCAAACCATCGTCAACACCTTCACCGAAGCGTACGAAAGCATGGGGCTTACATTAAACATCGGTAAGACAAAGGTCCTCTACCAACCTGTGCCCGCCACACAGTACTGCCCCCCGATTATCAAAATCCACGACAATGCCTTGGACAACGTGGACCACTTTCCATACCTCGGGAGCCTACTGTCAACAAGGGCAGACGTCGATGACGAAGTCCAACACCGCCTTCAGTGTGCCAGTGCAGCCTTCGGTCGCCTGAGGAAGAGAGTGTTTGAAGACCAGGACCTCAAACCCAGCACCAAGCTCATGGTCTACAGAGCAGCAGTGATACCCGCCCTGCTGTATGCCTCAGAGACATGGACCATGTACAGCAGGCACCTCAAAGCACTAGAGAGGGACCACCAACGCTGCCTCCGCAAGATCCTGCAAATCCATTGGCAGGATAGGCGCACCAACGTCAGTGTTCTCGCTCAGGCCAACATCCCCAGCATCTAAGCTTTGACTTCACTCGATCAGCTCCGATGGACGGGTCACATTGTCCGCATGCCCGATACGAGACTCCCAAAACAAGTGCTCTACTCGGAGCTCCGACACGGCAAGAGAGTCTTTGCTGGGAGCAAGCGGAAACCAAGCGCAAACAGTGGAAGGAGCGCACGTCAACCCAAGCACCCCACCCACCCGCCCCTTCAACCACTGTCTGCCCCACCTGTGACAGAGACTGTAGGTCCTGCATTGGACTCATCAGTCACCTGAGAATTCATTTTTAATGTGGAAGCAAGTCATCCTTGGTTCCAAGGGACTGCCTAAGAGAGAGAGAGAGATGCAGCCACGAGGGCACATCCCACTCAGCCAGCAGGCTTCATGAATAGGAAAGGCTACCACTCCATCGATGTTCAGGTGAGTGATCACCTTTGCCGAATCATGCAGGGCTGTGCAGTTTCCTGGCAGGTGTCACGATGTATTCATACTGCACCAGTCCATCATCCCTCCACTATTTGACCTGGTTCAGCACGTCAGAGGCTGGAGCTAGGGGACAAGGGCTACCCTCTGCACACATGGCTCATGACACCTGTCCGTAACCCACGCCTGCAGAACGGAGATAGAACCAAAGCTGTGGGACCGCTAAAGCCGGCATGGAGCGCACCATCGAACTGCTCTAACTACGCTTATGCTACCTGACCAGGTCTGGGGGCTCTTTGAGTAGCACCAGATTGAGCTTCGATCAGAGCTGCAAGAGCTGGTGACACAGACTCGTGGCAGGAGGGCTCTGCAGCATCTGTAGAGATGACCACAAGCTTCATGCTAGCCTGCAGAGTGCTGAAGCCATGCACCAGAACACCGCACAAGCTGGAAGCGGATACCTCTACACTCTCAGACATGGTGCGACAGCTTCAAGGCAGAGTTTCCATTACCTCATACAATTGCATATGTGCAGAAAGCAGCTTTCTTTAGAAGGCTGGGCCCTTGAAGTCAGCATCTCTGTCCTCCTCAGCAGAGCTAGGACCCAAGCTTGCCATCTCCTGGGCTGTCCTTTCCACTACCCCTGCTCACTTGTCATTGTCCCTGCCACTGCTCACTTGTCATTCACCAAGTGCAGACCCTTCTAACTTACTATCTAGCCCACCCAGGGTGGCAATTTCTGTGCTGGTGCTTGGGAGGGATGGATCGAGTCTCTGCTATTCTTCAGAAGGATTGTTCTTCTCCCAGTGTTGTTCTTCAGGCTCCAGGTCTTCAAGAAAAAGGGGAGAAGGTTAAGAGTTTGCATGGCACAGAAAGGCTAGACAGTAACAGATGGTCCACAGCACAATACAGCACTAAGCTGCCGTGCTGTCTGAATGAATGACTGCTTGAGGAAAAAAGTGAGAAGTCGCACAACACCAGGTTATAGTCCAACAGTTTTATTTGAAATCACAAGCTTTCGGAGCTGCTGCCCCTTCGTCAGGCCTTCACTTCACCTGACGAAGGAGCAGCGCTCCGAAAGCTTGTGATTTCAAATAAAACTGTTGGACTATAACCTGGTGTTGTGCGACTTCTCACTTTTGTCCACCCCAGTCCAACACCGGCATCTCCGCATCATGCTTGAGGAAAGAGAAAGGGTACAAGTAGCAGGTAGACACCCTGCTGAGTGTGGCTTCCAGACTCGCCATTGCCGTGCGTGCCCTGCCTGCCCCGATTTTTCTATGAATTCCTCCTCCATCTGGATGAGGGATTGGATGGAGGACGGCTCTCCTCTGGTTCTGGTCCTCTCCCGGTTATTGTGAGATAGCTTCTCCAGCAGAAAGGGAGGGAGAGAGTTAGCGACTGGCTGTTGAAAAGGGATGTGCAGATGTGTGGGTCAGCTTCATACAGTGTGTATGCAGAGAGAGAGAAGTAGTAAGTTGTGAGCAGGATGAGGAGGTGACGACTATCTTACTGTTATATTTACATTGCAGGTTTTATCAAGTGTACGATGATACCTGATATTACAGAGTCTGGCACTCAAATCGCCCAAGAATTTTTTTTAGTTCTCAGGATGTAGGCGTTCTGGCAAAGCCACATTTATCTCTACAAAACCAAAATACTGTGATTGCTGGAAGTCTGAAATGAAAACAGAAAATGCTGGAAACACTCAGCAGGTCAGGCAGCAGTTGTGGAGAGAGAAACAGAGTTAACGTTTCAGGTTGATGACCTTTCGTCAGAACTGGAAAAGGTTAGCAAAATACCAGGTTTTAAGCAAGTGCAGGGGCAGGGAAAGGGGGGAGGGGAGGAAAGAACAAAAGGGAAGGTCTGTGATAGGGTGGAAGGCAGGAGTGATAAAATGACAAAAGGTATGATTGTACGATCATACCTTTTCACATTTACCTGTAGTTGTCCTGAGAAGGTGGTGGTGGGTCTTCCCCTTGAACCGCTGCTAGTGGTAATGGCGCTCTCATAATGGTGTTTGATGGGAATTCAAGGGTTTTGACTCATCAGCAATGAAGAAATGATGTTGTATGTTCAAATCAGGATTATGCATGACTTGGGGAAACTTGGAGGTGATGGCGGTAGAGATCATAAGGTTGGGGTTGTGCTATCATAATAAGTTTGGTAACGAACACATTCCCTCGTTCAATATTTAAAAGATGCAGCTTTAGAGAAATGTTGTGTCAGAGAAAGTTTTCAAGGTTGGGCTGACACTGCTTTATTTGGATAACTTTGAGAAGCTCGGAGCTGCTGTTGGACCTGTACAGTGATACTGAAAGATCTTCCACACGGCCATTGAATGTAAGCTAATAAAAGGTTTTGACTCACCACGCTGTCATCCTCCCTCCCCTCCCACATGCGCACACGCAGCTGAGTAAGGACACAAACCAAGTCCTCCTACGCTTTTTGTTACCTCTTATACATCCTGTCAAATACACAAGGAATCCTGCTTGTAAAAGTGAATAATGTTCTATAAACAAACTGAGGCATTTTCCATTAATAGCTTGCTGACACACCAATGAATGTTGCATTTCTTCACTGAAATTGAGTCGGAGATTGCTGTTAGGCTGTAAAAACAGAACTTATTTCAATTTCTGAATTCATATTCACAGCAGCTACAATACAACCTAAATCAACACCAAAATTGTAAATAGACCCACTGAATAGGATAATGCAAAATGAACTGATTATAGACAATGATTCCTCGTGATAGTTATTAACTTGAAAGAAAGCTGGAGAACGAGGTGTTGATAAGTATGATATAGATTTGTGTTATTCATTTTTCATAACTTTACATTTCAAATAATATATGGTTATGCAAATTCAGGACCACTACGGCGGTTGGCTTGAGTAGTATTAATTTTTAAGATTGCAATTCTTACAAAGCTATAATTTGAAGTGTGTGAATTTTGCTTGTGTGCTAAATTAAGCTCTCCAGAATGTGAGAGAGTTTGGCAGATGCTACTCTCACACTTGGTAGCTTAAAATGTATTTGTTTATTTAATTGAAAGCTTGTAAGCTACAAATCAATAAACATCTTTTTCTTCTTTTATATGTTTTTGATTTTCATTAAAATGATGGATGGCTGAATAGATTTGCAGCTGCATGGGGTGTGTGCAGAGAGGCGCCCAATAAGGCACTTCAAGGCAACTTCGTCAGAGGACATCAATGCACCACTAATACAAAAGCAAAATACTGCAGATGCTGGATGACATGAATCTCATCATTCATGACTTATGACATAATACTGGGCGGCCTGCTGGTGGCGCTGTCCAGGGAGAGTATAAATACTCGGGCATGGGCCCAGCTTGCTCAGGACATTCTTTAACAGGAACTAGTGAAGGACAACTAGATCTCCATGTTGTAAAACAGTTGATTGAAGCTTTGTTTAATGCTTAGACCAAGTGCCTAATAGTTTTCTTACGTCACTGGAAATCAGAAATGAAAACATAAAACGCTGGAAATACTCAGTAGGTCAGGCAGCACCTGTGGAGAGAGAAACAGAGTTAACGTTTCAGGGCGATGACCTTTCGACAGACGAAAGGTCATCGACCTGAAACGTTAACTCTGTTTCTCTCTCCACAGGTGCTGCCTGACCTGCTGAGTATTTCCAGCATTTTCTGTTTTTATTTCAATGCGCTACTTCTGGCAGCAGGTGCGAAGCACGGTCAATGCTCTGTACAGTACCTGCAGAACCTGGGAACAGATGCAGAAGAAGAAAGCCCACTTACAGGAATCTGGCAAAAAAAACACTACATGGGAACATAGGAACAGGAGTAGGCCATTCAGCCCCTCGAGCCTGTCTGCCATTCAATAAGATCATGGCTGAACTGCGACCTAACTCCATATAGTCTCCTTTGGCCCATATCCCTTAATACCTTTGGTTAACAAAAAGCTATCAATCTCAGATTTAAAATTAACAATTGATCTAGCATCAATTGCCATTTGCGGAAGAGAGTTCCAAACTTATACCACCCTTTGTGCTTAGAAGTGTTCCTAATTTCACTCCTGAAAGGTCTGGCTCTGATTTTTAGACTATGCCTCCTAGTCCTAGAATCCCCAACCCGCGGAAATAGTTTCTCTCTATCTACCCTATCTGTTCCCCTTAATATCTTGAAAGCTTCGATCGGATCACCCCTTAACCTTCTAAATTCTAGGGAATACAACCCTAATTTGTGTAATCTCCCCTCGTAACTTAACCCTTGAAGTCCGGGTATCATTCTGGTAAACCTACGCTGCACTCCCTCCAAGGCCAATATATCCTTCCTAAGGTGTGGTGCCCAGAACTGCTCACAGTGCTCCAGCTGTGGTCTAACCAGGGTTTTGTACAGCTGCAGCATAACTTCTGCCCCCTGGTATTCTAGTCCTCTAGATATAAAGGCCAGCATCCCATTAGCCTTTTTGATTATTTTCTGTACCTGTTCATGACATTTTAATGATCTATATACCTGGACCCCCCAAGTCTCTTTGGACCTCTACAGTTTTTAGCCTTTCACCATTTAGAAAGTACCCTGTTCTATCCTTTTTAGGTCCAAAGTGGATGACCTCACATTTGCTTACATTGAAATCCATTTGTCACAGTTTTGCCCATTCACTTATTCTATCAATATCCCTTTGTAATTTTATGCTTTCCTCCACACTGCCTACAATGCTGCCCATCTTTGTGTCATCGGCAAATTTGGATATATGACTTTCTATGCCATCATCTAAGTCGTTAATAAATATTGTGAATAGTTGAGGCCCCAAAACAGATTCCTGTGAGACACCACTAGTCATATCCTGCCAATTTGAGTACCTACCCATTATCCCTACTCACTGTCTCCTGCCGCTCAGCCAATTTCCTAACCAGGTCAATAATTTGCCCTCAATTCCGTGGGCTTCTACCTTAGATAACAGTCTCTTATGTGGGACTTTATCAAATGCCTTCTGGAAGTCCACATAAATAACATCAATAGACATTCCCTTGTCTACTACTTTAGTCACCTCTTCAAAAAATTCAATCAGGTTTGTCAGGCATAACTTACCTTTCACAAATCCATGCTGGCTCTCTCTGATCAACTGAAAATTTTTGAGGTGTTCAGTCACCCTATCCTTAATTATAGACTCTAGCAATTTCCCCACAATAGATGTTAGGCTAACTGGTCTATAATTCCCTGGTTTCCCTCTCTCACCATTTTTAAATAGCGGAGTGACATGCGCAATTTTCTAAACTAAAGGACCGGTTCCTGAATCGAGAGAATGTTGGAAGATTATAGTTAGGGCATCTGCAATGTGCTCACCTACTTCCTTTAATACCCTGGGATAGAAACCATCTGGTCCTGGGGATGTGTCACTCTTTAGTGCCATTATTTTCTTCATTATTGTTAGTTTACTTATGTTAATTTTATTGAGTCCCTGTCCCCGATTCAATATTAGTTTCCTTGGGATTTCCGGCATGCTATCTATCCTCTTCTTCTACTGTAAATACTGGCGCAAAGTAATTATTCAACATGTCCACCATTTCCTTATTATCGTTGAGAATATCACTGCTTTCAGTTTTTAAGGGGCAAACATTGCTCCTGACTACCCTCTTTTTCCTAATGTAATTGTAAAAACTCTTCGTGTTGATTTTGTTATCCCTTGTAAGTTTCTTTTCATACTCCCTATTTGTAGCTCTTACTGTCTGTTTTGTGACCCTTTGCTGTTCTTTGTATCTTTCCCATTCGCCAGGATCTGTGCTATTTTTTGTATATGTATATCATCAATCAAAGTTTACTTGCCACAAGTTTTGCCAGTTCCACCTGCAGTTCTCACCTATTCCAAACCCTCACATGACCTTACAGTTTGTCTTTTGCATCTCATGCATATCAAAGCCTCAGGAGGCCTCATCTTCAAGATGAAAAATACAGTTGAAAGCCTTGTCGCACACATCTTTCAAGGTCATAGCACCTTAAATCATTGCAAATCAATCTAGCTACATGAAGCACCGTTACTTACTGACCCCAGGTTGGTGTGCAGGTTGTGCACATGTCTGTCACTGTGGCTTCTCATGGCCACTATACCGTGCTGCACAACTGTTTTTACAGCTGCCCAGCAATAATGCAGTGTTCTCAGTGTCCCCATTTGCATTGTTTTTGATTTCTAATGAGGCTTGCATAATAAGTGCAGTGCGGACTGCTTGCTCCCCCAGAGTTGCCCAATCGGAAAATACCAGGTAGTGACGCTTTTGTGCTGCGTGGACCTTTTCTCCAATTTTCCCTCTCTCTCCCCCCCCGCCCCCCCCCCCCCCCCCCACCCCCCAACACCTGCTGAGTGCCTAAAATGCCAATACATAAGGGTGGAAAATATACCCTGATGTCACTACAGTGGCTGAGCAAGAAAGATCCGGAGACCATGGAATAGCGCAGCATTAACAGTAGAATTAATAGGACACATCTCTCACAGTTCTTGGATAACTCATGTGGGCTCTCTTTAGTGCCTGACCACTTGAGGGTGGTAAGAAAGTGGCTAAACACAATGCAAGATGTCTCCTCAAGTTCCAGGAGTATTGAGACAGGTGAGAAAAACACAGTGGGGATCATTTTGACTTCTGGCGATAGTGTAAGATGCACCATATCGGCTCGGAGACATGTTCAACGCCTCTCCTGATTTTCGTTTCCATTGAAGTCAATGGAAGGAGGGGAGAAGTGTTTAAGAGGCAGCCGAGCCAATATTGTGCATCTTACACTAACACCAAAAAACACAATTACCCCCAGTGAGTGCGATCAACTGAGATTAACACCAGAATACATTTTTTATTCACTCTCGGGCTGTGGACGTCGCTGGCAAGGCTGGCATTTATTGCCCATGCCTAGTTGAGAAGGTGGCGATGGAAGGGAAAGCAAGCCAAAAGAGACATAATGGTAGAAGGAGGTCAGTCGATCTAAGACTCAACCTGTGGGGGTGGAGTGTCCACAAAAACATTAAAAACTGCTTCGTAGGTAAAATTCATTGAAATCTCTTAATTGATTGTGACTAAACCACTTCACTCAGTGTTTAGTTTCGATATGTGCCGTGAGAGCACATTGAGATGAAGACATGTTTGATCAGTTTGTCAGGCCACCAAACACGTCAACAATTGTAATCAGTTGAGGCGAGATTTTTTAACTGGTGATAACATACGATGGTGCCAAAATAGTGGCAGCTATGACGTGCTAGATATAAATCATACAAAGAAACCACTGCTGGTAGGGTCACACTGATGACAGATGATAGCATAAACACGCTATTCAAAGTGTATAGCCTGTGATTTGAAGCATACCTGCATTAAGCTCAAGTTATAGTTTAATGAATAGTCTGAAGAGCTTTCATGATCTTTCTCTTTTTGCTCAGTAATATCTAATATAACGAGCGTTGTATATAGGTTCACATAACACATGATGTATCCTTTGGGTCCATACTTCCGCTTTAGATATCCAGCTCCACAACACTGATTCATGTACAAGGTTTGGTTGAGGACATCTCTTCGCTATTTGCGATGCTGATTGCAAGTTGCAATACAATACTATTTACATCCATCTTGTGCCACAAGGGACATTACACTAGAGCAAAAAATGAAACATGTGAGCCTTGTAAGCAGTCTCTTGTGACTGCCATTAAATGCTGCAGTTTACTTGCTATTCCTAATTGAATAAAGCAAAAATCTCCCAGGTACATAGTTGTATGTGTCAACAAGGTAAAATAAAAGGTGCCAGACTGTGTTGGGTATTCGTCAGAAAGAAGTGTGAGAAAAGAATAAAGTAATTAATCCATTGACCTGAAAAAGGTATTTCATGCCATTAAATCTCCAACTACAAAGAAAGACTGAGACCTTTAATCAGAAATAATGCCATAAATCTGTCTAGACTTAATTTCTGCACTCACTAATGGCTGTTAAAACTTTAATGTGGATTTCCGCTTTTTACAAGCTGCGATTAATTAGCAAGCCCGCCTTATCTTCATGGGAAAGTCTAAAGCTCACCCGACTTGGTGGCATGAAACCATGGGAATTCTGGAGCACCTTATTGCATTAGTAGGAAAGATGATTTTGTTGAAATAGCTTTAGGTAGGATTAACTACTCAGGACAGTCTCTGCTTTCCTCATTGCGACAATCTGGAATATGAGCTGTGAAAGTCTTAGTTGTTAAAATAACACAAAGAATGCGCCATCTGTGCCAAACAGCTGGCTCTGACAACAGGCAGCTCTGTGCCCATCAGCTGTGCGATGCCATTCACTGTGTGCAGGTGATCATTTCCATAACAATCCCAATTCTCAGTTTGCATCCATTCAGCTGTTCAACGCTGCTTTTAAGTTTAATGGCGGCTTTACCTACTACAACTGGGGCACGTATGGAAACGCATTTAACTAGAAAAGTTAGCTGGTATCAGAAAAATTCAAGTTGGAGGAGAAGCACCCGGGAAGGCGCCGAACACCTCGAGTCTCTTCGCCGGGAGCAAGCGGAAGCCAAGCGCAGGCAGCGCAAGGAGTGCACGTCAACCCAAGCACCCCACCCACCCGCCCCTTCAAACACCGTCTGCCCCACCTGTGACAGAGACTGTAGGTCCCACATTGGACTCATCAGTCACCTGAGAACTCATTTTTAATGTGGAAGCAAGTCATCCTCGGTTCCGAGGGACTGCCTAAGAAGATGAAGAACAATCCCAATTCTCAGTTTGCATCCATTCAGCTGTTCAATGCTGCTTTTAGGTTTAATGGTGGTTTTACCTACTGCAACTGGGACACGTATGGAACTGCATTTAATTAGAAAAGTTAGCTGGTATCAGAAAAATTCAGGATGCTGCCCCATTGAATACCACAGGGGAAAAAAATCCATGTGGAGATGTCTAAACAAGCAGTGAAGTGAGAAAGGGCCCTGGCTCTCTCTACCTGATCCACAGAGCACATGAACACATACTGACCAGGTAGCTCATAAATGGAGATATTTATTGTATGACATGGTTGACTTCAAGGATTAGAACTAGAAATTAATTCACATATTTCTATAGTTAATGAAAATTAGTTGAGGATGCTTTGTGATATAATTTTGTAATTACGATCACATGCTTTTTTTTTTAGTTCCAGTGATGTTTTCTCAAATACGGTAAATGAAGCTTTTGTACATATTATAAAGTCAGACTAAATAGAGACAGAACATTAGCATTCAGCCCTTTCACCTCTGAGATCTGGGGTTGGATCCAGACAGATGGGACACACATCTCTCCTCTCTCTGACAGATGTTAAGAGTTCCAAATGAAATGTTCTTCCTTCAATTCCAACTGGACATGAGCCACAGCACAAAACCCCCTGCAAATTCATCGCTGATTGTTAATGATTTAGTAGCCTTGTTTAAACAAGCTATAAAGATAAAGCATAGGAAATAATATTGGGAGTAGGGGTCCGATGCCAAGTTTAAGCACCACAGACTTATAAAGTCAAATAATAGTGAATTCCAGTTGAGCGATAAAAGTAATTTATGGTTCCAAAACTCAGCTGTAGAACTAACTTTTGTTTTCCCTTACATGTAGATATCTAGATTTTAACTACTTACATTTTTTACTTCATTTTATCCTGATTTTTCTCCCCCTTTGAGGGCACCATGCAAACGTTTTATCTAGCCGGGAGGAGGAGATTGTCAGTGCCACAGCTTATCAATAACGAACTGACAGCAGCTATGAAGCATGTAGTGAGGCTCTGGTTCCAATACTTTTCTCCCTGCCCCCTTACAAACCCCTCCCCCCGTCTAAATTAAGGATGAATTCCTTAACAGGCCAAATTCACCCAGCACTGAAAATCACCTTGAATTAAAAGGGAAGACTCGTACCTGAATCTCCTAGCTGCTGGTCAGGAGTGTAGCAGTCAACCATTTTAGATACCAAGCTGTAGGAATGAATCTCCGAGCAGGTTGTGTGCCAGGTTTATTGGATGGTAAATGGTGTGTGGTACAGGGAACCTAAAGAAAAAAAATCCATGTTCTAGTTATGTGTTTGTTTCAATTTTTCACAACGGTAAGACTTGTATGGCCTGCAGCTTCATGTACAGGACCATATGCAAATCCCATTAGACTTGTATTACCCTGCTGATCAAAATGCAGTAAATAAATTGATGAACAGATCTTGTTTATTGGGTGTTGAGCTCGTTCATACCGCACAACTTGTATATAATCACAATTGATGGCCTGTTGACCAGAAGAGGGTTAAGAATAGAACTACTTTCTTATATGATAAATTTTGGAACAATCCATTTTGAGTGCTGAGGTATAGTACAATTAGTTTCAGAGTAAAGTTCCTTCCACTCTGCCCTTACAATGTGGCTCAGCCTTAATCTCAGGAAAGTAGCCCCTACTGCACACCAATGTGTCATTTTGCCATTTCCTACACCAGCCATTCTGTGGCCTGTCTGAGTGAGACTGCCAATTAGTGCCAAATTAGGAGCAGCTTTGCGTTGTGAGCCCATGTCAACCATGAGCTTGACTGAGATTATCCAAAGGCATTTCACATTGGATGCTTACAACCAGCAGGCAGAGAAGATTTTGTCCCATCAGTTTGGTCCCAGAGATGGTGTCAAACCCACTGCCCTGCCCAGTCTCCAGAATATTACTTTAATAGGGATAGAAGTTCCACAAGAGTTCCCCAATCTCCCTCTATGAATTCAGTGGAAGATCGGTGAAACCTGAGAAAAATGTCAGGAAATGGGAAATTCCAGAGTTATGCCGGGATATCGGAAGAGCCCACATGGAAATTCCAGGTAATAGTCTTTATCTCAACTGATGACAACACTTTGTCTATAAATGAATATCTCTATTACACTGTGAACTCATTCTATTACGTTAAATCTCAGTTTTCTGTTTTTTACATTGCTTCTTTTAAATTTCCTTCCTAATTAGGTTCAAACTGGTTTTTTTATGGGAAGAAAAGAAACAGAAAGTGCTGGAAATACAGTTTATTCATCAACATCTGAAAAGTGAAAAGACAGGTTAGTGTTTGGGTGGTTACTCAAAAAATTGAACTAATCTTTTCTTTTTGCAGCTGCTGACGGTCCTGATGTCTATTGTCAGCATTTTCTATTTTTTTCAGTTTTTTTGCCTCAATTAAATAAGAATAAAAGCTTAAAACTGCAGTGACTCTGCTGCATGCTAGAAAAGCTAGAATCTAGAGGCAAAGAGATAGATTGCTAATTATATGAGTAATTTGTGAGTCAACTCTGCTGTTTGTGGAATGAACAATCTTTAGAAACATTCCTTTAGGACTATTCATTTGCTGAGTGAAAGGACAAGAGCTGCCATCACACGCGCTGGATAAGTGTTAATCGAATGGTAAGTTGTGTACTTTCAGAGGTGTTGCCCTTAATTTGTTTGTTATTCATTCATGGGATGTAGTGTCGCTGGCAAAGTCAGCATCTGTTGTCCATCCCTAGTTGCCCTTGAGAAGGTGGTGGTGAGCCGTGCGGTGAAGGTACTCCCACAGTGCTGTGAGGGAGGGAGTTCCAGGATTTTGGCCCAATAATGATGAAGGAACGGTGATGTATTTCCAAGTCAGGATGGTGTGTGACTTGGAGGTGGTGGCGTTCCCATGCGCCTGCTGCCCTCGTCCTTCTAGGTGGTAGAGGTCGTGGGTTTGGGAGGTGCTGTCGAAGAAGCCTTGGCGAGTTGCTGCAGTGCATCTTGTAGATGGTACACAGTGCAGACACGGTGCGCCGATGATGGAGGGAGTGAATGGTTAAGGTGCTGGATGGGGTGCCAATCAAGTGAGTTGCTTTGTCCTGGATGGTGTTGAGCTTCTTGAGTGTTGTTGGAGCTGCACTCATCCAGGTAAGTGGAGACTATTCCATCACACTCCTGACTTGTGCCTTGTAGATGGTGGAAAGGCTTTGGGGAGTCATGAGGTGGTCACTCGCCGCAGAATACCCAGCCTCTGACTTGCTCTTGTAGCCACAGTATTTATGTGGCTGGTCCAGTTAAGTTTCTGGTCAATGGTGACCCCCAGGATGTTGATGGTGGAGGATTCAACGATGGTAATGCTGTTGAATGTCAAGGGAAGTGGTTAGACTCTCGCTTGTTGGAGATGATCATTGCCTGCATGTTACGTGAATGTTACTTGTCACTTATCAGCCCAGGCCTGAATGTTGTCCAGGTCTTGTTGCATGCGGGCACAGACTGCTTCATTTTCTGAGAAGTTGCAAATGGAATTGAACACTGTGCATTCATCAGCGAACATCCCCACTTCTGACCTTATGCTGGAGGGAAGGTCATTGATGAAGCAGCTGAAGATGGTTGGGCCTAGGACACTGCCCTGAGGAACTCCTGCAGCAATGTTCTGGGGCTGAGATGATTGGCCTCCAACAACCATCTTCCTTTGTGCTAGGTATGACTCTAGTCAGTGGAGAGTTTTCCCCTGATTCCCATTGACATCATTTTTATTAGGGCTCCTTGATGCCACACTCGGTCAAATGCTGCCTTGATGTCAAGGGCATTCACTCTCACCTCACCTCTGGAATTCAGCTCTTTTGCCCATGTTTGGACCAAGGCAGTAATGAGGTCTGGAGCCGAGTGGTCCTGGTGGATCCCAAAATTCTGATCAATGATCCAATATTCTGATAGTCTTATTAACAGTCTGATTATATATTATATATTGATTCTCCAGAATGGAATAAAACTAAAGTTTATGGAAGAAAAATGTTACATTTCATGCCTAAATGTATTTGTGGTTTGAATGAATTATCCTTCACGTATGCAAAAAAGTGGTTTTCTATAAAAATGCTGGGCATTGTTGCATTTTTAACTTTGCCACATTATGTGGCAGCTCTCTTGTTCAATACTAGGCTCTTCTGCAGACTATAACATATACCAGCATCAATCTATATCATTTTAAGATTAATATTTCTCAATATTGCAGTCACAGACTAGCAGGTGACACAGTTCTAATCATGGGCCTCTGGCACCTGAACGAGTTGGCATCCAGTGTGAAAGGTGTATGTTTCCTTGCCTCAATTGTTATCAAAGGTCATGAATGAACTAACAATTTCAGTAATGTATTATATCAGAGACGTTACAAAATATTGACCAGAAACATCCAATCACTGCGCTGAATGTCTGGTTCTATTTAACGGGTTCTTCAAATCCAATTTTGACAGCCAAATTACTTGGTTAAAGTGTTGCATTGTAATCCCCATGGGTAAGACGTGAGTTAATATAACCTTATTAATCCAAGTTCAACCATTTTTGGTTCTTCATAAATATCTGTCATGTTATAAAAATGTCTTACTGCACATGTGGAAAATTCAATTCCCGACAGATTGGTGATGATTATATATCTAGGGGTAAAGCTTCCGCACTGGGCACAATCAGGAAATTGGGCCCAAATTGCGCTTGAAATTGCACTGGTTAGGTTACAGTCCAAGTTTCTGCTAAAATTAATTTGCATAATCACAAACGTAAAATCTTCCATGAACCAGCGCAATCGGTCAGCGTAATAGAATGTAATCATTTCTTTTTTCTCCTTGCTTTAAAACATATCCATTGATGTATTTAAGAGCGGGAACCTGGTGCAGTCACAAAAAATAATCATTTTTAATAAGAGTGTTGAGTCCACCACCTGGTGAGTAACCTGATTTTAAATCACTGAAAATGACTTCAAAAATTATACTGAACCATTTACTAGTTTGAATAGTGTTTCTTAGTAAATTGAATATTTTTTGATATGTAAAAACTTTTCAAACGTGCCTGTGCGCCTAAAAAAACGAGCTTAATTTGACGAGACTCCACGAACGGCCGCAACCGGTGGAAACTCAGCATGCTCATTATTTTGATCTGGGGGCATGGCCAGTTTTGTGGGCAGTGCCGGCTTCGGGTGAAATGATTTTGAAACCAGCATTAAAGATTGTGGAAACTCGATTTACGCGTGCCATAATTTATGCTTGAGTTTCCGCTATCTTTTGACCTGGTTCAGCCGATTTCACCCTGGATTGCGCTGATAAAACTAGCGCAAACTAACGGAAACTCTAGGCCCTAATACCTAGTGGCCTACTGGGAGGTGGATATATCTGTACTTCCAATTGATGTACCGTGAGTGTGATACTAGCAATATGTTTAAGCACTGTGCAAATATTCTCGATAAGTCTAGTGGTGAATGTGCATTGTCCAGTGTTCTAATGGTATAATCTGTATGCAGCCTGGTAGTGATGTGCACTTGGCTTCGGACTTTGTGGAGATGTGAATTTTCCAAAACTGGAGTCGGATAAAGTCCAAAACCTCAACTCTAGTCTCCTGTGTAGGAGATTCCACAGAAGAGGGCTGCTTTATTCAATAACTATTTACCTGAGGAATCCTTGGGTGAGAGTACAGAGCAGAAAATCCAGTTATGTGGCTCTAAAAAGCCTCATGCAAGTCCGGAGAGGAAAAATATTCAAAAACACAAATAAGCTTAGGTAGAGGGCAGAGGAAATTCTTTCATCAATATTGATTTCAATATAAACAGGAAGAGTACAACTCTATCCGTGGCCTTGCAAAAAGCCTGCAGCAAGGAAGTTATCATTTAATTGAGCTAATTTAAGATATCAATTCGTAAACATTGGAGACAAAGGCTTTCGCTTTTTAAAGACGTGAGCTACAAATTATGATAGGAAACCAGAAGCCAAATTAATCGGACCAAAGAGTGTGCATGGTTTTATGGAGGGCCGAATTCCTCCAGAATTGCTCACAGGTCTGTAAGACATAAGGAAATAATTAATTTAATCTTAATGAACAGAACTGTTCCAGGTACTTTTTTCACTAATACAAATGCAAAATACTGCGGATGCTGGAAATCCTGTCTTAACAGAATTTCAAAGTACCAATGCTGATAATATTTTTATCCAGGACTTAAAGAAGAAAGACTTGACTAGGAAAGTACTTTCAGTAAATACTTCTCATAAGAACATAAGAAATGGGAGCAGGAGTAAGCCATTCGGCCCCTCGCGCCTGCTCCGCCATTCAATAAGATCATGGCTGATCTTTGACCTCAACTCCACTTTCCCGCACTATCCCCATATCCCTTGATTCCCTTAATATTCAAAAATCTATCGATCTCTGTCTTGAATATACTCAACGACTGAGCATCCACAGCCCTATGGGGTAGAGAATGCCAAAGATTCACCACCCTCTGAGTGAAGAAATTTCTCCTCATCTCAGTCCTAAATGGCCGACCCCTTATTTTGAGACTGTGACCCCTAGTTCTAGACTCCCCAGCCAGGGGAAACATCCTCCCTGCATCTACCCTGTCAATCCCTATAAGAATTTAAAAAAATTAATATATGTTTGCAAGGAACATAAAAGCGGACTGTAAAAGCTTCTACAAGTATGTAAAAAGAAAAAGATTAGTGAAGACAAATGTAGGTCCCTTACAGTCAGAAACGGGAGAATTTATAATGGGGAACAAGGAAATGGCAGAGCAATTAAACAAATACTTTGGTTCTGTCTTCACGGAAGAGGACACAAATAACTTCCCAGAAATGCTAGGGAACCAAGGGTCTAGTGAGAAGGAGGAATTAAAGGAAATTAGGATTAGTAAAAAAAAATAGTGCTCGAAAAATTAATGGGACTGAAAGCTGATAAATCCCCAGGGCATGATAATCTGCATCCTAGAGTACTAAAAGAGGTAGCCATGGAAATAGTGGATGCATTGGTTGTCATCTTCCAAAATTCTATAGATTATGGAACAGTTCCTGCAAATTGGAGGGTGGCAAATGTAACCCCACTATTTAAAAAAGGAGGGAGAGAGAAAACAAGGAACTACAGACCAGTTAGCCTAACATCAGTAGTAGGGAAAATACTAGAGTATTATAAAGGATGTGATAACAGGACACTTAGAAAATATCAACGGGATTAGACAAAGTCAACATGGAATTATGAAAGGGAAATCGTGTTTGACAAACCTACTGGAGTTTTTTGAGGATGTAACTGGTAGAATAGATAAGGGAGAACCAGTGGATGTGGTGTATTTGGATTTTCAGAAGGCCTTTGATAAAGTCCCATATAAGAGGTTAGTGTGCAAAATTAAAGCACATGGGATTGGGGGTAATATACTGGCATGGATTGAAAATTGGTTAACAGACAGGAAACAGAGAGTAGGAATAAATGGGTCTTTTTCGGGATGGCAGGCGGTGACTAGTGGGGTACCGCAGAGATCAGTGCTTGGGCCCCAGCTATTCACAATATATATCAATGATTTGGATGAGGAAACCAAATGTAATATTTCCAATAACAACAGAAAATGCTGGAAATACTCAGCAGGCCAGGCAGCATCCGTGGAGAGAGAAACAGAGTTAACGTTTCAGGTCTGGGACCCTTCATCAGTAATATTTCCAAGTTTGCTGACGACACGAAACTAGGTGGGATTGTAAGTTGTGAGGAGGATGCAAAGAGGCTTCAAGGCGATTTAGACAATTTGGGCTGGATTTTGATACTGGGGCAGGTTGGGGTCGTGTCATCCGCATTTCGTGTTATCCACCCGCCAGCAATTGGATGTGGGAGATTGATGGAATTTTCACTTAATTGGGCAATTGAGTTCCAGCATGTGGGAACCCATGAACCAATTAGTGGTTTCAGTCTGAAAGTCGCCTCTGATGATGTCATCATTGCAGGTCAGAGACTGCCTGGTCTCAGAGACTGCCTGGCCTTTGCTTTTGCAGCATCAGAGAGAGAGAGAGAGAGAAGAGAGAGAGAGAGAGAGAATTTTTTGGCAACCAAGTCCTCCCAGGCAGTCTCTGAAGACATTCAATGCAGCAGCATCAGAGGCGACTTTCAGACCTAATACTACTACTACCTTCATCACATCTCCGTTGTAATAGTGGACCTGCAGCTGATAGTCAGCTATCCACTTGTGCTCCCGCCAGGTTTCACTGGCATGTTTCACATCAGGCGTACTTCACGTCGGAAAAGGGTTAAACTAGCTAAAAGGTTTCAAAATGGCATTACAGAGCCAATTTAGGGCTTGTTAAGGGCTTTAATGGCCTCTCCCGCCTCTTGGAGGCGGGACAGAGTCGGGAACCCCGCGACCGATTTTGTCAAAATTGCGTGGAGGCGGAATGGAGTTGGGATGGGGTCGGGACCCCCGAATCTGCAACTTTAACCCCCCACACGCCTCCAAACCCAACTCCATGGGTCATTGAAAATCCAGCCCTTTGAGTGAGTGAGCAAATACATGGCAGATGCAGTATAACGTGGATAAATGTGAAGTTATCCGCTTCGGTAGGAAAAACAGAAAAGCAGAGTATGATTTAAATGGTGATAAATGTTGATGTACAAAGGGACCTGGATATCCTTGTACACCAGTCACTGAAAGCAAACATGCAGGTGCAGCAAGCAGTTAGGAAGGTAAATGGTATGTTGGCCTTCATTGCAAGAGGATTTGAGTACAGGAGCAAGGATGTCTTACTACAGTTATACAGGGCCTTGGTGAGACCACACCTGGAGTACTGTGTGCAGTTTTGGTCTCCTTACTTAAGAAAGGATATACTTGCCACAGAGGGAGTGCAGCGAAGGTTCACCAGACTGATTCCTGGGATGGCAAGACTGTCGTATGAGGAGAGATTGGGTCGACTAGGCCTGTATTCACGAGAGTTTAGAAGAATGAGAGGGGTTCTCATTGAAATGTATAAAATTCTGACAGGGCTAGACAGACTGGATGCAGGGAGGATGTTTCCCCTTGCTGGGGGGTCTAGAACGAGGGGTCACAGTCTCAGGATATGGGGTAAGACATTTAGGACTGAGATGAGGAGAAATTTCTTCACTCAGAGGGTGGTGAACCTGTGAAATTCTCTACCACAGAAGGCTGTGGAGGCCAAGTCACTGAATATATTTAAGAAGGAGATAGATAGATTTCTAGACACAAAAGGCATCAAGGGGTATGGGGAGAGAGCGGGAATATGGTATTGAGATAGAGGATCAGCCATGATCATGTTGAATGGCGGAGCAGGCTCGAAGGGTCGAATGGCCTACTCCTGCTCCTATTTTTCTATGTTTCTATGTTTCAATGAGAACAGGGGTTTCTAGTTCCACAGCACATTGATTTCAGCCCTCAATGGCTTCTTCTGTCCTATTTGGGAAATAATCAGCCTTGTGAAGCAACACAGCCTCTGCTCCCCAGACTGCGGATTACCACTCCCGCCGCTCGACCATCGAAGGCCAACCTTTCAGCCTGCGGTCAAAACCGTCTGCAAGACAGCTTTATCTTTTCTCCGCCTTCAAAAGAATCTGTAAAACCTATCCTTGGCACCATGCCTCCAGTCCCCACTCACCAACTGGCCCCTCAAATTCCTTCACTTCTGCCACATCCCCCAGCTCTTGCTTGTACAAAAAAGCTTTAAGACGTCACCTAAAGAAGCGACGGCAAATAAATGTGTTGTTGTTGCCGGGCAACGTATGTATTCTGAAAAAATTATTTTTAAAACTCCTGCTTCGTAGAAAATATTGCTGTTTACAGAATCAATTTGACAGCTTGTGGCGATCAGCTGTTTGAGGGCTCCCTTCTCACCAGGCAGCCAGCAAGAGCTACTAGGGCATCAGTCAGTGGCTTCATGGAAGATCCCGCAGATTGGCATTTTATATTAATGTGTATCTACCTGCTGTGGAATTTTGCTGGCTGGGGTCTTGTCCCACGATCAGCTCAGTTTCTGATCGGCAGGATTTGCTGTGGAGTTGAACGCTAACGTTGCTAGAACTGACATTATCAGACTGACTCCCTGGTGAGCGGGGAGCTCCAAGATGGCAGATTTCTACAGCTTGGGAAACATTAACATTTGACAGGAATTTCAATGGTGTCAGGTTTTTGTATCACTGTTACAGGAGAATAGCGCAACCTATACACATTAGAGCCTCAGAACACACCAACTCAGCTGTTATTCTTGTATGAATGATAGCTCGGTGAGAAACTGATGTTTGAAAATAGGCAGAACAGCCCGGTCTTTGTTTTGTTAATATTGCTGTTGGTCACATCAGTGTCTGGAAAAGTGAACAGATTGACAAGAGTGTAGATGATACAGCAGGTAATAGTCCCAAACTGCGTTAAGATCAGCTCCATTTCAGAAATGATGCACATACCAGTCAGCCTGGCTGAAGAACATACATCTCCAGTCTATGTCTGGCAGCAGCAATGAGATGAGATTAAATTCCAGACTGTGTATCAGAGCCTCAAATGACCAAAATTCCCATTGTCGTACATTTAGATTTGATAGAGGTGTTCAAATTCATGCAGGGTTTTGATAGAGTAAATAAGGAGAAATGGTTTCCACTGGCAGAAGAGTCATTCACCAAAGGACACAGATTTAAGATCATTGGAAAAGAACCAGAGGGGAGATGAGGAGATTTTTTTTTACCCAGTGAGTTGCTGTGATCTGGAATGCACTGCCTTAAAGGGCGGTGGAAGCAGATTCAATAATAACTTTTAAAACTGGTGTTGTGCGACTTCTCAGTTTTGTCCACCCCAGTCCAACGCCGGCATCTCCGCATCATAACTTTTAAAAGGGAATTGGATAAATACTTGAAGAGGAAAAAATTGCAGGGCTATGGGGAAAGAGCAGGGGAGTGGGGCTAATTGGAGAGCTCTTTCAAAGAGCCGGCACAGGCACGATGGGCTGTGCTATATCATTCTATGCTATGTCATTCTATGATTATTTAAAAGTCCGCATTTATAACTTTCACTGTTAATGTGAGCAAAGATCAATATCAAGTGTGTGCAACTAATAGAACATCCAAATGTTAATGTAAAGAGAGATAAAAGCAAAGTTTCTCACTTCACTGAAGTCCGGGATTGTAGACGCATTCCAGTCCCAGATAAGTAAGTTGGACATTACAATCATTTGTTGTACAGGGTTTACCACAGATTCAGAATTTCTAAGAGTATATTGATCGCAAACATAGAGAAATGAGTGACTGAATCTTCCCTGTCCTTTTACTGGAGGCAAAAACCTGGTGCTAGGAGAGAGGGTGGAAGATATAAGGGAAATTGATCTTAACTGATTCTAATTTACTAATTATAACGCTATTGTTTTTAAGGTCGCATTTCCTCGTGTACTATGGAAACAGGGCCTGAAAACCCAGGAGTCCTGCTCTGCCACCATAACTAGTGAGGCTCCCTTTCACTGGCTGCTGCACCTCTCGGAATGCATGGATTCTGGGGTCGGGGCATTTACGTAAAGTGGGCAGGTTCAGCTGGGGTAAGTGAAGTGGGGTGGGGGCAGGTGTGAATTTAAAAGACAAGGCTGTCGCTGGGGCAGGCTTCCGGCACGGCTAGACCAAGATGCTGCTGGTAAAAAGAAAATCTCTCCCAAATACCTTATGGTGGCCGAAAGCTTTGATACCGGTTGCCTTAAGGAGACTGACCTTTCAAACGATCGTGGGCTCCGCGTCTGCTAGGATGTGATCCTGGGAAATAATTGTCGGGGGCAACAGAAATGAAACTGGCAGGAATTTTTGATGGGTGACATCATCCCTAGAGTCCCGCTTCTATCGCTGACATCACACCTAAAGTGGGGGGATGCAGGAAGCACCTTCCCCCCCATAGCATGAGGAAACCCCAGAACTGACCAGAGTGGAGACATGTCTTAACTGGGTCCCACCCCTAAATCCGCCCCACCTAAAAAATAAAACCAATTTTCAGGCCCATTATCTTTTTGTTCAATAAAAACCCCATTCAATTTCAAATAAACCTGTTTATTAACTGTTACACTATGCAAAACATGCTCAAGTGATCACGTTAACCATAGGGCAATCACTTCTAGCAAGAGATCAGTCATCTCACACAGAACTCTTTTTCTTACAACACAACTAAACACACCATGAAAAGGCAGCATGGCTCCTTGCTGGGGTTGGGAGAGGTTGGTATGAATGTCATAGGAGCTTAAAACTTGAGCTCTGTTTTAGCGTTTTACCAAAAACATGAAAAAACAAATCGATTTTTTAATGGATCTTAATCTTTGTAGAACTTTGGCAAAAACATGAAGAACTGATTGAATACTACTATATGCTCCTTAAGGGATATTTAAATCAATACCTGCACCCAATCAGCGCACTATCAAATAAAACAGATATTTACCCAATAAAAGAGTGCATTGCTTTCTAATAAAATACAAACATCCTATCATGTGAAAACACCATATTTTCAAGTAAAATTCCTGACGTTTGTGGTGTTGGGTTGGCATAACTTGGCGGAGGGGAGTAGGGCATAAAATGCAATATTGACTGCCGACCCAAAGGGAGAAAGAGTTGCTGCCAAGCCAGGAGGGGAGAATGTGTTCAAATTGGGAGGACAGAATGTAGAAGCGACGGCTGAGACAAGAAGACTGGCAATGGCAACAGAGACAGAACTGCCCCAGCCGTGAAGCCAAGAGGACAGAGAACTGTCTTGGCGGTGAAATCAAGAGAAGAGAGCAGCCAAAGCTGCTGATATACCGAAAATGTGCCGTGAAAACAATCGGAAACTTGGGCAGAATTAGAAACTGGAATGTTGTGAAGGCAATGTGATGACACTGAAAGAATCTGGAAAAAAATTTCTGAGAGTTGTAGCAAGAAATAGTGAAGTAAGTGAATTGCAGTAAAGTGCTTTTTGATTGGTGTCTGGGACATTTGAACTAATGAAGATATGTGTACAGTGCTTAAGTGTTTTTTTGATTGGCTCAAATTTTGAACCAAATAGGATAACCGAATAGTGACAAAATGCTTTCTGACTGTCAAGAGCAATTGGAATTTCTTACATATGTGATACTATGGTGAATATGTTTCAAAACTTTATCAAATATATAATAAATCTTTCATCTAGACATAGTTTGCCCTTTATACGTCAGGCATCACTTTGGCTGTTACAATTTTCTATATGCAAATTTTTGTATCATAGTTACAACTGAATGGCTCAAATATCATATTCATAAAACAGCAACAAATCAGGTCAGGTACATCCAATTACAAGAGCGCAAACAAACCTCCAATGTAAAACTGCTAAGGATGCATGAAAACAACCAATCAGCAAGTAGTCTACAAATGCTATCACTAATGAGATTGGTTTAGATCATTTTGCCAATCCTTTTAGCCACCATCTTTACCTCTCAATTCGTAAGCGTGCCCCCGAGCTTCCGGTCGCCTGTCACTTTCATTCTCCGCTCCGCTCCCACTCTGATCTCTTCGTCCTTGGCCTCTTACACTGTTGCAATGAAGCTCAACGTAAGCTCGAGGAACAGCACCTCATTTTTTTTTATTTGTTTATGGGATGTGGGTGTCGCTGGCAAGGCCAGCATTTATTGCCCATCCCTAGTTGCCCTTGAGAAGATGGTGGTGAGCCGCCTTCTTGAACCGCTGCAGTCCGTGTGGTGAAGGTACTCCCACAGTGCTGTTAGGTAGGGAGTGCCAGGATTTTGACGATGAAGGAGCGGCGATATACTTCCAAGTCAGGATGGTGTGTGACTTGGAGGGGAACTTGGAGGTGATGGATTCCCATGCGCCTGCTGCCCTTGTCCTTCTAGGTGGAAGAGGTCACGGGTTTGGGAGGTGCTGCCGAAGAAGCCTTGGTGAGTTGCTGCAGTGCATCTTGTAGATGGTACACACTGCAGCCACGATACGCCGGTGGTGGAGGGAGTGAATGTTTAAGGTGGTGGATGGGGTGCCAATCAAATGGGCTGCTTTGTCCTGGATGGTGTCGAGCTTCTTGAATGTTGTTGGAGCTGCACTCATCCAGGCAAGTGGAGAGTATTCCATCACACTCCTTACTTGTGCCTTGTAGATGGTGGAAAAGCTTTGGGGAGTCAGGAGGTGAGACACTCGCCGCAGAATACCCAGCCTCTGACCTGCTCTTGTTGCCACAGTATTTTGATTAGGCACTTTACAGCCTTCTGGACTCAACATCGAGTTCAACAATTTTAGACTATAACGTCGACCCCTATGTTTTCTTTTTCCTCTCACATGGCAGCTGTTGATGATTCTGCCATTGCCATTTAACACCTCATCTAGAGTCATCTTTTGCTTCTTAACTTGTCCCATCCCTTTTGTCTTTTAATCTCTCCTGCCTTCCATCCTATCACAGACCTTCCCTTTGTTCTTTCCTCTCCTCCTCCTTTTCCCTGCCCCACACTTGCTTAAAAATCTGTTACTTCTCCAACATGTTCCAGTTCTAACGAAGGGTCATCGACCTGAAACGTTGGGGGCGATTTTGCCAGCCCTGGGGAGGCGGGTTTGGAGGCGGGAATGCCGGGAAAATGGCAGAATCTGGGGGCAGGTACCCATCCCGCCCCCAACACGCCTCCATGCCATCTTTCCAGGAGGCAGGACCCTGACCCACACCAGGTCCCATCTCCTGGAGGTGGGAAGGGGATTACAGCCACTTAACAGGTCGTTAGCAGGCAGTTAAGAGGATTATCGCCATTTTACCCACTCAAGTGCAGGCTTCCCGAAGGCTGCGAACCCCACCAGGGTCAGCGAGGCGAGCAGTGGGTCTGCGGGGGTCGGAGCGGTCCAAAAGTGTACTGTGGAGGTGAGTGATGGGTGCAAGTGTGGAGAGGTAAGTATGTGAGGTGAGTGAAAAGTGTTAGAAAAAGCTTACTTACCTTTGTTTCTTCCTACAGGCTTCAATCGTTGGGGATCCGGACGCTCCGGCATCTCCACGGCAGAGATGACAGAATGACTGCTGCATTCCCCGATGCAACAGCCATCTGCTTTCTGCTCAGAAAATAGTTTTTGTGAGCCTTGAGTACAAGAACTCCCCAAACAACAGAGAATGTCAGTGTTTGACAGCTTCTCAAAGCTGTCAAACGATGACAATTCATCTGTCAAAAAATTTTTGACACATGAAATGTCATACGCTGACGTTCTCTGTAACCGGCTTCCCCTTAGTTGGTCTGCTAAGCCCGCTGGGCGGGCTTAACAAGGTCAATCAAGGGAAAATAGCGTGGGTTGGCCAAAAGTCAATGGAGGCGGGACTAAAACCCGACAAGCAGCAGTCCCGCCTCCAACGCATTGGCAAAATCACCCCCGTTAACTCTGTTTTTCTCTCCACGATGCTGCCTGACCTGCTGAGTGTTTCCAGCATTTTCTGTTGTTGTTTAACTCTCTAGCTAGAATACTTAGTTCTGGTAAATAAAGAAAGGGAGGAAAGAAAGGTAGGGAAACAAGAAAGGAACTTCATTTACATATTGTCTAATAATGTCCTCAGGAAGCATTTTTCAACCAATGGATTACTTTTGAGGTGGAGTCACTGTTGTTATGTCGGCAAACACAGCAGCCAATGTTCGCACAACAAAATCCGGTAAAATGAATGACCAGCCAATCCATTTTTGGTGATGTTGGTTGAGGGAGGAGTGTTGGCAAGGACAGCAAGAGAGCTTCCTACTCTTCTTTGAATAGAGCTATGGAATCATTTATATCCAACTAGGCAGGTAGATAGGCTCTTTGTTTAATATCTCATCCAAAAGATAGCATCTCCATCAATGCAATGCACCCTCAGTATTGCACTAGCCTAGTTTAAGACATTCGCCGGGGCGCTAATTTTAGCGCCCCGAAAAAGTTAGCGCCCCCCACGGCCGATTTTCCCAAGTAGAGCCCCAAGAGGGAGGAGGGGCGCTACTGGAAGCAACATACGTCCCTCTTGGGGTGCTAAGAGCCAATATCGCGGCGCTACATGCCGTAGCACCACCCGCTGCGGTATGTCACGCCACGGTACTGCAGGCCTTCCTCCCCTTATTAAAGGGATCGGGAGTGCTGGCAAACGAGCCCGGCACTCAAGAGGAGTGCCGGGCTCACAGAGAGCAGCTGGCACCCGGCGGGGGGGCTTCACGGGGGCTGGGGACAGCAACGGGGGCAGGTGCTCGCAGGAGGCCAGCAACAAAAATGGCCGCCCGCCACCTCCCCTTTAACTAGCGCCGCCCCGGCCATAGGTGGGCCCCCCCTGACCCCGGCGGACATAGCATCCGGCGGTAAGTCGGGGGGCGCCACCCAATATTACAGCCAGGGCGCAAGCGTGGTGCTGCGCACAGCGATGACGTCAAAATTTCAAACTTCTCATCCTTGTTTCAAATCCCTCCATGGCCTCACCCCTCCCTATCTCTGTAATCTCCTTCAGCCCCACAACACCCCCGAGATATCTGCGCTCCTCTAATTCTGCCCTCTTGAGCATCCCCGATTATAAGCACTCAACCTTTGGTGGCCGTGCCTTCTGTTGCCTGAGCCCTAAGCGCTGGAATTCCCCGCCTAAACCTCTCCACCTCTCTGCCTGTCTTTCCTCCTTTAAGACGCTCCTTAAAACCTACCTCTTTGACCAAGCTTTTGGTCACCTGCCCTAATTTCTCCTTATGTGGCTCAGTGTCAAATTTTTTGTCTTATAATACTCCCGTGGACGTTTTACTACGTTAAAGGTGCTATATAAATACAAGTTGTTGTTGTTGTTGATTCAGGCTGGTATAAGGTAGGCATTGTTCACAACTGGCTAAAGTTGTCACGCAAAATAGTTTTCAAAGCCACAAAGCCATAGACTGTAAGAATAGGTCATCAGGCGCATAGTGATTAAGCTTTTAATCAAGAACATCATCCTGAACTGAAAAAGCGTGAATGACCAGTTGTCTGTCCTCTATTCCCTTATCTGATTAATTATCAGATCAGAAAACCTGGCCTGGTTAATACAGACCATCTGCTTCCAACATAATTTTATAAAGAAGAGTGTGAGAAAACTTCCATTTCACAAAGCCAATCCATGTCACACATATTTCTGCAGATATTAGAGCAGAAAGGGAAACCAAAGATACAATATCTGATAAGTTATGGATACTGTGTTTCACATCTTCCTCACACAGAGAAACACAGAAGCAAACACTGAATTCAACTTTAGCATTGTTACAACACTTGGAAGCTCTAAATTCCTAATAAAATACATATATGTATAAAGATGCTTATGATCTGAAAGCAGACGGATGTGCCTGTCACAATGCTGAAAGGGGAAGTATTTTACCTCTGGCTCAGATAACTCTCTCCCCATTTGCCACAAGATCTGCATTGGATCCCTGGCTGAGATCATAAATCCACTATATTGGAGATTTTGAGGAAAACCTACACCCGACTACTCCATAATGTAGCCTTTTAATTGTAGCCATTCCAGTGAGAAAGAAAGACTCTAAGAGAAGGATGAACCATCCATGGCTAACTAAGGAAGTAAAGGATGGTATCAAATTGAAAACAAAGGCATATAATGTTGCAAAAAATAGTGGAAGGCCAGAGGATTGGGAAATTTTTAAAAACCAGCAAAGGACGACTAAAAAAATGATAGAGAGAAGATAGCTTATGAGAGTAAGAGCTTCTACAGGTATATAAAAAGGAAGAGAGTAGCTAAAGTAAACATTGATCCCCCTAGAGTATGAGTCTGGGGAATTAATAATGGGAAACAAGGAAATGGTGGAGACTTTGAACAAATATTTTGTATCAGTCTTCACGGTAGAAGACACTAAAAGCATCCCAATAATAATAGATAATCAAGGGGCTATTGGGGTGGGGGAGTGGGAACTTAAAACAATCACTATCACTAGAGAAAAAGTATTAGGCAAACTAATGGGACTAAAGGTGGACAAGTCCCCTGGACCCGATGGCCTGCATCCTAGGGTCTTAAAAGAGGTGGCTGCAGAGATAGTGGATGCATTGATTGTAATCTACCAAAATTCCCTGGATTCTGGAGAGGTCCCAGCGGACTGGAAAACCGCAAATGCAACGCCCCTATTTAAGAAAGGAGGGAGACAGAAAGCAGGCAACTATAGACCAGTTAGCCTCACATCTGTCTTTGGGAAAATGCTGGAGTCCATCATTAAGGAAGTGATAGCAGGACATTTAGAAAATCATAATATAGTCAAGCAGAGTCACCATCATTTTATGAAAGGGAAATCATGTTTGACAAATTTGCTGGAGTTCTTTGAGGATGTAATGAGCAGGGTGGATAAAGGGGAACCAGTAGATGTCATGTATTTGGATTTCCAGAAGGCATTCGATAAGGTGCCACATAAAAGGTTACTACACAAGATAAGAGCTCACAGGGTTGGGGGTAATATATTAGCATGGCTAGAGGATTGGCTAACTAACAGAAAACAGAGAGTCAGGATAAATGGGTCATTTTCAGGTTGGCAAACTGTCACTAGTGGGGTGTCGCAGGGATCAGTGCTGGGGCCTCAACTATTTACAATCTATATTAATGATTTGGATGAAGGGACCGAGTGTAATGTAGCCAAATTTGCTGATGATACAAAGATAGGTCGGAAAGCAAATTGTGTGGAGGACGCAAAGAATCTCTAAAGGGCTATAGATAGGCTAAGTGAGTGGGCAAAAATTTGGTAGATGGAGTATAATGTGGGAAAATGCGAGGTTATCCACTTTGGTGGAAAAATAAAAAAGCAAATTATTATTTAAATGGGGAGAGATTACAAAATGCTGAGGTACAGAGGGATCTGGGGGTCCTTGTACATAAATCACAAAAAGTTAGCATGCAGGTACAGCAAGTAATAAGGAAGGCAAATGGAATGTTGGCCTTTATTGCAAAGGGAATGGAGTATAAAAGTAGGGAAGTCCTGTTACAACTGTACAGGGCGTTGGTGAGACCACACCTGGAGTACTGCGTACAGTTTTGGTCTCCTTATTTAAGGAAGGATATACTTGCATTGGAGGCAGTTCAGAGAAAGTTCACAAGGTTGATTCCGGAGATGAAGGGGTTGGCTTATGAAAAAAGGTTGAGCAGATTGGGCCTATACTCATTGGAGTTTAGAAGAATGAGAGGGGATCTTATTGAAACATATAAGATTCTGAAGGGGCTTGACAGGGTAGATGCAGAGAGGATGTTTCCCCTCGTAGGGGAATCTAGAACTAGGGGCACAGTTTCAGAATAAGGGGGCACCCTTTTAAATCGGAAATGAGGGGAATTTCTTCTCTCAGAGGGTCGTGAATCTTTGGAATTCTCTTCCCCAGAGGGCTGTGGAGGCTGGGTCATTGAATATATTTAAGGTGGAGATAGACAGATTTTTGAATGGTAAGGGAGTGAAGGGTTATGGGGAGCGGGCAGGGAAGTGGAGTTGAGGCCAAGATCAGATCAGCCATGATCTTATTGAATGGCGGAGCAGGCTCAAGGGGCCAAATGACCTACTCCTGCTCCTATGTCTTATGTTAATGCATCAATATATTGCTACACTGACTTTAAAAAAAATAATAATATAGTTACAAAATTCCAGGGGCCGAAATTGGCCATCATCTGGGAAGGAGTGGCGGAGTTTGGGGCAGGAGCCAGTTATGCCAAGTTGCCACTCCTCATTCCACATATCAGAAATTCCAATTGAAGTGGGGGGGGGGGGCAAATTATGACGCCATTCAAATGAGGGTAAAATGGCATATTAGCATAAAGGATAGATTTTCATCCTCACCGCCAGGGTGGTAATCTAGCTGAGTGGATTGCCTGCCCATTCTGAGACCCGCCAGATTTCCATTCCATCGCTTTCAATGGATGAAGTTCAGGCCAGTTCCATAAAGGGTGGGCGATCAGCTCCCTCAGATTACTGCCCAGATGGTGAAGGTGGAAATCTACCTCAGTGTATGTTTGTACATTAGATGCCATCAATCTTTTAATTATTCATCTAAATGGTTGTGTTTTATATCTGAATATTCATTCATCACCTGTCCAGCCAAGCTATTCTTCCAATCTTTCACCAGATCACTTATATTGTTCCTCTCATTTAGGTTTCTCGGCACCATTTTTTGGTTTAAGAGGGGCAAGCAGGCATCCCACTCACAGGCTACCAGGTAACTCATGGTGGTGTTTCATCCTGGCCTGAAGTAGCTCTTCCTCTTATTTTCCCTCCCGAACATGGAAAAGTCCCTGGTTTTTGCTTAGGCCCTTAACAGCCTGTCAAGATCAAGGACTCACTGATACAGCGGCAACATACTGCGGATGTTGGAAATCTGAAATAAAAACAGAAAATGCTGGAAATACTCAGCAGGTCAGGCAGCATCTGTGGAGAGAGAAACAGAGTTAACGTTTCAGGCTGATGACCTTTTGTCAGAACTGGAAAAAGTTAGAGATGGAACAGGTTTTTTTTTAATTCATTCATGGGATGTGGGCATTGCTGGCAAGGCCAGAATTTATTGCCCATCCCTAATTGCCCTTGAGAAGTTGGTGGTGAGCCACCTTCTTGAACCGCTGCAGTCCGTGTGGTGAAGGTACTCCTACAGTGCTGTTAGGGAGGGAGTTCCAGGATTTTGATCCAGCGACGATGAAGGAAAAGCGATATACTTCTAAGTCAGGATGGTGTGTGACTTGGAGGGGAACTTGGAGGTGATGTTGTTCAGAGGCAGGGAAAGCGGGGGAGGATAGATCAAAAGGGAAGGTATGTGATAGGGTGGAAGGCAGTAGAGATTGTCATTTAGGCCAATAAGAACTCCTTTCAACTAACCAATGACATTCATTCTAAAGTAACTTTTAATTCTGCATAGTACAGGAAACTTTCGTTTATCCGGCACCCAAATATCCGGAATTCTCGCTTAACCGGCAAAAATCAGGTAAGTTTTATTATACAGACAAGACCCCGATTCTGACCTTTCGCCCCCACGAAAGGGGGGGTCAACGTTCTTCCGACTCGGACCTGTCGCCGCCACGGAGGAAAAAGCCGGAGTCACGTTTACCTTCCCTCTCCGGGTCCCAATTGTTAAGCCTGTGGCCGTGTACGGGGCTCTCGTACCTTGGTAAGTATACCTCTCTGTAATCCGGCACTTTCGATCAACCGGCACCACGCCGGTCCCGTCGGTGCCGGATAAACGAAAGTTTCCTGTACTTTGTATGTGCTCTATTTACTTCTATACCCCAAATAAATATACAAACATTATCAAAACATCAGTTATGTATTTTAAATTGAGGACACTGTACACAATGACATCCCTCGATAGTTATCCCAGTTGTTCTCATGAATATGGATTAAACATATAACAAATTCTGACAAAATTGAAATTAATTGTAGAAGTGATGTTTACAGTTCCTGTAAATGTCCATATTTACTTGGCTCCAACATTAGGTTACAAGAAGGAACTATTTGAGATGAACAGCTGAAGAGTATTTACAATTAGTCTTGCAAACTAGTTGATTCAAAACTACCACGCATTATTGGAACAGAATCAAACTTGCTTTCTGTGCAGAAAAGAAGATGGCACATGACCTTGCACTGAAAATGCGATATATAAACGGTCTGGATAGTGTGAATGTGTGCAAGTTAGTTAACCTGGACTGTGAGCACTAAACTAGAGGAGGTGAGTATAAAAGTGACAAGCTTCAAGTGGGACTACAAATTAAACCTGATGATTTGTGGAATAGACTTTTAGTAGAGGTTAATGCTGCTAATGATCGATTAACTCGTTTAAAAAAGAACTGGGTAAATGCTTGTTTATGAATGATTGCTCCAAAATGACTCAATGGAGAAAAGACCATCCTGTGTGGCAATGAGCCACGTAACTTTATCGCCTTGGAGGTTTTACTTTTGGCTGGTTGCCCCCTCCCGTGGGAGATTGACTGGGTTGGCAGAGCCAGTGATGGGGTAAATTGTGTCAAGGGCTGTGGAAGGAAAGCCTTAATGCGCATGCATGCTTTTTGATTCATACTTTATGTTTTTAATTTGACAACACTGCTCTATATCTGTCTACACATAGACACAAAACAATCTTGTGCAATAGGTGCTTACAAAGTTGCAAAAGAAACTAAAACTGGAAGGTTGTCAAGAGGAAATTAAATAGCAGTTCTGGTGGTTGACATAGCATGACAGCTATCGCCTCCACAGGCAACAGCGAGTAGGATGTGGTTTTCTGGTGGTGAATAGGTAGCTCAGTGGAATACATGAGCCAACTATGGAGAAGGTGAGTCAGCTGTGAGCTGTCTGTGCCTGACTTCAGATTAAGTTGCAAGCTACTTGAAAACATTTTGATTTTTGCCAGATTTGAGGGTAAAGGAGGTGAACAAAGTAGGCTGCTAATGTCATTCATTATCCATTAAAGTGAGCATATAACATAGAAAATCCATTGTTACTTTATTATCAGACTATCTAAAGGACACTGCACTCTCACTGAGAGCCAAGCATTTCTCAAGTTGTAACAAGAGCCACGCTATAGCAAATGCAGCATAAAATCAAGCAGGAAATTTTGGAAACGAAAGTCCAGTATCTTTATGAGAAGAGTCAGTGTTAGACGTGAGGGTGGGGTGGATTGTATATAGTTTCAGTATTAATTGTACAAGCAGTTTGCATTACTCAGACACGTTGTTATAACCCACACATTACTCAACTTCTGTGTGTGCCTTGGCTACTTACCAATGTGGCCCGATTTAACCCAGGCTGTGGTTCTCTGACAAAATGTCCAATAACCCTTTGTTATCTAAACTTTATTCAGTTTTGCAATTTATGGAACATAAGGGATTCATAGTACATCAATCATCAGACTGAATGTGAGAAGCGTAATTCCTGGAAAAGGTGTAGCAAATCCTACATCCAATGCTACAGCAAACTCCGAAATGGTTAGTGATGAAATATTTAATTAAATTTGTAATGAAAATTAAGCTGCTTTTTTTAAACACAGTGAACCCTCTTTAACGTGCGAAACACTTATCAAAGTAAGAAGCAGTCCGGCAGCTGTGCTCCAGCTCTCAGTGCAAGGCCCTGCCAGGATCGAAGCCTGCACCAGGAGCACACCAGCTAGTGGTCCAAGCCAGCAATTCTGGCATTCTGCTCCCTTCATAGGCACAGTGTGCCTCGGGTATGTCTGGTAGCCCCAGCTGGGGGTGGAAGAGGAAAATAGACCCTTATTTCTCCCCTTCCCTTAGTTTGGTTTGCCCTGCTACACACGTGCAACAATGCATCACAGAAATCGCCATCCCTCAATGGACTAATGCTGATCCATTGCCTGAAATATTGGTCAAGCCACCATTACGCTACTTGGGAAATGCTCTTCAAGAACCCCAGAAGGTTCTGGTTAACGAGACCCTCGACCACCTGAATGGAAACATACCCAAGAACAACCCCTGGGCTGATGGATAAAGATTGTCAGGTTCATCAACAAGATGTTTTCTGCAATGTCACCTTGCTCTGCTCCTGCCAAAAGCGCCATGCCTTAGTCTCCGATTCCATTCCCTCTCCCTGGCAGCTCAGTCAGCCGTGGTCTGATAGTTCGTAATCTCGGTATCCTATCTGGCCTGAAGCTGATGTTTAAATCCCACATTCTAGCTACCGTCTGCTTTTACCTCTGCAATATTAGCTGCCTCTGGGTTAACCTCACTCCTCCCACTGCTGCTTATCCATGCCTTTGCCACCTCCAGACTTGGTTACACCAACGTTTTACTTGCCGGATTCCCGAGTTCCTCCCTTCACAAATTGCAACTTGTCCAAAAGTCTGCTGCCCGCGTCCTATCCCACCCTGTACCAGCCCAATAACATCTCTCCCTTTACTGAATTGGCTTCTCTCTGTCCAATAGGGTCAATTAACACAAGCTTCAGGATATGGGGATATGGATTCAAGCTTAGACGAGAAAAAGTAACTACACAGTTAAGATATAACTTCTTCATGCAGTGAGTGGTGAACATGTGAAAAAATTGCCTAGGGAAGGAGTAGAACCAGAAGATGTCGTGGGGGTAAAATTGGTTTAGGCCTGAAATGGGCACCGCGTACAAAGTGTGCACCCCAACCAGGAGGCTCGAGGCTGGCCCAAAAATGGGCCTCGGGCCGCATTAATATTATTTGGGTGAGTTGCTAGCACTTGCCGCACCTCCACAGGCAGCTTGTTCATTTTAAATAGATGAATTTCGGGCCACTTGCCTTGCCGGCAGCATCCCGAAGGTAAGTCCTGGTAGGGGAGTTGGAGTGGCAAAGGGAGGTTGTGGAGGGGTGGGGGGGGGGTGCATGGGGTGGCGATCGGGATACTGTGGAGTCCAGAGACACTCCTGCTCCTCTTAGCTCCACAGTACCATTTAAAAAAAAATAGTTATTTCTGTAAACTCACGTTTTGGTGGCAGACATCGCTTAGGCCTCTGCAGCTGCTGAAGAATCCTCCAGCACATGCTCCACTCCGTACTGCCTAATTTGGCAGAACAGTCCTAAAACAGGCGGTAGGCCCCTCATTTACATATGTAAGGGACCGAACATCTGCTTCAGGCAGACATCAGGGGTGCTTAAAAAACCGTCCGATTCAATTTTGTGTTGGATATCTTTCAGATGTCTTTGGTGTGCAGGACGCTGGCCCCCGAAATGGGCCCTCGTTATACAAAATTCACCCAAAAACAAAATTAAAAAAAATCAACAATTCACAAGTCCATATATAATACGCTGCAATACAAAAACCCAATGGCACTATTTAAAGAAGAGCAGGGAGTCCTCCTGGGGTCTTGGCCAACATTGCTCCCTCAATCAACATCACCAAAAAAAAAATTAACTAACAGTTTATTCATGGCATTGTTGTTTGTAGGGTGTAGGTAGGGGGTAGAATGGCTGCCATGTTTGACTACCGAACAACAGCCACTGAATTTCAAAGGTAACTGAATATATGAATTGCTTTGCGATGTTTCAATATGATAAAGCATTTTGGGGGTGAAATTGGATTAGGCCCAAAAATGGGTGCGGGGATCACAATGCGCGATCGACCCGCGCCTGTTGAAATGAGTTCAGGCAACAAGTAAAATTCATGCTGCCTGCTAATTATAACAATAGCAGCACACAGGCCATCGCTGAATGCGCTGCTGACTGGCTGTGCGCTCAGCAGGGGGCCAAAGTTCATGATGTTCGCACAAGACTAGCTTTACTTAAAGCTAGCCTGCACCTCTTAAAGGCAGTCTGCACCTCTTAAAGGTGAGCTGCCTTCTGGTGATCAAAAATTTTAAAACTGCTTCAGCACAAACCAAAATGGCTCAACAGGCCAGGGAAAGGGCACCCAGGGTCTCGGACACAGCACTCGAGGTCTTTGTGCAGGGAGTGAACAGGAGGCCCTCCAGAAACACTATAAGACGGATGTCGGACCAGATCGCCGAGGCAGTAACTGCCAGCAGTATTGTCCCCAGGACGTGGCCCCAGTACCCAAAGAAGTTTAATGACAAGTGGTCAAGGTCAGTGAATGCATCTTCAAAAGCTGTCTCCTACCAACTGCACCACTAGCCTCACACACTGCTCAATGCACCACACCCACCCCCATCACTCACCTACCAACAATCTGCACCAAACACGAGGCACACCTCACATTCCTGGCTTCACCTCATCCCCACACACTTACCACTGCAGCAAGCCTCACATCCACATCTCACAGCTTGAACACACTGTCACTTATTCAAATATGACAGCCACATCACCCAAACACATTACACAACACTCGCTGACACACTTCCCTTTCTCTTGCAGGGAAAGGTGGTGCAGAAGGAGAAGGAGAAGGAGAGGGCAAGGGGGAGGAAAGAAGAAGGAGAAGGAGGAGGAGGAGAAAAGGAGAAGGAGAGGGAGAAAGAGGAGAAAAGAAGGAGAAGGAGGAGGAAGAGAAAAGAAGAAGGAGAAGAAGAAAAGAAGAAGAAGAAAGAGAAGAAGAAAAGAAGAAGAAGAAAAGAAGAAGCAGAAGACTGCTGCCAGCTTCCTGGAGGGCGAGGTCGCACATGAGTTCTGCTGCACAGGACTCAGATGAAGACTTCGATAGGCAGCCTACAGAAGAACGCTGATGGGTATGCACAATGAAATGCTTGGTGCATTGGTAGGCCTGCCAGAAAGCCTAAATGCAATGTCAAGAAGCATGGAGGAGTCCAGCTGCAGCCTTGCACAGGGCTTTGGACAGAGCTTGGTGCCCATCCTTTCCACGGTGGAAGGGCTGGACAGATCCATTAGCTCACTTGTGGACCCAAGCATCATGCCACATCTGATGGCCGAAGTCTCCGCTTCCATTGCAGCACAAGCAGAAGCCATCCAATGTCTGAGTGCTGCAATGGAAGCTCAGACTGAAGTCATGCAAGCTCAGCTTGCTACCACACAAGCACAGACGGCTGCCATCATGGTTGGGTTTACCAGTGTTGAAAGGGGCTTGCAAGGTGTCACAGCAGTCCAGCAGTCTGTCCTCCAGCACATTACTAGGATTGCTGAGGCGCCGCCCCGGGTGAGTGACAGTGGCTCCGTGGAGGACGAACCTGCTGTCCTCTCTCAGGATGACAGCATTCATCCTCCCACCACTGCCACTCTGACAGTGCCCTTGCTGTTGCCCTGTCAGCCAGCCAGCCCAGACTGCTGCCGTCCATGCCAAGGTGGTGCAGTCTGAAGCCAGGCCTACCAGACCCAGAGCTCCTCGAGGTTGTCCTGCAAGACCATCTGCAGTCTCCCCACTGAAAGTCAGCAGCCTTCCACCAGCTATGCTGCAGCCACTGGGGTAGCACTGCGTAGGAGCACTAGGATAGGCAAAGGCACACGCAAGACAGTACCTAAGGAAATGCACAAGGGTGATTAGTTGATTTTTTGATGTAATATTGGATGCATATATGGATAGTGTTGGATTGGAAAGTTTACTTTGTGGTGGCTTTTATTTCAGCATTGTGGCCAAGAGGATGCTGTGATGGTCAGTAACAGAGGGAAGGTAAGGTGTGGGACTTCTGTTGAAAGGGGAATTAGGGTTGCATTCACTGGTACCGCAGGCAGATGATTCGATCCCATATAGCCCAGCCAGGAAGGGGCTGTCTGGGTTGCCTCCTTCTGCTTCCTCCTCTTCTGCTTCCTCCTCTTCCGCTTCCTCCTCTTCTGCTTCCTCCTCTTCCTCCTCCTCCTCCCTCTGCGAGCAACTTGTCCCCTTTGCTGCCTCTGATTCATCTCCATGTCATGCTGCAGCCCAAGAGGGACTGCAACTAGAGTCCCCAGGACTGGGAGCAAGTGGTGCGCTCAGAGGCCTTCCTTTAAGAGCCAAAGTCTTGCAAACATCCAGCAGCACTCCCCGCATTCCCTGTACACTTTAACAACTTTTAAAATGTCTTACACCAAGCCACAACTCAAATAAACTGTACAGGAACCAGTACAAAAGCAAAAATCAACTTACCTCAAAGTTGCATGTGTCCCTTTAAGTAGCGCTGGTGAGGGATCCACCGTACAGCTGAATGCACGTTCAGCTGTGCGTGCTTTGGAGAGGCGTGCAGTTGAGCGGCGACGTCCAAAGTAGCAAGTCATGTGTCAATTCAGCGTTACGCGCTCATCGACGCCACGATCTGCCTCATTTGCATTCTTCTGCCGAACGCAGGCAATGGCCGCGCTACCATGCCGACCCGCGCCGGAAGTGGCAGGAAGCGAGGCGGCCGCCATTTTTCAGTCGAAACCGGCCTTAAAGGCTGGCGCTAAAAGGGAGAATTTTGCGGCCTATATATTATTTGTGCAAACTATGGTGTAACAATTTTATATGTGCAATATATTAGATGGTCCAGTCGTGCTTAAAAGCTTAGAGCATAAATTCTACAATAGCTAGCACATAAATGAATAATTAATCGGTTAGCATTTGTACTGGCAAGAATGAGCGAGGAATATATATTTCTACATTTATGGCCCTTTATTATTAACCACAGGCTTCCACAGAAAATCGATGGTGGGAAAATTGGCCATTTAAAAGCACTATGCAAAAAAAGCAATATAAAGGAATAGAGTTAAGTGGAGTAAAATGTATAAATAAGGATATGATTTTTCACCAATCATTTCTGTTTATATCTCATTTCAATTAGAGCTGCCCGCATGGAAAAAAAAATAGATCTACCAGTATCATCCCACCATATGGACTGTTACTTGGCAGCTGAAAACATTCCACCAGAAGGGAGAATTACTAATATGTTTTTTTTTCAAATTGTGCATGTGTTAATAAAATTATATTTTGATCATCACAAAGTGTTGCCATTCTTTATTCAAATATTAATATGGCTTAGGATAAATGAGTGGTGCTTGTTTCTAGTGCTGTCTACATTGTAGCTAGTCAAGGGGCTTACGTGACCAGAATAATTAGTTTGGATGGTGGACGATCCATGCCATGACACTCTGCCCATGGTGCCACTATGTTGAAGTATGTGGGTTAATACCTTCAGTTCCCAGAAGGAGTTCCCTATCCGAGCCAATCGGAGCAAGGTGCTTTGTCAGCTCTTGTGCTGGATTAAGACTTGCATTGCAAAAGGCCTGTCGGGTGGTGGAGTGGGGGGTGGGGGGCGCTCAACAGGTCAGTTGCCCAGGAATGGTGTGTGGCACAGGGAAGGCTAAAGCGATGGAGAAAATAAATTAGCCAGAAAGTTTTTTTTTTAATCTCCCATTGGCATCTTGTAAGTAATAACACTCAAAAGTGAGGTAAGAATATATATTATAGTCCAGTTTTACTGTTCTAGCATCTGGGTATTGGACTCCAGTTCGGAGAGTTCAATTGGGTATAAGCCCAAACACATGTAGAGTGGTGCGTGAACCCCACCTGCCGGGCCCATAGTGTGCTGAATCTGCGCGAATTTCTGGGGTCAGCCTAGGTTTAATAGCATAGGTGAGCTCCAGACATGGAATTGCTTATGATTAGGAGTTCACCCATTGGTGAGCAGGAAATCGCATGTTGCTGCAGGATTTGTGGACTGCAGCAGCTTTTCCCATTAGAAATCACGAAGCTCTGTGCAAACATCATTTCTGGAAGGAGTGGAGTAGGCCACAGACAGGCCAGTATCTCTGAGAGCTTCACAGGGATTCTTCCACAGAAGTGAGGAGGTCCCTCTTTGGCAGTGACTGCCACAGGCCTCCAAGAATCGCAGGCTAGGAGAATACCAGCTACACCATACTGCACACCTAGAAAGAGCATTGATAAAGCCCAATGATTTTACCAGGTTAGCCAAGGTAGGAGAGTCCACTATGACCTTTCATTAATGCAACTTACTAAGGATGTATGACACTTTCCCTCACACTGTCTTAAAGTGCTTTGAAACCTTACCATGAATGACAGTGAAACAGTAACGTGTCCTTTACCCCGCTCAACCTTTATCTGACTGTGTTCCTTCACTCATGTCATTATAAACATTAGCCCAAAAGAATCTTCCCATCTAATGTAACTAAATTTTGCATCTCATTGCACCCACTATGGGATGCGTGCTAACATGTGGGTAAGTTGCAGGTCATCTTAACTGCAACTTCCCACTATATTTATTATGCTTGTAGAAGGCAGCCCATTGCAACCCTAAGAGAATAACTACAGGAGGAGGAACCTGAGACCGCTATTCCCCCATGAGGATTAATCTTTGAAACCTTAGGAAGAAAGGTCATAGAGGGTGCCAGAGATGAGGAAAGCGGAGGTTTGTTGCCAACTCAGTGGTTGCTATAAACTTCTGCTGTTCTTCCTTGTCATCCTATTTTCTAATTCATTTAACCGCCAGCAAAGCACATGCTTAAGCTCTTTACCATTTCTCTCCGACTGAAAGCTCATCTGGATACCACTGTAACCAGTTTCGCTCTTCTCTTTCTTTTGGTGTGCCATAGAAAGTGAGCTACGCCCATTGCTCCAGCCATGCCAGTGCTTCACAGCACGCATCATCACTCACTCTATCCTTCCCAGGCAGCAACTCCATTACATTCACCCTGGAATTTAGAGAGTGAGCCAGAGGGGAAGGCACAGTGTGAAATACACGGCACGAGTCAGCAGGAACAGGTGTTTTGTGGTGGCAGAGGAGGAGGAGGAGGAACCTGCTGTCGGAGGGCCAGCTTGCATTCCACCTTGGTTGCTAAGCTTGGGGATCTGAACCTCATGGAATCTGTTTGAAAAGAAGGATCATTTCTGAGCATCCAGCAATGATGCAGTCATGAGGGCCCGCTCCAAGCAGCAGTTGATGGCTCGGGTGAAGAAGTCTACTAACTGCATGCGCACAGCTTTGCAGATGCTTTCACAACATTGCAGTCCACTGTGAAGAGTGTGGCAACTCCAGGGACATTTGCATTGGAGCCCCATTCATGCCGGAGTTCCAACGGCAGTCAGTCCTACTCTCATGAATATTTAGACTGTTTTCATAGAGAATTGAGAGGTCGCACAACACCAGGTTATAGTCCAACAGTTTTATTTGAAATCACAAGCTTTCGGAGCTATCGCTCCTTCCTCAGGTGAAGTAAATTGGATACAGAATCGCCAGAGCATATATAGATGGAAAAAAAAAGCATGTGTACTTTACAATTGCAGACCAATAAATTAAATCATCCTGACTATCTGCCGAGGTGTGATAAAGTTAATTAAGTCAGCCAGGAAGGTACCACATCAAAAGACATAGCAAGATACAACTGAGACAATGAGGTGTAGTCGCAGGGGTTCTAACGTGTCAAAAGCTGCCGTCTGTATGTAAAACGAAAAGCTTTAAAAAAAATAGAGAATGCCAGAGTGAAATGGGTTATCTCTTGCTTGCTTGGGGACCAATTAGAGAGACCCCTGAGGCAGAGCTACAGTGATCTTATTGGTGCTATTGGGCCGGCCGTTACGCCAATCAGTGGGCATGATGAGACAGTGCCTAATAGCAGGGGCATTGTTGGAATGGGCATGGATGATAATGCTAGCTCTCAGAATATCAGCACATCCAGATCCTCCTACTAACCCCCAACAAACTGTTACAATAGCAAAATACTGCGGATGCTGGAAAACTGAAATAACAACAGAAAGCGCTGGAAAAACTCAGCAGGCCAGGCAACATCCGTGGAGAGAGAAACAGAGTTAACGTTTCAGGTCGAAGACCCTCCGTCAGAACTGAGAAAAAAGCAGGAAATGAAACAGATGAAAAAGCAAGTTTGGAGGCTGGGGGAGGGAATAAAAGAACAAAAGGGGAGGTCTGTGAGAAGTAAAGAGACATTAAGAGATACTCAAGGCGAGACAAGCTGGTAATAGAACAGGTTAAGAAACAAAAGATGGCTCTAGAAGTGTGAAATGCGCTGGCAGAATGAAAGACAGCTGCCATGATTAGGCACTTTACAGCCTTCCGGACTCAATATCGAGTTCAACAATTTCAGATCATAACCTCAGCCCCTACCATATATATATATATATTTTTTTTATCCACACTTTTGGTTTGTGCCTTTTCCCTTTTTTTTCTCTCTCCCACATGGCAGCTGTCTTTCATTCTGCCGTCTTTCGGATGAGACGTTAAACCAAGGCCCTGTCTGCTCTCTCAGGTGGACGTAAAAGATCCCATGGCACTATTTTGAAGAAGAGCAGGGAGTTATCCCCGGTGTCCTGGCCAATATTTATCCCTCAACCAACATAACAAAAATAGATTATCTGGTCATTATCACATTGCTGTTTGTGGGACCTTGCTGTGTGCAAATTAGCTAGCACGTTTCCTACATTACAACAGTGACTCCACTTCAAAAAGTACTTCATTGGCTGTAAAGCGCTTTGAGACGTCCGGTGGCCGTGAAAGGCGCTATATAAATGCAAATCTTTCTTTCTTTCTTAGTGAACATTTTGTGAGATGCGTCGCTACCAATGGGGCCTCCCATGCAACGAATGCATATCAGTAGACCATGAACAAGCTTCCCACAATTTACCATCTATTAATTTCAATGTGCCTGTGATTCTCCGATATGCACTGGCTACGTTCGATGCCCTACCAACAGCACATGGCCTCACAACATTTGCTCAATTGGGTTCTGCTGAAGAGCCTGCACCCGAAGCCTGAATCCTTCTTTTCTCTTCACAGATGCTGACAAACCTGCTACGTAGTTCCAGCGCTTTCTGTTTTTTATTTATAATATATTACTATTTTAATCAATCCTCATATCGTGAGTTAGTATTCTCCATTGCCCTACGGAAGATATGGTGGTAGGCTTCTTTAAGTGTGGCTTTTAGCTCAAAGTAGAGACGCGCATCCATTATTGCTCAAGAGTAGACCGATTTTCTGAACCACAAAATTGTAGGCCCAGAGATTGTGGTGTATAGGTATGCAAAATATGTTAATTGTGCATCATTCTCAGATACAAGTCCTTAAACACATGCCTGTTGGCGTTAGATGAGCAGTTGCATTGTTTATCTTTTTTCAAACCTATGCAGTTATTACAAAATAGGATTAAGCAAGTTATATTTCATCATTTTCTGCTGGGGAAGTTTGTTAATAATAAAAGAAAAAGGGGAACTGGAACTGAGCAGCATCCCACCCTATTTTTGTGTGTTTTAGCCCGCTGGCATTAATACTATGCTCGGGTGATCACCCAGATTACAAAACAACTAAATCTGTAGTCTTATGAAGACAGGAAAACACTTGCAATGCATTTGGGAAGGAGCAATCGGCTTTCAAATAGTTTCTAATCAAGCCTAACAAACACTGAGATGTTTTCGATGGTGAAAGTTGTGTTGCGTTGTGTCAAAATCCAAACTTTAAATTAATTAATTAAGCTATTCAATTGGATGTGGTGGGGCTAGAGCGCTTTGCTCTGATCAGTTGGTGGTGTGACCACTTAGTTCTGTCTATAACCTGCTGCTTTTGGTATTTAACATGCAGACAGCCCTGTGTTGTAACTCCACTAGGTTGGTGCCATAGGAACACCCATTGTGAGATGGGAGTAATGATGACTAAGCCCCTTGAGCCACACAGTTGATAAAAAGGGATAAAATGGTTATAAAATGCCTACGAGTAAAGAAACTACTTTGAAATTGAAACTGTAACTTGCTGGCTGTCCCTTTAACTAGCAACTGTCAATATCCAATTTATATTAGCATGGTTAGGAAGTGATGTTGTACCACCATAAGGGCTGGAAAAAGATGTGAGTGTCAATTTTCTACATCATGATAATATTATTATGAAGCTCCTCTCTGCCTCAGTCCCACTGGAGATGTTACAAATTTGGGTCCGTCATAGATGCCTTCTCAAGTTCAGTGGAATCAGTCGCTGCCATACATGGATTCCATGGGGGGGAAACTGGTCAAAACCAGTAGCACAAAACGGGCTACTTGTGAATCAAAATGCTGCTTTATACCGTGCACAATTTACTGGATATTGTGCCCTCATGTGTCCTTATCCGAATTTTTCAGTAGGTGGATTGTTTGCACCTTAATGAGACGAGGCTAGAATGAAAAATTAAACTATTTTAATTCTTAGGCAGCAAGTGAACTTTCAGAGCGATAGCAGTTATGATCGGATGCATCTAATTCAATCAGTACAACTTGTCTTCTGTAATAAAACAAAAATAATGAGCGCGTTGCGCTTCCCTACATTAGTGGGTTATCGTCTTGACTTAAACAAAACTAACTTCCCTCCCACATCCTAACCTTCTGAGTCTGCCCGAGCAGCTCTCTGGTTAAAAGCCTGATTGTCAGATCTCACTGTGCTCACAGCCCAAGGGAAGGGCCTTGCCAGACAACCCTGCCCGGGCTCCTGGGACCAGTGCTTTCCCAACACAATGGGGGCAATTGTAACCTAACTCAGCAGGCGGGAAACCCACGGGATTGGGAGGAATGCCGCTTTTACACCCCGCCCGATATTACACTCCGTTGACTTCACCCGATCCCGTCAGTTTCCCGATGGGCGGGCTTAGTTAAAATTTCCCCAATAAGTGTGAGGTGTTTATCAATTCTCATGGCCGGCTAATGAATTGCTTCTTGTCGTCGATCTTTGAACGCCTAGCTCATCCGCAATTCCTTAATCGTGTGTGAATACACTTTGTTTTAAACGCCCACCATTTAAATGTAGCCCTTTTCCAAATCCTTTCTGTGGAAAAAATGGTCAAAAAACAATCCCACAGCATGACAGCGCATGATGTGCAAAAGGAGTGGAAACCCGATATTACTGGCACACATGGTGCATAACTGACATGAAAATCAGTGCCATACTTTTTTCATAACTGCTGCCTTTGTCTCATCTCACCAAAGGAACTGTTTAAAAGGGGAATGTGTTTAATTTGTGTAAAATTCAGCAGAATGCTACAAAATGCAGCTAAGCTACACCACACATGTTGGCTCTGATGATGTCATCGTACCCAGAATGCACTTTAGGCAGAAGCAACTACTTCCCCGCAGCAATGTGAAAATCCAATTAAAGGTTGGACTTTTTTCATAGCGCAGATCAGAAAATTTGGAAAAGATTTTTTTTTTGAGCAAACGTTCTTGACGTTGTCCAATTTTTCCAACAGGCTACAGCTCCCCTTGTAAAATAACAGGTACAAAGCAGCCCTTGAACCACAGGGTGGTGTGGCTGCCCTAGCTTCCTCTTGGCACCAAAAATGAATTTTTCTTAACAAAACGATTAACAATAGTATTGAAATGCATCAAATCTCGCCAATGCTAAAATGCTATATTGGGCCATATTTTCCTCTGTTTGCTTAATTTTAGTGAAATAGTAAAGGTGCATAAACAGTAGCAAAATGACACTACGCATAGGTGACAGACAATTTGTATTTAGCGCTGCTTGGAATATTGCTCCTTTACAAAAAGAGAATCAGAGTAATTAGAAAACAGATAAAGTACACTCGTATAGAGTTGTATGGGAGGAGAGGAACACAAAAAGAGGAACAAGGCTGACACCCCAGTGCAGTACTGAAAGAGTGCTGCACTGTTGGAGGCGTCATCTTTTGGATGAGACGTTAAATTGAGGCCCCGTCTGCTCTCTCAGGTGGACGTAAAAGATCCCATGGCACTATTTCAAAGAAGAGCAGCGAAGTTATCCTTGGTGTACAGGCCAATATTTATCTCTCAATCAACATTATTAAAACAGATTATCTGGTCATTATCACATTGCTGTTTGTGGGAGCTTGCTGTGTGCAAATTGGTTGCTGCATTTCCTATATTACAACAGTGACTACACTTCAAAAAGTACTTCATTGGCTGTAAAGCAATTTGAGACGACCTGCGGTCGATGAAGGCGCTATATAAATGCAAGTCTTTCTTTCTTCTTTCTGATAGTCAAAAAGTGAGCATTTAACTCCAGATCAGACCTGGTGTGAGCGGCCCAGAAATTCGGGACCACCCATTTTTAGGCGTGCGGGGGGGGGAGGTGGGGGGGGGGGGTGGTGAAGGGTAAATACCCTGCATCAGAATGGTGAGCCCTGAAGCTCCCCAGATATTGGGCCTCGTAACTCATTGTAATAGAGTTGGTGCAGCGCAAAAGCCCACCGGCGAAGGTTAGAGAAAAATCGAGCCACTGCTAGCGTCACAGTGGCCATCAGGAAAAGAAGCCTGGGGTTCTGCAATCTGGGGTCAGTAGAGGTGCCAATTGGGAGCGGGGGGGGTAAATGTGAGGTTGGGTGGAGCACTCCTGCTCCTCCCGGCTCCAAGTTCAGGTAAGTTATTTACCTTCTTTGTTGCAGGCGATCCCAAGGGCTGGTTTCCGAGTGCAGTCACAATGGCGCTGGCTCAGGGCGAACCAATCTTGGAGTGGGGACCTCAAGCAAGCGTTAAGCCCCTTATTTGCATATGCAAAGGAACTAATGCCTGCTGCAGGCATGGGTAAAGGACGCCACTTGTTTGTCCTTACCCAATATGGCGGTCGGCATGCTTCCTTCCCACCATTTTGGGGCCTTAGGTGTCCACACAGTGCCCGAAAAATGGGCACTAGGCCAGTGGATTTAACTGATTTCAAAGTATCACCACAATTATAGGAATAGTGGAAAGATAAGCAAGCTGGAAGGGTGTGATCAATTCCATATCATTCTGAATGATCCCCAGTCTTAAAAGTCTTAGTTATGAGGAGAGGCAAGAGAAACTTAGACTCTTGGCATTGAAACGAGATGTCTGAGAGATGATTTTATAGAAATATACCACATACCTGATAAATCTGGAAAATTATTTTAAATTAAATTGTGAGAATAGGACAAGGGGTCACTGGTTTGAATTTAAGACTGATATCAGGAAGGTTTTCTTCACACAGAGTGATCAACACATCGAATGGACTATTGGTTAGAGTTGTGCAGGCAATAACCCAAGAATCATTTAAGAATCATTTGGATGCTACAATGGGGTGACTTTAGGGTCAATCTGGATGCATGCACTGAGATGGCCCAAATGGCCTGTAATTATCATGTGATATTCTACTTTTTGAAATGTGTGTGTGGCTTACCATCCTAAGATGGCTCTTCCTTTGATGAACAAAGTGTATATGATGGAATAGGCAACAGAAAAGCAAATAGTGGGCTAGAATGGATTTTGTACAGATGAAATTCAAAAACTACTTCCACCTCTGAAGCAGGTGCATTTCATATCTCTCAAGTTCTGAAATTGCTGCTACAATTACCTGTGTTCCACAAAGACCAAAGAGAGACTTTTAGTTTCTTCAAAGATATCATTGTTGCTCATGAAACGAACATGACCTTCCAATGTAACTGGTTAGATAAATGTACTTTGTATCTTGAGCACAATGTACACAGTATTGTAACGGAAAGACTGTAAGTTTTATTCTGGGTGGATGAATTGAGATAGATTGAATGAACATCCCCATCTGTATTTATCTGTAATCTTGTGAATATGTCTATTTAAATCCCATTATTTTAAAGATTGCTGTGAAAGGCTGAGTAGCTGAATTAAGGGAATTAAAAGGTAGATTCTTTCCTTTTTACTGGAGTTTATTTATAGGATATAGACCACATGAGATGTGACCCTTCTTGATGCACCTGAACAAACTCATTACCTATAGATATTTCTATGGTCCCCAGTTGGTGCAATGAGGAAAGACGTATTCCCATGTGGCTCAGGTTCCCCATTGTGCATCTGAAAGAAAGATTAATGATCCCTACCCATTTTGGTCTGCGGGGAACTTTTAGGATTCTCAACTGCTTTAATATGCCAATGAAATTGAATTATTTTGACACTCATCAGTTTGCATTGTTGCATTAAGGGCTTTCTGATTGACATCTCAAGTACAATCAAAGCTGGTTTATTGAGTGGTAGGGACCCAGGTATCCTCTTCAGCACATGAGCTATTTCAGGCAGTTGTAACTCTCTCAACACCACCAGCATCCGAAGGTTGTTCATATCCATCTCTTTACCATCTCTTTATAAAAGTCATTTAATCCCCAGCAGAATTTATTTTCCTTCACATCCTTCCTTTGAGATTCCAAGAAGCTTGGAACTTTGCCGTTTCCCTACTTTAAGCCCATGAAGAAAAGGCAAGGTCAACATACAGTACCAAAAAGCAGAGTGACTTTAATGTACAATTCACTTTCCTATACACATTTGACTCAAGAATTTATGCAATTCCACCGCATCTTTGTTAGGAACACAAATATTAAGCTGACTTCCAAAATCATTGACTTGGTTCAGGATTTTGTACTATTCAATTTTATATGTAGATACATGAAAAAACACACAAATAATTATATCCAAAAAGTACATATTAAGCCACCAAATTTCACATGCAATTGTATTTGAATGTAGAATGCTCCAAACCCTTACTTGTTGAGCTAAACTAGCATAACCGATTGCTATAGTTACACAGAAAATTCTACAGGTAAAGGCTAATAATGAACCACGTTATAATTTATCTCAACAGTATTATTTACTCCCCAAACCGAAGTAAACCATATTCTATACAGAACAATGATACTCAATGCATTCAGAAAAATATTGCCAGCATGACGGAAGTGAAGACACTTGTGCAATGCATGGTGGGTAAAACACGGCTTTGCTACTTCCTGCTTAGCCATCACCCCTAAATATTGCACTGTCCACAGATGAACTACCAAACATTTGATCCTTCATCTTGATTGAGTGGCTTGTTAACTACTTCAGAAATGTTAAGGTGTCCTATGACTTGCTGGTTTTTGCCAGTCCTAGAATTGCACTGTACAAAATTGCCCGCTTCAAAGCCATGTTCACCCGCCAATTTGTTAACAGGTCATAAAAAAGCTGTTATGAACCTTTATCTTAAATTTAAAATATAGCTCTACATGACTATATTGTAGCACAATTGAATTTATTTCCACATGTCAATATTTTTTTCCCTTTTCTCATTATGGGAAAACCTGTTAATAATAGAATTTTCATACTGCATGTTTAAACCTGTCTACACTACAATACGTTTCCTTACCATACGATGACAGAAAAAGCTTTAAAATATTTGAGCTTTATTGAATGTGATGTATTGACTTTGAACTGCAATTCCTTGGGGTGCAGTTAGATTCGTCAATCAAAAACTACATTGAAACCATATGGTACAGGTTGCCTTCTTTGTAATCATGCACATGCCTTTAATCACTTTAGAAAGAATCTGGTCTTAGACTCCTGAATTCACACCCCAAATGTCTGTGCGAGAACATAATAAAATTAAGGTTTCCATAGTTACGTGTTTTCCCCCAAAAGGGAGTGTATCCCATCTATAATCAATTTGACAAAGTCCTCATTTTGAAAGTATGCTCAATTTTCACAAGATACAGATAAAACAAAGGAGGTAAAAGAAATTCTTTGCATTTTGAGAAATGACCATTATGTTTTGTCTATAGGGAGATGCGAGTTCATCTTAAAAGGATCAATTAATCTTATAGGCTTTGGTTTAAGACAGATGCTTGTTTTAAATTACTAACATCAGGCTGAAAATGAATGCAGGCATGTCCAAGCAAGGCTTTCTCCTTTCAACCCAAGATTGTTTCACAATGCAATCGAAAAACACCTGGGCAAAAGTTGGTTGCATAATTCTGTTGCTTAGTTACGAAAGTGTGTGTTTCTCCTACACTCACAGAAAACGGTGTAAAGATAGATTAAAGCACTCCTGTGGTCTGGCAACTGTAGAAATAAAAGTCATAATTCCACAGTTGCCATGACAACAGCCAGCCTACTAAGCTCTATTTCTCCACAAGACAGCCTATCCAGTAATTGAAGATTCATGCAACTGCTCTTCCATTTGTGTGCTCTGCAGTAATGTTACACTTGTGTGCTGTCCTAGCAGATTGACATGATACAGGAGCCAATGACAGTTGACTGCAAACAATTCTTATTAGCTCCGTGACCCACTAGTGAACAAACACTGTTTAGAGCCAAAATGTCCCTATGAATTCAATACTCCGTCTCCATTAAAGTAGTGGCAGTCATTTCTGGAGTAGATAACTGGGAATATTAGAGTATCAGTAAGTAAAATAATTAATGAATTCAGAGAACCAAGGTTAATAGGGCCAAAGTAAGTTTCACTTTGTTCCACAGAACTGCTTAATGTTGCTTGTAGCAGTGACAAGAGGAAGGAAAAGCAAGATGAGATTACCCACTCAGTTGAGTAATGACCCATTTAGATAAAGTGGGAATCTGTCAAGAACAAGAGCATGGAAACTCTGCATTCAGCAAATTTGTTGAGCATCAAAACAAATCTTGTGCTGTGCTTGAGTCATCGGCTTCAAACTCCGATGGATCTGCTGGACTGCAGTTGTGTTATATTGAGTTGGCTTTTGACCCAATCCTCCTTTAACTGATTCAGGCACATCTCCAGCAGGAAGGGGTTTCTGTCCACCCTGAAATGACCTGCTGACCCCCAGCGTTGGGGTCATTTGCAGACAGGAAGCGGGTTCGCTGGCCTTTGCAGGGGAGTCATGCGACTCTGGGGGTTTGCAGCAGTGGGAAAAAGAGGTGAAGAGCAGGCTGCCTGTTGAAAATAAAACTGCTAACTTTGTTAATGGGGCTTGTCGACGGCAATGGTCTGACCGAACTTGGACAGGCCCCTCTTCAATTTTTGCTCTGTGCCCCTTCTGATGATCTCTGAACCCTGGAAACTTGCACCCAACAGGCACTGGCTCCTGCATCTAGCATTCCAGGAGTGCAACTGGTGCAAAACACATTTGCCCTGAGGGATTGACCCACAGAGAACAGCAAGGAGGCCAAAATGCAGCGGATTGCACACCCAAGTTGAGGGGGAAAGCCTAGGTCGCCTCTATAAAAAACAACCATTTAGTGACCTCTGAGACGGCATTTGAAATAACTATGTGCCGAACAAATTGCTGCTGGGTCCTCCTTAAAGGGGAGGGCCAGGACAACCGCGGGGACAGTGGGTGGTGGGGGGTGGGGGGTGGGGGGGGGGGAAGGTGGGGGGTTGAGTGGGAGCGAGTGGCAAAGTGTCAGAAAATAAGGCAATGGTTGACAGTATTTTTGTGGAGGGGCAGGAAGAGCAATTATGCTCATCCCAGCCCCAGAAAAATGTTCCAAAAACTATTCAGCAACAGTTTTGCAAGGAGCCTCCAACAATCCCTTTAAGGGAGCCTGGTTTGGCCACATTCTGCCCTGTGTCAGTGGGCCGAGCTTTCGCAGTGCGGGCACTGCGCCTTCACTGATGAAAATGGCTACTGGGTCCTATCTATGCCATAAGCCCCCAATTTGCATGTAGTAATTAGTCTTTTTCCACTGGAAGCCCTGGCCGCCGATTCCAAGTCCCAGACTAAAGTGGCAGCAGGCGGGAAGATGGCGGGAATTTTTTTAACGATCTTTGTCTCGTTTTTGCCAGGAAATGGGATGGTAAAGAGACCAAAATCAACCCCCATTGATTTGGAACTTCGGAGACGTCAAAAACTGACAAATCCACTGACAGTGGAAGATGAACAGAAAGAACACCTATATTATGTTGCTGGCATATATAAGGACACCTGAGAAAGTAACCTCATGTTGATTCTCATATGTGAGATTAAAAAGTGCTCCATGGGTTTATTGGACACATTGGAGTCGGCCGGTGGGAGTTGAATGAGACTCGACATGTTAAGATCAGCTGGCTCTCATTCTGTCGCGGGGTGGCGGGAAATTAACTCGCCCACATGGTTTTCCCACCGGAAACCCGCTGTCAGTTAAAATCCAGGCCATGGCCTTATCAGATCATTTAGTTATTCTAATTGAAATAACCCATTATATTACTTTCTGGATGCTATAATGAGAGAAGACAGGGCAGATCCCAAATGCTGTAACAGTAAATTGAAAAGCACACATATTTTTCTATGCTAATTTTGATGAAAAAGTAGATGTGACTCCAACACCATTTCACATGTCCACTACCATTAGTGAAAGAAGGAAAGCAAGATGGAGCACCTTTTGTGTCCTCCAGATGTCCCAAAGTGCCTCACAGCCAATGAAGTACTTTTGAAGTGTAGTCACTGCTGTCATGCAGGCAAATGCAGCAGCCAATTTGTGCACAGCAAGGCCCGACAATCAGCAGTGAGATAAACGACCGGATAATCTGCTTTAGTGATCTTGGTTGAGGGATAAATGTTGGGAAGGACAACAGGAGAACTCTCATTATTTTGTTTTTCAAATAGTGCTATGACCACCCGAGATTGCCGACGAGGCCTCAGTTTAACATTTCATCTGAAAGATGACACCTCCAACAGTGCAGCACTCCCTCACTACTGCACTGAGATATCAGCCTAGATTATAGAAACATAGAAACTAGGAGCAGGAGTAGGCCATTCGGCCCGTCGAGCCTGCTCCACCATTCAATACGATCATGGCTGATCATCCAAATCCAGTACCCTGTCCCTGCATTCTCACACAGAATCCCCATCGAGCCTGCACCGACACATATCCCACCCTATCCCCGTAACCCCACGTATTTAATTCCCCCTAACCATATCCCATCCTATCCCTGTAACCCCACATATTTAATCCCCCCCTAACACTAAGGGTCAATTTATCATAGCCAAATCAACCTAACCCGCACATTTTTGGACTGTGGGAGGAAACCGGAGCACCCGGAGGAAACCCACGCAGACACGGGGAGAATGTGCAAACTCCACACAGACAGTCACCCGAGGCCAGATTCGAACCCGGGTCTCTGGTGCTGTGAGGCACCAGTGCTAACCACTATGCCACCGTGTTGCCACTATGCCACCATTATGCGCTTAAGACTCTGGAACTATCTGGTGGCTTGAACCCATAACCTTCTGACTCAGAGGCGAGAGTGCTAATACTGAGCCAAGACTGACAAAAAATATAAACCTTGGTATTTTGAAATTTAATAACACTAAATGGTTCACGACACAAAATTAAATATTATTTAGGTTTTTCTTATTCATAATATGATTCTTTTAGGTTATGTAATAGAAACTGTTCAGTACTGTAGGAACTAAATAATACGACTTTGGAATATTACCGGAGTATGTTGGACCTAAAGGCCCATTTTTCAAACCTCTGCAGCAGTTTACGCTGGATCTGAGCTGGTTCAAGTGTAATAAGTCTCATTAGTTGTCAGCCAGCAGCTGGAAGGAGCGCCATCAATCGATTTAAAAAATCATGACTGCCCCACTTATTGATCCACAGAGTCGCATTGACAGGTAGATCCATGGATTTGTTCATCCTGCCCTCTCAACCACACACTGAGGGTGAGTTACTCTATAGGGAAAGTAAGGAAAAGGAAAATTAGGCAGGCAATTAATAAAATGCTATTTTGAAATTAAACTTATCAGACACACTAAAGAGTCATTACATTTTTTTTTTAATTGGTTAAAAATGATCAAGTGCAAAGCTATGTAGTCCAAATGTATGATTCGACCCAAGTATAATCACTGGTATCCTGATAGCCTCCAATGGGCAAATATTGGCAATGCATGACCATTGTAAAAATGCAGAGTAACACTTTTTTTCCCCTTCCTTTAAGCCTACCTTTTGGTTGGAAAAATTCCTTACTTTCATCAATGGTAGCTTGTTAAAACTTGACTTATTCTAATAAAATTCCTCGTTTCCTCTCACAGGAACTGTTCGTCACTGCAGGGTTTTCTTTGGCTAAAAATGCAGCGTAGTCTAGACTACGGATTCTCTATAGCTGATGCCAATTGCATTGTAACCTTGGCTCACTGCAGGAGTGCTGTGGTAAGGCGAGAGATGCCATTTGGTTTTTCTATCCCCCAGGTCGTGTGTTCCACCTCCACGTGACATACAGTAGGGTTAAGCAGAGAAAGCTCAATTCAAATCCAGGTTTGGATTTGGCTTTGGGTAGCTCAGACTCAGATCATCCAAATCGGATTTGTTTAAAAAAACTTTTCTTTTAAGAGTGAAAATATTTATCCTGTGGGCTTAATTATTCAACCTATGAGATTAGATCTATCATCAGGCCCACTGGTTTAGAGTGACTGAATAAATCAAATTCTGGTTTTACTACATGGGAGTTTTATCGGTGCTTTGGGGGTCACATTCTGTGATTCTGTCGATTTTCTCTGATGATTGAAAACCAGTGGCCTTTCCCATCAATACTCTATTTTCATAGAACTACTTTTGTTCCTTCCACAACTATCACAGAATATGCTAAACATTTAAACTGAAAGTCGTTGCTTCTCCTTTTTCCAGGTCCTGCAGAACATCACACACTAAACAAACATTCCCTCAATGATTGAAACGTCACCACTGAGGCTTAAAGACTTACGGCGACACATTCGTATTCTGTCCACTGTTTTGATGCAGGCACTAACCTGTTTATTTAAATGGTTTAATTCTTCTGTTCAAATAGTGGATAGAAGAATGAAAAAAGTTCATTTTCAGCGCACCTTATCATATCTCTCAGGAATAACCCAAAGCTCTTCACATAAATTAATTACCTTTCTTTTGAAGTGTAATGACTATTGCTACGCAGACAAACATGGCAGTCATTTTGAACACAAGATCCCACAAACAGTAATGATATGGATGACCAATTAATCTATTTTTAGTGGCTAAGGGAGGAATGTTGGCTAGGACACTGGGCTAATCCCTGGCTATTCTTTGAATAGTGTCATGGGATCTTTAACATTCACCTGAGAAGCAGATGGGACCTCAGCTTAATGCCTCATCCAAAGGACATGCCTCCAACAATGTAGCACTCTTCAGTACTGCACTGCAGTGTTACCCAAGATTACGACAATATCACATACACATGTACCAACTCGCACCAAGTCCCGTTCACCCATCACCCCTGTGCTCGCTGACCTACATTGGCTCCCGGTTAAGCAGCGCCTCAATTTCAGAATTCTCATCCTTGTTTTCAAATCCCTCCATGGCCTCGCCTCTTCCTATCTCTGTAATCTCCTTCAGCCCCACAACCCCGAGATATCTGCGCTCCTCTAATTCTGCCCTCTTGAGGATCCCTGATTATAATCGCTCAACCTTTGATGGCCGTGCCTTCTGTTGCCTAGGCCCTAAGCTCTGGAATTCCCTGCCTAAACCTGTCTGCCTCGCTACCTCTCTTTCCTCCTTTAAGACACTCCTTAAAACCTACCTCTTTGACCAAGCTTTTGGTCACCTGCCCTAATTTATCCGTGTGTGGATCGGTGTCAAATTATTTAGTCTTAAAATACTCCTGTGCAGCGCCTTGGGACATTTTACTACGTTAATGGCGCTATATAAATACAAGTTGATGTTGTTGTTGTCGGATGATTTCCAACTTGATATCTGAAAACCAGCAGCACACTGGAGTGGCCCAGCATGACGTTCCCTCTGATTTCTTTCTCCTTTCAGGTTGAGAAATGCTATGGCCTTCATTCCACACCAACCCCCAAAAGGTATCCCTTAAAAACCTCACTGGCAATCTTCTAACCTGTGGCTACATAACGCAGTCAAAAAAAATCCCTAGCTGAAACAGAACAGTAAGCTAAACTGACAGAGAGAGAGTATTCTTATGCATAAATACTTGGTCTGCTAATATCACCACCAATAATTTCTGAGGTTAGGGGACTTTAATAATCTAGCACTGCCCCTGAAATCACACAGTGACAGCTAGTGTACTTGTTGATGTCTCCTATGATGTTAAGTCTGTACATCTAACATAACCTGTTGGTGCAGGAAGTTTACTTTAATAATAATTTTGTTACTTATACAGAAAATCCATATTTTTGGTTTAAACCATATTCTTACCCAGAACTAGATATTACATTTAGTATCACCCTACCTAGATTTAAACATATTTACTCCCGAGATACTTTTTGTCATGTGTATTTTTTTAAATTCGTTCGTGGGATGTGGGCGTCGCTGGCGTGGCCGGCATTTATTGCCCATCCCTAATTGCCCTTGAGAAGGTGGTGGTGGTGAGCCGCCTTCTTGAACCGCTACAGTCATGTGGTGAAGGTACTCCCACAGTGTTGTTAGGGAGGGAGTTCGGGATTTTGACCCAGCGACGATGAAGGAACGGCGATATACTTCCAAGTCAGGATGGTGTGTGACTTGGAGGGGAACTTGGAGGTGGTGGTTTTCCCATGTGAGTGCTGCCCTTGTCCTTCTAGGTGGAAGAGATCGAGGGTTTGGGAGGTGCTGTCGAAGAAACCTTGGCGAGTTGCTGCAGTGCATCTTGTAGATGGTACACACTGCAGCCACAGTGAGCCAAAGGTGGAGGGAGTGAATGTTTAAGGTGGTGGATGGGGTGCCAATCAAGCAGCCTGCTTTGTCCTGGATGGTGTTGAGCTTCTTGAGTGTTGCTGGAGCTGCACTCATCCAGGCAAGTGGAGAGTATTCCATCACACTTCTGACTTGTGCCTTGTAGATGGTGCAAAGGCTTTGGGGATTCAGAAGGTGAGACACTCGCCGCAGAATACCCAGCCTCTGACCTGCTCTTGTAGCCACAATATTTATGTGGCTGATCCAGTTAAGTTTCTGGTCAATGGTGACCCCCATGTTGATGGTGGGGGATTCGGTGATGGTAATGCCATTGAATGTCAAGGGGAGGTGATTAGACTCTCTCTTGTTGGAGATAGTCATTGCCCAGCACTTGTGTGGCGCAAATGTTACTTGCCACTTATCAGCCCAAGCCTGAATGTCGTCCAGGTCTTGCTGCATGCGGGCATGGACTGCTTCATTATCTGGGGAGTTGCGAATGGAACTGAACACTGCAATCATCAGCGAACATTCCCACTTCAGAACTTATGATGGAGGGAAGGTCATTGATGAAGCAGCTGAAGATGGTTGGGACTAGGACACTGCCCTGAGGAACCCCTGCAGCGATGCCCTGGGGCTGTGATGATTGGCCTCCAATGACCACAACCATCTTCCTTTGTGCTAGGTATGTTTGGTTTACCAACTGGATAAGGCATCGGCCATTTAGGACTGAGATGAGGAGAAATTTCTTCACTCAGAGGGTTGTGAATCTTTGGAATTCTCTACCCCAGAGTGCTGTGGATGCTCAATCATTGACATCCAAGACTGAGAGCGATGGATTCTTGGACAGTAAGGGAATCAAGGGATATGGGGATAGGACGGGAAGTGGAGTTGAGGTAGCCATGATCTTATTGAATGATGGAGCAGGCTCGGGGAGCCGTATGGCTTACTCCTGCTCCTATCTCTTAGATTCTTATGGATGGTTCTCATATCCACCTGTAGGTCCCAGAGAGGATTCCACCCAATGCAGCTGCTGATATAGAACATCCATGACAACATGTAGTCAGACGAGGGGAATTGCTGAAGCAGCTGAGAACTGATTTAGACATAGATTCCTATGAAGCACAATTTGTGGTACAGGCTGATCCTTACCTGGACTTTAAAATGTATAGATCGTTAGTCGTGCTGAAAATTAGGTGTAGCGCCTAAACCAGAAGAGGCTCTTGTGAAATAAAGTGCTCTCATTTGGAAATACAGCCATTGACTTCTCTTTGATGTTATAAAGAATCACACAAGCGGGAAAGTGGAGTTGAGGTCGATGATCAGCCATGATCTTATTGAATGGCGGAGCAGGCTCGAGGGGCCAAATGGCCAACTCCTGTTCTTACTTCTTATGCTCTTATGTTCTTAAGTAAAACTGGCACTTTTAGCGGAAGCAAAATGGCACCGCGTATTGACAGGCTGAGTAATGCAATACCATGCATATGTAGAGCGGAGACTATAACAGTCCATGCATAGACTGAGGAATACAACACAATACATCAAGAGGACACAGACGAACAGTACAGTGTGCAGAAGCTCGAAACTGAGACATTTGTTGACACAAGCCAAGGAGCAGAGCACCACAACGTGTAAAGTGGATATTTCTCATCCACATAGATTTGAGTGCGGACTTTCAGATTCTTTATAATTTACCTTATTGCCTTATTTCAGACAGATTTTAATATATGATCTACCTGGAATGGGAACCAAACAAAACTCGTCTCATCTGAGAACAAACTCTCAGAGCAGAACCCCATGGGACTCAGAATCCTGGCTGTGTGGTGGGGACACAGATATTATCCATCATTAAAACGCTGATCCATTGCTTTTAAAGCTGGGACTAGCATTTTGAAATGTCAAAGAAGTGATGTGGTCTTAGCAGCAGAGGATGATTTATTCCCCACTAACAGGAAGGTAACATAATATTCAGTCAACTGTTAGTGCAGAAAATCTATGGATAATTGATTCTTTACACAAATGAAACCATCTCGATTTGTTTGAAGGCTGATTTTCAGCAGTCAGTCATCTGTGAAGTGTAAGATAACCATCACAACCCCCCCCCCCCCCTGGTTACAGTGTTATGTGGGTGGATTATGAAATGCGATATGGCGTCCTTAATCAAACTGCTTGTTTAATCATTTTAAAAATTTCTCCTCGACAAAATCTTTGGACCGTTTTTAAGCTCAAGGGTGCGGTTCAATCGCCGTTTCCATGGAAAACTACAATTTGTATTTACAATGTTAACATCGAGATTTCTATCAACGCAGGAAATCCTGTTTTGCCAAACATACATTTGTCTGCAAGAAAGTATCCAACATGCTGCGTAGTTCCTAGGAAGAGGAATTATACAGTCGGATTCTTTCAGGGAGAGGAAGTGCTACGTGATTCATGCCTGTAAATGAATGTAATTTTCCTGCAGTTGTAATCTATTCGGGTGCCTCCGGCTTTATTTTACATTGTACTCTACTTCATTTCTCGGGTCATGGCTTAATGAAAATATCTCTCTATTCGATGTCTTTTGCTCAAATGAAGATATCAGCATTTAAGATAATTAAGATAATTTATACATAGCGAAAGCACTGTAGTTCGCCTTGGGTTTTCCCTAGTGTCATAATATTAGAATATGTTCAATTTGTAACTGTAAATTGGCAAAAGTACGAGACAGTTTGATTGCTCAGCTCATGTCCTGGTTTAAGAAAAATTGTGGTTTGTGTGGTGATAAAAAAAAATCGTGCACACAAGCGATTGAAAATAGAACCAAAGAGTATCCTGCTGACAGAAAATATTGATTACTCCTTACTCTCTTAAAGAGAGCTCGACTTTTAGCTATACATGAAAAGAGTTTCCATCTGGGAAAGTGAAATATAGAGAAATCCCCACTTAAGAATAACTGACATAGATTCCCCCCACCTCTCAAGACAATTTAGTGCCCAGTGATGATATCTGGACCCAACAGCGGTGGTATAAAGGTTAAACCTCAGTGAGAATCGTTTTGGTTAAAAGCAATTTTTGTGTCAGAAACTTCTTATGCCTAAGAAGAATTGAATGAATTTCGACTGAAGTGGGATTCAAGTAATGCCACATCCTGTGGGAGCATAAAAAATGCGCTGCTTGAAGTTAGCTTGTTCTGGGGTTAAAATGTCAAATGTCTGCAGATTTGTTCATGGTATATCCGAACTGTTTACACTGATCGTGCTCTGGAGACTTTTATTTCTGAAGAATGGCGATTGTGTATCCTTGTAGCTTTTACAGTGCCTGGTTTTCATGCTCATGCTAGCCAGTCTGAACATAATCCATCCAAGTTAAAAAGATCTTTGTCTCAAAATGCAGCTGGGCCGAACTAAACATCTTTCCGTGGGCAGATTTGCTAACCGATCTGTCACGGTCTGATGTGGTTATACAGTTGGTCTGCTGGATACAAGCTATAACTCATTGCTGTTAAACAAAAGGTAAGTGCCTTGTACATTAAACATACCGGCCCAATAGCTGCCTTGTTGATCTACATCCATTGGATTTTCAAATTGTCAAAATATCAAACCTACACATCATTCTGTTCTTAGAAGTCAGCTGCCATTCTCCTCTTACACGGTCATATAGAAACCAAAGTCCTATCATTTGTGCCTGTGAATTTCTTAAACTCCTTGCAAGTTCCCATACATTCCCATTCCATGTATTTTCAATCCCCAGAGAATTGCATAGTCATACTGTACATTCCCGTACAAATGCCTACATTCCTCATTTGTGGAAACAATAAACTGTCAATGGGAACATCTGGGATTCTGCATTGGAATTCCCTGATAGAGGAAAAAAAAAGCCTTTTCAAATACCGCAGTACATCCAACCACAATATCAGATGCTGTAGAGAATATTTTCTCCACCAATAAATAGCTATAAATTCATTTTAGTTTTAACAGTCAGGCATACCTACTCCTGTATTGTGATGCAACGCCTATTATTAAATGACCAAATCCTGGCAATGACTGTTGGCAATATTAGCAGACACACCACATTCCTATGCCATTTCTCTGTCCACTATTTTAACAGAAGCATTAACCCATTTAGGTTAAAATAGCATTCAGAGGAATATCACATCAGCATGTCAAGTGTTCATTCATCCCTAATCATTTCTAGTAAATGTATCCTTTCAATTTTTCCACGAATGCCTAAAAAGGTAAGTGGTTTTCTTCAGAGATTCATTTTCTTCTCTCCAGTTTTTTTCCCCCTATTTTCTTCCTTGCCATCCTAAATCACACCCCACAGTCATTGTTCTTCAATTCCGACAGTGTAACTACATGTATACCATAATAATATCCCACATACTCAACCCCCAGGGATAGATATCCCCAAGCTTGTGCTTTACCTATTGGGCTGCTCCACAGTTTTGTCCCGGAGGTCTGAGTAAATGATGGCAGTCTACACCATTGGCAGTGAGATTCTTAATAGGCTGCTTTCAGTGCGTACAAAGTACAGATGAAATTGTGAACATATCAATCGTCAACAAGATGTAATAATAATTAGAATATTCAGCCCACTTCTGTTTTGTTCAATGTCACTGTCTTTAGGCAAAATAAAAAAGTTGCCACCAATCCGCAGCTCTTCCGTGTGATGGAAGCTACAGTGTGGCATCTTCTGAGATATAGTTGTGCAAATAAAAAGGGCAAATTTCCCTGTGGTGATTTATGGGGCCATTACGCCAATGGAAAAAAGAATTTGAGCCTGCCGGGGAAGTATTTACCCAAGGCTTTCCACCCATGAGATCCTGCACAGACCTCCTGGCCCATATTCCTCAACCCCAAACCCCTCCAACTCATCCCTTACATCACTTGCCTCCTCACTCCCAGGCACCAGCTCAGATACTTTCACCTAGAATCAGAGACAGTTACAGCACGGAAGGAGGTCATTTCATCCCATTGTGTCCGCGCCGGCCAACAAAGAGCTATCCAGCCTAATCCCACTTCCCAGCTCTTGGTCCGAAGCCCTGCAGGTTACAGCATCCCAAGTGCACAACCAAGTACTTTTTAAATGTGGTTAGGATTCCTGCCTCTACCACCCTTTCAGGCAGCGAGTTCCGGACCCTCACAACCCTCTGGGTGAAGAAATTTCCCTCAAATCCCCTCTAAACCTTCACCAATTACTTTAAATCTGTGCCCCCTGGTTTTTGACCACTCTGCTAAGGGAAATAGGCCCTTTCTGCCCACTTTATCTATGCCCCTCATAATTTTATACACCTCAATTAGGTCTCCCCTCAGCCTCCTCTGTTCCAAGGAAAACAAACCCAGCCTATCCAGTCTTTCCTCATAGCTAAGATTCTCTACTCCCAGCAACATCCTTGTAAATCTCCTCTGTACCCTCTCTAGTGAAATCACATCTTTCCTGTGATGTGGTGACCAGAACTGCATGCAGTACTCTAGCTGAGGCCTAACTAGTGTTTTATACAGTTGAAGCATAACCCCCCTGCTCTTGTATTCTATGCCACGGCTAATAAAGGCAAGCATTCCGTATGCCTTCTTAACCACCTTATCTACCTGGCCTGCTACCTTCAGGGATCTGTGGACATGCACTCCAAGGTCCCTTTGTTCCTCTACGCTACTCAGTGTCCTACCATTTAATGTGTATTCCCTTTCCTTGTTAGCCCTCCCCAAATGCATTACCTCACACTTCTCCGGATTGAATTCCATTTGCCACCATTCTGCCCACCTGACCAATTTATTGATATCTTCCTGCAGTCTACAGCTTCCTTCTTCAGTATCAACCACACAGCCAATTTTAGTATCATCTGCAAACTTCTTAATCATAACCCCTATATTCAAGTCTAGATCATTGATATATACCATAAAAAGCAAGGGACCTAGTACTGAGCCCTGCGGAACCCCACTGGAAACAGCCTTCCAGTCACAAAAACACCCATCAACCATTACCCTCTGCTTCCTGTCTCCGAGCCAGTTTTGAATCCAACTTGACACTTTACCCTGAATCCCATGGGCTTTTAACTTCGTGACCAGTCTGCCATGTGGAACCTTATCAAAAGCCTTGCTAAAGTCCATATACACTACATCAAACGCACTACTCTCATCTACCCTCCTTGTTACCTCCTCAAAAAATTCAATCAAGTTTGTCAGACACGACCTTCCCTTAACAAATCCGTGCTGACTATCCTTGATTAATCCGTGTCTTTCGAAATGAAGATTTATCCTGTCCTTCAGAATTCTTTCCAATAATTTTCCCACCACCGAGGTTAGGCCGACTGGCCTGTAATTACTCGGTCTATCCTTTTCTCCCTTTTTAAACAAGGGTACCACATTAGCAGTCCTCCAGTCCTCTGGCACCACACCTGAAGCCAGGGAGGATTGAAAAATGATGGTCAGGGCCTCTGCTATTTCCTCTTTTGCTTCGCTTAACAGCCTGGGATACATTTCATCCGGGCCTGGGGATTTATCCACTTTTAAAGCTGCTAAACCCCTTAATACTTCTTCTCTCACTATGTTTATTGGGGGGCAATTAGATAGTATTAGCGCAGATGTGCCACCGGATGATTTACAAAGCACGAGTGAGTCACAGGAGTGGTTGAGGATGCGCTTCCTGCTCAGCAGAATCTGAGGAGAAGTTTCTGCCTTCGGAGTTGTGGGATCCAGAATGCGTGGACAGTTGCCTGACATGAAGGATCGAGCAGCATCAGACCAATGTGTATACTCTGACGGCAGTCTCTGAGGGCAGTCTCTGAGGGCAGTCTCTGAGGGCAGTCTCTGAGGGTAGTCTCTGAGGGCAGTCTCTGAGGGTAGTCTCTGAGGGTAGTCTCGGAGGGCAGTCTCTGAGGGCAGTCTCGGAGGGCAGTCTCTGAGAGTAGTCTATGAGGGCAGTCTCTGAGGGCAGTCTCTGAGGGTAGTCTCTGAGGGTAGTCTCTGAGGGCAGTCTCTGAGGGTAGTCTCTGAGGGCAGTCTCTGACGGCAGTCTCTGAGGGTAGTCTCTGAGGGTAGTCTCTGAGGGTAGTCTCTGAGAGTAGTCTATGAGGGCAGTCTCTGAGGGCAGTCTCTGAGGGTAGTCTCTGAGGGCAGTCTCTGAGGGCAGTCTCTGAGGGTAGTCTCTGAGAGTAGTCTATGAGGGCAGTCTCTGAGGGCAGTCTCTGAGGGTAGTCTCTGAGGGCAGTCTCTGAGGGTAGTCTCTGAGGGTAGTCTCTGAGGGTAGTCTCTGAGGGCAGTCTCTGAGGGCAGTCTCTGAGGGTAGTCTCTGAGGGCAGTCTCTGAGGGTAGTCTCTGAGGGCAGTCTCTGAGGGCAGTCTCTGAGGGCAGTCTCTGAGGGCAGTCTCTGAGGGTAGTCTCTGAGGGTAGTCTCTGAGGGTAGTCTCGGAGGGCAGTCTCGGAGGGCAGTCTCTGAGGGCAGTCTCTGACGGCAGTCTCTGAGGGCAGTCTCTGAGGGTAGTCTCTGAGGGCAGTCTCTGACGGCAGTCTCTGAGGGTAGTCTCTGAGGGCAGTCTCTGACGGCAGTCTCTGAGGGTAGTCTCTGAGGGTAGTCTCGGAGGGTAGTCTCTGAGGGCAGTCTCTGACGGCAGTCTCTGAGGGTAGTCTCTGAGGGTAGTCTCGGAGGGCAGTCTCTGAGGGCAGTCTCTGAGGGCAGTCTCTGAGGGCAGTCTCTGAGGGCAGTCTCTGAGAGCAGTCTCTGAGGGCAGTCTCTGAGGGTAGTCTCTGAGGGCAGTCTCGGAGGGCAGTCTCTGAGGGCAGTCTCTGACGGCACTCTCTGAGGGCAGTCTCTGAGGGTGTGCGGAAACTCACAGGTTTGATTGTCAAGTCTACGGCTCGCATTTGCGGCAACATCAGGGAAGCCTTTTCTTCATTGCAGGCACCAACAGTGTGGTAGCTTCCTAAGAAGTGGCCAGCGACCAGTGAGTACCTCCGCCTCTATGGAAGCACAGACTCCAGCTCTGGTGGCAAGAAATGAGAGAATGGAGCGCAGCCTGCAGAATGGCGTCCAGAACATGGCCAATTAGGGAGGAAGTCACTGACAGAGCACGTCAACGTCAGACGTGCTATCTGTCAAGACTTCTTGAAAGAAGAAATGTCAGCGTTTGACAGCTCTGTGAAGATGTCAAACACTGACATTCTCTGTAGTTTGATGAGTCCTTGTGTTCAGGACTCATCAAATCTTTCAACTTTGTAGATTTCACATGGCTGTTGGTTCAGAGGATCCAACAGCCAGTCTGTGAAATCGACAAGGAGGATGTCAGGTCTCCCGATCCAGAGAGGATGAAGGCTGTAGGAAGAAAACAAGGTAACTGAACATTTTTTTACACTTATCACTCACCTTATATACTTACCATTCCACACTTGCACCCATCACTCACCTCTACATCTTACTTCCATGTCCCTCTGACCACCGCAGACCTCCTCCATGTCTCCTCCAACCCGGCAGGGTTCTCAGAGGTTGGGAAGCCTTCACCTGTGAAGGTAAAATGACACTAATCCTTTTTTCTGCCTGTTAACTACCTGTTAACAGGCAGTTAAAAGTATTTAATGCCTTTCCCGCCTCCAGGAGACGGGACCCGAGGCAGCACATCTTCCCGCCTCCTGGCAAAAGGGCATGGAGGCGGGATGGGGGCGGGTTTGCCATCCGCCCCCACTTTCTGCTACTTTACCGGCAGTCCCTCCTCCATACCCGCCTCCTCGGGGCTTGGAAAATCCAGCCGCAGATGTCTGTAGGCAGAATGGCAAAAATAAAATCACTGCAGAAAGGATTTCCCAACTTCAGACTCTTCAGGCTCAGGAACTCCTCACTTCCGCCAGTCTTAACAGCTGCGACGTATAATTACCCCGAGTGCATTGCGAGTGTAATAGCAGGAGATGTGGAGCGGCAGCACCACTGGCTCTGATTACCATATATTTAAATGAGGACACTCGGGGCTCAGCGGGTGGGAACTTGGGGAAACAAGTCACTGGCGGAAATGCCTTCTGCCCAATTTTTCTGCCACAAAAATTTACTTGCCCTGCTTATGCATCAGAAATATGTTATATACAATTACATAGGATATACGGCACAGAAACAGGCCATTCGGCCCAACCAGTCCATGCCGGCGTTTATGCTCCACTCGAGCCTCCTCCCGTCTTTCCTCATCTAACCCTATCAGCATAACCCTCTATTCCCTTCTCCCTCATATGTTTGTCCAGCCTCCCCTTAAATGCATCTATACTTTTCGCTTCAACCACTCCCTGTGGTAGCGAGTTCCACATTCTCACCACTCTCTGGGTAAAGAAGTTTCTTCTGAATTCCCTATTGGATTCCTTGGTGACTATCTTATACTGATGGCCTCTAGTTTTGCTCTCTCTATCTACTCTATCAAAAAATTTCATAATTTTAAAGACCTCCATTAGGTCACCCCTCAGCCTTCTTTTTTCAAAAGAAAAGAGACTCAGCCTGTTCATCCTTTCCTGATATGTATACCCTCGCATTTCTGGTATCATCCTTGAAAGCCGCGAGGAAATTTATCCTATAATATCAGCCAATTGATCAAGCCAGTATTTATGGAAACACCAGGGACACTGCCATTGGCCTTTCATAGAATCATAGAATGGTTTCAGCACAGAAGGAGGCCATTCGGCCTGTCGAGCCCGTGCCGGCTCTCTGCAAGAGCACTTCAGCTAGTCCCACTCCCTCGCCCTTTATTCCTGCAAATTTTTTTCCTTTGGGTGCTTATCCAATTCCCTTTTGAAATATTGTATGAGGATGGCATGCACATAAATTATAACTTTTATGTGTTATAGGATTGCTCTTGAATACCCATTTTGTCATTGCTATTGACCGGTAAAACATGCTTACTACAAGCTTGCTAGAAGTACAGACATTTTCTACATGTAATTTTTAACATTCAGTGATTGGTGCACTGTGTGCTGATTTACCTTAAAGTGATACTACCTCTTTGTGCAACTTTAAAGCATTTCAACATGAATATGTTATTAGAATCTGCTTTCAGTTTTACTCGTAAATATCTTGAAGAATGATAAGATCAGGTAAGAAGAAAAAGAACAACTTGCTGTTGCCCACCCACCTCTATAAGATTGCATCTTTCTTCAGTTACAAATGCTAAATTCCTTGGTTCGGTGATTACATGTGCTTGATTCTAAGGTAATCTAGCAGTGAAGGTGAATATGGAAATGTGGGATGTTCAGGAAAGCTCTGACAAACCACTGGACACTTTAGCATTCTTCAATGCCTCCAATGCAAGTATATCCTTCCTTAATTAAGGAGACCAAAACTGTACGCAGTACTCCAGGTATTAATGACTTGGATGAAGGGACTGAGTGTAATGTAGCCAAATTTGCTGATGATACAGGTGGGAAAGCAAATTATGTGGAGGATGCAAATAATCTCCAAAGGGATATAGATAGGCTAAGTGAGTGGGCAAAAATCTGGCAGATGGAATTTAATGTGGGAAAATGCGAGGTTATCCACTTTGGTAGGAAAAATAAAAAAGCAAATTATTATTTAAATGGGGAGTGATTACAAAATGCTGAGGTACAGAGGGATCTGTGGGTCCTTGTACATGAATCACAAAAAGTTAGCATGCAGGTACAGCAAGTAATTAGGAAGGCAAATGGAATGTTGGCCTTTATTGCAAAGGGAATGGAGTATAAAAGCAGGGAAGTCCTGTTACAACTGTACAGGGCGTTGGTGAGACCACACCTGGAGTACTGCGTACAGTTTTGGTCTCCTTATTTAAGGAAGGATATACTTGCATTGGAGGCAGTTCAGAGAAGGTTCACGAGGTTGATTCCAGAGATGAAGGGGTTGTCTTATGAAGAAAGGTTGAGCAGGCTGGGCCTATACTCATTGGAGTTTAGAAGAATGAGAGGGGATCTTATTGAAACATATAAGATTCTGAAGGGGCTTGACAGGGTAGATGCTGAGAGGATGTTTCCCCTCGTGGGAGAATCTAGAACTAGGGGGCATAATTTCAGAATAAGGGGGCACCCTTTTAAATCGGAAATTAGGAGGAATTTCTTCTTTCAGAGGGTCGTGAATCTTTGGAATTCTCTTCCCCAGAGATCAGCCATAATCTTATTGAATGGCGGAGCAGGCTCGAGGGGTGAATGACCTACTCCTGCTCCTACATCTTATGTTCTTATGTTCAAAACCAATATTCACCCATGATAGAATATTGACAAGCTCCAGAAGATAAATCACAGATCACAGATACTTACAGCACAGAAGGAGGCCATTCAGCCCATTGTGCCTGTGTCAGCTCTTTGAAAGAGCTGTCCAATTTAGTCCCACGACCCAGATTTTTCCCCAAAACCCTGCAAATTATTCCTCTTCAAGTACATGTCCAATCTCTTGCTCCTGAACTCACTGCAGCTCAAAGGCATGTAGCCCAATGGTCTCGATGATATTGCCTACCCAATGCCATAGTTCACACAATGCAACATCAAGCAGATCTTTGGCCTGGCCACCAGTCCACTATGAGATTATGACTATGTCAACGCTGCAAGATTTGGTGGTGCTTAAATCTGATACTTAATACCATGAATATTTATGGCAGGAGTAGATATGGCTCCCGATTTTGGATTAATCCAAAAGTCTGCATGGACTGCCATGTTTCATGCACTGCTTCTTCCAAATGCCATTTAAACCTTAAACTTATGTCCAAAATTCTAAACATTACTTGCTGAACCAGGCTTGTTGGAACCTGCAGTTAGCTATGGGGAATCTGTAACTTGCCTGTTGCTACCCCAATACAATTTCTTTCAGCTTTTTGTGTTCTCAGCAACAACCTAGATTAATTCTGTGGCACATCTGTCCTTGTGACAGATGTCTTGATTCGCCCCATTACTATGTCACCCAAAAACACTATAAAAAATCTTTTAAGAATAAGGATGGTAAATCATCACAGCTTTGCAGAAGGAATTTTCCACAAAAAATATTTACCTTGGAGATCAACATACCTTAACATAAGATATTCAACCATTGTTATGCAATTATGTGATTTATCTTAGCTGAGAAAGGAAATACCTAGCTGGAACTGGGATGGGCATAAATAGGTTTATCCCATTGGTGCTTTGTCAAAGATGGATAACAAGACAGCTTCAGGGAATAAACGCAGTGGTAGGTAAGAGGTAAATTCCTTGATGAATACATGTAAAATCATGTTTTACTAAGCACTGCAGCTGTACTGCTGCATTTCATAATCCATCATTGCGTGTTGGAGGGGACTCACCCTTCTTACCTTTCCCAGAAAACATGTGCAAGAAGTCATATTTTGGAAATGTCACTCTTTTACAACCCGAGTTAAACAATATTAGTCTGCACTTGTCGATCCAGGTTATCATTTATCCTGCATGCTCCGCATTACAGGGGCGAACTTGGACCTCATTGCACTCATTTTCCAGATAAGAAATGGGCACAGAGGTCCAACCTCCCGCGCCCAAACAGTGTCAGAAACACGTCCAACGCCATGCTGGTTTGGGAGTTCGAGAAGCATCTTTGGCGGTAGCCTAAAACAGGTGCTAAGCACCTTGAATATTCTAATAAGGGGCCCAACACCTGTTTTAGGACTCCTTTCCCAAATTGTTCAAAAATTAGATGGAGCTTGCATCGCGCAAGCTCCGCCTAGTTGTTCCAGTTGTACAGCGGCCTAACCAGTCTGAAAGGGGCCACTGAGGGTCACCAAAGGCCCGTTAGGTTTCAACCTTTAACCATTTTATAACTTATCTTAATGAAGAGCCAGGAAAGGCAGGATGTCGCCACTCACCCCACCCCCCTGCCCCTTCCGCTCCATTGCCGGTGTTACAGCAACCCGAAATTCATCTCTGCTTTGCCAGGAAGCTGCCTGGGAATGTGTGGTAGGTGTCCGTAGCTCTCTGGACTTATTAAAATGAGGCCTGAGGCCCAATAGCAATCGGGCCTTGGGCCTACCTGTTCTGATGCAGTGACTGATCCCTGCTCTCAGTTCACACTGGCATAACAGCACGGACAAATTTCTGCCCCATGCCTTCAAAACTGTTCCATTTGTCCACTACTGAATTATTATTGATCAACCCTAGTCAATTTGTTGAAGCTGTTCTCTCATTTCTTTCAAGTTAGCCCTATAAAAATTTTACACTTCGTTGTTGGCCCTTGTTGTTTCTGAATCCCATATTAAATCAAACTTGATCATTCCGTGCACCTTGTTTCCCAAGTGTGCTACAACTTCCATGAATTGTATGTTGTCTGGGTCACTTACCATTACCAGATCAAAATGTGCATTACTCCTTACGTCTTCCCTGATGGGTCATTTACCTGTCATGCATTACATTTATCAACTTGTATCCTTACAAGACTACCATCCAACCTGGGTGGCCAGCTAATGAGGGTATTGAAAAACACCTCCAGCAACTCTGTTGAATTACCCTAAATCCTTTTCCATGAAAACGTCAGCAATCCACCCAGTACCCTCTCAATTACAGTTCTTCTCCTCTCCATTGCACTATTTAGATTTTGTTCCTCTTATTTCCAACCTTTAAAAAAAAAATCTCCTTATCCATGCTTCTACAAATCCCAAACAACCCACCGCCATCCCATGCTCCTCACACGCCAACCATGATTGTTAATAATTATTTCTCTAATTTAAAAAAAAAACAGTTCATCTGTTAAAGAGGTGTCAACGTTTCGGAGTAATTTTCCAAAGTACTGTACATTGTTAACAGCTCTTGACTCATTAAAAGATTTTATCCACTGGATGGCCAACGTATAACTTTCGGAATCTCCCATTATCTTCAGATTTCCCTGACAATTCAAACTGTGGTGCTATCAAGGAAGCAGTACGAGAGTGAATTCAAATATCTCAATAAATTAGACAGTTAATTAACTGCATAAAACTATTAGGAGATTAGAGTAATATAAAATACAAATTACTGCTAAAAACAAAAAATTAGCAATCGCTTTCTGTACCTCTTATCATGTTAACTAAAAGGCAGTCATGAATGCACAACTTATCTGAGATGCACACTTAAAAAATGTTATATTCAGCAATATTCTTTATGCTAGAACATGCACAGGCAAGAAGACTAGGGGGTCATTTTAACTTTGGGTAAAACACAGCAAGATCAGATTGACCGCTCATTATACATTCTAGCTGGTTTGGATTTTCACTGAAGTCAATGAAAAGGAAAATCGGGAGAGGTGTACAACGGCGGCTGATCCAACATTACCCGTTTCACACTATCGCCCAAAGTTAAAATGGCCCAATTAGTGTTCAAAAAAGGAGGAATTGAAATTTTCTTGACAAAAACTTTGTACCAAGATCTTGATGGAACGGTTGTAAATGTTGATATTCTGAATGCATGGTGACTAAAATCATCAAATACTCCAGGAATAGTGAACAACACTGACTGTATCTTTGCTGTCAGTTTCATTCTGCCTCAGTTGCTGGATCACAGTCTGGGTCGTGATATGTAAAGTTCAAATGGGAATAGTTGTTACTGAGGCTGCAGAACATGTGTGAAACGACTCCATATGGCTCATAGATCATTCTCATCTGAGCCAAGAAGCGCATTGTATACTCATCAAAATGCTGCTGCTTCTTACCCGTGCTCCTTACTAGGACTGAAATTGCTGGAAAAGACTTAGAGAAGTTGTACCTACCGTAAGGAGATTGGGTAAGAAATATCATCAAGTGTTCAAAATGAAAGACTCACATTTCGACAGCGTCTTTCCCCACCTCAGGGCATCCCAAAGCGCTTTACAGCCAGTGAAGTACTGTCACTGTTGTAACGTAGGAAACACTGTAGCCAATTTTTGTGCACAGCAAGCTCCCACAAACAGCAGTCTGATAATAACCAGATAATCTGTTTTAGTGATATTGGTTGAGGGATAAATTTTAGCCAGGACACCGGGGATTACTCCCCCGATCATCTTCAAAATTGTGCCATGGGATCTTTTATGTCCACCCGAGAGAGCAGATGGGGCCTCGGTTTAACATCTCATTCGAAAGATGGCACCTCCGACAGTGCAGCGCTCCCTCAGCACTGCACTGGAGTGTCAGACTAGCTTTATGTGTTTCAAGTCCCTGGAGTGGGACTTTGAACCTACAACCTTCTGACTCAGAGGCGAGTGTGCTACCCACTGAGCCATAAGATGTATAGAAGTGATGAATTAAATAAATCAGCAATAAGTCAAATAAAAGGGACAAATTAAAATAGAAAAGGAGAGTGGTGCTTGATTTTTTTTTTATCAGATATAGTGAGAACAGAGACAACGGGAACAGTTGCCAGGTTAATTGGACCAGAGTATTGTCCATGGATCAGTAAATTTGAGGTACTGGAAAGTAACCTTTAGTTATTACTGCTCTTATACTAGTGAGCCAGCTCTACAAAATTTTATTTCTGATTCCTCCAGTTCCCATTTTGTTTTCTTCCTTTAACGTGCTTCATTCCATGTCTCCCACCACCCATGCCCCCCCCCCCCCGCTCCCACCGCCCCCCACCCCATTCCTCCCCCTTTCCTCTTCCAACTAATTTCTTGTTGCCTACACAGATTAGTAAGTTAGCTTGTAATGTAGTTGGCAGCAATGGGACTGGCAGCACGTCACACTCAGTGAGGAGTGTGACACAGAGAGGAAGAAAGAAACGAAAAGAGAGCACAAGCTCTCAGATACAGTGAGTGCAGCGACCATGGGAACCGTTGCCAGGTTAGTCTGGACCACAGTATTGTCCACGGATCAGTAATTTTGAGGTAATGGAAAGCGATCTTTAGTCACTGCTGCTCTTAGACTACTTTCAGCTGGTCTGCACACAGTGTTTTGAAAGCAAAGAATGGGATTAAATGAGATAGCAGTAAGGTTTGGAAAAACAATCCAAAGGAGTACAAAAGTGCACATTTTTAATGTTACAATAATTTTTTTCATTAAAAAATGAAAGAAGCTAAGATATGTTCATTTGACGCTACTCCCCTCCACCAGTGTCTATAAGGGGTTTGCCAGGCAGCTATTAACCTATTAGATGCTGGGTTTTAATAGTAATTAGGCACAATTTTCTTGATCCTTTCCCCCTCCGGGAAATGCTCATTTCCTGGTTGCAAATGTCAGGAAAAACGGGTGGGCAGCCAGTTTGCTGGATTTCTGCCACCTTTATGTTGTCCCAGGATTTCTGGGGATTCCCAGAAGCAGGGTGTTTTGCAACTGGGCCAGCACCTGCCAACATGCAGGGTGGGGGGGGGGCACTGCCAGTCTAACGCTTCGCTTTGCTTCATGTCAGCCCGTTAGGTGCCCAATTAGAGGGGCGCCTGGAGAAACCGGGCATTGAAGCTAGTGCGGCGACCCTGGCAGGTCAATGAAAGATAATGAAGGCAAAAATTATTTATGTCAAACCCCGCTCCACCCCTGGAAAGATCTTAGGCTCTCTTTGGTTGCTGCTCTCCAGTAGTGGCTAGCTGGGGGTGAACTGGCCTTATGGGAAATCAGGAGTTTGCCCGCGTGCCCCATGAATGATTCCATAGTGCTATATTATCAGTGCCCCTCTTTATCTGTGAAAATCCCAAAGTGTCCCACGCCCTTTCAGGGGAGCCAGTTTGCCCCTAGTAACCAGAAGGCCTCGAGGCCGGCAGCTTGTGCTAGTACCTCTTTCCTCTATTGCCTGTGCTTGACCAGGCAGCAGGCCTGCTCCATGGGTGGGAAATAGGCTCTTTGGCCTGGACATTTGCAGTGCACTCCAGATGTGCTGTTCCTGTCTAGTGCTGCGTCTGAGGGAAGCCAGAAAAATCAGCCCCAACATTTCTGTTGTCCTTTACCTATATTATTCTCCCCTCCCCACTTCATTTTTGTTAGTGGGTTGACCCACTTTCCTTTATTAGTTCTGATGAAGGGTCTCTATCTCAAGCCTTAACCTATTTTTCCCTTCTCAGGTGCTGATATGTTCCCAGCAATTTTCATTTTTTTCCCCAGACTTTCATAATTTGTGGCTTTCTTTTTTTTAATCTCTAGCAGAAAAGAACTACCAGAGTCTTCCAGAGTACCCAATTTAAACCTTGAAATAGGACAAGATACTGTCCTCATTATCAAACCCTTTGAGTATCTCAGCACATATCTGTACTACTTAAACTGTATCACTTTACTTCATATCAAAATACAAAAGACTTTTTCTGACAAATAGTGGAAAACCAAATCCTGGAACAAGCACAATGTGCTTTGTGCTTCCGTTTCCATTTTGGCCCAGAATAGTTCAGCACAGCCCATTGCAGTATATCCTTCACGTAGTAACACATTTACAACACTGAACTGCATACAAGTGATGTGCAAGCTCAATTGGATGCTCATTAAATAAAAGGTTTTGGAAAAAATGTGAGATCAGGCTTAAAAAAGCTCAGAGCCAGAGCCTGACCTCCTGAAAGATTATAGAAGAAAGAAAGACTTGCATTTATACAGCATCTTTCACCACCTCAGGACGTCCCAAAGTGGTTTACAGCCAATTAAGTACTTTTGAAGTGGAGTCACTGTCGTAATGTAGGAAACGTGGCAGTCAATTTGCACACAGCAAGCTCCCACAAACAGCAATGCAATAATGACCAGATAATCTGGTTTTGGTGATATTGATTGAGGGATAAATATTGGCCAGGACACCGGGGAGAACTCCCCTGCTCTTCCTTGAAATAATGCCATGGGATCTTTTACATCCACCTGAGAGAGCAGATGTGGCCTTGGTTTAATGTCTCTTCCGAAAGACGGCACCTCCGACAATGCAGCACTCCCTCAGCACTGCACTGGAGTGTCAGCCTAGATTTTTTTTGTGCTTCAGTCCCTGGAGTGGGACTTGAACCCACAACCTTCTGACTCAGAGGTGAGAGTGCTAACAACTGAGCCACGGTTGACACTTTGGCCGGAATTTTGTCGACCTGGACGGGCGGTGGTCATGGCGGGTCGTGACCCCGCTGCTGGCTCCATCCCGCTGCTGAAAATGACTTTCCCTTAATAAGGCCTATTAAGCCCCGCCCTGCGCATTACCCGGCCCAATTAAATGGTGCGGATCTGGTGACGTCATTGATGACGCGTTTTCAGACAGGATCTTTAAAGGGACCATGGCCACATTGGATTTGAATGTCAATGTAACATAGTGCTGTCAGTGTACTACAGCATTGGAGTGCTGCAAACACTGACAATGACTGCACAGAGGCAAAGGGCTGCACCCAGGTTCTCCGAAGACTCCCTCCATATGTTTATGGAGGGAGTCAGAGCACGCAAGGAGGTCCTCTTCCCTTCCGATGGGTGGAAGAGACCTCCCCAGGAGACTAAGACAGCCTGGTTGGAGATTGCAGAGGTGGTCACCAGCAGGGATGTGGTCAGGAGGGCCTGGGTGCAGTGCTGCAAATGTTTCAATGATCTCATTAGATCAGAAAACATGAGTACAAAGCCACTCACCTTCATCCTGCTGTGCCTCTCATCACATCCCCATTACTCTGCTTTCCCAAGCCTACCCCTGCACATCTTTACTCACACCAACAGACCTTGTGCGTCCACCCATCCCTTTCTCTCTATCTACATTATCACATCCCCATCTGACTAACCACCCCTCACACTCACCCTCATTGTAGTGCAAACATAACAACTAACAACACACAAGGAGGCCACTTGGCATTGCCACCCCACTCCATCACAGTCACTATCTACACACATTACACACATTCCATCACTCTCATTCAACCTTCTCTTTCCCTCCTTGCAGGAAAAGAGAGCCCAAAATAAGAGGGAGAGGTAGAGAACCAGCAGTGGCCCACCATCATTTGCAAACCTTACAACAGCAGAGGAGGCTGCTTTAGAAATATCTGTAGTCGCCGAGTAGATAGAGGTGGGAGACAGAGAGAGGGGGACATCTCAGCAACCTGGTGACAGAATTACGTCTCATACAGCTACATGGCATACATCAATCACTCATATGGGGACTGATGTCAGCAGCCACTGAATGGTCATCATGTGCATAATGGTATCTGTACCCACTCTTCATATGACATATCTAACTCATCTCTTTACTCTCCCACAGATCCATCAAGAGGCCCTCCCCCACTGTCCAGGAGGAAGAGGAAGACGACTCCTCAGAGGATCCTCCAGCCTCTGAGGATGCACCGTCTCCAGACATAAGCGCACCCAGCACCAGCACAGATATGCACACCTGGGTGGGTCCCACGCGAGATAGAGTAGTGTTGTCACCTGGTGTCTCACAATTCGCAAGTGAGCAAGAGCAGATGGTGGAGATAAGGACAGCAGTGGAGACTCCTCACCGGAGGGCACAGGACACTCCCAGCTCTGCTCAGCTGCATGCAGACACTGAGCCTCAGGGGCCATCCAGAAAGAGGATGATCCTAGAGGTGCAGGAAGAAGTGCAGGGGGCTGTCACAGGTTTTGCGAGCGCGATGTCTGCAAATGTTCAGAGAATGGAGGAGTCCATCTCCAACATGAGCACCACCGTGTCGCAGGAGATGGTGACTGTAGACTCTTCCATGGATAGGATGGCCACCTACTTGGAACAGCTAATGCACCGCTCACAGGAGCACAAGGTCTCTATGGAGAATAGATGGTTATCTATGGAGAATAGATGGCAGAGGCTCATAGACCTCCTGTCTAGGAGGGATGTCAGCGTAGACGTGGGTCCTCATGGCCCCACTGAGGTGCAGCAAGGTGCTCTCCAGCTCCTTGCTAGCAGGGAAGTAAGCAGGCTGCCTCTACCTCTGCTGAAGCCACAGGGGTAGCACCCCGTAGAAACACATGGAAGAGAAAGATGACACACAAGTAGATTCACAAGGGTAGTCACTTGAATGTTTTATCTAATGTTTCTGTAAAGTGTCCGTTAATGTGCTGTCAAACATAAAAATCTTTATTTTCAACACTTTCCAGTCTTGGACAGATTTGTGTGCACCTTTGTAAGTGGTTTAGTAAGTTGCAGTGAATGGTGAGACATAACGATGCCTCCAGCAATGGTGGTGAGTGTGAAAGGAATGGCTTGGCCATTGCAGGGATGCTTTATGGTGTTGGTGTGGGGTGGTGCCAACCTGGCGCATTATGTGGCAGCCAGGATGTACAGTGTCAAGTGAAGTAAATCTGGCCATGGTGAGGCCATCCCTGGCCTCCCGGGCAGCAATGTGGTCGGGTGCTGATGCCCTGTGTCCTGTGCAGCATCAGTTGATTGCGGAGAAGGTTGGTGTTGTTGTTGGTGCTGCTGGTGTTGGGGCTCATTGTGGTCAGATTCTGAGGACCAAGGTGAGACAGTATAAATGGCATCCGTGCTGATGGAATAGATGGCAGGCGAAGTAGAGATGACAGAAGCGATCTGTCAATAGTGAGAGAGGTTCTTCCAATGAGGTGACACTGGATGGAGACTTTGCTGGAAAGACTGCAGCCTGCAGAATCTGTGCTGGGAATGCAGTGAGAAACAGCTTCTGTTGAGGAAAGTAATAATCTGTCAGGTGGGAGCTTTTATAGTACATTTGATGCTGTCAACTAATCAGCTGGAGCAATGGCCACTGAACTCCCGCCTCAGGTTGACAGACATGGTTCCCGAGCAGCGTGTTTCCCGTGGCCATCCAGTTAAATTTAAAAGGTAAGGTTAAAACCACTCTTAAGGGTCTGACAACAAGCTACTATTACTTTAAATTGGGTCGTCTGCCTCTGCCGGTCGGGTCGGGTCCGCACTGACAGACGCGCCTGGGGGAAAGGCGTGTGGGAGCGGGAACAACTTTCCCACCCGACCCGACCCGCCTCCAATCGCGCCCGCTACCACCCTGGAAAATTCCAGCCTTTATGTCACGTAACGCACTGAAATATTTTGGAGAAAACAACCCGCACGCCTAAGAAAGAGAATTTGTCGAGATTATACCTCTTAAAGTAACATTATCGCCCAGGTCGAGAAGAATGGGCCTTTCCCCACTCCAATTTTCTCCCCTTTTCTCTCTCCTGAAGCCATTGATTCCTATTAGGGTACAGTTCCACAGGTGTCATCCAGTACCTCATGGAAGGAGTTCAGCGAAGATTCACAAGGCTGATACCTGGGATGGCAGGAATGACATATGAGGAGAGATTGGGTCGATTGGGCTTATACTCGCTGGAGTATAGAAGAATGAGAGGGGATCTCATCGAAACTTATAAAATTCTGACAGGTCTGGACAAACTAGATGCAGGAAGAATGTTCCCGATGGTCGGAGAGTCCAGAACCAGGGGTCATAATCTAAGGATAAGGGGTAAGCCATTTAGGACAGAAATGAGGAAGAATTGCTTTACCCAGAGAGTGGTGAACCTGTGGAATTCTCTACCACAGAAGGTAGTTGAGGCCAAGTCATTAAATATATTCAAGAATGAGTTAGATATATTTCTTAAAGCTAAAGGTATCAAGGGATATGGGGAGAAGGCAGGTACAGGGTACTGAGTTTGGATGATCAGCCATGATCTCATCGAATGGCGGAGCAGGCTCGAGGGGCCGAATGGCCTACTCCTGCTCCTATCTTCTATGTTTCTATGTTTCTATGTTTCATCCAAGTAATGATTGTTTGTGTGTGAGCCTACATACTGAGTGTTGGCAAGCTATTTAATTGTGTTTTGGGGCGGAGTGGGAAGTATTTACAACTGAGCCTGGTTTTGTCCTCACCTAATGTCCACACATGCACAATGTTCAGCAAAAGTTAGTGAATAACAATCAGGAAGAGGAATTACTACCACACTCTCCAAGGTCAATTAACTCAGCACAGACTAGGAATCAAATCTGGGACCTTCTGGTCCATATGGCTCAGTTCTTTTACCAACTGAGCCATTGTGCAAACCCAAAGACTGTAGTTGACTGGTTAGTGCAGTTCTGTGATACCTTCCAAATAAGAGGGTAACTACCAGGGAAAGGCCCATGAAGAAAAATTGGGGCAGACCAGTCCCTACCAATTTGACCTCACTGCTTTGAAGATCAAGGTCACCTTTACTTCAACTCTCATAGTGACTTCTAGGATAGTAGGATACCATAATGGCCAACAAGGTAAAGGTCAGCAATCATGCATGTTTTACTTTAATGTGAGTGAAGCCAATTGTTGGCAAAACAAATCTAATCTAATCATAAAATAAAAAATCTGTCCCATGCATTGTGAAAGTTAATCAATAATGCTTTTCTTAATGCATTTAGTGACAGAAGTCTAGATGGAAATTCCATTAAAGTGCATAGTAAAAAGGCAATTCAATCAAGCCAATGAAGACAGCAATCAATATTAATGTAAATATTATACACATCTGGCCACATAATTAGAACATACATTGAGAATGAGAGAATATTGTTAAATATGGAAAACCTAATATGGCATATGCCTGTAGGACAAGGATATACAATTAGGTTTTGATGAGGTCCAGTAATTGAGGTCATCTATGAGAATCCGAGGTCCTCTAACATTCCACAATACAGCTTTATCATAGTACTATTTATTAATCATTTCTTTAAAACACAATACAATGCTCAATTCAGGAAGTAAAATGTATTATAGTTTCATGTCACACCAGTCATAAAAACATATCAGTGTTGCATCATGGCCTTGGGCTTGGATGATAAGTAGCTCCTCTGAGGGGTCAGAAGGGAAATAGTGCCTCCAGGGCTCAAAGGATAAATAATGGCTTCTTGGGCCAGCTCTGGCTCCTCTCACTCTGACTGACAACAGCCAGCTCCCTCATCCTCAGCTTGCCTTTTTCAGTTTGATTGGCAGCCCCTGGGTTCGTCACGCCAAGTATTTGTGGCTGTGATAGGTAAATTGAATGCGTGAGTTAATGAAAAATATAATTTAAGTCCATCAAAGATTTATACAGAATATATCCTAATTAACCCTTTAGGGAGAATAAAAATGCGGAAAGTTGAAGCTGTTAGTGCTTTACACGGCTCCGCTGTGAGACAGCACCATGAATTGTTAGTACCAGAGTAACTTGTCATCATCATTGAGACAATCCCCAAGGTTGAGGTCGGGATCCTCAATGTGTAGACCAAAGAGGTGTTCCTTCCTGCCTAATCCCTTAGAGACCCTTACAATCAATCACTATTATTGCGCACCCATACCAAAGAGCTGATTGGGATCAAATGGTCAGATGAGAGTGATGAGCACCTAGAAAGCCATGTACACTAACCCACACACCCTGCAGGGCAGCCTGCAATCAATAAAAAATACTTTGTTTCTTCAAGTGCAGAACCGCAGAGGCAAAGGGCATTCTTCAGTTCTGTGCTGTTCCCCTTTAAACAGTTTCATTTCCATTAAGACCAGGCTTCAGCTGGCGTTACTGACTCCAGACGTTTGCTCCAAACCAAACAGGGGAAAAATAGCACTTGGAGCACAGTTTGATCTGACATAGACCCTCATTATTGTATTCAGAGCTTAAACTACTCTGCCTTTGCTTGGTGCACTATCAATGCAGCACTGAGAGGAGACAATACAGTGCCGATAAACTGTTACGAAAATAGGTCTGCATTAGCACAGATTGTATTTCCTGCCACATACAGATGGCTAAAACTTCCATACAAACCACTTGTGAGGGAAAATAAATGAGTTTCAAAAGATAGAATAGAATCATAGAATAATGCAGCACAGATGGAGGCCATTCAGCCCATCAAGTCTGCACTGGCTCTTTCGAAGAGCATTCCAGTTAGTATTTATCCAACTCCCTTTTGAAGGCTACTATTGAATTTGTATCCACCATCCTATCAGGCAGTGCATTCCAAATCCTAACCACTCGTGGCGTAAAAATGTTTTTCCTCATGTCGCCTCTGGTTCTTATGCCAATCACCTTAAATCTGTGCCCTCTGGTTATCAACCCTTCAGCCATTGGAAACAGTTTCTCTTTATTTACTCCATCTAAACCCTTCATGATTTTAAACACCTCTATCTAATCTCCTCTTAGCCTTCTCTGCTCTAAGGCAAACAACCCCAGCTTCTCCAGTCTATCCATGTAACTGTAATCCCTCATCCCTGAAACCATTCTAGTAAATCTCTTCTCTACCCTTGCCAAAGCCTTCATGTTCTTCCTAAATTAGGTTGCATTTTCATGCTGCCCTTTAGCACGTGTTCATTTGCACAGGATTCATGGTACTCTTAAAATCCAGCTCTTCCACAGTGACAGACATATTATATATCGAGTATAGCAGGGAAGTTTAGCATATCCAATAGAAATTAAACCATTTGGTGGCCTGTGTGATATTGCAGTAAGTTAGACATTGGCCTTTCTCGGACCCGAGCTCAAATTCAGCCCATATTCATAGGATCAAGGCCTCCTCTATCTGCTGGCTGTAACAATCCAACATGAAATGGATTTAGGCACGCTCTATTCAGTTCCTAGTGGGTTTGGGCTCACAGGACAAAACTGGCACTAATTTTGGCACTGAGATGCCACGGGATAGCAGGTGTGGTAAAAGAAAAATATCATCCTTGTGCAACAAGGGGTCCTTTTCTGAGGTTGAAGTTGAGACACAATGTAGAGCAGAAGAGGGGCACCTGTGCTCTGCATTTAACCATGCTATATCTGACTTGGAAGTGATTGATGCTGACACTGGGTGGGTGGGTGGGGAGGGGGGACAATTTTAACCTAAGGCATCCATTAGGAAACTGATGGGATCGGGTGCAATGCTGGTAGCACCATGGTCATTTTTATTTGGTGCTAGCCCGTAAACTAACAGATTTTTTTTTTTTAAGTCAGTTTCACAACTTGCCATGGTGGGATTTGAACTCATAACTTCTGGCTTGCTAGTCTACTACCAGAGCCATTAGGCTATTATACCATTTGAAACTACTCAGCACTAAACTTAAGGCAGGGAACTCTCGCTCTCTGTCTCTGTTTTTCTTTTCGGCTTTGTGCAGACTGTTTCTCATTTTTTGGTTCGATGGGAAGCCACCTTCACCTTTGACCCTCCTGCAGCTCTCCGTGCTCCAGGGATTTGCCTTTCGAACTGCCAATTAAACCCGCCACGGCCCTCTGAGGACTGGACTCCTCGCAGCTGACTTACACTTAGCTCACATGAATGAAGCCATTCTAGCATATCATTTGTGAATCTTTACTGGAATGGCTTCAACAAGCCTCCATTGTCTCAAGCTGATGCGGGAAGCACCAGACCAGATAGACACTTCATCTGAATCTATTCTGCATTTCTAGAAGCTGTGAATTGTGGATTTAACTTCTTGTGAGCTGACTTTAACTTAACAGCGTCTTCTTAATGTAAATCTGTCCAAAATTCCTTCTCAGCCAGTCAAAAAGCCCAAAATGCGACAGTATCCAAAATGGAAAAGTATTCCATTCCATTTCGCAGTGCTAATATCCCTTTGATGAGCACCAAATTTACAAAAACTCGCCAGATGGTGCGCATAACCTTACATAATATATTGGCCTGTAATTTCCGATAAGAGCTTCCTGTGTGCGGACGCCTCCTATCGGGAAAAAATCTACGCCCTTACCTGAGGGCTCCCGAGGTCCGGACACTTCCGATCATGGGCCTCTCCACAGTCGAAATGCGCAGGGCCCACGTATCTCAGGGGCGCAGGCAGTTCGCAAGCGTCCCTGGGATCATGTGGGCCAGGCCAGCCAATGAAAGAAGGGAATCTCCCTTCATACTTTTGACAGATAGACCTATCAAAGTATGTATGGGGATCACTGAAAAAACACATCAAAATATTAAATAAATTTTTAAAAAACCATCACGTTTTTAAAATGAGTTAAAATTACATTAAATTAAACACTTTAAACAAAAATTTAATTTTTTGAAAAAAATAATTAAAGTTTTTTACAGGGCTAAAAATAAACCTACCTTTTTTAAAAGTATTTTAAAATTATAAATGAGTGAAAACATTTTTTTTTACTTTTTTAAACTCTTATGTTGGTAAAAGCAGGCCTTACACCTGCTTTTACCAGGCGCATGCGCTTCGCATGCCTGAAACTGGCATTTCCGATGTCCCTACGGGTGTGTACACAGCTCGTACACACCCATAGGGATCGGAAAATACGGCCCAATATAATACTATATAGCACTTGGTATAATAGCATCACCTCTGTGGAATATTCTCCATGGAGATGTCATCACGACTGACAACAGGCAGCACTGATGCCATAGTAACATCACTAGAACCTTTCTACATTCATGCATCAATTCAGTTCCTATGTAAAAGGATAATTTATACCCAACTCTTAGCATTTTAATTTGAATAAGAACTTGTGGCATAAATAGCACGAGATACAAAATGTGGACTATGACTGACCATAATTTACCCTTGTCACTCATGAATCATCACTTAATGAATTAAGTTGCATCCCACAAATTCCCTTACCACGTGTTACCTATCTTCACCTCAGAAAGTAAAAAACTCACCACGCACTTTTAATAGGTTTGTCAATTTATTCAGGATTCGTTAAAAAAAATCTTTAAATGCTTTAGTCATACACTTTCTTATTCATACGAACAGGACGTTAACCATCTCAATTCACACCAGTACAAGCTGATAATCTGGCATGCACAGTTTGTATGGGTAATCCCTCATCTACTGTGGAAACTGGATATATGATGCAGGAAGTTTAAGGGGCCATTTCCTTTCTGTTTGCTGAAAATAAGGAAAAAAATGCTCAAATATGGTTCTAAGGCCAATTGGAATGTGGCCCGTTTGTGGTCAGGGCCTGCAAGTACATAGGAATGTTAGCAGTGGCGCAGAGCTGAGATGCTTGTTCAGGGGCGGAACTACTTTATTTTTAAAGTCAGTTGAAGCTTGAGGGATTATATTAATAGTGACAGTGGAACAGAGAGGAAATCCTATGCGGGTGCAACTGAGGAATTTAATTCCAGTGTTATTTCAATTTACTGTTATATAATGGCATGTTACTTTTACCATTGTCGCATTAAAAAGTAGCCAATGGGCTCTGGGAGCACATCTGTGGTCCGAATGCAGGCTATTACTCTGGGTCTTTTATCCGATGCAGCTGTCTGGTGAAAGGTCCATTGCACAAAATCAGATGCTGCCGGCAGCGACTGTTAATGTCTTCATGTGGCATCAATGAAATGTAGTGGGCCCTCTGGTGTTATTTGATTATATGTTTGTTAAATAAAGAGAAGTTTTCAGTTAAAAAGAAATCTATTTCAGTTTTCCTTTTGCTTCTTGTTAAATTGAAAACATATGACACATTCGTGGCTCATGGTTACGTGTGGGTTTGTGCTTTCATCCCACTTGTGAGTAAGACCCACGTAACTCATTGGTGACTACTAAGTGCATTGCATGTGGTTAACTTCATTTTGGTCTAAGATTTCATACATAACTATCAAATGGGGGGTATAATCTAACTTATGCAAGGCCATACACTGTACAGTTATCCCAATGTTACCCACAGCTTTTGAATGTCAGGATTCTAGAAATTTTAATACAAGGATACTAGTTGAGCTAAGCATAGAGAAATCAATAAGTTAATGAAAACCATAACCAGTACCATATTTGACTGGTTATAAGATACGATTTGTATTCCCACTACCATGGGAGAGTGACTCCTAGTTATTTTTATGTGGCTTTGGCACAGCAATTGGAAACCAGCTGGTTGTTAACAGTGGCTCAGTGAGGCTCCCGCATCACCCCCTTCGGAATATCCTTAATCTGAGATTGCCTCGCATTGTAATGTGGAAACTGTTAAGTGCCGATGGTTTCATGTGGGTTTGCTTGGAAGTCATCTTGTTCCTCCTGCAGCCAAATAGCTAGTCTTTCAACAGATATGTCTCCATTAATACATTCCACCATTATGCTGATCACAAAGCAAAGTCTGTGCACAAGGTACACCTAATGCTCAAATGATTATTATAAGATTTACACTTGGCAGGTTTAGCCGAGAAGCGCACATCAATTTTAGATTTTCATGACATCAAACCTTTTGTTGGTTCAACTTCAAAGTTTGTGGAGGAAGAATACATATAATTAGTGTAGAGTAAGTAGGAGCAGGGCAGGCCCGACCTTAAGCAGGGCTTATCAGAATTTTTAAAAAGAACACCCTCGGCTGATTCATTACTGTCTCACTGTTTGACATAGATAAATGAGAACTTGACAGTGAGAAAACACCAAGGTAGATTTATGTCAACTAAACCAAATAAAGTTAAATATTAGGATTTTCACAATTTCTGTTCTTGTACTTTTCCACGGAGTTTAGGAGGCAACAAGGTTACAGACTCTCATTAAATAAAAATGTCACTGACTCAAAGTCAGCAATTATCATTTTATGTTGAAACATGCTCCACCTTGAACATGAATGTAAAAACAACCAAGGATGTTGGCCATAGATGCTAATTAGATCTTTTAAATTTGTAAAAATACAGTATGACTCAATACAGGTTTCTACAGTTGCATGGTACGTGTGCAAGTCTGAACTGAGCCAAAGTTCAAACTGCAAGTCATTAGGCCTTTCATTGGAGAAAGAAAGAAAGACTTGCATTTCTATAGCGCCTTTCACGACCACCGGACGTCTCAAAGTGCTTTACAGCCAATGAAATACTGTTGGAGTGTAGTCACTTGTTGTAGAGGCCAGAGATAGCTGTTTGCGACTAAAAACAAAAGGCTCAGGGATCAAGAGAAGTCTTTCCTGCTATCTGCCTAATGGGGTGCAGGCTCCAGGCTTCAGGCATCTCATGCTGGCTGTCAAACAGTCTGCTTAGCTGATGATTAGCGGCAGTATTGGCTCTCAGTTTGAACTAATGTACAGGAGATTACCCACTCTGAATACTTGGATACATAAAAAGGTCCAGCAAGCCACAAATAGGAAACAGATAAAGGGGAAATCCACAATTGTCGACAAGTTAAAGAGACGGAATAGTGTTCGGTTTCTTCTTAGCTGGACATACCCTGAATCTTTAAATCCATCAAACAACAGACCTGAGCATCATTCTCTTTTACATGTACAGACCGTCACGATAAAATTAAACATATTTCAAGTAAACTCATCACAAAAGGATGACGCTGACACCACAAAAATAAATGAGACCTATTGGTACATCTGTAAAGTTGTGTTACTGGTTTGTGCTCGATGGGCCCTGCACAGGCTTTGCTCTATTCACACAGTAACCACAACATTTTTAAATCTTGGGAATTCCAGCACTCACGACTTTAACTCCTTGCATGGATGTGGCAATTGAACAGAAGCAAAAGGGGAAATTCACACTTTTTTCAGGTGGACCACCCTCTTTTCCTGAACACGAGTGTCCTAACTCGCACCAAGTCCCGTTCACCCGTCACCCCTGTGCTCGCTGACCTACATTGGCTCCCGGTTAAGCAACGCCTCGATTAAAAAATTCTCATCCTTGTTTTCAAATCCCTCCATGGTCTCGCCCCTCCCTATCTCTCTAATCTCCTTCAGCCCCACAACCCCCCGAGATATCTGCGCTCCTCCAATTCTGGCCCTTTGAGCATCCCCGATTTTAATCACTCCACCATTGGTGGCCGTGCCTTCTGTTGCCTAGGCCCTAAGCTCTGGAATTCCCTCCCTAAACCTCTCCACTTCTCTACCTCTCTTCCCTCCTTTAAGACGCTCCTTAAAAGCTACCTCATCTGCCCTAATATCTTCTTCTGTGGCTCGGTGACAAATTTTGTTTGATAATACTCCTGTGAAGCACCTTGGGACATTTTACTACATTAAAGGCGCTGTATAAATGGAAGTTGTTGTTGGGACATTTTAGAAATTATTATAAGAAATACTGCCCCAGATTCCCTGCCCATCCTGTGCAGATTTCACTTTGGATCTGGGGCGGAAAATTGCTTGGGGATGCGATCCTCCTGCTGCTTCACTCCATTTCCTGGGTGTATTAAAAACAACGTATTTACCTTTATTTGCATTGTTTGAACACTGGTTGCAAAAAATACCCATTAGGCCAAGCTGGCCAGCATTACATGGACTTTCAGAAGGCATTTGATAAAGTCCCACATAAGAGACTGTTAACTAAGGTAGAAGCCCATGGAATTGAGGGCAAATTATTGACCTGGTTAGGAAATTGGCTGAGCGGCAGGAGACAGGCAGTAGGGATAATGGGTAGGTAATCTAATTGGCAGAATGTGACTAGTGGTGTCCCGCAGGGATCTGTGTTGGGGCCTCAACTATTCACAGTATTTATTACCGACTCAGATGATGGCGTAGAAAGTCATATATCCAAATTTGCCGCTGACACAAAGATAGGTGGAATTGTAGGCAGTGTAGATCAAAGCATAAAATTACAAAGGGATATCGACAGATTAAGTGAATGGGCAAAACTGTCGCAAATGGATTTCAATGTAGGCAAATGTGAGGTCATCCACTTTGGACCTAAAAAGGATAGAACAGGGTACTTTCTAAATGGTGAAAAGCTAAAAACAGTGGAGGTCCAAAGAGACTTGGGGGGTCCAGGTACATAGATCATTAAAATGTCATGAACAGGTACAGAAAATAGTCAAAAAGGCTAATGGGATGCTGGCCTTTATATCTAGAGGACTAGAATACAAGGGGGTAGAAGTTATGCTACAGCTATACAACACCCTGGTTAGACCACACCTGGAGTACTGTGAGCAGTTCTGGGCACCACACCTTAGGAAGGATATATTGGCCTTGGAGGGATTGCAGCGTAGGTTTACCAGAATGATACCCGGACTTCAAGGGTTAAGTTACGAGGAGAGATTACACAAATTAGGGTTGTGTTCCTTAGAATTTAGAAGGCTAAGGGGTGATCTGATCGAATTTTTCAAGATATTAAGGGGAACAGATAGGGTAGACAGAGAGAAACTATTTCTGTGGGTTGGGGAGTCTCGGACTAGGGGGCATAGTCTACAAATTAGAGCCAGACCTTTCAGGAGTGAAATTAGGAAACACTTCTACACGTCGGTGGGAGTTTCAGTGGCGGCAGTGGGCCTATAAAAGGCTCCAGAGACCAGATAAGGCCTCAGAGCGTCGGCGGGAGTTTCAGCGGCGGCAGTGGGCCTATAAAAGTCTCCAGAGACCAGGTAAGGCCTCAGAGCGTCGGCGGGAGTTTCAGCGGCGGCAGTGGGCCTATAAAAGGCTCCAGAGACCAGGTAAGGCCTCAGAGCGTCGGCGGGAGTTTCAGCGGCAGCAGTGGGCCTATAAAAGGCTCCAGAGACCAGGTAAGGCCTCAGAGCGTCGGCGGGAGTTTCAGTGGCTGCAGTGGGCCTATAAAAGGCTCCAGAGACCAGGTAAGGCCTCAGAGCGTCGGCGGGAGTTTCAGTGGCGGCAGTGGGCCTATAAAAGGCTCCAGAGACCAGGTAAGGCCTCAGAGCGTCGGTGGGAGTTTCAGTGGCGGCAGTGGGCCTATAAAAGGCTCCAGAGACCAGGTAAGGCGTACCAGTCTCCGAACTCGGAGGGAAAAATAATCGAAATGTGACGTCACCAAAAAACAGGTAAGTGATTGGTTGGTGAGTATTTCTCTCTTTTTAGGCTTAAATTCTGTGGTGTTAAATTTCTAGGGTCTCTGTGGTGTAGTGGGGACAGTTGGTAAATAAAGCGCCCTAGAGTATATCTGTAACTGGGGTATTGAATACATTTTAAATTTAATTAAAGGAGTAGGTCATGACAGGTGAGATCAGCCCCGTGTTATGCTCCTCTTGCTCCATGTGGGAATTCAGGGACGCTGCCAGTGTCCCTGGGGACCACGTGTGCGAGAAATGCATCCAGCTGCAGCTACTTGTAGACCGCATTGCGGCGCTCGAGCTGCGGGTGGATGAGTTTTGGAGCATACGCGCTGCTGAGAGGGTCGTGGATAGCACATTTAACGAGTTGGTCATGCCGCAGGGTAGGGCTGCACAGGCAGAAGGGAAATGGGTGACCATCAGACGGAGCAGCAGAGGCAGGCAGGGAGTACAGGGGACCCCTGCGGTCATCCCCCTTTCAAACAGGTATACCGATTTGGATACTGTTGAGGGGGATGACTCACCAGGGGAGAGCGGCAGCAGCCAACTTCCTGGCACCAGGGTTGCTTCTGCTGCTCAGAAAGGGAGGAAAAAGAGTGGGAGAGCAATAGTGGTAGGGGATTCTATCGTAAGGGGAACAGATAGGCGTTTCTGTGGCCGTAAAAGTGACTCCAGGATGGTTTGTTGCCTCCCTGGGGCCGGGGTCATGGATGTCACTGAGCGGCTACAGGGCATTCTTAAGGGGGAGGGGGAGCAGGCAGAGGTCGTGGTTCACATTGGGACCAACGACATAGGTAGGAAGGGGGATGAGGTCCTGCATCAAGAATTTAGGGAGCTAGGCAGCAGATTAAAGAGCAGGACCTCAAAGGTTGTAATCTCTGGATTACTCCCAGTGCCACGTGCTAGTGAGTATAGGAATAGGAGGATAGAACAGATGAATGCGTGGCTAAAGAGTTGGTGCAGGAGGGAGGGTTTTAGTTTCCTGGATCACTGGGCCTGCTTCTGGGGAAGGTGGGACTTGTACAAGTCGGACGGTTTGCACCTGAACCAGAGCGGGACAAATATCCTTGCGGGGAGGTTTGCTAGCACTGTTGGGGGGGGTTTAAACTAACTTGGCAGGGGGATGGGATACAGAATGGAGCTACAATAGGGGGTGATGTACAGTCAAATATAGAGAAAAAAACAAGTCAGCTTGGAAGACAGGGCAAACATGTAAGAGCAAGGCTGGAAGGCATCTATTTTAATGCAAGGAGTCTAGCGAATAAGGTGGATGAACTGAAGGTGTTGATAAACACATGGGAGTATGATATTGTTGCTATCACGGAGACATGGTTGAGGGAGGGGCAAGACTGGCAGCTCACTATTCCGGGGTACAGAATCTTCAGGCGAGACAGAGGGGGAGGTATAAGAGGAGGGGGTGTCGCAATATTAATTAAGGAATCAATTACTGCCATAAGGAGGGATGATATATTAGCAGGTTCCTCCAATGAGGCTATATGGGTGGAGCTTAAAAACAAAAAGGGGGCAAGCACTTTGCTGGGAGCGTACTATAGGCCCCCAAACAGTCAGGGGGAGATAGAGGAACAGATATGTAGGCAACTCTCAGAGAAATGTGCAAATAATAGGGTAATAATAATGGGGGATTTCAACTTCCCAATATTAACTGGGATAGTCAGAGTGTGAAAGGCTTAGAGGGTTCAAAATTCTTAAAGTGCATCCAGGAGAGCTTTTTGAGCCAGCATGTAGAAAGTCCTACAAGAGAGGGGGCGGTACTGGACCTAATTCTAGGGAATGTGGCCAGCCAAGTGGAAGAAGTGCTAGTAGGTGAGCACTTTGGTGACAGTGACCATAATACGGTGAGATTTAAGGTAGTCATGGAAAAGGACAGGGATGGGCCGGAAATAAAGGTTCTAAATTGGGGGAAGGCCGATTTTAATAGGATAAGGCAGGATCTGGCCAAAAGGGACTGGGATCAGCTGCTTGTAGGAAAATCCGCATCGGAGCAATGGGATTCTTTCAGAAGGGAGATTGAGATCATACAATGGCAGCATGTTCCCATAAAGGTCAAGGGTGGTTCCAAAAACCGCAGGGAACCTTGGATGTCAGGGGATATACGAGAATGGATCAGGAAAAAAAGGAGGGCTTTTGGCAGATACAAAATGCTAAAGACGGAGGAAGCCCTAGAGGAGTACAAAAAGTGCAGGGGGATACTTAAAAAAGAAATTAGGAGATCAAGGAGGGGCCATGAAATAACACTGGCGAGCAAAATAAAGGAAAATCCTAAGATGTTTTATAAGTATATTAAGGGTAAGAGGATAACTAGGGAAAAAATAGGGCCCATTAGGGACAAAAGTGGCAATCTGTGTGTGGAGCTGGAAGATGTAGGTGGGGTTCTAAATGAATTTTTTGCATCTGTTTTCACTATGGAGAAGGACGATGCAGACATAAAATTAGGGCAGGGGGACTGTGATATACTCGAACATTTTAACATCGAGAGGGAGGAGGTATTGGCGGTTTTAGCAGGTCTAAAAATGGATAAATCCCCAGGTCCGGACGAAATGTATCCCAGGCTGCTGTGTGAGGCAAAGGAGGAGATTGCGGGGGCTCTAACACATATATTCAGAACCTCTCTGGCCACAGGGGATGTGCCAGAGGACTGGAGAACCGCTAATGTAGTACCATTATTCAAGAAAGGGAGTAGGGAAAAACCGGGGAACCACAGGCCAGTGAGCCTAACATCAGTGGTAGGAAAATTATTGGAAAAAATTCTGAGGGACAAAATTAGTCTCCACTTGGAGAGGCAAGGATTAATCAGGGTTAGCCAACATGGCTTTGTCAAGGGAAGATCATATCTGACTAATTTGATTGAATTTTTTGAGGGGGTGACTAGGTGTGTGGATGAGGGTAATGCAGTGGATGTGGTATACATGGATTTCAGTAAGGCCTTCGATAAAGTCCCGCACAGGAGACTGGTCAAGAAGGTAAGAGCCCATGGAATCCAGGGTGCCTTGGCACATTGGATACAAAACTGGCTCAGTGGCAGAAGGCAGAGGGTGATGGTCGAAGGTTGTTTTTGTGACTGGAAGCCTGTGGCCAGTGGGGTACCACAGGGATCGGTGCTGGGTCCCTTGCTGTTTGTGGTCTACATTAACGACTTGGATATGAATGTAAAAGGTATGATCAGTAAGTTCGCGGATGATACAAAAATTGGTAGGGTGGTAAATAGCGAGGAGGGTAGCCTCAGTCTGCAGGACGATACAGATGGGTTGGTCAGATGGGCGGAACAGTGGCAAATGGAATTTAATCCGGAAAAGTGCGAGGTGATGCACTTTGGAGGGACTAACAAGGCAAGGGAATACACAATGAATGGTAAGACCCTAGGCAAGATGGAGGGTCAGAGGGATCTTGGTGTGCAAGTACACAGATCCCTGAAGGCGGCAGAACAGGTGGATAAGGTGGTAAAAAAGGCATATGGGATACTTGCATTCATTAGCCAAGGCATAGAATATAAGAGCAAGGAGGTTATGATGGAGCTGTATAAAACACTGGTTAGGCCACATCTGGAATACTGTGTGCAGTTCTGGTCGCCACACTACAGGAAGGATGTGATCGCTTTGGAGAGGGTGCAGAGGAGATTCACCAGAATGTTACCCGGGCTGGAGTGCTTCAGCTATGAAGAGAGACTGGGCAGATTGGGTTTGTTTTCCTTGGAGCAGAGGAGGCTGAGGGGGGACATGATTGAGGTGTACAAAATTATGAGGGGCATAGATAGGATGGATACTAAGGAGCTTTTTCCCTTAGTAGAGGGGTCTATAACAAGGGGGCATAGATTCAAGGTAAAGGGCGGGAGGTTTAGAAGGGATTTGAGAAAGAACTTTTTCACCCAGAGGGTGGTTGGAGTCTGGAACTCACTGCCTGAAAGGGTTGTGGAGGCAGGAACCCTCACAACATTCAAGAAGCATTTGGATGAGCACTTGAAATGCCATAGCATACAAGGCTACGGACCAAATGCTGGAATATGGGATTAGATTAGACAGGGCTTGATGGCCGGTGCGGACACGATGGGCCGAAGGGCACTCTATCCGTGCTGTATAACTCTATGACTATATGACTCTATGACAAAGGATAGTAGAAATTTGGAACTCTCTTCTGCAAACGGCAATTGATGCTAGATCAATTGTTAATCTTAAATTGGAGATTGATAGCTTTCTGTTAACCAAAGGTATTAAGGGATATGGGCCAAAGGCGGGTATATGGAGTTAGGTCGCAGATCAGCCATGATCTCATTGAATGGCGAAGCAGGCTGGAGGGTCTGAATGGTCAACTCCTGTTCCGATATTCTATGATCTTCAGAGGAGCGCACAGACATTTTTTAATTCCACTTGGACCAGTGCAACTACTCCTGAGTATTACCTTGTACAGGCTGAAGACAGGCCATAAAGTTAAAGACAACAATTTTCAAACTTGCAGGTAAGATAGAGGCTGCATGGATCTCCAATGGAGGCCTGCCACAGCACAACCCTGAAGATTGTACAAGATCCCGCCCACTGACTTTCCACATGTTTAAACCAGAGCTTCACCCAGCTTTAAGAATACATTGCAGCAATTACACCTGAACAGATGTCTTTTGATCTTGGACCATCCATCAAAGATAGGAATCCTTTAGCTTGTGTACAAGTAATAACCTATTTTATCAACACACTGCACCAGAGCAATAACAATACCTTTCACTTAATTTCATTATGCTCATTCAAATACAGTTTCTAAGTCGCTGTTCGTTGCCTTCAGTAAGGGTAACCTTCATGATCACTGATCACCTGATAAAATTGGGCCGATGATATAACAAAGGTGAATGAAATCGGGGCAGACTGGCCATACGAGAAATCGGGAGATTTCCCCGAGTGTCCCCATGAATAGTTCCATAATGCTGTATTTACCATGAGAATCCCGTGCATTTTCAGGGCAGCCAGTCTGCCCCTGAATGAAATAGTTACAATTTGATCATCGAACTAGCAAGTTTGCAACTCATAATTATAGTTCTCCGTAGAATCTCCGTAGAATCACGGGCTCCAAATCAATCACACACTCATCATTCTTGTTAAACAGACAATAGCTATTACCATTACTGTGTGTCCAGAGTTCTAAAATAAGATTAGCAAAGGAAATAGAGTGTCACCACGTTAGTGAGGCAGAAACATGCCAGATAGTTCACGAAAGGTATACCTTGTCAAGTAGAAGAATTCCAATTTTACTTTGTACATAGAAAAGAGTATTTAGATAGAGCTAGGATTTGAAATCCTGTCAACTAACAATCTTTTTATGTTTGTCAAGCGATCAAGTGAAGCGGAAATACCATTAGCTCTTGTGCAGAGATCAAAAGGCTACTTTCTATCATTACATTTTATCAGTTAAGTTCTACCTACAGAACAGCAATTGCCTGCCTGCATGTAAAGCAACTATGAATTGAAGGAGGGACTGAGGTACAACACTTGCCCACTCAACTGACAGAACATTCTGTTATTTGAAATTCATTGAGGTTGTATGGTTGTCTTGCCGCAATGAAATGTTGCAGTCATATGGATATATTGCTGTATGCTCTGCTGTGAAATGTGTGCTGTCTATTTTTATTTCTGCCCGCTGAGTAAATGTGTTTCAATGCAACACTTTTGAAATTAATTTTAAGTTTTCATCATACCGAATAAAGGTGCTTTGACAGTTCATACGGCCACCTGTGACTTCCCATATCTGGAGCGTGCTGTTGCAATGCTGGTGACATAACCATAACACCAGTATATTGTGAAACTCCATTTGTCATTCGTGTCAATGGGAAGTGGAGTTAATTGAAAACCTTTAAATATCGGAATTCCCAATAGTATTTAGCACTTTGAAGACGGCAATTGGAGGTTTCAGTGCCTCCTCAACAGTTCTTTCATTCAGTCGATCAGCATGTACAGAAGAACTGAAGGGAACTGCGCTGCTATCACATGCTTTGCCAAGCGTTTGCGTACGATTAACGGGGCCGATTTTCACGCTGAGACGGCCGATCGGCAGAGCACCCACCCGTCAAGTGATCGAAGAGGCCGGGGCCATTTTTGAACTTGGGCCTCATTTAAATCCCGCTGGCGAGCTCCATGCCCTGAACGGGGGCCTCCTGCTGCAATTTGCTGGCTCTGGTCCAGTGCAATAGCAGGCGGCTCGAACGGCGTGCCAGCCTGTAGGTAGGCCCCGGGGGTGGGGAGGCAAATGCAAAGTGCGAGGGGGGGGGGGGCGGTGAATGGGGATGGTGGCAACCCGGGCCGGCAGCGACCAACAGTATTTTTGTGGAGAACTCCTGCTCCTCCTGGTTCCACAGAAATATAACCCAGAAACATTTTTTGGGCTGCGTTTGGAGCGGCTGCCAGCGGTCAATTTAAGGGCCACTGGTTAGGCCGCTCAACGCCAGGACACATGGGCAGAGAGTGCCTTGCACATTTTTTCTTTTCAAGTGTAGATATCCACTTCCCGTTTGAAAGTTGTAATGACTCCTACCAGGAAACCTCTACTCTATTAACTCCAAGCGGCCTTGGCCCACCAGTCAATGGAAAAGGAAATTGACAGGGTGTAAAATGAGGTGCCGATCCGCTTTCAGCCCCTTTCGTGCTACTGGCACAGATAAATTTCACCCTCAATGAATTTTGCTGCATTTCAATTGGAATCAAGTCTTCGAGATGTCCTTGAGTCACGCACAGATTGTGTTAGCTAAGGTTCTTTCCATAGACGGGAACACAAATATCTATTAAAATGGATCTGATAAACCACAAAAACTGTGTACAACTGGTAATTATCAGTCTATGACTAACCTAAACATGTCTAGCAACTTATAATGGAGCGGAGTCACATATGAAGAGGAAGTGCAGCAGAGTCTGCTAAATGAATTCATGTGAACAGTGGCAAATCTATAATATGTTGAGTTGCAAATGCTGTTACATTCCAGTCCGTTGACATCAATGGGTAAAACTGTAACAGTAATGGTAACGCCTGTTGTTACTTTCTCCAGAGGTTGCAATGCAGCTTCTAAAAACAGCACTGGGAGGCCTGAACCACTTTTGAGTTCGGGCCTCATCGGAATGTCACTACAGGCACCAAACGGGCACCCTGCTGCGGCTTGGCGGTTGTGGGAGGGCGGTTCCCACGGTGAACTGGCTGGCTAGTCGCGCCAAGGGAAGGGGACGATCATGAGCCGGCAGCGGGCCACGGTATTTTTGTGCCGCCTGGAACAGCACCCCTACTTGTCCTGGCCCTACAAAAACTCTCCCGAAAAGATTTTCTGGGCCTTTTCCCTGAGCGGCCACCAGCAGTCTTTTTAAGGACCACTACTAATGTCTAGTACAAGTGGGCGGAGTTTGCACGGCACGTGCTCAATCCATTTGTACCTTGAAAATTGCAATCAGGGTCCTACAACCGGTGTAGGTCCCCAATTTGCAAACTTAAGCAGCCTGAAAAAGGCAGGCGTGCTGCTCCCCCATTTATAGGCCCACCAGAAAATTGCATCAGGTGGGTATTGGATGTCTATGGGGCAGCTGAGGTGCGCCCCCCCCCCCGCCCCCCAATTTCTATCTATTTTTCAGGCAAGAAACGGGTAGCCTGCAGTTGAAAATCGCCCCCATCATTTCCTCCAACTAATGGTGACTGATGCCATAGGAGATTGATTAGTATTAATAAAAGTCAACAAGACCATAAATAAACTACATAAGTATAAGCATAACTTAGACTGAATCATATTCAAAATTCACATAAAGCAAAGATGGCTTAACAGGTCAAAAAAGAGTGGTTTTCTACTGGGCCAGAAGGTACTGGGTTCAAGTTCTGAATCTGCCTGTCACTCAAATCCATTTGGCCAGATTGGGTCCATTTTGTCAGTTCTTTTCTGGGTCACTAGATGGAGAGGTATAGAGAAGTGAAATGTTCCATCAGGTGAGGTGAGATTGGATGCAGTGGAGTGGGCTGAGGAAGAATAACCTGATATTAATCCAGTCATTCATCTTGAGTCATACTTCTTCCCAGCCAAACACTAAGTGCCACTGCGAGCAGCCAGGGAGAAGGCCAGGACCCAGACTTTCCCATTCTCTGGAATGACTTAGGGGGACACTAACTAATGATCGACATGCATGGAGAGAATGCCAAGGAAAAAAATATAACAATCTATTCAATATCTTACAACTTTGTTAAATAAGCTTATATTAGATAATGATATCAGACATCTCATGTGATCTCTACTATTTGGAACATAAGAAAAGTGAAGGATGAGAAAAGGTCATTTGGCCTATTGAAACACATCCTCATAGTAGCTTAACATTTAACTGCCTTTTGAATGCCAGCTAGTATTTGTTTTCTACAACGTTGTCAGGCAGAATCTTTGGAGAAAATAAATTCTTTCTATTGTCTGTTTTAAATGTACTTTTCACTAATTTAATTTACGTAATCTGGCTTTACCATCTGGGCTTACTTTGTCGTAATAGTCTGGGTAACTTTATTTATAACATTTAATATTTTACATACATACATGTGTAACCTCTTTGCAGCATGGTGTCCAGTATTAGTACACCAGTTGTGGTCTGACCTTTATAAAGCCTTTGTGTGACCTCTTCAGACTTGTGCTCCACTGTTCTGGCTCCATCTCCCAACAAAGCCCCCTACATAATCTCTGCATGGGGGAATAATGAGGCCTTTCCTGTAAATCACTTTTCACATGCGGGAAATCCCCCATCTTGATCAAAACTAAAAGAACTGGTTTTGCCTGTTATGGGAATTGTGCGCTCTACACAGATTTGTTCTACGAGTGAACAAGATGAATATTGGAAAGAAGATAATTTTTTTCCTGTGTTATCACAGAAACCGACTAAGGCAATAAGTCAAAATTCTTCCATTTTTTACAAATTGGAAGAATAAACTAACAAAATAGATGTGATTTTCAGCATACAGTCTGCCACATTCACCTACTAAAGTTAACAGCAAAGATGAATCATTTGTGTTGTGGGCGAGGCCAGGGGATTTCTGAGAAAAATAACAAACTGAGCCAAATTCAGATTAGTTTAGGAAACTTAACCCTTTCATCAGCTCATGGTGTGCAGATGAAAGCTCTGCTAGTACCTAGTTCTGTTGATTGGGAAATTGCGTGAGAATATTGCTAGTGTTTATTTGGTTAAGCAACCAAAAATTTCCCTTGCGTCTTGATTCAATTACACCTGTTTATACCCATTTCACTCACAAAATGCCGTACTGATCTGGAATGTAATTGTGAGGCGGAGATGCCGGTGTTGGACTGGGGTGGACAAAAGTGAGAAGTCGCACAACACCAGGTTATAGTCCAACAGTTTTATTTGAAATCACAAGCTTTCGGAGCTGCTGCCCCTTCACCTGACGAAGGGGCAGCGCTCCGAAAGCTTGTGATTTCAAATAAAACTGTTGGACTATAACCTGGTGTTGTGTGACTTCTCACTTTTGAAATGTAATTGATTGAATACAAAAGGAAGATATGGTAATTACTGATAGGTGTTTCACATTGACCATAGGAGACTTAAGTATTCACAAAATGAAAGTTTTGCTTAATTGAAAGGCGCAATGATTAAATGATTGTTACCTGTCAGTAACACCTATTGCTAAATTAATGATTCTCTCCCTGACACAAAAGCTGGCAATAATGATTTCTCACCAAAGGAGTTGATAGGGCAATTGGGGCAGGCTTCAAGAAATACCGATTGGTTTCCTGATCTTCCAGTTTTAAGAGGTAGCATCAGTCAGAGGTTGGCTTACCTAATCATCAATAATTTAAATAAATATGTCCCTCTCTCCTCTCACACACAGTTGGGATCATGTCCTCAGTAGGAAAGGACTTCAGCCCTTCTGGTGAAAAGGCATTTGGAGGAACTGAGAGCACAGATAAATTGAACCTGTTGCTTGAGTGGCCTTTCCAAGTCTACCATAACTACCAGCAGTGGCTACATTTCTGGCCTAAAATCTGTCACTGACTATTTGAATATACTACTCTGATAATCAATGTTCCCCTTAAAGCCGCGCACCAATCGGGAGGTCCCGCACAGAGAACTCACCAGCCGCTGCCGCTGGAGGAGATACACGCACTTAGACCGCAGATTAGAGGGAACATTGCTGATAATTACAACAGGAGTGGACAATGGGCTGAGTGGTAGGATTAGCTAACTTACTGCTGGCAATAACCACTAAATACACACTAATCGGAAGGTTAGGCGTGGCTTTAAATGGGACTGAACTTTGAAATCATTTTGACTTTTAATATTGTTGTTTACCAGTTGCCATTTTTGTAAAATTAACTCTGATGTGGAATCGGGGCCTCTGAATCAGAAATATTGAAAGAGGCTGGATATATAGCCCCTCCATTGGATCACCAGTAGCTCAAAAATATTATCCATCACAAAAACTCAGCATTAATCTCAACTATTCCACAACTGTATCTACGCCACTTGAAATAATGATAGGGAGGTTTGTGTTTGATTCTTTGTAATCTATTGCAGTGTGCATTGAACTACTTTACTGAACCAAAGGGTGGATGTCGGTCAATGCCAACAAAGTGGCTTTTTAAGTACTCTTGTATCCCAGGTCATATTTCTTATTGATATCATGCAGATCTAATATTAACAAAGGGATTTAAAATGAAGTGACATATAATTGTTCCATTGGCAAGCTTAGTATTACTGTATGTCTCTTGAAAGCATATCATTTGAACTTCTCCCTCCATTTTTTCCCCTTTCTGCTCTCCTCAGGTCATAGATCTCCTGTAGCCCATAGAGGGGGTAGACAATCTACTCTTATAATGACATCTATGCCACTTTTGATCTAGCTGCTAGGAAATTTGGGGTAATTCTCTGGGCCTTCTCTCAGGTACGGCTAAGGACAGAACGAGGACGAGGTTGGCATCACAACACTCTGTGGTGCTGATTGCAGATACATCAACCCAAGCTGCTCCACTCTGCTGTTATGGGATTTTTATACCTTTTTTTATGTTTCCTGGTTAATTTTTGGGGGCTTATTAATGCTTGGGAATGGAACGGTTACATTTTTTTGAAACTAGTATCAGTATCAAGCACTCCTGGGTCAAGTAGAGATGCAGAACATAGCTGCCTCCATCTGTTCCAACAAACATGCCTTAACCACAAACATAACAGAGCCCCCAACCTGCACTAGCGACTTTCATTTCATGTACCAGCCATACTTATTGTTCTAATTGTCACAATTTAATGATAGTTTGGGCTGTATTGTGGGGAGCTTTTGTGTTGGTCTTGGACCTGGATCCTGATTTCCCCAAAGTTATTTTACGTATAATCCTTACAGCCAACAGAGAGCCACGGAGGCTTTAATCCCAGGAACCTGGACTATTTGACCCCACATCCTCGAGCTGAAAGAACAGTGTGAAAATCCACTGCACCACCCAGTTTTCTTGATTCCTAATCTGTTTTCTACATCCTCACATGTGGTAAATTAATTTATATCGTAAGAGTAATGCAGGGTTGTTAAATTTAGTGTTATATATTAGATGCTTCAGGCACACCCTATGTCAGCATTAATTAAAATCCATCAAGGTCCAAATAAACAATAGAAACAGAGTTCACATCCCAGATGTCAAACAAATGTCGTAGAAGTGGGTGCCAACTTCATAGAAACAGCATAAATTTTACCGCCTCAACAGGATAGGAGAATTTAGGGCTGAGGAACTAGCATAACATAATCGTAAATAATTCAGATATCTTGTAAAAACAAACGTAGATAGTGAGGTAATGTATTTCTATTAATATGGTGGTCATCACAAAACTCTGGAAGAGGAAATATGAAGGGCTGGATTACGCTACAGTGAGATACGAGCAACACTCTCAGATAAGGCAGGCTAGCACCTGTGTATCCCAATCCAGCTTCCCCCATTGCTTCACTCCAGCCATCGCCAGCAAAGTGCCTTGTTCCTGAAGCATGTAACACTATTACTGTATCAATCTGGACAATCGTGCAAACAAACGTGTTGTATCAGTGCCGACTCCTTTAAATACTGTATCCGCAAAATGTACAACTGTATCAATACATAAACTTGTGTAATTCCTGACATTTTGAAAAACAGGGGACAAGCAGGAAGCTGTCGATTTTCACTCTTACAGCACTAAGTGAATCCATGTGGAATTCAAGTCTCAGTGTTTATTGTGTTGACAAACACAATATACAATGATGAATACTGATCTCCCTTAGCAGTCATCAAGCCTCGGAGTGTTACTGTAGTTTAATAATAGACAATGCACTTCTTTTGTAGAGACAGGGAGTCTCTTGTGCGCTCAAAATTATGTACATAGGCTCCTAGTCCTTTGGGGGAAAAAAAATCAGGAGATTCAGTGATGGTAATCCCCTGTATAATTTAAATGAACAGCCATGGGTAATTTCAAGGGAAATGCTAACAGATTTAGAATGTGGGGAATACTGTGCTGTCTGCAAATAAAGATGTCAACAGGAGAGCACGAATCAATTAGCAGGTCTGAAGGAAGAAAAAGGTTTGAAAATGAAGGAGTGAAACGCCCACACAATGCCTATGTATCCCTATGTGGAAGCCGATCTCCTTCTGTGGTGCCAACCCCACAGTGTAAACTTTCAGCTCTTCCTACACTCAAAATGTGGAGATGCCGGCGTTGGACTGGGGTGGACAAAAATGAGAAGTCGCACAACACCAGGTTATAGTCCAACAGATTTATTTAATTTTACAAGCTTTCGGAGCGGTTCGCTCCTTCCTCAGGTAAGTTAGCAGTGAGAGAATCTCCCAGAATTCACAATTTAAACACAGACAAAATCTATTCAAATCTTTCCCTACATCAAAGACACACAAAGAGTACAGCCAAGACAATGAGATGTGTCCCAGGGGGTCCAACGTGTCAAACCACCTGCTGGCTGCACATCCTGTCAATTTGTGTTGGTTCTTGTGTTAGTCTTTTTTTAAAAAAAAAACACCTGGGAAGACCGGCCATGATGTCAAGTCACGTTCTGTATCGTGACATGAACCCGATATCGCGATTGAGGCCATCCTCATGAGTGCGGAACTTGGCTATCAGTTTCTGCTCTATGATTTTGCGCTGTCGTGTATCCCGAAGGCCGCCTTGGAGAACGCTTACCCGCAGATCCGAGGCTGAATGCCCCTGGCTGCTGAAGTGTTCCCCGACTGGGAGGCAACCCTCCTGCCTGGCGATTGTTGCGCGGTGTCCGTTCATACGTTGTCTCAGTGTCTGCATGGTCTCGCCGATGTACCATGCTCTGGAGCATCCTTTACTCCAACGTATCAGGTAGACAACGTTGGCCGAGTCACAATTCCTACATTCAAAATGATAGCAACACATCAGTCAAGTCGCATTCCTTTGCAGTAAACTCACATAACTTTTTTCAAAAATGTATGTCACACTACAAAAACGAGTCCGGCTCCATTAACCGAAATGGGCTGCCACTCTAGTTCTACCATCAAATCCTACAGCTGGCAGTGGGCTGGCCGCAGCATGTTGTCAGACACAATCACGAAAGGCACATTGTCCACAAGTAAAGTGCTGCAAGGCATTTACGTTTTTCTTTTTAAATGGCTAATTTTTCATCTGTAGCAACAACAGTGCAATAAGAGTTTTTCACACTGGGAACACATATTGGGGTGTGTTCAGTATGTTTTGCCCCAGTGTTTTTCCTTAGTGGCTCAGTTCGTCAGCTGTGGCTCAGTTGGTAGCACACTCACCTCTGAGTCAGAAGGTTGTGGGTTCATAGTCCCACTCCAGAGACTTGAGCATAAACATCTAGGCTGACACTCCAGTGCAGTGCTGAGGGAGTGCTGCACTGTCGGAGGTGCCGTCTTTCGGATGAGACGTTAAACCGAGGCCCCGTCTGCTCTCTCAGGTGAATGTAGAAGATCCCATGGCACTATTTTGAAGAAGAGCAGGGGAGTTATCCCCGGTGTCCTGGCCAATATTTATCCTTCAACCAACATAACAAAAACAGATTATCTGGTCATTATCACATTGCTGTTTGTGGGAGCTTGCTGTGTGCAAATTGGCTGCTGTGTTTCCCACATTACAACAGTGACTACACTTCAAAAGTACTTTATTAGTTGTAAAGCGCTTTGAGACGCCAGGTGGTCGTGAAAGGTGCTATATAAATGCAAGTCTTTCACTTCTTTTTAGTGAGGATTTATGGTGTGTGTCATCCACTTCCTAACTATGTGCTCCTTCTAAGTAGTTCCCCAGTAGGAAGGGGAAGTGAGGAAGATGGCCGCTGTATCTGCCTCTAGGGATGGAGGTGGCCCACTACCGCTTTGCATTAGTTCAGTAAATGGTCCTACAACTGCAGACACATTGGAATGCAATGGATGTCTAGGCCTGTATAGTATGTGACTCCTTGTTAGTCAGTCGAGCAGGGCAGCTGAGTGACACAAATGTAGCTTTACCTAAGAGACATCTCCATCATCTGTGCCAGCTCCTGTCATTTGCTGTATTGGGCACTCTCTCTTTGCAACAACAACTTGCATTTAAATAGCACCTTTGACATAGTAAAACGTCCCAGGGCGCTTCACAGGAGCGTTATAAAACAAAATTATATAGGGCCCTGGTGAGACCACACCTGAAGTATTGTGTACAGTTTTGGTATCCTTACCTAAGGAAGGATATACTTGCCATAGAGGGAGTGCAACGAAGGTTCACCAGACTGATTCCTGGGATGGGGGGATTGTCCTATGAGGAGAGATTGAGTAGACTAGGCCTATATTCTCTAGAATTTAGAAGAATGAAAGGTGATCTCATTGAAACATGCAAAATTCTTACAGGGCTTGACAGGGTAGATGCAGGGAGGATGTTTCCCCTGGTTGGGGAGTCTAGAACCAGGGGCACAGTCTCAGAATAAGGGGTCGGCTATTTAGGACTGAGATGAGGAGAAATTTCTTCACTCAGAGGGTGGTGAATCTTTGGAATTCTCTACCCCAGAGGGCTGTGGAGGCTCAGCCGTTGAATATATTCAAGACAGAGATCGATAGATTTTTGGATATTAAGGGACTCAAGGGATATGGGGATAGTGCAGGAAAGTGGAGTTGAAGTAGAAGATCAGCCATGATCTTATTGAATGGCGGAGCAGGATCGAGAGGCCGAATGGCCTACTCCTGCTCCTATTTCTTATGTTCTTATGTAAAATTTGACACCAAGCCACAAGAGATATTAGGACAGGTGACCAAAAGCTTGGTCAAAGAGGTAGGTTTTAAGGAGTGTCTTAAAGGAGGAGAGAGAGGAGGAGCAGCAGCCAGAGATTTGTGTGAGAGCAGACTGCTGGGCAGCAATGAATTTGTTGTAGCATTGCATTATTTGGTTCCCCAACATGGTGAATCTAGATAACGTTGACTGATGTAGAATGGAGCCAAGGTCTCCAGGCTCCCAGTCCAAGCATTCATTTTGGAAGCTATGCCTCAGGACCTTGCCTTCAGAGGGGCTCTACTGCAGAGTGCCCCTGGAGTAGTCACACTCTCCATGGTGGTCTGCAGCTCAGTCAGACAACACTGCACAGAGGCAGGTTGCGGACTCCTCCATCAGTGCCCCAAACTGCTTATTCTCAAATGACTACATGAACTGCTGATGGCTGAGGTACCGAACTGTGAGGATAAGCAGGCACTATGAGACTTAATCCCTGGGACAGCAGCTGAAGGAGCCTTCAACCTAGAATATTTCACATTATGCGCTGTGTTCCCAGAGTGCTGAACACGTATTTGAATGAGCTCACCTTACTTTAGAGCTCATGGTTAACTCAGTGCATTACTGGCACCTGCAGTGCCAAAGGAACATGTGGGCATTATCAGCCCCATAGTATTTGCCACAGCACTTCATTGGTTACATGTTCAGCAGATGAGATGTTCCCGGGTGAACAGAATAAACCAGGGAAAGGGTTACTGTCAATATCAAAGACTTGATTTGTGGTGCATTAATGTTATATATATTTTGACTACAGTTGTTTAAAATATCTTGGCATTTATGAAAAGAGTTTGGAATATAAAAGCAACAGTGGCGTAAGGCTGACTTTTGACACATTTACATTTGATATATTTAGGTTCCAAATGGAAACTGTCTTTTTAAAGAGACCATATAAGGATTAACTATGTCCTTCGACTACTGTTATTTATAATATATTGGGATTTATGATCGTTTGGAAGGTAAAAGGATTGGTTATGCAAGCTTGACGTTTGATTTCTGCAAAATATGACCTATTTAGGCCTAGAAGCAACACATTGAAAGTCAGTAAAAAAAAAATCAGTTTCTTTATTGAAGCTGATACTGTTTGAATTGCAATTACAAAGACTTCAAGAGGTCTCACGAAATTTCACATTTGTTACGTTGTGTCAGCTTTTCCTATCAGTTACTATCACTGATCAAATAGGGAACAGCTGAGGAACTCAGCACCCTGCGCTCAGTTGTTTTGGGCACCTGGATCACCATCACATCTCCGCCTGCTCAGAACAAGCAGTACATGAGATGCTCAGTGTGCTACTGAGCCATACAGACAGTAAATCAAACCCAGGTCTGTGCTTTGTTGGCCGATCGCAACTAGAAGGAGCTCTGCAATGTTCTGTACAGTCTGTGCATATATTCTGCTAAAGAACAATTCCGCTAGGACCTTTTTTCATACATTTTTCACAGCAGATTAAAAAAAACACAACAGTAGTTCATGGGACACTGAAAAAGTAGAGGTCCTGAGGTTTGTTTTTATTAATGATTACAAAGAACATTCTCTTTTTTTAAAAGTATATTTTACTCACATTTTGATATGTTCCTCCCCTTTTAAATAATTTCGGTGCCACAACACCAATGCAGTACTGAGGGAGCGCTGCACTGTCAGAGGTGCCGTCTTTCGGATGAGACATTAAATCAAGGCCCATCTGCTCTCTCAGGTGGGCGTAAAAGATCGCATGGCACTATTTCGAAGAAGAGCAGGGGAGTTCTCCCCGGTGTCCTGACCAAAATTTATCCCTCAGTCAACAACACAAAAACTGATTATCTGGTCATTATCACATTGCTGTTTGTGGGAGCTTGCTGTGCGCAAATTGGCTGCCGAGTTTCCTACATTACAACAGTGACTACACTTCAAAAGTACTTCATTGGCTGTAAAGCCCTTTGGGACCGCATGAGGTCGTGAAAGGCGCTATATAAATGCAAGTCTTTCTTTCATTGCCTGACCGAGAAGGAGGATCGCTTACTGTTTTAGGTTTCTGCTAACGGCACCTCGTAAAAGACTCCCTGACAATTTTTGCTCTTCCTGTGGGGAGGTGCTTGCCATAGTAATACATGTTCCCGTGGCATGGCCACATGGACAGGTGGTCCTCTCACTCTGTGTCACAATGCATAGGGCTGCGACACTTCTGCTTCTATACTGGGGGTATGATAGTATAGTGGCTGTGCTACTAGACTAGTAATCCAGAAGACTAATAATCCAATAGAATGTGAGTTCAAATCACACCATGGTTGTTTGAAAATTTGAATTCAGTTTAAAAATAATTTGCTATCAGTAAAAGTGACTGTCGGGGTGTTGTAAAAACTCAACTGGTTCACCAGTCTGGGGAGGAAATCTGCTGTCCTTACCTGGTCTGGCCTATATGTGACTTTCATCCCACACCAATGTGGTTGACTCTTAACTGCCCTCTGAAATGGCCTAGCAAGCCTCTCAGCTGTATCAATCTGCTACAAAGAAAAAAGCTCACCACCACCTTCTCAGGGCATATAATGATGGGCAGTTAATGTTGTCCTGATCAGCAACACCCACACTTGAGAATGAATAACAAAAAAATATATCTCATTTTTGAGTGAGCGTCCAGAATTTTAACCCCCCATGGACAGGCAGGAAAGGGGCGGGTTAATTTCTGAAAAATGGGAATCCATCCCCAGCCCGCCGTGAATGTGCCTACTTCCGGTTTCACCAGGGTGGGTTGGGGGCACACAAGTAACCTACACTCGAGAGGCGGGTTCGTAATTATAACAACAATAACAAAACCTTGTATTTATATAGCGCCTTTAACCTAGTAAAACGTCTCAAGGCGCTTCACAGGAGTATTATAAGACAAATAATGGCCGGCTCGAGAAACCCGGCAGCTAAAGGGAGGCAACAACTGTCGGATCCAGCAGGTAAGTGCTTCTCCAACACTGTCTGTGGGCCAGGAGGAGCAGGAGTGCTTTCCCCGGCCCCTCAAGCTAACTTGCCAAGACCTGCCTCCCTCCCCGCAATCAGCCAACCATCCCGCGATCTCCAGACCCCCTCCCCACGATCTCCAGAACCCAGATCTCTCCCTCCCTCCTCTCCGGTCTCCAGCCGCGGCCTTGTACATCAGGCTTTCCCACACGGCAGCCAGTCAACCTTTCAATCTGGCCAGCTGCCAACCGGGAAACTGAGTACAAAGATTCAAATGCGGTCCTGCCATTGAATTCAGCAGGACCTCCGTCTTTCCCGTATTTCCAGGTTTCCCGGCCGCTGAAAGCCGCCCCCGCTCCCTCCCCATGAATATCGGGGCCCTGGACTCAGCAAAAGGTGGCAGTACTAACAAGGTGTTGTTTTACAGTAGTTAGGGGGTGAATTTCCACAGGACTCTCCTGCTCGTCTATCCTATCGTCAGCATAACAGCCGCGAAAATCCCAGAAAAACGGGTTTCCCTGGCTCTCTCACCAAAGTGCCAGGAGATGAGTGGGAAAGTTCTGCGGAAATTCAACCCCTGAATATTCAATATCCTTCTTAGCGCTGTTAAGGAAACAAATACGTTTGAACTCTTTTTTAAACATATTTTGCCATATCGGCATTTTCTCAGCTACTGACTATATATATCCTTATTTTGCTTTGTTCAAGTCGCTCGTATTTGAATCACTCTCATATTCTGCTGATTGAAAAAAAACAAAGCTGAAGTGACAAGGAGTGTGCGCTGACCCCTTCACTTTCCTTAGACATGCTCATATATTAGCTGGGTGGAGAAGGAAACATTCACTTGGTGTCTATAACCCTCTCAGATCAAACAGAGCTAATAGCATGAGCTTCCCTGAGAGGAAGATATGATAATTACGCTAAAGGCTGAGTCACATAATCACACCATATACACAGAGAAAGCCGTATTTTCTCCAGGTAACACGGCAATGCATTTTTTTGGGAACAAAACTCCCAACACCACAATGATATAACTGTTCGTAGTGAATAAAGATTTACAATATGCCTAAAATTGTTTCCCACAGCTTTTCATCAGAAATAAATTTTCCTTCTGTTGAGGACCTTTCAGTATTGTCAGTATTTTACAAGCTCTGCCAGCTTAGCAAACACTTTTGGAAAATGCAGCCCTCTATGTTTTAAACCTGTGTAAGTAAGCTCTTTTGCAAAGGTTCCAATTATTCCACAAGTAATTCTTAAATAAAGTTCAGCATATTCACACATGCACATGTAGAAACACGTTTCCTTTTCTCTGAAGATGTACAGTTCCTCTGCACTTGTACCAGGCCCCTGTGGTTTTGAGATATCTTCATTCCATGTGGTAAAGCGGGTGATTGTTGACCTGGAGGGTCCCGAGTTTGAATTCAGACCTTGAATGATGTCCAAGGCCATCTGCATTCGCTGTCTGGATTTTGGCAGTCCTCAGTTGAACTAAGAGGTTGCTATAAAGCAGCAGAACTTTCCTCACAGGCAAGAAGACTAACGCGAGGAGCAATGTTAAGAAACATAGAAATATAGAAAAATAGGAGCAGGAGTAGGCCATTCGGCCCTTCGAGCCTGTTCAATATGATCATGGCTGATCCTCTATCTCAATACCATATTCTGCTTGTTGCTGTGAAGTAGCATGCTTCCAGCTACCTTAAACACAAAATGACTCGGACAAAAGCCATCTACAGCTCAGAGTATCCAATTAGTTCAACTGAAAAATTAAGTGTGCCAGGAGATGACCTTGGAGAGTCTAAAATTGAAAAAAGTGGGAAAGAATAATTTTTTTCAACCTGCATTTCAGGTCATTTTAATTGCAATTTTTGGAGGGAATCTGATATGGAAAATATTACACTATAAAGAGTTCCAGCATCAATAGAGGAAGGCATGTTGAGCTAAAATGGTGAATCCTCCTTGAAATATTTAAAGCTGGCACAAGTGGCCTTTCTTGATGTATGAGCCCAACCACTAACATTTTGTGGATTAAGCTATGCAAACAACGTGATGTTTTTCATACAATGATGTATGACAATGGAAGAGGTTTGGAAGTAGTGCCAAGAATCCCAGTATGATTTCTGAACACACAGCTGTGAAACAGCTCTGAACATTTTACTATGTTGTGGAAGTTTATGTAAATGAAAGTAGTTCTTGCGCATCCCTGATTTTAATCGCTCCACCATTGGCGGCCGTGCCTTCTGCTGCCTAGGCCCTAAACTCTGAAATTCCCTCTCTAAACCTCTCCGCCTTTCTACCTCCTTTAAGACCGTCCTTAAAACCCAGCTCTTTGACCAAGTCACCTGTCCCAGTATCTCCTTACGTGGCTCGGTGTCAAATTTTGTTTGATAACACGCCTGGTGAAGCGTCTTGGGATGTTTTACTATGTTTAAGGAGTAAATAAATGCAAGTTGTTGTTGTTGTTGTTGTTGTAGCTGTTGAACCTTCCCACAGCTTTATTTGTCATTTTTTAATTCATCCGTCAGGGGTCAGCAAACAGGACAACATTAATTATCGGTGATAGTACAAAAATCAAAAGGACTTGGAAGTCCGTTAGTCCCAGGGCTGAGAAACTCAAGTCAACAGCAAGCAGAGGCAACTACTTTTCACCTTTGGTGGTGATCTGCAAAACAAACAATTTGCCAATGTGCAGGATATGTCCATTCTTTGTCCCTCAGTCTCCAATCCTGCATTTATTTTTTATTCTATCTGGCCTACTGCAGCTCATCCCAATGTTACTGCTCATCTGTACCAAAAGTTTCAGGTTTGTTTTCTACGGATTGACTTCCCTTTGTTAAAATTTAAGCAAGTTTTTGCAATGTGAAAACATGTTCAAGCCAACATGGAAAACATTTTTCCAGCAATTGTTAGTCTCTGTACACCTGGTCCTGTTTTAATCTTCCAACTGATCTTGCATTTTAATGCTATCTAATCTGATCGACTCTTGTTTATTATGGGCCAAAAATTCATCCCGCTGCGCGAGAGTACGCACTGCGTACTCTCGCGTATTCTCTCTCCAATTGCCGGTTTTCTGCATGCCCTGCGCATGCGCTGAAAACCGGCACTTGGTCTTTGGAAAAGGGGGCGGTTCCTCGGTGCATCGCGTGCGCGCTACAGGCTGCGCGCACGCTGTGCACTTCGTGCTTTGGACGTGCAGGTAAGGACGGAAGATTTTAGAAATGGAAAAAGGAGGAGTAAGACCCACTTTTAACAAGGTAAGTAGTGAATTAAGTATTTTTTTGAATTTTTTTTAACAGGTATATCTTTTTTAGAGACTTTAAAGACAGGTAAGTTTATTTTTATAACTTTTTAAAAGATTTTAAATTTTTTCAAAAATTTAATTTTTTATTTAAAATGGTTAATTTATTTAACTATACTTATTTTATTAATGTGATGGTTTTTTTTTTAAATTTAATTGAGGTTTAGCTGTTATTTTGGGGGGGTGTAAGATTCATAGATTTCACAGCACGTATGTGAAACTTATGAATGGAAGATGGTGTGCTGCCATTGGCTCTAACTGAGTCACGTGATCCCACAGCTCGCACGAATTCACGACGCCGGTGGGATACGCAAGCACTGCCCAGCTGATGTCTGGAACATCAAGTTCGTGCGAGCTGGATCTGAAAAAGCGAACGCGGAGTGAGAGATCGCGGGGAAGCCTTACCCCCGCGGGAACAGAGCGAGATCAATTTCTGGGCCTATATATCAATTTCCCCCACCCTGTGATAGAAACCTGGCAGATCTGGGTTCCACCTCAAATTCCAAAGTTGCTGCCTCGACTACAACAGAATTCCACCCCAACACGGAGCATAATTGCTGGGCTCACGTATTTAAACATAATCATAATCCAATAACTTGCTCAATTATGATAGACACTGAATATCATAAAGATTTAGCACGTGTGCCATTTGCTAATGGTCCAGGGAAAACATTTTGGTTAGTGGACACATAAACCAATGAGTTAAAGTTCAACACATATATAAGCGAGAATTGATACTAACAGTGCTTTCCATACGGATAAAGTGTCATTATGTGGTAAACGGGATTCATAGAGGGACCAAGGGTTCAGTCATAAAGGGGGGAATTTTTCAGGGGTCAGCGGGCGCGTTCGGTGGCGGGTCGGGTGGGAAAAATTTTTTTGACAGCAGGTCGGGAACCCGCTGCCATGTGACCTTCCCAGATGTCGGGTCTGTCAGGGCTGAACAGACCCAACACGAGTCAGGGGAGGTAATTCAGGTCATTATGATCTTGTTAACAGCCCATTAAAAAGTATTTTGAGCTCACCTTTACATTTTACGAGGTCGCCCACGGGGTCCACGCTGCTCGCCGATCACATCAGGTAAGAAGGTCAGGAGTTGTATGACCATGGAATCATCTCTTTACTTGACAGCTGCAAATGTGCTATAAAAGCTCCCATCTCACAGCTGTTCACTTTCCAAGCTCAGAAGCTGCTGCTTACTGCATTTGGAAGACAGATTGAGCTTTATGCAGGTTGCAAGTATTTGGAGCAAACTCTCTATCCAGTGTCACCTCATTGGAACAAACTCTCTCACCGTTGACAGATCGCTTCTGTCATCACAAGTTCACCTGCCATCTATTACATCAGCATCAGCATCATTGAAACTATTTCACCTTGGTCCTCAGAATCCCACCACAATCAACCCCAACACCAGCAGCACCAGGAACACCAGCAGCACCAGGAACACCAGCAGCACCAACAACATCATCAACCTTCTCCGCAATCAACTGATGCGGCACAGGACACAGGGCATCATCACCTGAGCACATAGCTGCCTGGGAGGCCAGGGATGGCCTCACCATGGCCAGATTTACTTCACTTGACCCTGTACACCCTGGCTGCCACATAATGTGCCAGATTGACACCACCTCACACCAACACCATAAAGCATCCCTACAATGTCCAAGCCATTCCTTTCACACTCGTGACCATTGCAGGGGGTACTGTTATGCCTCACCATTCACTGCAACTCACTAAGCCACTTCCAAAGGTGCACACAAATCTGTCCAAGACTGGAAAGTGTTGAAAATAAAGATTTCAATGTTTGACAGCACATTAACAGAAACTTTACATGAACATTGCATAAAACACCCAAGTGCATACCCTTGTGTATTGTTAGTTAGTATGATTGGACTAGGATGAGGGTGAATGTGAGGGGTGGCTAGTGAGATGGGGAAGTGATAATGTAGCTAGAGAGGGATGGGTGGAGGTGCAAGGTAAGTTGGTGTGAGTAAGGATGTGCAGGAGTAGGGTAGGGAAGGCAGAGTGATGGGGTTGTGATGAGAGACACAGCAGGATGAAGTTGAGTGTGGCTTTGTGGAAATGTTTCCAGATCTACTGAGATCATTGAAAGGTTTGCGCCACTGCAGCCTGGTCCTCCTGATGACATCCCTGCTTGTGTCCTCCTGTGCAATGTGCAACCAGGCTACGTTGATCTCCTGGGGAGGTCTCCTCCGCCCATTGGAAGGGAAGAGAACCTCCCTGCGTGCTGTGACTCCCTCCACAAGCATATGAAGGGAGTCATGGGAGAGCCTGGGTGCAGCCCTGCACCTCTGTGCAGTGCTTGTCAGTGTTTGCAGCACCTCAATGCTGTAGAAAACTGAAAGAAACAACTGTCAAAATCAATTTGTGCATGATCCCTTTAAGGAAACCGGCTGATGACGCATCATCAAATAACGTCATCAGACCCGCTTCCTTCAATTGGCCAGGAAACAAGCTGGGTGGGCTTAACAAGCCCAATCAATGTAAAATCATTCTACACAGCGGGCTGGAGCCAGCAGCAAGGTCGGGACCCACCACGAACCCGCCGAGGTGGGGGAAATCGCCGCCAAAGTTCTGCAGTCAGCTGAAGAGCTAATCAGCGAACTAATCTGGTGAAAGCTATAGTCAGGGTTGGTATTGTGTCAATGTTGATGCCACAGTTGACTGATCTTTTACACATTTCATTATAGGACGGCTCATCTTACTGGGGTTATGAAATGCATTTTTTAATGCTTAATAATTAGTTCTAGCCTTTTAGGTCAGAAGTGTGAAAGTTTTCATAACATATACCCTTCCCCACCACCAATCAATCTCAAGACACAAGGCTTGATTTTAATGGCCCCGAGGAGGCGGTTTGGAGGCGGGTCGGCAGCGAAAATCGGAAAAAATGGCTTCAGACACCCAACCCGCCTCCATCCCGCCCCCACCCGATTTTCGTGAGCGTCTGTTCAGCCGCTCCCAAACTGACCCAACTGGAACCGGTGGGACAGGCAGTTAAGGCAGTTAACAGCTTGTTAACTGCCTTGCTAATCCTATTTTGATAGTGGTTTCCCATTTTTGTGCCTTTGGTTCCTGTTGCCCGTCTTGTCAGAAACAGTCCAGCTGCAAGGAGACGAGTTGCTGGAGGACATGATTTGTAGTCATTGGTGCAGCACTTTAAAAGCACTCCTGCAACATGGCTGGCATTCAAATGCAACAACTTTGTTGTTGGAGGTTTGGGATAAGATTTTGCAAATCTACTGACTTTGACTGTTCAAGCTGACAGCCATCTGCAGTGTGACCTGATAAGAATAATTTCAGGCCACTTCTAGTGTGCGCTTGCAAGCTTCTTGCCTCGAGTGAAATCTATAGCTACGGGATGGGAACCATTTATACCCTCTCATCCTGGTCATCAGATTCGGAGGAAGAACAGCTGCGGCAGCACCACAACCAGCCACAACAGCAGCACCAGTAGCGCCAACCTCCTCCTCACCCACCTGATGATGCACAGGGCAGAGGGCCTCAGCGCAGGGCTGCACCTCGCCACAGGAGATACCCCCAACACAGGGTTTACAGGCAGAGGATCAGCTTCCTCAGCATGACTGAGCAGCATTGCCAAAGGAGGCTGAGACTTTCGAGAGAGGTAGTCGCTGACATCTGCGCAATCCTGCACCAACACCTGGAGCCCAGAGGAGCGGGTTGACACTCCTTACCAGTGGCTGTCAAAGTCACCACCGCACTCAACTTCTTTGCTTCAGGGTCCTTCCAGGGATCATCAGCAGACATCAGCGGCATCTCCCAGTCAGCCGCCCACACTTGCATCACGCAGGTCACCGATGCCCTCTTTGCAAAGGCCCACAATTATATTCACTTCTCCATAGATGGCCCAAGTGTAGCAGTGTGGGCGGTTGGCTTTGCCAATATGGCAGGCTTGCCAATGGTGCAGGGCGTCATTGACTGTACACATGTAGCCATTAGGGCCCCCTATCACAACCCAGCTGTATTTGTCAACCGCAAAGGATTCCACTCCCTGAACGTCCAGCTGGTGTGATACCATAGGAAGATCATCATGCATGTTTGCGCTAAGTACCCTGGCAGTTGCCATGACTCCTTCATCCTGCGTCAGTCTAATGTGCCTCAGCCCTTCCATCCGCCAACCCAACTTTCTGACAAGGCGACTGGGGCTATCCCCTGAAAAAGTGGCTTACGATGAGGAGACCATCAAATGATGCTGAGGAGCAGTACAATTTGAGCCACATATCCACCAGAAGCATCATCGAGCAAAACATTGGCTTGCTCAAAATGCGCTTCCGATGCCTAGACAGATCTCGAGGAGCCTTGCAGTACGCACCAGCCAGGGTGTCCAGAATCGTTGTGGTCTGCTGTGCCCTGCACAACATCGCACAGCAGCGCGGCTTAGTGCTGCCGGATGAACAAGTGGCTCAGCGCACAGCCTTCGTGGAGGAAGAGGAAGAGGACGAGGACGAGGAAGAGGAGGGGGAATGATGCTTTGCGGGGCCGGATGTGGCCAATCCAGCAGCAGGTGAACACATTGCTGGCCGTCAGGCAAGGGATGCACTCATCCATGCCAGATTCGCGTAAGCTTACGCTTCAACCACAGGTGGCTGGCACATGGAAATGAATATAAGTCCGACATTCTCAAAACCCCAGGCATCATCTGTCTACTAAAGCACTCAGTGTCACCACCATCATTCTACATGGAAATCACCCTGAGCCCTCACTCTTGAACTTCCATTTCCCAGAACACAGAGGCCACACTTTAGGTGATCTCAGCAAATCATTAAACCTTTTTCGACACTAAACCCATGTGCGTCTGCACACAGATCTCGAGCTCACCTCCTCAGCAATTTGCAGCCAAGCTGCCTTGGTTTGCTGAGGAGGCCTCCTCCTTCCTTTTCCAGGGAAGAGGACCTCCTGACATCCTCTAACTCCCTCAACAAGAGCATGGAGGGAGCCCTCATTGAACCTGGGTGCAGCCTTAGTTATTGGGGCTGTCATTCCTGAAGCAGCCAGCACCTTTAAGAGAAAAAAACATTAATTTTACTAAGCCAATGATTGGAACACATCTGGCATCTTTTTCATTTCTTAGTCACATACTACAGTGATAGATAAAAAATCATAAATGTCTTTCTGGAATAATATGACCAGCAATTTCATTCAATTATTTGTGTTCACACCAGTCGCTGTCAACTCCCCTTTCTAGATAATACAGCACCAAGCCATTCCAGTTACATTTTTTGCAAAGGGGACATGGCCCCTTTAAATTTTCAAACAAACAATGCGTCATTAGACGCAAGAAACTGACATGCTCCAAGCAATTGCCTGGAGGGACCCGCACGCCGGCCGTAACGAGGCCAGTCAAGCAAAAATCGGAACTGTGGGCCGACGGCTTCTGGGAGCGGGTCCGAAAGCTGCCGAGCAGCGGGCCCGCCCTCAAACCGCCTTCTCTATAAAAATCGAGCCCACAGACTTAGCTGCCCGTGTCCTAACTCGCACCAAGTCCCGTTCGCCCATCTCCCCTGTGCTCGCTGACCTACATTGGCTCCCGATTAAGCAGCACCTCAATTTCAAAATTCTCATCCTTGTTTTCAAATCCCTCCATGGCCTCGCCCCTTCCTATCTCTGTAATCTCCTTCAGCCCCACAACCCCGAGATATCTGCGCTCCTCTAATTCTGCCCTCTTGAGCATCCCTGATTATAATCGTTCAACCATTGGTGGCCGTGCCTTCTGTCGCTTAGGCCCTAAGCTCTGGAATTCCTGCCTAAACCTCTCGCCTCGCTACCTCTCTTTCCTCCTTTAAGATGCTCCTTAAAACCTACCTCTTTGACCAAGCTTTTGGTCACCTGCCCTAATTTATCCTTGTGTGGATCGGTGTCTAATTTTTTGTCTTAAAATATTCCTTTGCAGCGCCTTGGGACGTTTTACAACGTTAAAGGCGCTATATAAATACAAGTTGTTGTTGTTGTAGTAAACACAGCAGAGGAAGACTCATTGCTTACTACAGTGCCAGGCATATCACAAGTTTGAGTGACAGTAGCAAATGCAAATGCTAGAACACTGAGATTTAGCAGCATTAACCTTAAACTGGAAGCAAAATGGCAAAAGCATCATCGTGACTCATTTAAATAAACTCAGTAGAGACACATATGGAATATACTGTACTACTGGAAGTAAAGAACCCTGTCACAACATGATATACAGGAAACCTTTGTTATTCATTCACTGGATTTTGTTTCTTTGTACATGCAATGCGTTGTTGTATATTTAAATGTTAAAGGGTTTAATAATACAATTTTCCCTAGCATCTTCTAAATGAATACCAAACTTAATTAACAGAGACTATGTAAGCATAAGCCTTTGAAGAATAAAACAGTCTGTCAGTAATTAAACGTTATCTTCCTTCACACAAGTCAGTATTATACATTGAATTAAAATTACATAAATGACTGGCTTTTGGGTTTTATTCATGTTGCTAGGCAGATGTTTTTTTTGCCTGTGGTTTGTGCTCAATACCCAGGTGGTATCTGGTTATTTCCCTTAATCCATCTAAGAACGGATGCGTTTGTGTAATCAGTAGACAATCGCAACAAAGTAAAAGAGTCTTTCATAAAGAATAACAAAATGTCATTTTTTGGATTTACCCAAACACATAGCTGTACTGAAACAGAAAGTGTGCACCTTACTTTCTCCTTGTAGGGCTGAGTTCAATAGGGGAGAGAAATTCATTGTAGCCCCATTTGGGGCGCTAAGTTTTAAAAGTTTGGAAAATTAGCACCAGACGCTAATGGGCCAGAAATTCGGCTCCCTGGCTTCCCGCGGGTGCAAGGATCCCGCGTGCACCTACCTACCGCGCCTGCCGTTGACCTCTGGGCCCACGGGGACTTCGGCTCCTGGGCCTCCTCCAACTGCTGGAGTGCAGGGCTTGTGTATCCCAGGGGCGTAGTTAGTGCGATGCGTCCCCTGGGATCACGTGGGCCATGGAGAGCCAATGGCAGCAGACCATCTTTCATTCATAGATTTGACAGGAAGACCTGTCATTTCTATGAATACAGAGCAGCCCCAAAACATCCCTAAAACTACAAATAAATTTATAAAAAAACATCACATTTTTAAAATAACTATAAATTACATTAATTAACTATTTTAAACAAAAATTAAAATTTTTGAAAAAATTAATTACATTTTTTAACAGGGCTAAAACTAAACTTACCTTTCTTTAAAGTAATTAAAAAAGATAAATCTGTGAAAAAATGTTTAAATTTTAATAAATCAACACCTTGTTAAAAGAAGGCCTTGCGCATCCTTTTTAAAAGTGTACCTTCACGGCGGAACCTGTAAAAAAATCCGAAGTGCGAGGCGAACGCGCTGGCCCTCCGGCGTGCGCGTTCGACCTCTGAACCCCTTTCCTCAGGGGAACAGAAGTGCCGGTTTCCCGTGCATGCGCAGTGCATGCAAGAAACCGGCACTTTCGTTCCGTCCACGGGTGAGTACATAGTGCGTACTCACCTGACAACAGCCGAATTTCTGCCCCAATATTTCTAAACTTTTCAAAAATTAAGTTTTGGGCTCCAAGAAGGGAGTGGAACTCTAAATCAAGCACTCCACTTCCTTCTTGGAGCGCAATCGGCAACAGGCGGGGCGGAGACTTCAGCAGTGCTGCACCCTTAAAGGGAAGGGCCATCACTGCAGGTTCTGCAATAAAAAAATTAGCTGCCTGGACCACCAAGGCAGCCGCGATCCCGCGCGATCAGCCCGGTACTCATGCACGCCTCCTGCAGCTGTCGGTGTTTTCGCCAGCGCTGCTGCAGGAGGCGGAAGCTAATTTCAGGTCTGGGGCGCTGCCAGGGCGATGCACACGGTGATGACATCACGATCTCCGGGCGAAGGAGATCGGGGCGCAATGCTGTAGCGCCGCCGCAAAACCCCCGCCGAATATGGCGGGAGTCGATGTCTGCACCGTGCCCGGTCCCAAAGCCATTTGCGCCCCGTCGGGGACGCTAACGGGAGGCGCAAACGCACCCAATTTTGCCTCCCTAATACGTATGGATGGTGAAAGTTCTCCCTATGTTAATTTGAGCAAAAAGGATCGCATTTTGTACTTATCCTAAATTTTTCGCTGTTGGGAATTTTTTTCCCTATTTTGTAACTCATTCTTCAGATGTGGTCATCGCTGGCAAGGCCAGCATTTATTACCCATCCCTAGCTGCCCTGAGAAGGTAGTATTTGCTGTAGCAGTTTGATACAACTGAGAGACTTACTGGGCCACTTCAGAGGGCAGTTAAGAGTCAACCACGTTGGTGTGGGGTAGGAGTCGCATATAGGTCAGACCAGGTAAGGACGATAGGTTTCCTTCCATATGGGACATTAGTGGAAAAACAAATCAGCCATGGTTCCCGCTCTCAATCACTATCCAATGACCACTGCTCCAAGTGTGCGTGTGTGCACATTGGACAAGGACAGGATCAGACTCGGTTGTGATGTCTGGTAAAATAGCCTGTAGGCATTCACAATCTAGGCTTAGATATGAAGAATGGCCACGCGGAAGAGATAAAATAAGGGTGGCCAGTGCCCATGGAATTGTATTCCAGCATGAAGAGAATGTCTTCAGTAGAGAAGAGAAGGAAAATGATTTAAAAACAACACATTATAGTTTCACACATTAATAGATTGTCTACAAACATTGCTCTTGCATTACTGCGGACTAGCAACAGTATTCAATGGGCATTATCCTGTCAAGGAGAACGAGAAGGCAGCTTGGCTGTGCCAGCAGATTGTGCTGTCATCACAGTGGCTGCATCAGGTCACCGTTATCCAATAAGACAATGGGATATGAATCTGTTGAAAATTTTTACACAATCGTTTTTGAAGGTGTTCAAAAAGGTTTGCCATCATGGCAAAATGTCACTTTTGTAAGGTTAAGATTTGTAAGAATAATAAATGTTACACTGGAACTCCCCCCCACCTTAAGAATAAAGATGTAAGTGCAACTTAAAAGTGACAGGCTTTGCTGGATCCATAAAAAAGGAATAAGACTGGTAATTAAAGGCCACATAACCTAACATGCAACGTTTTACCACAAAATCTTCACAACTTGAAAAGAATAGTCAAACAATCAATAAAGAGACTGCCAAGCACGTTACAAACTTGGATATTTCTCACATTAATTCAATGCAGATCATTTGAACCTGGAATAAGGGACTATAAAAACAAAATCCATACCCCTGAATTGACCTTTGACAAGACTACCATGTTATAGCATCTAATTTCCTCATATCATTTTATATAAAAAGCTATCCTTTGGAACTCTTCAAACTATTCAATTACAAATATCATACCAGACTCCTCTTCTTGCACAATCTTGGATTTACTGAATTGGCCTGTTTGTTCACAAGCAAGAAATTCTGGCTTGTGATAAGTAGATAACAGTGCCCTTTGAACATTTGATATCTGGCATCAGGCGGTACCATAATGCATCACCATTGCCAACACTTCACAGAACAGATGTACGAGCCAAATGACTATTCTTTTAAAGCTACGAAAATTTTGTGGTAAAACTTTGCATGTTAGGTTAAGTGGCCAATAATTACCAGTCTTAATCCTTAAAAAAAATATTGGAAATACATTTGCCGTGCTCTAGTTCTTGTATTTATGAAGTTCTGAAAAGCATCAGCCAAACCATCAATAATTGCCCTTCTTAATTCCTCAAGGATTCTAGGATGTGACCTATCTGGCTATTTAATCCTTCCCGTTTCTGTTACAACACATTTCTTGCTAACCCCTACGTGTGCCATAACTTAGTCCTATTTAATATAACTAAACATTATTCCCATTCAATTTGTTTTATTTCACTTTTTTAAATGACTTGATTTTATTGGAATACTATTACCTCCTGAGGGCTCAGTTCCTACACCAGCTTTTGGTATATGAAAACTCGGAATCTGAATTTATGCGAGTGGCTTGAAATTGAAAGATAGAACATTAAAAAGATTGTTGGAGTTTTCATTTCATGTTTTACAAAAGTTCATAAATCATCAAAAAGATATTACATTTTAAACTGTTTTGTAGACAAGTATAGTATTAATTCATTTTTAAATTAAAGGAGCGATTTGAATTATTTGAGGATATAGTTTTTCTAAAGGTATCAGTTCCGCACTTAAGGGAAAAGTCAACGTGGCAAAAAGACAATTTATATGCAACGCCATTTGTTGGCAAAGCAGCAGTTTAATAACAATCGGCAAATACGATATTTTTAAATTCACCATTACAAATAGTGCTAGTAATACTGAATCTCCCTAAGATGGCAAAAAGTAGCTCTAGTTTCAGAAGTGGTATTGGTCTTGAATGCATTGGTATCTCAAGAACAAATGTACCTTAAAGTCATAGCTAAAGTTCTGCAGGCTTTTAGTAAAAAAAGGCAATTTCTTCCATTTCCGCAATGAATATGAAATATGTCTGAGGGCTTCTCAGTCTATGCGTCATGCTGGCCCTTGGGAATATGAGTAATAATCAGAAACACCATCACATGCACAATGAGCAAATGACAGAAGGCATTAAAATTTTCATACAAATTTGAACAAGGTTACCCAGATCTAGTTTTTCCCCTGGACTGAAATGACCCAGATGTGCCTCTAGAGTCTGATGAAACTCATTCAGAATCTTATCGATAGAGAACTGAACTTTTTTAACCTTTCGGTCTGAATTTTTTTCCTACATGGTTACACTGATCTGTTTCAACTAAGTACTGAACAGTTGCACGTATTACACTTTGGTGTAAATGGGAAGCCACTTTAACCAGAATGATGAAAGTGTACATTAATAATGGCACAGTCTCATTCTGCATATATACTTATTTAATGGATCATTTTTCTGATGCTCTTCCTTTTAGAAATATGAAATATATAACCCCTTTCACAACCTCAGGACATGTGAGTGCTTCTCAGCCAATGGAGTACCTTTTGAAGTGCAGTCACCGTTGTAATGTAGTTTACATTTCTTTAATGAAGGTAACTTAATTAGTACAGTTATCAATCACTAGCCTATTTTATACTGATCCATACCTGCGATACATTCAAACAGAAGTGCCCAACGTGAATACACATCAGGGCCAGATTCAGTCAATGCAGTACACAGAGTAAATATCAAAATTCGTATTAAGGTCAAAACACTGGTGCTTCCTCAAGATGTGAAAGGAGTGAGATTTGTTTGGCATAACCAACCAGGATACCGAGAGAGGCAGCGTGAGAACATCATACTCTACGCTGTTATGTTCAATGAGAAGAACAGCACAAGAGTCTCAGCATGCATACCCAGATGCATCTCATCAAAAAGGTGCACAAAGTGACGAACAGAAAATACAGCAGCCAGGGCAATCAGACATAAGTCTTCCCAGCAAACACAATTACTGAAGCAATAAAGGGGTAGATGTGTACACAGTGTTGCCAAGTTGAAGAAGCGTTGGTGACCAAATATTAAGTCAGTCAATCTTTTAGTTCTTTCTCAATGTGGCTAAGTTGTACATGTGAAGGCCAGTCAAAAACAAAAAGTTGTTATGATCTGGAATGCACTACCTGGTGGTGGGAGCAGATTCAATAGTCTCTTTGAAAAGGGAATTGTATTTTATTTGAAAAGGAAAGATTTGCAGCATTAATTGGATAGCTCTTTCAAAGAGCTGGTGGAGGCACGATGGGCCGAATGGCCTCCTTCTGTGCTGTATGATTCTATGAACTAAAGTTTAAGGAGAAAATGATTCCAATTTGACAACGATGGAACACTCACAGCATCAACTGATGAGAGGCAGTAGAATGAGGACCCACAGCTTAACCAATCAGGAAAAGGGAATTTAAAAAGTTGGCTAAAGCTGAAAGGACAACAGCAAAAAACAATAATTTCAATGACAGGCAGCTCATCACATCTGCAGCAGAGCATGAAAACATTGCTGAAAGTCTTCAAGATAAACCCCTACAATTCTACAAGCCTCAGTTCTATGAACCCCAACTGTTGGTTACTCTTACTGCTGGGAGCCAAAGGCAAAGCTCTGAAAGCTTAGGATCTGGAGTATTGCGTTCAGTTCTGGGCACCGCACCTCAGGCAAGAATATATTGGCCTTGGAGGGGGTGCAGCGCTGATTCACCAGAATGATATCGGAGCTTAGAGGGTGTAAGCATCGGCGCAGGCCCCAAGGATTTGTATGATTGTTACTGCTGATCGACCAGCAGCCTGTTTGGCCCAGTGGTAGGGGCGTGGTGCAGTTGGACCTAGAAGCACAGACACACCTGTGAGTTTCAATTTAACTTAGGAAAAGACATTTACTTTGGACAATGAGCGTCTCGATAGGTGATTTAACGGTGGATAGGTGATTTAACTTTGGACAATGAGACTTCGTATTTTAATGGGTTTCGATGGATCTTCAATTGGATAAGACAATGATGCCAGTTTCGCTGGAACAATGGACTTCCTGGCCTCAATGAAAAACACTTTAACCGTGGGCAAAACACATCAGCAGTAAGACTAAATCACATCAAATATGTAAAAAAGTGAGAAGTCACACAACACCAGGTTATAGTCCAACAGTTTTATTTGAAATCACAAGCTTTCGGAGCTGCTGCTCCTTCGTCAGGTGAAGTGAAGGAATACGAATCGGCAAAGCATATATAGACAGAGAACAATGCCTGTGCAGAGAACAATGTCAGACGACTACAGTTAATCTTTCTGACTGCCTTTTATTACACCTCGGCAGAGAAACAATCAGGTCAGTCAGGAAGGCATTATATCAAAAATAGCAAGATACAACTAAGACAATGAGGTGGGGTCACAGGGGGTCTAATGTGTCAAATGCAGTCTGTATGGAAAACCATAAACTTTAAACTTTTTACTTTTTTTTTACTGGAAATCACATCTGTGAACAAGCCAACGACAACTCAAGTCTGGATGACTCTACGTCATGTAGCGTGACATGAACCCAAGATCCCGGTTGAGGCCGTCCTCATGGGTGCGGAACTTGGCCTTCCTGACTGACCTGATTGTTTCTCTGCCGAGGTGTGATAAAAGGCAGTCAGAAAGATTAACTGTAGTCGTCTGACATTGTACGCTGCACAGGCATTGTTCTCTGTCTATATATGCTTTGCCGATTCGTATTCCTTCACTTCACCTGATGAAGGAGCAGCAGCTCCGAAAGCTTGTGATTTCAAATAAAACTGTTGGACTATAACCTGGTGTTGAGCGACTTCTCACTTTTGTCCACCCCAGTCCAACACCGGCATCTCCACATCATCAAATATGTACCACAGGGAGGGGGAGACAAGATAAGGATAGCAAAAGATAAGGAATTGTCTTCCATCCCCCAGCCCTGTACATATCCTGTGGTTTGGATTACTGGATGTGTATTGGAATACAAGAGTTGGGGGAAGGCCCAGACTTGAAAAGGCGGGAACCAGACAAAGAAGGGTGATTTAAAAAACATCACTGCAATACACAGACCTCGATGAACTTTTAGGGTATACAGAGAAGGCAGCTTTGGCCATTTTCTCTCTCTCTCTCGCTCTCTCTCACTTGCTCTCGCCTTCGCATGCCCTGATCTCTGAACCAAGAACCGAGCACTCCGTCCGAGATGGAGAGAAGAAACCACCACGAGCGACAAGAGCCTTGCCTTGCTCTTCGACTGTAGGAACGAACCTCGAAACTGGGACTTGGATACTGCATCGGCGATCCGGAACCAGAAGACACGTTATACACAGGGAAGCAGCGAGCAAGAAAACGGACAATCGGGGTGAGCATTGTCCAAGCCCACGCATCCTTAAAACCACTGGTACTGTGTGAGGGGGTGTTGTGTGTCCCAACCAATCCAGAGGGGCTTAGTGGGGAGGTTCTGTGTGTATTATATAGTGTATGTTCCGGGGTTTGTGGGACAAGTCCATGTTATACTCTGTATAGCAACACAGTGAGATTTTAGGCGTCTTAATACGAGACAGGGGCCTGTTCGACGGGCCAAGTTGTATTGTTGTACTGTTTGTTTTACGCCACCAGGCATTTTACGTACTGGAGGCGGGTGTGTGTGTTAACCTTATTAAACACCGTACGGTTGAGTCCGAAAAGCTTGTCTGTGTTCCAATCCTGTTCACCGTAATTCCTGTCGTCTAGAACTAAGTAGGGGGGGTGATTCGAGCCACCAAAGCAAACCACCTACAGAATTGGCGACCGCCGGCAGGACGATAGGTTGTGTGAACAGGATCATGGAAAGTTTAGAGGGCAAGAGATCTGCAATGGGCGACAGAATTTCCTCCTATGTGTTTGGTAAAGTTAATGTGTCTCAGCAGTGGGTGCTGGAGATGTTGCGTTCTGACAGTCCTCAGGATAGGGCTGCTGAGTGGACAGGGAGCAAGGAGCATAAAAAGTCTAAGGAAAAAGCAATTTGGCTCCTGTGCCTGCAGAAACAGGTCCAACTGCTCAGGGAGCAGGTTGGAAAGCTGCAGGCCGAGCTCAGGGAATCAGAGGAAAAGTCAGACGCAAGGGGGATAGTGGGTAATAGATTAATGGAGGAGCTGCGCGAGGAAAGACAGGAGAAACACGCACAGAAGGAAACCTCCTGTAACACCGGGGAGTACCTGCAGTGCCAGGTCACCGAGGCCAAGCTCAATGAGCAGGCTGTAAGGGAGGAGAACGCCCGCTTAACGGGTAAAGTTGACAGGCTAGAGGGGCAGCTTAGAGACACAAAGGCAGCCTACAGGGTAGCCAGGAGCAGGGGGTACGAGGATTTAAACCACGGGCCCTGCGAGGAAAGGATAAAAAGTCTGACCCAAGCCCTGTCCAAAGCCAGAGGGATGGTTTGCTTAACAACCCGGGGGAAGCTCAGGTGGACTGGGAAGAGGAAAGACAGGGGTCTGAGGATTGGGTCTGGGATAGGGAAGCCCGACCGGCACCGGAAGTGCCACCAGGACCGATCTGTCCTCTGTGGCAGCAAAAGTACGGTCCGCCCGCACAAAATGGTGCTCAGGGCCTGCTGCAGAGCGATTACGTGGTCCCGTTTACCACCCCACAACTGCAGGTTATGATAGCAAGCATGCCCAAATTAAGAAAAGAAGGGGACCCTTCCGTTCACTTCATGGAAGTGGAGCAGATTGGGGGGATCAATGGGTGTAGTGAGGGCGAAACTCACAGGCTGTTACTATTTTCCCTGGATGGAAAATTGTACCAGGCCCTGTCCGCAGCCACCAAGCTGGGGCAGGGAACCACGGCAGGTTTAAAGGAGGAAATCCTGAGAGCCATGGGACATACCCAGGGTAGTCCGTTCTCCCGAGTGGAGAGAACGCTGCAGCTGGCTGGCGAAGCCCCACAGGCATTTGCAGACAGGCTATGGCCTGTATATGAAAAGGCCACGGGTGGGATACTAGACAGGTTACAGCTGCAAGGGGGCCCCAGGAATCACTGGCTCAGGACCCTCGTGGCAAACAGTTTGCCACGAATAAGGGCAAAAGCAGAAGCCTGGTTTGACTCCGAGGACCTCGCGAATACGGAGGCCGACGTGCTCCGTAAGATGAACCTGGCTTTTAAAACCGGTTCAGAGGAGGAGGTCAAACCCATTAAAGGCAAGGTTCATGAGATAAAGGCCAGTGAGGGTAGCAAGAAGGAATGGCTTCAGGAAGGGGTTAGTGCAGAAAAGGCAAGGACATGTTTCGGGTGTGGGAAGACGGGACACTGGAGGCGAGAGTAGCCGACCCAGAAAAAGGGGCAAGGCCGAGGGGATCCTCCGGTGCAAAAGGCACAGACTGTCGAGGCGAAGGGGGCGACCGGGGAACCGTGTGACGTTCTGGTGGCTGCCCTTCGGACGGTTTTTGTGCAGGAGAAAGGGAGGGTAGACGCTGCCGTGAGCAGTGTGATCCCGACCGCTCCCGTATGCCCAACACTCTGACTAGAGCGCGCCCAGCCTGAGTGCCTGTGTCCGCTCACGTACGATGAGTGGGGCAGACCTTGTGTGAAGATGGGGGTGGAGACAGTACACGGGAAGTACTTGGTGGACACCGGGGCCTCGAGCACGGTGATCCATTCAAGGGACCCGACCAACTCACCCTGGTCTAGCAGGATCCCATTCAGTCTCGTAGGGTTCACAGGGAACGAGCAGGCGGGGGCAATGTCCAAACCTTTGGCCATAGATTTAGGATCCCTCCACACCAAGTGGAAATGTGTCCTAATAAAGTGGGAACAGCCAGGGTCAAGAGTCCTGGGGGCCGACTTTGTGTTAGCCCATCATATAATAGTGGATTTGAGGAATCACTGCCTTTGGGGAGCGGGGAGTTCCGATAAGGAGGGAGAAGTTATAGTAATCCCTAAGGACGGGGAAGGAAGGGGTAGCGTGTGCATGATGAAGCCTAAGGGGAGTTACGACCTGGAGCAATTGGTCAGTAATACCCCAGCCAAGTATCAGGCGAGCATGAGAGACAATCTCGCATCGTTCGCCACGCACAAGCACAACTGTGGCCGGGTGACGGGGGTAGAAGTCCGAGTACACGGGGACCCCATGTCACGGCCACAAAAGCAGTATAATTTCCCCAGAGAGGCAGAAGCCGACTTGGAGACGGCACTGGGATCCCTGGTAGAACAGGAGGCGTTGAGGCCAATAGCCACCCACGTGAACTCACCACTCTGGCCGGTTAGGAAACCCGACCAGTCGTGGAGGGCCACCGTGGACTATCGGGTGCTCAATAAAAACATCCCAGCCTGCGCACCCACAGTCGCGGCTGTTGCCGATCTGATAGGGAGCATTCCAGCGACCGCAACCACTTTTACGGTGCTGGATATCTCCAATGGGTTTTGGTCGATTCCTCTAAAAAGGGAAGACCAATACAAGTTTGCCTTTACTTTTAAAGGGCAACAGTACACCTGGACATGCCTTCCTCAGGGTTTTCATAACAGCCCTTCCATATTCCACCAGTGCATGGAGGACGCCTTAAAGGGTTTTAGCCAACCTCAGCAGCTAGTACAGTATGTGGACGACTTGTTGCTTTTGTTCTCCGCCGAGGGGGAGGAGCATGGGCCACTGCTGCTCGAGCTGCTGAGGGAGGCTGGGTTTAAAGTAAACCTGAAGAAAGCCCAGGTCGGCCGCGAGGAAGTCAAATTCCTCGGGCTGACGGTAAGGGCAGGGGAAAGGGCCATAGATGAGGCGAAAAGAAAGGCAGTGTAGGTGTTACCAGTCCCCAAGGACGTAACAGGGGTAAGATCCTTCCTGGGACTCACAGGGTACTGCAGGGATTTTATTGAGGGTTACGTAGCCACGGCAGCCCCTCTGCTTCGGCTCCTCCACAAGGGAGTCGGTGGGAGTGGGACCAGAACTGCCAGGAAGCGTTCACACGCCTCAAGGAGGATTTGTAGACAGCTCCCGCACTGGGGGCCATCAACGGTGGGGAGGAATTCTTTTTAGAGGTAGCAGCCAGCGGGGATAGCTTGAGCACGGTGTTGCTCCAGGAGCGACACGGCAAGCTACGGCCCGCGGTCTACTCATCTAGGGTTCTCACCGAGGTAGAACGGGGATATTCCAACTGCGAGAGGCATCTCCTGGCCACGCATTGGGCCGTAAAGTGCTCACAGCTCTTTACGGGATCATCCCTGATAGTTCTACTCACCCACCATACCCCCACTCAGATGTTGTTGGACGGGAGAATAAAGGACGGGACAGTGAGCAGTGCTCGCATTGCTTGCTGGACTTTATTGCTCTCGCAGATGAATCTGAGAGTGCAGGGGTTCACAGAGCCCAAGTTGGCAGCGAATTTGATTTACCCAGGTATGGCTCACACGTGTATGGTAGAAGGGATATGGGATGTGGATGTCGGGTTCCGGGCCAGGGTACACCCGACGGGCCGGGATATTTACATGGACAGGTCCAGTTCGGTAGCAAAGGGGGAGCGCTTCACCGGGTGCGGGATTTATGACCCCACGGCTAATATAGCTAAGGCCCTTAAACTCCCCAGCACCCTGAGCGCTCAGCATGCCAAACTGGCAGCGGTGGTGTATGTGGTCACCCACCCCGACGAGTTCCCCACCCCCTACACCATCTGCTCGGATTCCATGTTTACATGTAATTCGTGCACCGAGTACCTGGCCATCTGGGCTCGGTGCGGTTTTAAATCCGCGGATGGGAAGCCCCTAGCAACAGCACCACTGCTAGGGAGGATTTTGGAGGTCACGGGCACCCAGGTAGATCACTATATACATAAGGTCAAGGCCCACTCTAAGACAGAGCCCAGAGGGGAAGGTAACCAAAGGGCCAACGAGTTAGCCAAGCAGGGGGCCAGGGTGTAGCGGGTGGTGTGGTAGGGTCGGCTTCACCTCTGACTTCAGTGAGCGGTTCGAATCGCTCCCACGCCCCTGGTTCTAGACCTTGGACTTATTTGGGGGTCGTGAACAAAATTGCAGTGGACAACAGGTTTTGATGAAAGAACTTTGACTTTTATTCAAGAAAAGGTAAATACAACACAAACAATCTTAAAACATACTTAATACTTAAACACAGGTTGGGGAACACACGGTACAGGCGAGGGAGAATTACAGTATACTAAAACCCCTTATCCCTCCCAATCCCACTACCTAGCTAAGTTTGATTCCAGAGGACCAGGGATAATGCTCACCACTCCTTGACAGTTCTTGACAGTTGAGGTATTTCGCGATTTCGGGGTTCACTGGGGTTTTTGGTTGTTGGGGCCTGCCATACCCCGGACGTGGTGGAAGACTTCAGCTGCACACCAAGTCAGTTTGGGTCTGTCCGCTGATGCGGTAAGGTGCGATTTGGATTTATCAGGTGAGTACCCAATTTTTCTTCGTTAGAGGTAGGGTTTAGAGTTTTTTAAGGGAAAATCTTACCCAGGGGTAAGTCAGGAATAGTTTGTAGTGTGGAAACTTGCGTGTCTTCGGTTTTTCCTGGTGTTGGTCTTTCGGTGGTCGCGGCGGCCTGGTTCGCACCTGGTTGGTCGGTGGCGTTGTGTTGGTTGGTTCGTGGGGCCTTGGTTGCTGCGAGGCATTTGGGAACCTTTTTCCCAGTCGGGTCTGTCGATGACCCCCCACCCCCCCCCCCCCCCCTCCCCCCCCCCCCTTACTGTGGCGTGTTGTCCTTGCGTGCCTCGGTACTGTTACTAACTTAAACTGCCTCTCTGGACAGCCTTGAACTAACTTTAAGTATAGTGTTGTAACAAACCGCACGGCTTGAACAGACACCACCACAGTGTCTCTCGGGTTCCTCGTGTCTTCTTGCCCGTGGCTTTAGGCCTGCCTGCCTTCCGAAGGTTCCTTGTTGCTTGGCTCTGGTGTCGAACCTGTGTGGCTCTCTTTCTTCGCTCCTCTTCGCCGCTGCCATCTTCGCTTGCTTCTTGGGGGAATAGGCCCTCAATTATACTGTTCAGGTTTATTGTGTTTTTCGCGCCAAAACTGCTTTACTAATCGATTTTGTGTTAAAGCGATTTAGGTTTCAGTTGAGGCCTGTTTATCTTCGCGCCAAATCTCGTTTCTTTGTCTTAGGTTTTTGGCGGGCTCATTAAGTCTGATGACTTTAACTTAGTGTTAACTTGTCCTGATGGCTACCGATGTCTTCCATTGAGACAGGGCCTCTATCTACGCGCCAAATCTCGCTTCTTTTGTCTTAGGTTTTGGCGGGTTTGTTAAACTGTTCCTGTGGATACTTGGCTAATCGAGTTTTGATGGGATGGTGAGCTACGAAAGGGAAGGAGAGTTCTGGGATCCCTATGAAGTAGGCCCGGTAGCAGCAATCGGGGACAAGGGAGGAACACCGGGGGTAACTTTGGCCCCGGACTTAAAACAAGTCCAAGCCCAGGATCCCGTCCTTAAGGCTATCCTGGGGAAGAAGGAAAAGGGCGAACAGGTAGAGGGTCCGTTCGGAGCAGCGGACATTACCGTTAAAGAGGGGATGCTATTTAAAGGGGATCGGTGGATAGTTCCCAAGCGGTACCAGAGGGAATTCCTCCAGTTGGCCCACGGGGGCCCAGGAGTGGGACACCCAGGGCCGGAAACTACCTGGCAGAGGGTAGAACAGGCAGGGTGGTGGCCGCAAGTCAGGGAGGATGTCCGCGACTTTTGCGCGGACTGCCTGGTGTGCGCAGCAAACAACCCCGATCCTCAGCGTAGGAAAGTCCCCATAGGACACACAAGGAGGGTAGAGGGACCATGGCAGTCCCTCCAGGTCGATTACATCGGACCACTACCCACCACACAGGCAGGTAACTAATACTGCCTAGTCCTGGTGGACGTGTTCTCCAAGTGGGTGGAAGCCTTCCCTTGCCGAGCAGCCACGGCTTTGGCGACGGCAAGGATTCTGGTAAAGGAAGTGTTCTCCCGGTGGGGACTGCCACAGGTCGTGGAGTCCGACCAAGGGAGTCATTTCACGGGGCAAGTAATGCAGGCCACCTTGAAGCTTTTAGGGATTATGGGGAAGTGGCATGTGGCTCACAACCCACAGTCCTCGGGGGTTGTGGAGTGCCTTAACTGGACGATTAAAGAAAGGCTAAGGACAGAGACAGGGTCGTCCCCGAAAAAGTGGGCTGAGGTCCTGCCGTTAGTTTTAATGGGTGTCCGGGCCAGCCTCTCCAGAAGCACAGGGTATTCCCCGCATGAGCTCATGACCGGGAGAGTCATGCGCACCCCCACCCACGTTTTGGCACCGGTCCTAACAGAAGCCCAAGTCCGGGAAGTGAACCGGGACAAGTTTGTACAGAACCTGTATGATAAATTAAAACAGATTCACTGGCAGGCAGCCAGTAAGATGGGGAACCAGCACCGGAAAAATCGGTTGCTGCCCGAGCCCCAGAAAACCCACAAGTGGAAGGTGGGAGACCAGGTAATGGTACGGAACTATGCCCGGGTAGGGGCATTTGAGCCACTATACATGGGGCCGTATAGCATAGTGGAAGGCAAGCCCCATGGTGTACGCGGTTAAACTCCCAAAACGCACGAAGTGGTTCCATATTAACCAGTGCAAGCGGTTTAACCCAGGGGAGAGAACAACAAAAGTAAAACAACACAGATGGGAAGTAGATGCGTGGTAAATTCAGCAGATTGAAAGGGAATGGTGCCAATTAAAGGGGAATGTCACAATAATTGGACCAAAATTCTGAAAGCCTTTGGAGAGCCTCAAAAGACATCTCTGCCCATTAGCACGGGGCAGGGGGTTAAGATCTCCTCCTATTTTCAGCTCCGTTGAATTTCCTAGTCAGCATCTGAAGGTTCCATCTTTAACAGGCAGGTACTGCATTAGTGCAGTCAAAAGGGGGCAGGGATGTCCTGCACGCCACTTATCAATGTGTAAGCATGCAGGATGCCAAGTGCAACCCACGCCGAGGAAACCTGGCATCCAAGGTTGGTAAGGACTGACAGGTCAGGTAGGAGTTCATGTAAAGGTCACTGAATAGAAAGATAAATGTTTTTTAGGCCATTTCTGGGCTGTTATTTTTCCTGCTAGCACTTCGGCTCGCAAGCTGACATGATCAGAAGAGAAGTTCCTGCAGATAGATGCCAAGGCAGCTCAGGCTGTCGGAGAGGTGCTCTGTGCCTTCCTGCTGGCAACTGCACTCCCACTTTAGCAAACCAAAGTGCCTGTGGAGGATTCTCTTCCTGAAGGAAACGGAGACAGCAGACTCCCGATGGCGTCCCCAAGATATGTGAATGCCTGACGAACCCTTATGCTGCAAAGACACCTGTGGCTGGGGCTGGCACTTGCAAGGGCAATGACGATCACTTGAAACTTGGTGGCATGTCCTTGCGGGCATCCTGCAGTGCTAACCTATAGGGAATAGGGAAGGTACAATGGCGGGCAACCCTCCTCACAAGCTCCGCATGCAGCACCTCAACTTTCAGCAGCCATCAAACAGGGCATCAGGCTGCTCCATCATTTGTCAACAGACTCATACCTGCACTTAGAGTTCCCTTATCCTTCATTCCTGCCTGTCACTTCTTAATCCCCTGCCCCTTTGCTAATGGGCGGAGATGTCTTTTGAGGCTCTCCAAAAGGCTTTCAGAATTTTGGTCCAATTATTGTGACATTCCCCTTTAATTGGCGCCATCCCTTTCAATTTGACTTGCACACAATTTTCCTCTTCCACTGCGAGCATGCTCCCAGACTTATGCAGCTCTCGGGGCGAATAATTATGCAAACAAACTAACACCGGAGAATTGAGTGCTATTATCACTGGATCTTTCAGAAGGGATTTAGGCTCGTTCTTAACCATTTCAGACTGATGAAAATCAGCCTCAAGCCCTTAACAATCAGCGCCTGGCAATGTATCAATTAGGCAGCAGTTTGATTCAGACTGCTCTAAAGAGCACTGAAGATGGAGAACTTCACCAGATGCCAAACTGCTACTGTATGTAATGTTGGTTTTAAAACGCAATAAAGTTATTCCTTTTCATTCAGCCTTCAATCACAAAAAAAATCCCTAAAACAAGTTAGGAACTCAGGAACAGGAGTAGGCCATTCAGCCCCTCGGGCCTGCTCCACCATTCAATTAGATCTGAAGCACAACTGCATTACTCTATATCCCTTGATACCCTTACCTAACAAAAATCTTTCTATTTCAGTCTTAAAAGCTCCAATTGTCCCAGCATCCATAACCATTGAGGGAGAGTTCCAAATTTCTACTACCCTTTGTGTGAAAAAGTGCCTCCTGAATTTGCTCCTGAATGGCCTAGCTCTAAATTTAAGATTATGTCCCCTTGTTCTTGATTTCCCCCATCAGAGGAAATAGATTCTCCATATCTACCCTATCAAATCCTATCAAAGTTCAAAATAAAACATTACCAGCACCAAACACTTCCAGATTAAGAATGGCAAGGCCAGATGATATGTAATGTATCTAGCCATGCCAGACCTGATCAGGAAGTGTTTGGTGCCAGCCATGTGCCTTAATTAAAACCTCAGAGCAGTGCCTCCTACTGCATGACTGAATTTTTCCCGAACCAGCCATTCTTACAGTCTGCGTGAGATTGCAAATTCAGTGCTAATTTATACTGAGCTGTGGACACTTAATGCTGTGACACCGTACCAATTAGAAACTGGGTTGACACAGTCCAAAAACATTTCACATAGGGCTATACATTAAGGATACAGCAGAGACTTTCATCTTTAATCTCAGCTGGAGTCAAAAGCAGGCCCTAAAGGAAGTAGAGTTTGCTATAATCCAGTGCACCACACAGATCCCCCACCCCCTCCCCTCCCCTCCCTTCCTTTTATCATCCCTTTTCTTTGAAAAGAGATTCACATAGAAAATGACAAGAAAAAAAAAGATAAAAAGAAAAATGAACAAAAGGGGTTCTCAGGATGGGTTATCATTACAAGCCTATTCCTATCAAACTGACAGACTCCCCTTTCATCATTTCAACTATTCCCTCCCTTAACTCATTGAGTACGAACAGGCTCCAATCCACTTTGTTTAAAAGGGAAGCTTATTCTATTGTTTTGCAACATCATCTTAAATCACATCGTGAAATTCTGTGCCAGTGACATCGTTGCCTAAAAATTCGTTCAGGCAGAATCACAGGCGCGCAGGGTTTGGGGCGCATGTTGCACGTGCCTGTTAATGTAAGTGCAGGGACCCCATCAAATTAGTGCAGGGACCTCATTATAATAGGTCAGGCCTGCAGCCAGCACTACATGTGCGTCTGTTTGGGGGGGTGGGGCAGGAAATCGGGTGTCTCTGATGCCACTTAAAGGTAGCCTGCGCCTCCTAAAGGGGAGGAGCACTCTGGCTGTAGACTAGAGGAATGCTTCTGAAGAGAAAAATGGCTGCAATGGCTGCAGATCGGATGCCCGAGTTCTCCAATGCCGCTTTGGAAGCCCAGACCAGGCAATGAACAGGAGGAAGGAGATGCTGTTCCCCCCCGGGGGGGAAAATAGCCCTCCAGACAGCAGTTCCATTGCCCGTGCAGCAAGAGGAGACTCAGACAGCTACCATCTTGTCTCTGGGGGCCACCATTGACAAGGGCTTTCAGAGCATCACTGCACAAATCCAATCCAGCCAATTACTTCCCCATCAGTCTACTCTCAATCATCAGCAAAGTGATGGAAGGTGTCACCGACAATGCTATCAAGCGGCACTTAATCACAAATAACTTGCTCACTGATGCCCAGTTTTGGTTCCGCCAGGACCACTTGGCTCCAGACCTCATTACAGCCTTGGTCGAAACATGAACAAAACAGTTGAATTCCAGCGGTGAGGTGAGGTGAGAGTGACTGCCCTTGACATCAAGGCAGCATTTGACTGAGTGTGGCATCAAGGACACCTAGTAAAATTGAAGTCAATGGGAATCACAGGAAACCTCTCCACTGGCTGGAGTCATACCTAGCACAAAGGAAGATGGTTGTGGTTATTGGAGGCCAATCATCTCAGCCCCAGGACATCGCTGCAGGAGTTCCTCAGGGTAGTGTCCTAGGCCCAACTTTCTTCAACTGCTCCATCAATGACCTTCCCTCCATCATAAGGTTTGCTGATGATTGCACAGTGTTCAGTTCCATTCGCAACTCCTCAGATAATGAAGCAGTCCATGCCCGCATGCAGCAAGACCTGGATGACATTCAGGTTTGGGCTGATAAGTGGCAAGTAACATTCACAACACACAAGTTCCAGACAATAACCAACTCCAACAAGCGAGAATCTAACCACCGCCCCTTGACATTTAATGGCATTACCATCATTGAATCCACCACCATCAACATCGTGGGGGTTACAATTGACCAGAAACTTAACTGGATCAGCCACATAAATACTGTGGCCACAGGAGCAGGTCAGAGGCTGGGTATTCTACAGCGAGTGTTTCACCTCCTGACTCCCCAAAGCCTTTCCACCATCTACAAGGCACAAGTAAGGAGCGTAATGGTATACTCTCCACTTGCCTGGATGAGTGCAGCTCTAACAACACTTGAGAAGCTTGACACCATCCAGGACAAAGCAGCCCGCTTGATTGGCACCCCATCCACCACCTTAAACATTCACTCCCTCCACCACCGGCGTACCGTGGCTGCAGTGTGTACCATCTACAAGATGCACTGCAGCAACTCGGCAAGGCTTCTTCGGCAGCACCTCCCAAACCCACGACTTCTACTACCTAGAAGGACAAGGGCAGCAGGTGCACGGTAGCACCACCGCCTCCAAGTTCCCCTCCAAGTCACACACTTTCCTGACTTAGAAGTGTATCGCCGATCCTTCATCGTCACTGGGTCAAATTCCTGGAACTCTCTACCTAACAGCACTGTGGGAGTACCTTCACCACATGGACTGCAACGGTTCAAGAAGGCAGCTCACCACCACCTTCTCAAGGGAAGTTAGGGATGGGCAATAAACGCTGGCCTTGCCAGCGGCGCCCACATCCCGTGAATGAATGAATAGAAAAAACCTCCTGCACCCTGTTCTCTCACAGATCCCTAGGAGTGCTGAGGCGCTGTTCCAGTAGAGTGGCCTTGACTCAATGGGAAAGGCACCTGCTGTCCTCTCTTTGGATGACAGCATGCCTGTGCCCCTTCTGCTCACTCCGTCAGGGGCCTTGTCAGTGTGACCCAGCCAGTGGCCCAAACTGCCCCGGCACATGCTGAAACGCTGCGGTGTGCAGTCGGACCCTCAAGGCCCAGCGCTGCTCGAATTCGCCCACCACGGTCAATTGACGTTCAGCAGACTTCCACCTCCCAAGTTGTTGCCATTGGGGATACGCCTTGTAAGAGCACTAGGATAGTTAAACAGGCGCATAAGACAAGATACTAAGGGGTTGCAAAAGGGTATTTCTTAATTATTCCTGGTGAAGATTATACACTGTGTTGCTGGATTAATTTTTTTCCTGGATTTGATGTTAATATTTGCAGTGAATTGAGGGCAAGACCCATGAGGCTGGACTGAAGGAAGGCAATCGGCTGGTGGTAGTGAGGACGGTGGTGATAAGGTGTGTGGGACTGCTGGTGTATTGGGGATGGGAGGGATGGTTCAGGTGTAGCACTCTTAGAAGCATAGAAGCATAGAAGATAGGAGCAGGAGTAGGCCATTCGGCCCCTCGAGCCTGCTCCACCATTTAATGAGATCATGGCTGATCATCCAAATTCAGTACCCTGTCCCTGCTTTCTCCCCATATCCCTTGATCCCTTTAGCCTTAAGAAATATATCTATCTCCTTCTTGAATATATTTAATGAATTGGCCTCAACTGCCTTCTGTGGTAGAGAATTCCACAGGTTAACCACTTTCTGGGTGAAGAAATTCCTCCTCATCTCAGTCCTAAATGGGTTACCCCTTATCCTTAGACTGTGACCTCTGGTTCTGGACTCCCCCACCATCGGGACCATCCTTCCTGCATCTAGTCTGTCTAGTCCTGTTAGAATTTTATAAGTTTCAATGAGATCCCCTCTCATTCTTCTAAACTCTAGAGAATATAAGCCTAATCGACCCAATCTCTCTTCATACGTCATTCCTGCCATCCCAGGTATTAGTCTGGTAAATCTTCGCTGCACTCCCTCCATGGCACGAACATCCTTCCTCAGATAAGGCGACCAAAACTGCACACAATACTCAAGGTGTGGTCTCACCAAGGCCCTGTACAACTGCAGCAAGACATCCTTGCTCCTGTACTCGAATCCTCTCGCTATGAAGACCAACTTGGATCAGGTGCTCTCTGGGAGCTTTGGCAGTTAGGGGCACTGGTAGCTGATGCTACTTATGCTCTTCCTAATCCTCCTCCTCCACTTCTTGCTGCTCAGGTGGTGGTAAAAGCCGGTATAGCGAAGTTATGCAGCATGCAGCACACAACCACAAATGTGACTGCGAATGACCTCAGCTTGCGCCGTGCATGTTGCAGTCAGTTTCTTCAGGCGCTCAACAGCCAAACCAATGCTCCTAAGAGGGACCATTGGAGGCTGCCACCCGAAGGGCAAGTTGGAAGATTTTTACTTACCCTATTGTGGATCTAGGGGGAGCCAGACTGACCCTCCCAGCTCCACATTAAAACCGCAAACTGCTGCCAACCGCTACTCTGCCCCTCCCGATTTCCTCCCCCTCCTTGGACTCACCTTGGACGATCAGCCAGAGTCTGAGCCGGACCATCTTGCAGCCCTCACGAATGGTGCCCTCCAGCTCGCTGGATGTGACCGGCAGACCAATGTGCCGTGGTCTTATTGCCAGCCTCATTAGGTGAGTGCAGCGTGTGCTGTACCGGGATCGCGACCCGATTCAAATTCTATTGTCAATGGATCAAACAAAAATAATGGCGTGTGAACAGATATATTTTGTTATTTGCAAAGAGTGTGACACTTGTGACTAAACCACATCCTCGAAACATGTAGCAAACCGGCATTTGTTAAGATTATGCAATACCCTGATAAACAGGAAGCACGTACATATGGCTGAACAAATAATGTGTTGAGTATTTCGACAATTCACAAATAAAAATTAGCAAGTAAATGTATCTGTCAACAAAATAGACATTGTCATGCAGAGACTTTATTTTGAAACACAAACCCCACCCAGTATGTGGTTGAAATGCAAGCCAGTGAGGATTCCTGTTTTTGGACAACTGCCAGAAGCCTCAATTAGAGAAACAGACTTTCCTCCCCCGTTACCAAACACTCGGCCCAGTCAGAGGGTGAGCCTGTGCTGGCGGGCACATCACTGCCGTGCAACCAATCCACAAATCCAGGTAAGTTCAGGTCTGGTTAAGCACAACAAACTTTGGGAGCCCAGATGGAAGAGATGGGAGGAAAACTGACCCCCAGCCCCACCCCATGGAGTTTACAATCTACTTCTGATAGTTCAAAGACATTTCGGTGCTAAAATTGAATTATTAAATCAATTGAATTATGGAATTTTGAATTGATAGGAGTGTGGCGGATCGCCACCTAAACGGGCATAACCCACTTTTTCCGTCTGTGGACAATATATCGGTGAACCTTCCCTTTAAGGCACCTTACCTTTAAGACAGGAGTGGGCGGGGCTTCAGGGTTTTTCCAGAGAATTCTGGGAGCAGCTTTCTCAACCATTTTTGTGTGCCATGCAGTGAATTAAAGTTTCTTGTTTTCCACATATGTATTCAGCCTCCATTCGTGTTTCGCGGCAGCCTCAACATTGGTGACCCCGACGTGATGAATGTATTCCGAGCACTGCAATGGCGGACACGAACGCAGTTTCCGTGAAACTGCCGGAGTTTTGGGAAAACCAGCCCGAAGCCTGGTTTCTCCAAGCTGAATCTCGCTTCCGGCTGCGAAATATCACCACAGATGGGACGAAGTACGACTATCTCGTCACATCACTCAGTAGCGCCGCAGTTTCGAAGGTTTGGACAACGCTGCAAAACCCACCAGTGGAAGGCAAGTATGCACATCTCAGGACAGCGCTCCTTAAAAAATTTACGGCCTCGGCATATCAGCGAAACTGCCACCTCCTCGACCTTCCAGGCCTCGGTGATGCCTCACCGTCAGACCTCCTCTCCCACATACTCTCCCTCACCGACGAGAGCCCACCCGGATCCCTCTTCCGCACGCTGTTCATCCGCCAGCTCCCTCTCAGCATCCGCCCAGCGATCGTGGCGTCCGGCCTCACGAACCTGGAAGCCCTGGCCGATGAGGCCGACAAGCTGCTGTCCGCTGACTCCAGCCGCGACGTCACTCCGGACCTGGCAGCCAATGCCTGGGCACGCCCCTCACCATCCAGCACGCGGCCACAAGGGCCTGTCACCAGGCCCACGGGGCCTTCACGCCCCACTAACCCGGGCCACTGTTACTACCACGCACGGTTCGGCACCAGCGCACAACGGTGCACACCTCCCTGCTCTTTCAAGTCCGCCCCCATACCAGCCCCCGCGATGGCTGTGGGTCACGCGGGCTCCCTGCTGTTCGTTACGGATGACAAAACCGGCCGCCGGTTCCTGTGCAACACTGGGGCTCAGCACAGCATCATCCCGGCCTCCTCCCTCGACATCCAAAAGGGAGAACGAGGACCGGCGCTGGCTGCTGCTAACGGCTCGGAAATCCGGACGTATGGCACCTGGACAGTCACCCTCGACCTCGCTGGTCGCCGCTACCGATGGGAGTTCATCACTGCCAAGGTGCTCTCCCCTCTCATCGGCGCAGATTTCCTGTGCGCCCACGGCCTACTGGTAGACATCCCCTGTCACCGCCTCATGGACATGAACACCATGTCCCCCATCCTGGGCGCCATGGCCCCCCGTCAACCCGCCGACATGGCGTCACAGTGCCACGCCCGGGCCACGGATGACTACTCGGCACTCCTGGCCAAATTCCTGGCCCTTACCAATCCGACCTTCTCCGCGGAGGCTGCCAAACACGGGGTGGAACACTTCATCCCCACCACAGGCACCCCAGTGTACGCCCACGCCCGCAGGCTGGACCCGACTAAACTGGAGATCGTGCGGACCGAGATTGCCACCATGGAACAGCTCGGCATCATCCGCCGCTCCAACAGTCCCTGGGCCTCCCCACTCCACATCACCCCCAAACCAGGCAGAGGTTGGCGCCCCTGCGGGGATTACCGCCGCCTCAATGACGCCACCACCCCTGATCGGTACCCCGTGCCGCACATTCAGGACTTCTCGGCTAGACTGGCCGGCCGCTCAGTCTTTTCCAAGGTCGACCTGGTGCGCGGCTACCACCAAGTCCCCGTCCACCCCGCGGACGTCCCCAATCACCCCCTTCGGCCTGTTCGAGTTCCTGCGGATGCCCTTCGGCCTCAAAAACGCAGCCCAGGCATTCCAACGGCTCATGGACTCGGTCCTTCGGGACCTGAAGTTCCTGTTCGTCTACCTGGATGACATCCTGGTAGCCAGTTCTTCCAAGCAGGAACACCTCGAACACCTCCGCATCCTGTTCGGGCGCCTCAGTGACCATGGGCTCATCCTCAGCCCAGCCAAATGCCAGTTCAGCCTGGACAAGATCGACTTCCTCGGCCACCACATCACCCATGCTGGGGCCATTCCCCTGCCCACCAAGGTGCAGGCCGTCCAACAATTTCCCCGCCCCACCACCATCAAAGGCCTCCAGGAGTTCCTCGGGATGGTGAACTTCTATAACCGCTTTGTAGAGTTTCGCAATTATCGCGATTCTAATAATGTGAGAGAAGCAGGTTCAATTGTACATTTTTATTGAACGAAAGGCTGCTTTTAATAAAAGGGTACCGCAGCCTGTAAAATGGCTGCCGAGCATCGTGACAGATGTTTCCAGAACATAGTGAGCAGACAAGATGGCGCTGAATATACATTCATAATGAAACCATGCACGGTATAGATTGGGAAGGCAGGATGCAACCCATTTGCGTTTTGGACAAAAAAACAATGATATAAGTGCTTGAATCGTTTCAAATGCACGGTGAGAATCATTGCACTGGACAATCGGGGGCCCATCCAGACACATCAATACACAAATACCACCCAGCTCAACAATGAGAGAGACATTGACGGGTGATTGGGCCAGTTTCAGGTGATCCCGAAACCAGTTGAGGAGACAATTATACACATCCTACCTAGCTCAACAATGAAGAAGACATTAACGGGTAGTTGGCCAGTTTCGGGTGATCCCGAAACCAGTTGAAAAGACAATTACCCCATACCAAGAACTTTGGGCGCCAAAATTAAACAAAAGACAGCATCTTGATTTGAGCGGGAGATAAGGCCCGTCCAAACAGTATAACTATAGAGGACGAATGTCCATCAGAAGTCTTGGTCTTGCAGTCTTGTGCGTGTCCTGCCCGCGGTGCTGTGCTGGTCCGGTGTTCGAGTGTTGGGTGGAGTTCGGGTTCGAGTTCGTTGTTCGTGGTCCGTGTCGGCCAGAAACGGAACCTCAGAACGAGCCACCTCGACACGGCAGGCAGTAGGGTACACCATCCCGATCGTCGGTAAACGGTGTCCGGATCCATCAGGGCAACGCAGCGGTGCGTTCCCGAACGACCAGCCACCGGTAGCGAAGAAGACAAGAATCTCGGCCGAGCGAGGCCCGAGTGACGAGAAGAAATTCCACGTGGGAGACGCCACGGTCAGTAAAACCCTGACCGCGCCCGAAGATAAACGACGAAGTAGGTTCAAATCCACCTTTTTGAATCCTACCGAAGATCCAGGAAGACAGGCTTATCTTCTGGTTATTTGAGCGGGTAGCCTGGGCCATCCGCGATGAACGTTCATCGGGGCTGATCCAAGTGGGTCCATCGCGGCAGCGAGTGTAAACAAGTCGAGCTCAGAAGCCCTTACAGCCACGTGACAGCCAGGCGCTGCAGCGAAAGGCTGCGAGCCTCATTTTAAATTCCGAAGTAACCGAAGTGGTGAGCATGTTTCCCGATCCTACAAATCCAGACGTAGTTTAGGTATTGTAAGGGAGGGTGGTTCCTAAGGTTAATGTGTAATGTGTTACCCCCTTTACGATGTGCCGTGTGTTCCCCATTTGTATAGACCAAGTTTTATAGACGTGTGTATACTTGTAATTTCTTTGATCTGCGCATATGACATGTATTTCATTATTTTGGACACCGTACAATAAAGGCATTTTATTTCGTGTTATTCAACCAGGTCTATTTGAGTCTTTCTCTGCATTACTGCTGCTTTGCATCTAAGTCCAGGTGTCAGAACCGTAAGGGCGAGTGGGTCGAACCATTCACAGGTGATTATTGCAAAAAGTCTGTCCGGAGACCAGAGCAAGCAATAGCAAAGAATCACAGGCAACGAAAGCCTCACCTCGCACCCCCTTTACAGCTTCATCCCCAAAGCGGCGTCCCTCATGAGGCCCCTGTATGAAACCCTCCGGGGCAGGAGCGGCAAGATGGCAGTCGAATGGATGGCAGACGCGTCAGCCGCCTTCGACTCCACCAAGACCGCGCTCGCCAACGCCACCCTGCTCGCGCACCCACGGCCCAATGCCAGGGTAGCGCTCACCACGGACGCCTCCGACCACGCGGTCGGCGCCGTGTATGAGCAGTGGGTCGACGGCGCCTGGCAACCACTTGCCTTCTTCAGCCGCCAACTACGCCCCCCGGAGGTCAAGTACAGCACCTTCGACCGCGAGCTCCTCGCGCTGTTCCTGGCGGTCCGCCATTTCCGGTTTTTGCTTGAGGGCCACCCCTTCACGGCGTTTGTCGACCACAAGCCCCTGACATTCGCAATGGCAAAGACAACCGACCCCTGGTCCGCCAGGCAGCAGCGCCAGCTCGCGGCAGTGTCCGAGTTCACCACGGACATCCAACACGTCTCCGGCCGAGACAATGTGGTAGCCGACTGCCTCTCCCGCCCCGCCATCCACGCCGCACACCTGGCAGTCGACTACGCTCAACTCGCAACAGACCAGATCACCGACCCTGATCTGCTCTCCGCACCCACCAACCTACCAGGGCTACGCCTGGCCGACGTCGCCTGTGGCCCGACCGCAGTCACGGTCAAGTGCGACATATCCCTATGTCAACCTCGGCCCGTCATCCCAGCGTCCTGGCGCTGCCGGGTATTCGACATTCTCCACAACCTCTCCCACCCCGGCGCCCGCGCATCCATCAAATTGGTAGCCAACCGCTTCGTCTGGTGCGGCCTTCGCAAGGATGTGCGTACTTGGGCCAACTCCTGCCTAGCCTGCCAACGGGCCAAGGTACAGCAACACACGAAAGCACCCCTCGAGGAGTTTACCGTCCCCTCGCGGAGATTCGACCACATCCACGTGGACATCGTCAGGCCCCTGCCGCCGTCGCAAGGCCACACGCACTTGCTGACCATCGTTGACCGCACCACACGCTGGCCTGAGGCAATTCCACTGACCTCTACCACCACCGCCGACATCGCCAGAGCCTTCGTCAGCACCTGGGTCACACAGTTCGTCGTCCCCTCGACATGACGTCGGACAGAGGTCCGCAATTTACCTCTGAACTCTGGACCGCCGTTGCACGCAATCTCGGGGTGACCATTCACCGCACCACAGCATACCACCCCCAAGCCAACGGACTGTGTGAGCGGTTCCACAGATCCTTGAAGGCATCTCTTCGAGCCAGCCTCCAAGACGGCGCCTGGACCGACCGACTTCCGTGGGTCCTCCTCGGCCTGCGCACCGCGATTAAAGAAGACCTCCACGCATCGGCAGCAGAGCTCGTGTACGGTCAGCCGCTGCGCGTACCCGGCGAGTTCCTGCCCACCGCCACGACACCCTGGTCAGCCGACCAGCAACACCACGACTTCGCCTCACCGGCGCTGCAGTTCGCCCCGGTGCCCATTGCTCGACACGGCGAAGCCACCTCACACGTCCCACTAAGCCTGCACCAGGCACGGTTTGTTTTCGTCCGGCACGACGCCCACCGCGGACCCCTTCAACCCCCGTACGACGGGCCCTACAAGGTGTTACAGGCTGGGGACAAATTTTTCACCCTGCAAGTGGGCGACAGGACCGAAAAAGTGTTGGTTGACCGACTCAAGCCAGCACACTCGGAGCCTGTTGAGCAGGTCCCTGTAGCTCGTCCACCTCCACGCAGCCGACCTGCCCTCAAGACGGTTCACCCGGCTGCTCCACGCCCGGCCGTTCCACGTCCACCGGCGTCCTACAAGAGCCGCTCCGGCCAGCCCATCAGACCGCCGCACCGTCTCGTCCACACCTCCTAAGCGGATTCTGGGGGGAGCTGTGTGGCGGATCGCCACCTAAACGGGCATAACCCACTTTTCCGTCTGTGGACAATATATCGTGAACCTTCCCTTTAAGGCACCTTACCTTTAAGACAGGAGTGGGCGGGGCTTCAGGGTTTTTCCAGAGAATTCTGGGAGCAGCTTTCTCAGCCATTTTTGTGTGCCATGCAGTGAATTAAAGTTTCTTGTTTTCCACATATGATTCAGCCTCCATTCGTGTTTCGCGGCAGCCTCAACAGGAGTATATTACATTTCTTCTCGCAATTCATTGATTTTTCTCTGACTACCCCATCAAACGTAAACGTGAGATGTACGCACCACTGTCTACTCATTGATCGAGGAGAGCTATACTTATACCAGACATTAACCTAGATTATCCATAGAGATTGAAATATAGCTATGAACAAAAGCAAGCAAACCTTTCAGGTTGGCTATTAAACATTTCTCTCCTGTTCCCTCTGGGGCCAATCTTGGTTGGGCCTCCTGCTTAGCACTTAGATCTGAACTTATTTCCCCACCAAAGTTACGCAACTGTGCACACAAAGAAGAGAATATACATCATATATATCCTAGCAAGTGTCATTAGTTGTTGCTGAAACACATGTAAATGGATTCCCTCCTGCCTGGTGTAAAATCACAAGTAGAAATTAAACTTAAAAATCTATATTTTTTTTTATTCGTTTATGGGATGTGGGCATAGCTGGCAAGGCCAGCATTTATTGCACATCCCTAATTGCCCTTGAGAAGGTGGTGGTGAGCCGCCTTCTTGAACCACTGCAGTCCGTGTGGTGAAGGTACTCCCACAGTGCTGTTAGGGAGGGAGTTCCAGGATTTTGACCCAGCAACGATGAAGGATCGGCGATATACTTCCAAGTCAGGATGGTGTGTGACTTGGAGGGGAACTTAGAGGTGGTGGTGTTCCCATTTGCCTGCTGCCCTTGTCCTTCTAGGTGGAAGAGGTCGCGGGTTTGGGAGGTGCTGCCGAAGAAGCCTTGGCGAGTTGCTGCAGTGCATCTTGTGGATGGTACACACTGTAGCCACGGTACGCCGGTGGTGGAGGGAGTGAATGTTTAAGGTGGTGGATGGGGTGCCAATCAAGCAGGCTGCTTTGTCCTGGATGGTGTCGAGCTTCTTGAGTGTTGTTGGACCTGCACTCATCCAGGCAAGTGGAGAGTATTCCATCACACTCCTTACTTGTGCCTTGTAGATGGTGGAAAGGCTTTGGGTAGTCAGAAGGGGAGACACTCACCGCAGAATACCCAGCCTCTGACCTGCTCTTGTTGCCACAGTATTTATGTGGCTGGTCCAGTTAAGTTTCTGATCAATGGTGACCCCCAGGATGTTGATGGTGGGGGATTCGGCGATGGTAATGCTGTTGAATGTCAAGGGGCGGTGGTTAGACTCTCGCTTGTTGGAGATAGTCATTGCCTGGCACTTCTGTGGCGCAAATGTTACCTGCCACTTATCAGCCCAAGCCTGAACACCGTCCAGGTCTTGTTGCATGTGGGCATGGACTGCTTCATTATCTGAGGAGTTGTGAATGGCACTGAACATTGTGCAGTTATCAGCGAACATCCCCATTTCTGACCTTATGGTGGAGGGCAGGTCATTGATGACGCAGCTGAAGATGGTTGGGCCTTGGACACTGCCCTGAGGAACTCCTGCAGTGATGCCCTGGGGCTGTGATGATTGACCTTCAACCACCACAACCGTCTTCCTTTATGCTAGGTATGACTCCAGCCAGTGGAGAGTTTTCCCCCCGATTCCCATTGACTTCAGTTTTACTAGGGCTCCTTGATGCCACACTTGGTCAAATGCTGCCTTGATGTCAAGGGCAGTCACTCTCACCTCACCTCTGGAATTCAGCTCCTTTGTCCATGTTTGAACCAAGGCTGTAATGAGGTCGGGAGCTGACTGGTCTTGGCGGAACCCAAACTGGGCATCAGTGAGCAGGTTATTGGTGAGTAAGTGCCACTTATAAGCACTGTTGATGACACCTTCCATCACTTTGCTGATGATTGAGAGTAGACTGATAGGGCGGTAATTGGCCGGATTGCATTTGTCCTACTTTTTGTGGACAGGACATACCTGGGCAGTTTTCCACATTGTCGGATAGATGCCAGTGTTGTAGATGTACTAGAGCAGCTTGGCTAGAGGCGCGACTAGTTCTGTATGGCCCTGAAATTATGGCATGGATCATTGAATGTAATTTTTAAATATATGTTGCTGGGATGTGGGCATCACTAGAAAGGCCAGCATTTATTGCTGATCCCTAATTGCCCTTGAGAAGGTGGTGGTGAGCCGCCTTCTTGAACCGCTGCTGTCCGTGTGGTGAAGGTACTCCCACAGTGCTGTTAGGGAGGGAGTTCCAGGATTTTGACCCAACGACGATGAAGGAACGGCGATATATTTCCAAGTCAGGATGGTGTGTGGCTTGGAGGGGAACTTGGAGGTGGTGGTGTTCCCATGCACCATCTGCCCTTGTGCTTCTAGGTGGTAGAGGTCGCGGATTTGGGAGGTGCTGCCGAAGAAGCCTTGGCGAGTTGCTGCAGTGCATCTTGTAGATGGTACACACTGCAGCCACGGTGCGCCGGTGGTGGAGGGAGTGAATGTTTAAGGTGGTGGATGGGGTGCCAATCAACCGGCTGCTTTGTCCTGGATGGTGTCGAACTTCTTGAGTGTTGTTGAGCTGCACTCATCCAGGCAAGTGGAGAGTATTCCATCTCACTCCTGACTTGTGTCTTGTAGATGGTTGAAAGGCTTTGGGGAATCAGGAGGTGAGACCCTCACTGCAGTATTTACGTGGCTGGTCCAGTTAAGTTTCTCGTCAATGGTGATCCCCCCAGGATGTTGATGGTGGGAGATTCTGTGATGGTAATGCCGTTGAATGTCAAGGGGCAGTGGTTAGACTCTCACTTATTGGAGATGGTCATTGCCTGGCACTTGTGTGGCGCGAATGTCACTTGCCACTTATCAGCCCAAGCCTGAATGTCGTCCAGGTCTTGCTGCATGCGGGCAGGGACTGCTTCATTATCTGAGGAGTTATCTGAAATTCTTCTCTTTGCTATCTTAGTGGGGACATTAACCCATTTATAAAAGAATATACCATTGTTAGAATTGTGTTATAATTTTTTCCACTCTGACATTAACCATAGCTCACTTATGATTTTGTTTTGTTATGAGTTAACACACTTGCCTTATTGATGGAATTCAGAATCATACTGCACCATTGCCAGTAGAATATTTTCTACTTATGTCTTATTTCCAACATGTATCAAATAATTGTCATCATATCTGTTACCTCTAATTCTATGTGACTTGTCCAACTAATTTCTTCCAGTCTCGAATTATATTGTAAACCTGGCAGGTTTCCTTCTTTATAATCCAGTTATACAGAGTATAAACTTAACCTCCAGGGATAACAGCTGTTGATGTCTTAATCCATTGCAAACCTTCCAATGGTTTTGGCGACATCCCTTCATTGGCTTAATAACTTTATATTTGATGACTTTTAGGATCAAAATTAAAATGTTGGAGATCGGGTTTCAAAGGAGGTTATAACAATGGCCTCTCACTTATAAGACCTGGAGGTTTAATTGAGCTCAGACAGATCGTTTTTTATTCTCTCCATACAGTACCTAGGGGAAAAGTTGGGGCAGTTGCAATTCAATTCCCATTGGATTTGAATCCATGGCACAAGATGATCATAATCCTACAGCAATTAAAAATGAGGATTTGACTTCTCTAAACTTCACATTTAGTTTTAGAGACTTTAAGGTTGAGACATTCGGAAAGACAAAGCTGAAACTCAAACATGATACAAACAGGCAGGCAAGTACATGAACCTCCCTAGTCAACCAGAGAACAGAGAGGCATTCCTTTTCTCTGAAGCACCAAGGAACAGGAACCGATATAACGGACCATGAGAGAATGAAAATGCAGACCCCCTCCAGATCAATAAAGATCGGGTTGATATTTATTGGCATACCTCAGGACTGTGATGACTAACTTGGGAATATGGCTGCCTATGCTTCACTAGACTGCCAAGGAAACTGGGCATTGACTCACCACCAGAGTGTCCAGAATTCAATACCTCTACCCGGCTGGACCACCACAGATTAAAACGAAAATTAAAGCACAGTATCAGTTATATAAACGATCAACAGAAACAATGAACCATCGGGTAAAAAGTAATTTAATTTTTTTTGAAAGATACTTACCATTTTTGCTATAGTTCCAGCCAGGGAGAGAATTGACTTGGTCAATCATCATGAAAGCCGGAAATTTGTGGGGACACAAAAATGATATCATGAACATGCAGAGGGACATCTGATCTTTCTGTACACATCTGCCAACCCTTTTTTAGAAAAGCGCAGGCACATCCAAACATTCTGTTGTTATTGTGTTTAAAGCAAAAATTGTTTAGCTTCAGTCAGAAGCATCACTGCCACTGATCTAGCAAAGTGACTATAACAACGGCATTTGTATTAACCAGAAATATTACATTGATCTAGAGCAGGGAGCTTCATTTATTCAATTATAAAGCAATCTGATTGATAGAAAGCCATCTTCTGCAGCAGATAAATGCTATCCACATGCAATAATGTTTTTGAATCAGTGAGCATTCATAGTAACAAAATACTGACCTAATTTACAAAATAGCATCAATCCTCCAAAGGACAGAGTTACATTTTTTGCTCCCAATATGAAACATATTTTAAAAAAATGTTTGTACATTCAGTGCATAATCTTCTGTAGTTCTAAACATTTCTTTAAATTCTAATTATAAGCATTAAATATTGACACTAGTTTTTTGACTGATACCGTCTACATATTTCGAAAGCTACAAAATTCCACACTTAAGGAATAAACATAAACACAATGGGCGCGATTTTTTCAATGGAGGCGGGTCAGGTGGTTTCCAACTTCCAGTCCCGCCCCCAACTGCATCCGGCCCACAGACGTGATTTTACATTGATTGACCTTGTTAAGCCCGCCCTGCGGGCTTGCTGGCCAATTAAGAGGAAGCCGGTCAGATGACGTCATTTGATGACGTGTCATCTGCCAGTTTTCTTAAAGGGACCACGCACAATTTTTTTTTGACAGCTTATTTCTCAGTGTTTGACAGCATTGAGGTGCTGCAAACACTGACAATCACTGTACAAAGATGAGCTCTTGCACCCAGGCTCTCCAATGACTCCCTCCATAGGCTGGAATAGATGGTAGCTGCAGGTGAGGTGACAGAAGCGATCTGTCACTGGTGAGAGAGGTTCTCCCAATGAGGTGGCACTGGACATGGATTTCAAAACTTGTTACCTAAAGAAATGTGAAAATGCATTAAAAATGAATTTCCAACATTTTCTTACCTCTGAGACTCACCAGTGCACCATTGGATCCTTCACACCACTTCTGCAGCTGTCATCAATCCAGAAACATTACAGCAGACTCAGAACATGCCACACTTACCTGGCGTGGTGTCTGGACATCAGGAAACCCGAGGCAGAAGCGGCAAAATTCTAAAAAAGCCTGTCAACTACCATCAACTACCTGTTAATAGGCAGGTAATTGGCTTTAATCCTCTTCCCGCCGCTAGGTGTTGGGTCCATGCACAAATCGGGGACCCGACACTTGGGAAAATTGTTTGGAGGCGGGTTGACGGTGGGATCGCAACCCGCCATCAATCAAAACGATTTTAACCTTTGACCTGCCTCCAAACCCGCCCTCTCAGTGCTGATAAAATCGCGGCCAATGTTGCTTGCACTGGCTTCAGTCCCTTAAAGGGGGCCTGTCATCATGTTGTGGAGATTCCCGGCAGGCTAAGTTCATTGAAAGTCAAGAATACCTGCTCCAAAGACTGCTCAGGTTGGCAGATGCTCTACCAGCATTAAACAGCATTGTGTGTTAATGCTGAAACATTTGGTTAGCTGTGGATCGACATTTCCACATGACTTGTGCTGCATATTTGAGATAGAGAAATTGCAAACTGAACACAATCACTGGAAAGTTAAGTGACCATCACAATAAGTGTTATGACGATGGCCATAATTATTGGTATTACAGATTGATATTGCAGTGACAATGTTATGCTAACCCGTATTAACCAAACATGATGATTGCCAGCTGTGCCACACTTAACATAATCAGCAACTCATAATTAAATGACCAATGTGACCACTTCATCAATTAACACCTTACAGAAATATGAAAAGATGTAAAGTAGTGACAAATTAAATAACATTTGTCAATGCTGGAGGTAATAAGCTGCCAGTTAGGAAAATCATAACAAATAAAGTGATATTTTAAATAACAAAGATCTCCTCTTTGATGGTATGCTTTGTACTGTCTTCTTAGCAGTGGCATTTGCTACAAAATGACTTTGCTTTAATTTTATGAGGCATGGTCTATCTCCAATCAGTCACAAACTGTCATATCTTTGAACTCTGAAGTTGTCTTCTTGGGCCTGATGGTCTTGTAATTCTGCAGCTGATACACTAAGATACTAAAATAAAGTTTAATATTTCAGTAATAAGATTACTCTAATTCCAGAAACGGTTGTAATTACTGTAATATTAACGCTATAATAATAAAACACTTCAACAGTATTTTAACTACAAATAATAATCACCAACACTAAATCTACTCATCCTCCCTCCCTTTGCGTCCCATTCTCTTTGTTCTATTTTTATTTTTCTAATTTTAATCTACCTTTTCTAACTAATCCTACCCATCTGTCTTTCCTGGCTATTTTTCTTTAATAAAAACCTTTAAATTCTTTATCTTCTTTCTCCATGCTCCCATCATCCATGTTGGAGGTTGAAAGTGAAAGCAAATTTTTAAAAAAAGGTCTTCATTACCTGATAAAAAGGATAGTTGTGCCAGTTACAAGGCCAGACATTTCACAGTAGCATAGCCTCATCATGGGTACAACCAGGTAAATCTTTCATTTGTTTAAAACACTTCAGAGGTTGTTCAATGAGTTTACTCAGGGGCTAATGAGCCTGCACCATGACAGCATCTAGACAATTGAACTCATCTATGGCACTGGAAGGGCTAATAGTGATATCTATAAAGTCACTGACAGACAGAATTTATATAATGTTGGAAAACGGTGGTTATTCTTACACCCAATAATAATTACATTTCAGTGTGTTTCATTGAAAACTGTGAAGGAAGTTATCAGATTTTATCGAGTGCTGTAATACTGTATCAAACTTTTTCTATCAAAAATCTGTAAAAGCCCAATCTGTCAATAAAGCACAAATGAATTCTTTGAAAGCTGAAGGAAAGTGAGCACTCTGACAAATCACATTATTAACTGTAAAAGTGTAAGTGCCACATTCGTTTATATGGCTCAGCAATGATGCCCATCCCCCCACCCATTCCCCCCACCCCCACCCATCCCCCCACCCTCACCCACCCCCCCCACCCTCACCCATTCCCCCACCCATTTCCCCCACCCCCACCCATTCCCCCACCCCCACCCATTACCCCCCCACCCCACCCATCCCCCCATTCCTCCCACCCATTCCCCCACCCATTCCCCCTACCACCACCCATCCCACCCCACCCATTCCCCCCACCCATCCCCCCAAACCCACCCCCACCCATTCCCCCCAGGTCTTGGAAGAGGTCCCACTCCTTTGAGCAAATTTTGCTCCCCCTCCCTCCCCACTGTGTCTATAATGCGGAGATGCCGGTGTTGGACTGGGGTGGACAAAAGTGAGAAGTCGCACAACACCAGGTTATAGTCCAACAGTTTTATTTGAAATCACAAGCTTTCGGAGCTGCTGCTCCTTCGTCAGGTGAAGTGAAGAAATACAAATCGGCACAGCATATATAGACAGAGAACAATGCCTGTGCAGAGTACAATGTCAGACGACTACAGTTAATCTTTCTGACTGCCTTTTATCACACCTCGGCAGAGAGACAATCAGGTCAGTTAAGAAGACATTATATCAAAGACATAGCAAGATACAACTAAGACAATGAGGTGGGGTCACAAGGGGTCTAATGTGTCAGATGCTGCAGTCTGTATGGAAAACCATAAACTTTAAACTTTTTACTTTTTTTTACTGGAAATCACATCTGTGAACAAGCCAATGACGACTCGAGTCTGGATGACTCTACGTCAGGTGGGGTTACATGTAGCGTGACATGAACCCAAGATCCCGGTTGAGGCCGTCCTCATGGGTGCGGAACTTGGCTATCAGTTTCTGCTCGATGATTTTGCGTTGTCGTGTGTCTCGAAGGCCGCCTTGTCGTCTGTCTCGAAGGCCGCCTTGGAGAACGCTTACCCGAAGATCCCCGGGATCTTCGGGTAAGCGTTCTCCAAGGCGCCCTTCAAGACACACGACAATGCAAAATCATCGAGCAGAAACTGATAGCCAAGTTCCGCACCCATGAAGACGGCCTCAACCGGGATCTTGGGTTCATGTCACGCTACATGTGACCCCACCTCATTGTCTTAGTTGTATTTTGCTATGTCTTTGATATAATGTCTTCCTGACTGACCTGATTGTCTCTCTGCCGAGGTGTGATAAAAGGCAGTCAGAAAGATTAACTGTAGTCGTCTGGTATTGTTCTCTGCACAGGCATTGTTCTCTGTCTATATATGCTGTGCCGATTTGTATTCCTTCACTTCACCTGACGAAGGAGCAGCAGCTCCGAAAGCTTGTGATTTCAAATAAAACTGTTGGACTATAACCTGGTGTTGTGCGACTTCTCACTGTGTCTATAGAGCTAATTTGCTTTGCACTGAAATTTAATTTGTTACTTTCTAGATACATAAGTTGGACTCTATTAGTGATAGTGATTTGATTGATATAACAGACACACTTTTGTGTGCAACAAACTAAAAATTAGTTGCTATACTTGGGACACAAAATTTCCAGCCAAATAAAAGTATATAAAACATGATTAACTAGTCAGTTGACTTCTCCCTATTTACATGTTCTCTGATTGGTCTGCGTCATCCATTTGTGAATCATTGCCACTTACTTCCTCGCCAGCTTGCATTAGTTCCTCCTTCTTGGATGCGATAAGATCATGGATATCTTCTGGAGACTGCTGTTGCAGCTACAGCTTAATGTTGCTACAGCTTGTTGTTCAATAATATCGGTAGAGCTCAAAGCAGTGCTAATGGGACTAGGACTGCGACAACGTTCAATACTGCTGGGTAAATCCAATTGTAAAACTGGCGATGGTAAAACCATATTCCATGGACTATCGCCTTCTTTGATTTCCCTGATTTTGGAAGAAACCTCTTAAAAAAAAACTTTGAATGCTTATCGCAACTATGTGAACTCCATTTGTCTTCTCAAATTTTGTGTAAGCTCATCAAGCACTCATACTTGACTGAAGTTCTTTGCCTTGAATTGAGCATGGTTACTTTGCAACACTTGCACACTGGCATGAAACCACATTAGCGAAGCCCAGCAGGTATGGCCGGGGTTATTGCACGACTATTTTAACCCTTTGGCCACAAATGGTGGTTGCACCGCACAGGCCCTTGCAATATTTGCGCAATGTTCTATTACTGGGAAGACCACCTGTCCGCCTCGCTACCTCCCTTTCCTCCTTTAAGACGCTCCTTAAAACCTAATAGGGATTCACCCCTATTATGTCTGTTAAACATTCCTTTGTCGTGGCAATATCATTGCTGCTGTCACAGTTTATTCTGGAACATTCTTCTATGGATATATTAATCAGTAACAAGGGGAGGCCCCGGGGTTTAATTGCTACAATATGCCTGGTCCCATCAGGGGGCCCTCTAGAGTTTAATGAACGATCTTCACGTACAGCGGATAAACGGGGACGTCCTTAATTCTGTGCTATGGAACCTTTCTCCGATTTCCCATTTGGCCAGTCCTCCCCTGCTGTAAGTTATATAAAAATGAGAAGTCGCACAACACCAGGTTATAGTCCAACAGATTTATTTAAAATTACAAGCTTTCGGAGCTGTCGCCCCTTCGTCAGGCAAAGGTACAGTGAGTGAATCTACAACATTACACAGTATATAAACACAGAAACTGCAGAGATACAATCTTTCAGGGAAGGTGTCCTTACATCAAAGACACACCAGAGCACAGCCAAGACAATGAGATGTGTCACAGGGGGTCCAACGTGTCAAATCCTGCTGTCTGCAGTTGATTTTTTTTGGGGTGTTTGTTTTTTTTAGTGTTTTTTTTTAAAAACTGGAAAGACAGACAACGATGTCGAGTCACGTTCTGTAGCATGACATGAACCCGATATCCCTATTGAGACCATCCTCATGGGTGCGGAACTTGGCTATCAGTTTCTGCTCGATGATTTTGCGTTGTCGTGTGTCTCGAAGGCCGCCTTGGAGAACGTTAACCACTGCTCCACTTCTCCAGCTTCCACACTAACCACGTTAAAGAAGCCATCTCCTATGGACAAGCCCTGCGAATACACAGGATCTGCTCAGACGAGGAGGAGCGCGATGGACACCTACGGACACTGAAAGACACCCTCGTAAGAACGGGATATGACGCTCGACTCGTCGATCGACAGTTCCGACGGGCCACAGCGAAAAACCGCATAGACCTCCTCAGAAGGCGAACACGGGACACAACCAACAGAGTACCCTACGTCGTCCAGTACTTCCCCGGAGCGGAGAAACTACGCCATGTTCTTCGCAGCCTTCAACATGTCATCGATGACGACGAACACCTTGCTAAGGCCATCCCCACGCCTCCACTACTTGCCTTCAAGCAGCCGCCTAACCTCAAAAGTACCATCGTTCGCAGCAAATTACCCAGCTGTCAGGAGAACAGCGACCACGACACCACACAACCCTGCCACGGCAACCTCTGCAAGACATGCCAGATCATGAACACAGATACCGTCATCACACATGAGGACACTACCCACTAGGTACATGGTACATACTCATGTGACTCGGCCAACGTTGTCTACCTGATACGTTGCAGGAAAGGATGCCCCAGAGCATGGTACATCGGCGAGACCATGCAGACACTGAGACAACGTATGAACGGACACTGCGCAACAATCGCCAGGCAGGATTGTTACCTCCCAGTCGGGGAACACTTCAGCAGTCTAGGACATTCAGCCTCGGATCTGTGGGTTAGCGTTCTCCAAGGCGGCCTTCGAGACACACGACAACGCAAAATCATCGAGCAGAAACTGATAGCCAAGTTCCGCACCCATGAGGATGGCCTCAATAGGGATATCGGGTTCATGTCATGCTACAAAACGTGACTCGACATCGTTGTCTGTCTTTCCAGTTTTTAAAAAAAAACACTAAAAAACAAACCCAAAAATTATTTTTTTTAAATCAACTGCAGACAGCAGGATTTGACACGTTGGACCCCCTGTGACACATCTCATTGTCTTGGCTGTGCTCTGGTGTGTCTTTGATGTAAGGACACCTTCCCTGAAAGATTGTATCTCTGCAGTTTCTGTGTTTATATACTGTGTAATGTTGTAGATTCACTCACTGTACCTTTGCCTGACGAAGGGGCGACAGCTCCGAAAGCTTGTAATTTTAAATAAATCTGTTGGACTATAACCTGGTGTTGTGCGACTTCTCATTTTTGTCCACCCCAGTCCAACACCGGCATCTCCGCATCATGACCACGGTAAGTTATATAAATCAAGTGAAAAAAGTACCCTTCCCATCGCCCCCCACCCCCAATCACCCAAGAACTCATGGAATAATTGCTCTTCCTTCTCCCCCCTCTGTGGGCACCACTAGGCCTCAATGATCTTGTTAACCTCCATTACATATCCAGCAAAAGTAAAATTGTTTGGTGCTTTGCTGTAATGAATAAATTATGGCCATGGAGGTAAACCTGACTATGGAACAGTTTCACATCAATAGGAAAGAGAGATCGAGCAATGTAAAGACTCTTGCCCACAGAATCAGCTCGAAAGCCATTTGGTTCCTTGCCTATCCTTTTAATAATGTGGTATTTGGTAGGGCAGCAGGCAAGAGAGCAATGGAACACAGAAGTCAATAGAAAATGGAACCAAAAATTGTTTAAAAAGAACACAGTAAACCCTATAGGCCCAATGAAACATTTTCCTGGTTCGTGTTCATGTGATGTTAACTGTTTTCTTAAAACATTAATGGATCCCCGCAAATTTGTGGATAATGTTTCCCAATTCACAGTCACACATATTCAATAATAATACTTTTAATGAAGTAAAAATTATAACAAAAGACTTTCCTCAGCCTGCTGGCAATCCATTACTGCATTCGTGAGATCTGCTTATCTTACATAAGATGCATTAGCAGCCAAATCCATTTCCTCAGGCATATCATTGTTCAATACTGATCTACATTTCCTGCTTTTCTAAGGTAGCCTGACGTCAGTATGTTTTTAAGTTGTCAAGTGACAAAGCCTGTTAAATCTACAGAGACACACACAGATGGGCTCCTGCCAGCCTTTTTAGTTCTTCTCATTACCTAGTGATGACTGCACTGATGCTGATTCTGACACAGGGAAACAGAACATTCACTCAAAACATTAAAGACACTGTCATGATCAAGGGATTGAATTCCTCCACAATGACTACCCCAAGGTGTGCTCTCTGACACCCTCTGAATACTGACTTTATTGTTTGCAGAAATATAATTGTTTCTCATCTGCTCGCTCCAAGGATATTATTTACATAGAAACATAGAAACATAGAAGATAGGAGCAGGAGTAGGCCATTTGGCCCCTCGAGCCTGCTCCGCCATTCGATGAGATCATGGCTGATCATCAAAACTCAGTACCCTGTACCTGCCTTCTCCCCATATCCCTTGATACCTTTAGCCTTAAGAAATATATCTAACTCATTCTTGAATATATTTAATGACTTGGCCTCAACTACCTTCTGTGGTAGAGAATTCCACAGGTTCACCACTCTCTGGGTGAAGAAATTCTTCCTCATTTCTGTCCTAAATAGCTTACTCGTTATCCTTAGATTATGACCCCTGGTTCTGGACTCTCCGACCATCGGGAACATTCTTCCTGCATCTAGTTTGTCCAGACCTGTCAGAATTTTATATGTTTCGATGAGATCCCCTCTCATTCTTCTATACTCCAGCGAGTATAAGCCCAATCGACCCAATCTCTCCTCATATGTCATTCCTGCCATCCCAGGTATCAGCCTTGTGAATCTTCGCTGAACTCCTTCCATGGCAAGAACATCCTTCCTCAGATAAGGCGACCAAAACTGCACACAGTACTCAAGGTGTGGTCTCACCAAGGCCCTGTATAACTGCAGCAGGACATCCCTGTTCCTATACTCAAACCCTTTCGCTATGAAGGCCAACATACCATTTGCCTTCTTCACCGCCTGCTGCACCTGCATGCATACTTTCAGCGACTGGTGCACAAGGACACCCAGGTCTCGTTGCACCTCCCCTTCTTCCAATCTATTGCCATTCAGATAATAGTCTGCCTTTCTGTTTTTGACACCAAAGTGGATAACCTCGCACTTATCCACGTTATATTGCATCTGCCACGCTTCTGCCCACTCACCCAACCTGTCCAAATCATCCTGGAGTTTCTCGGTATCCTCCTCGCAGCACACACTCCCACCCAGCTTTGTGTCATCTGCAAACTTGGAGATATTAAATTTAGTTCCCTTATCTAGATCATTAATGTATATTGTGAATAGCTGGGGTCCAAGGACCGATCCCTGCGGTACCCCACTAGTCACTGCTTGCCACTCGGAAAAAAGACCCATTAATTCCTACTCTCTGCTTTCTGTCCGCCAACCAGTTCTCTATCCAAGTCAATACCTTGCCCCCAATCCCATGTGCCTTAACTTTACACGCTAATCTCTTATGCGGGACCTTATCGAAAGCCTTTTGATAGTCCAAATACACCACATCTACTGGTTCTCCCTTATCTATTTTCCCAGTTACATCCTCAAAAAATTCCAGTAGATTAGTCAAGCACGATTTACCTTTTGTAAATCCATGTTGACTTTGTCCGATCCTGTCACTGTTTTTCAAGTGCTCTGCTATTACATCCTTTATAATGGACTCTAGCATTTTCCCCAATACCGATGTCAGGCTTACCGGTCTGTAATTCCCCGCTTTCTCTCTACCACCCTTTTTGAACAGTGGGGTAACATTAGCTACCCTCCAATCCATGGGTACAGTTCCAGATTCCATCGAATGTTGGAAGATGATCAGCAATGCATCTACTATTTCTAGGGCCACTTCCTTAAGTACCATTGGATGTAGATTATCAGGCCCTGGGGATTTATCGGCCTTCAATCCCGTCAATTTCCCTAACACCATTTCCCTGCAAATACTTTCAGTTCCTCCCTTTCATCAGACTGTATTTAATCCTGCTTCTTCTCACATGGAAAGAAAAGAAAGAATTTGCATTTATATAGCACCTTCCACGACCTCAGAACATCCCAAACACTTCACAGCCAGTGAATTACTTTTGAAGCATAGCCACTGTTTGACTGTAGTGAAAAGCAACTGCAAATTTACACACAGCACAGGTTCCACAAACAGCAATGAGATAAATGACCAATTCAACTACTTTAGTGTTGTTGGTGGAGGGATGAATTTTGGCCAGGATACCAGGAGAACTCCCCTGCTCTTCTTCGAATAGTGCCATGAGATCTTTTACAGCCACTTGAGAGGGCAGATGAGGCCTCGGTTTAACATCTCATTCTAAAGACGGCACCTGTGACAGTGCAGCACTCCCTCAACATGGCACTGGAATGTCAGCCGAGATTATATGCTCGCGTATTAAAGTCCCAGTTTTTTTTTCATTAGATACATTCATTTTTTGCTCTGAGAACACAATTTTACTGTCATTTTCTCCTTGTCACATTTTACATATATTTTTATTCACATGTGCTTTATCATAATTTTAATGTTGCTGATGGAAATGTTTGTGGCTATTTCTCATAGAGCAGCGCCGTCACAACCTTTGCTAAATTACACTAGAGGATATTACAGAAAGTGACTAAGCTGTTTGATGCTGATTCTAATTGAGTGAAGAAACGTAGCTTAATAATGTAAAACTCGTTCCACATTACTGGCATTTTTATAGTTGGCCATCTTAAAGTATCAGCAACAGAAAACTGTTGTCCAAACAATCCAATTACAAAAAGGCCACCAATTCACCACACATCGAGCTATCAGTCAGGTCATGGGCGCAGGTGCTGAGTGGAAGAATGGAACAAAAAGTAAACTTTGGGATACAAGGGGCTGGGTTTTTCCAACCTCGGTGGGTCCGGGGCGGGCAACGTCGGTGACGTGGGGGATCATCGCATCTGTGTCGATCCCGCCCTCCAACAAGATATTCTGATGATTGGCCTTGTTAAACCCGCCCTGCGAGGTTCCTGGCCAATTAATAGGAAGCGGGTCTGATGACGTCATTTGATGACGCGTCATCAGCCGGTTTCCTTAAAGGGGCCATGTCCAAATTGATCTTAACAGTTCTGCTGTCAGTATTCTACAGCATTGAGGTGCTGCAAACACTGACAAGCACTGTACAGAGGTACACGGCTGCACCCAGGCTCTCCCATGACTCCCTCCATATGTTTATGGAGGGAGTCACAGCACGCAGGGAGGTTCTCTTCCCTTCCCATGGGCGGAAGAGACCTCCCCAGGAGATCAACGCAGCCTGGTTGCACATTGCACAGGAGGACAGAAGCAGGGATGTCGTCAGGAGGACCTGGCTGCAGTGGTGCAAGCCTTTCAATGATCTCAGTAGATCACGAAACGTTACTGCAAAGCCACACTCAACCTCATCCTGCTGTGCCACTCATCACATCCCCATCACTCTGCCTTCCCTACCCTACTCCTGCACATCCTTACTCACACCAACTTACCTTGTACCTCCACCCATCCCTCTCTATTTACATTATCACTTTCCTATCTCACTAGCCACCCCTCACACTCACCCTCAACCTACTGCAAGCATATGAACTAATAACACACAAGGGTAGGCACCTGGGTGGTTTCTATTAACGTGTTGTCAAACATTGAAATCTATATTTTCAACACTTTACCATTTGGACAGATCTGTGCTCACCTTTAGAAGTGTCTTAGTGAGTTCCAGTGAATGTTGATGAGTGTGAAAGGAATGGCTTAGACATTGTAGGGATGCTTTATGATGCTGGTGTGGGGTAGTGTCAACCTGGCACATCATGTGGCAGCCAGGGTGTACAGCATCAAGTAAAGTAAATCTGGCTATGGTGAGACCATCGCTGGCCTCCCAGCCAGCAATGTTGTTAGGGGCTGATGCACTGTGTCCTGTGCAGCATCAGGTGATTGCGGAGAAGGTTGGTGATGTTGTTGGTGATGTTGGTGTGCCTGGTGTTGTTGGTGTTGGGGCTGATCGTGGAGGGATTCAGAGGACCAAGGTGAGATTTTTTCAAGGGCACCGATGTTGCTGGAATAGATGGCAGCTGAAGTTGAGATGACAGAAGCGATCTGTCACTGGTGAGAAAGCTTGCTCCAAGGAGCTGACAGTGGAGAGAGAGTTTACTCCAAACACTTCCAAACTGCATAAAGCTCAAAAGTGTCTTCCAAGTCCTGAAGGCTCAAGCTTCTGACATTGGAAAGTGAACAGCTCTGAAATGGTAGCTTTCAGACCACTTTTGCAGCTGTCAGCTATTCACAGCAATGGGGAGACATAGAGAACCTGAGCTACTTACCTGACATGATCTCTGAACGACGTGAACCCTGTTAAAAAAGTGGTAAAATAGAAAAAGGTTGGCAAAATAGTCGTTAACAAGTGTTTAACAAACATTTAACTATCTTAAATGCCTCCCCCGCCACTTGGTGTCGGATCTGTTCTGAAACCGCAGACCCAACACTTTGGAAACTTACATGGAGGTGGGTTCAGAGCGGGTTCCCAACCCGCTGTCAATCATTTCGATTTTGACAGCGGACCTGCCTCCAAACCCAGCCTCTAAGCGCCGGCAAAATTGCAGCCAAGAAGTCTCGCCCAGTTTTATGCACCTTCTACTCAGTTAGAGACTGCCATTGACAAAGGTTTGGGAGCAGGTTGTGCCTTCTTATTCAATCAACAAAGAGTGCTTCCATGGGGCAGAATGGGATGTTACAAAAGAATAACATAACATATGTTCAATTTTAAGGTGTAGAGCTTCATACGCAGTGTCACAATTTTATTTTCAGCTACAAATTTGAATGTTTTTCTCCACATAAAATGTGTTTTTCTCATCATTCCCCGTCAAGCGGGGTAGTCAAGTGCCTGATCCCGGGGCTCTCCAGTGTTACTGTTGAGCAAGTTGTTCGGATGCATTTGTGAGTGGCCAAAGGTCGCACCATTAAAGTGCTATAGCGGCATCTTCTCTATGATAAAGGAAGATTACACCTTCTGTGACAGCATTTTTCATTTTGGAAGTTCCAAGAAAAAGCACTTTCTCGACGTCATTTACTAGAATAGTGACAGCTGTTTTCTTTGACAAAATTCACTTGTGGGAACGTTTCGTACAATAATGTCTGCACTGAACATTGTGCCATTATTTCCGTACTGCGCATTTCAAATATAAATTTAAAACAATATAAAAGCAGTAGCATTTTTAAGAAACCTTTCAATTGGCTGTTTTGTGAATAAAATCACACTATAATGATTTCCGCTGCAATAACTGAAACTGATTCACCCATAGTGGAATGGTCTGCACAAATTGGAGAAGTCCAAAGTCTTGCTATGTAGAAATTGTTAGTTTTGCACTTTATTTTGGTTTCCTGAATTCTTTTCCCTCCTTAGATGTTCCACCCATCTGCGCACAATGTGAACATTTATATAAAGAAACTGAATTTGCCAGTTATGAGTCACAAATGAATACAGTATATTAATGAATACAACATCATTATTAAGGAATGCAACTTTTACAGAACTATGGCGACAGTTCTGACTCCCAGTGTTGTTGGGTGATACTTGAATGTAACATAGAGGACATCTATTTGAGGAATTCTTCAGGTTTCAGATGGCAAACATGTTGCTTTTTCATTTTAATTTACTTTTTGTTTATTTTGGTGTGCCCCAAGATAAGGTACATCAGTGTTCTAACACGGGAAATGTTCTGTCCTGCAGATTAAGAACATAAGAACATAAGAAATAGGAGCAGGAATAGGCCACTTGGCCCCTCGAGCCTGCTCCGCCATTCAACAAGATCATGGCTGATCTTGGGCTCAAAGCCACTTCCCCGCCTGCTCCCCATAACCCTTCACTCCCTTATCTTGCAAAAATTTGTCTATCTCCACCTTAAATGTATTTAATAACCCAGTCTCCACAGCTCTCTGGGGCAGAGAATTCCACAAATTTACGACCCTCTGAGAGAAGAAATTCCTCCTCATCTCAGTTCTAAAAGGGCGACCCTTTATTCTAAAACTGTGCCCCCGCGTTCTAGATTTCCCCACGAGGGGAAATATCCTCTCTGCATCTACCTTGTCGTGCCCCCTCAGTATCTTATATGTTTCAATAAGATCACTTCTCATTCTTCTAAATTCCAATGAGTATAGGCCCAGCCTGTTCAACCTTTCCTCATAAGTCAACCCCCTCATCTGTGGAATTAACCTAGTGAATCGTCTCTGAACTGTCTCCAATGCAAGTATATCCTTCCTTAAATATGGAGTCCAAAACTGTACGCAGTACTCAAGGTGTGGTCTCACCAATACCCTGTACAGTTGTAGCAGGACTTCCCTGCTTTTATACTCCAACCCCTTTGAAATAAAGGCCAACATTCCATTTGCCTTTTTGATTACTTGCTGTACCTGCATGCTAACCTTTTGTGTTTCATGCACAAGGACCCCCAGGTCCCTCTGAACTGTAGCATTTTGTAATCTCTCTCCATTTAAATAATAATTTGCTTTTTTCTTTTTCCTGCCAAAGTGTATAATCTCGCACTTTCCCACATTATACTCCATCTGCCAAATGTTTGCCCACTCACTTAGCCTGTCTATATCCCTTTGCAGGTTCTTTGAGTCCTCTGCACAACTTGCTTTCTCACCCATCTTTGTAACATCCGCAAACTTGGCTACATTACACTCGGTCCCTTCATCCAAGTTATTAATGTAGATTGTAAATAGTTGAGGCCCCAGCACCGATCCTTGTGGCACCCCACTAGTTACCGTTTGCCAACTAGAAAATGACCCATTTATCCCGACTCTCTGCTTTCTGTTAGTTAGCCAATTCTCTATCCATGCTAATATATTACCCCAATTCCGTGAGCTCTTATCTTATCCAGTAACCTTTTATGTGGCACCTTATCGAATGCCTTCTGGAAAGCAAATACACCACATCCACTGGTTCACCTTTGTCCACCCTACTCGTTACCTCCTCGAAGAACTCCAGCAAGTTTGTTAAACATGATTTCCCTTTCATAAAACCATGCTGACTCTGCTTGACTGCATTATGATTTTCCAAATGCTCTGCTACTGCTTCCTTAATGAAGGACTCCAGCATTTTCCCAATGACAGATGTTAGGCTAACTGATCCAAAGTTTCCTGCTTTCTGTTTCCCTCCTTTCTTAAATAGGGGTGTTACATTTGCGGTTTTCCAATCCGCTGGGACCTCTCCAGAGTCCAGGGAATTTTGGTATATTGCAACCAATGCATCCACTATCTCAGCAGCCACTTCTTTTAAGACCCTGGGATGCAGGCCATCTTGTCCAGGGGACTTGTCATCCTTTAGTCCCATTATTTTACCAAGTACTATTTCCTTCACCTGACGAAGGAGCAGCGCTCCGAAAGCTTGTGATTTCAAATAAAGCTGTTGGACTATAACCTGGTGTTGTGCGACTTCTCACATTTGTCCACCCCAGTCCAACACCGGCATCTCCACATCATATTTCCTTAGTGATAGTGATTGTCTTTAGTTTCCCCCTCCATGTGGCCCCTTGATTATCCATTATTGGGATGTTGTTAGTGTCTTCTACCATGAAGACAGATGCAAAATATTTGTTCAGAGTCTCTGCCATCTCCCCGTTCCCCATCATTAATTCCCCAGTCTCATCCTCTAAGGGACCAATGTTTACTTTAGCTACCCTCTTCCTTTTTATATACCTGTAGAAGCTCTTACTATCTGTTTTAATGTTTCTTGCCAGTTTACTCTCATAATTCATCTTCTCTCTCTTTATTACTTTTTTAGTCATCCTTTGCTGGTTTTTAAAAATTTCCTAATCCTCTGGTCTCCCACCAATCTTGCCAACATTGTATGCCTTCGTTTTCAATTTGATACCATCCTTTACTTCCTTCGTTAGCCACGGATGGTGCTCCCTTCTCTTAAAATCTTTCTTTCTCACTGGAATATATTTTTGTTGAGAGTTATGAAATATCTCCTTAAATGTCCGCCACTGCATTTCAACTGTCTTACCCTTTAATTTATTTTTCCAGTCCACTTTAGCCAGTTCTCCCCTCATGCCACTGTAATTGCTTTGTTTAAGATCAGGACACTGGTTTGAGATACAACTTTCTCACCCTCCAACTGAATTTGAAATTCAACCATGCTATGATCACTCTTTCCTAGAGGATCCTTTACTTTGAGATCATTTATTAATTCTGTCTCATTACATAGTACCACATCCAAGATAGCCTGCTCCCTGGTTGGTTCCATTACATACTGTTCTAGGAAACCATCCCGGATTGACGGAAGTAGTACACGTTTAGGAACATCGTTAGCCCTGGGCTGTCTTACTAAGATGTACACTCCCAGATCTCGAGGAGAGCAGTCCTTTCGAGGAGAATCTGGTTCAACCTTTGATGGAGAAGCAGTGATTAGAAAGCCTGAACTGTCATAGGCATTTCCCCTCCTTCTCCAATTTTCTGACAAACACCTGGAGAGGGCATCAGACAGAAGAGGAGGTGAGATTAAAATGAAATCTTCTAAAATCATCAGAATGGTCACCAGAAAAACTTTGCTTTGTATACTGGCTCATTGGGAATAATGGAAACAGGTTTAAGAAATTCTCTTTAAGGAAGACCATCGTTAATACATATCTGTAGTGTGTCCAATATGATACTAAATTACAAACCAAAAAACACGGAAAAGAATGATCATTTTAACAGATGTACTATAATCTTAAAATCATAGCCTCAGTGGAGCTTAACTCTTAACTGGAAATATCATCACAACAAGACCTCGACCCAACTCCAACTCCAGCCCATCACTCTCCTCACTAAACTACCAGGGATCAGATATATATTCGTCCAGGAATACAAAGAATTAGATTTTGCTCAACCTGCATTAGATTGGCATCTGGTATATAGTTTAATTTTCAAGAAAGGTGAGTAAATAAATATGAATTTACCTTTGTCTTTGGTGCTTTAACTGTTAATGGCAGTTATTTGCCCACCAGAGACAAATTAGAGGTCCGCATGTGCAGACAGACTGCTTCTTTTGTGCCAGTTCATTACTCCTGTGGGGCAGAAGAACAAATTATTGCCTTCCCAGTATGAGATCAAGTTCCAGGGAATTTCAGCAAACCCTTTTGCTCTAATTCGAACCGTGACGTTGTTGCCTTGAAGCAAAAAACGAAAGGCTTATTTCAGCAGCTATTTGGGGCCCACTACATTATAACTAAATCGAAATTTGAGATGGAAGACCAAAAACTGAGACAGGCTAACAACAAAGAAAGTCAAAAACATGTAAACACACCGATGGGAGAAATAAAAAAAGAAAGAAATGAGAGAGTCAGCTATGTTAACCTTACATTCAGTTCTCTGATTGGTGTGTGAAGCAACACGCACTCTTGTACAGGCTAATAGTTGAGTTGGGGCCAAATTATATAACACTCATCATCATTTGCCATTGCATTGTAAGAGAAGTAGTATGAAAAAAGGAATTCGAATACGCCCACACAGTAACCAAAGCTGAAATAAGTTTTGGCAACAAATATCATTTGTACAGCTAAAGGGGTTTGAGGAAGCATCTAAAACATATCAAAGGTCCAAAAACAACAAATGGCTTTGTTTAATGATGTCATTTATCGAGAGACTAGATGACTGGCTGAAATATAATTTCATAAACAGACAAAAATCTCAATTTCAACAGCTTGAAGTGGTTAGACAATAATGAATGATGAAGATTTCATTGAATTTCATTCTATTGCCCAACTGAAAGACTTGGAAAATTACAATCTGTTTACAAAGAGAGATACCCTAATGTTACAGATTATTCAGTAGCAATTAAATTTTTTCATTTAAAAAAAGTACCAAACCGCACCCCCCCCCCCCCCCCCCCCACAAATCTTCACTTGGTCTGGCACAATCAATACAGCTACCCGGAGTCTTACTTTTCGAATACAGCATCACAAAGGCTCGTGGGTGGTGCAGTGGCAAGCCTACAAATTGTCATTCATTTGGAATTTGCCTTAAAAATATAAACTATTCCGATGTATCTCGTACAGAAAAATAGACACCACTGAATGGAGTGGATTTTTGTCTTTACAGCCCAGGCGTTAAGCATCACCTAGGCTGGAGGGCCGGGAGGAATGTTGAGTGGAGAGGATCACAGCCCAGAACAAAGCCCAAATGGAAGGAAAATGGGGTGGGCTAATTTACAGGTCTGAATCCCCTCCCCTCTGCCCAGGCAATGCTTAATGCCCAGGCAGTAAGGATGAAAATATACCCAAATATTTTGAAATTGGTTTGCAATCTGTCTGTTTGACATATATTCAATGTTGACATTAACATAATAGTAGTTTGGATTCCCGTATTTCCTACACAGTTGATTTTTGGTTTCAACTAGGTCATCAGTGAATAATCACTGAGCAGATACAAGGCATTTTATTCACATGGAAGCGTAAGAAAACATCAGGACTTCAAACGGAATTAAGAACTTAAGAACATAAGAAATAGGAGCAGGAGTAGGCCATTCAGTCCTTCGAGCCAGCTTCACCATTCAACAAGATCATGACTGATCTTCTACCTCAACTCCAATTTCCCACCCTATCCCATATCCCTTGATTCCCTTAGTATCCAAAAATCTATCGATCTCTGTCTTGAATATACTCAACGACTGAGCATCAACAGCCCTCTGGGGTAGAGAATTCCAAAGATTCACCACCCTCTGATTGAAGAAATTTCTCCTCATCTCAGTCCCAAATGGGCGACCCCTTATTCTGAGACTGTGACCCCGAGTTCTAGACTCCCCAGCCAGGGGAAACATCCTCCCAGCATCTACCCTGTCAAGCCCTGTAAGAATTTTATACATTTCAATGAGATCACCTCTCATTCTTCTAAATTATAGGGACTATAGGCCTCATCTCCTCACTCTCTCTTCATAGGACAATCCCCCCATTTCAGGAATCAGTCTGGTGAACATTAGTTGCACTCCCTCTAAAGCAAGTATATCCTTCCTTAGGTAAGGATATCAAGACAGTACACAGTATTCCAGGTGTGGTCTCACCAAGGCCCTATATCATTGCAGTAAGACTTCTTTACTCTTATACAGGAAACTCTCATTTAAACGGCACCTAAATATCTGGAATGCTCTATTAACCGGCAAAATTGATACTCCGAAAACTCCTCCCCAATAACCAGCAATGTTGCCGAGTCCGAGTCTCCCGCGAACGCCGAGTTAGTCAGTGGGGGTAGTTCTCCAAAGTGCCACTACTCGGCTTCCCGGCGCTGTCGGAAGTCCAAACACCGCAATAACAGGAGTCTGATTCTCCCGCGCTGCCGGTAGTCTCTTCTGATCCGCCATTTTACTGTGTGTCTCCCGCGCTGCTGGTAGTCTCTTCCGAGCCACCATTTTTCTGTGTGTCTCTCCATCTTTATCGTGAATTATCTCCCCCATCTTGCATTATGGAATTCCCAAAAGCTGGTCCAAGCAAAAGGAAGAGAGTGGTGTTAACTTTAAAACAGAAAATCGAGATATGCCAACGACTAGAAAGGGGAGAGAAGCGTATCAACATTATGAATGAATTCAAAATCGGTTCGTCAACAATCTACGACATCAAATCGCAGAAGGATAAGCTGTTCAAGTTTTATTCAAGCTCGGAGACATCTAAGAGTGTAGAGAAATGGCGTACGCTTCGTAAGCCTAAGCTTGAAGAGCTGGATACCGTGCTTTATGAGTGGTTTTCTCTTAAGCGTTCAGAGGGTGTTCCACTTTCTGGACCCATGCTAATCGAGAAAGCGAAGGATTTCTACGAAAGGATGGAGCTCACTGACAAGTGTGCTTTCTCCGAGGGATGGCTAACGTGCTTCAAGTTACGGCACAGGATACGACGACTCGATATTTCTGGGGAGAAGAAATCAGCTGATCACGACGCCGCAGAAGAATACTGTGATTATTTCAATCGGACTGTGCAGCAACATGATTTGTCGCCAGCACAGATATATAATGCCGATGAAACTGGCTTGTTTTGGAGGTTTTTGCCAGAATCAACGCTTGCTGGGGCTAGTGAGGCTAATGCTTCAGGTTACAAGAAAAATAAAGATCGTGTAACCGTGCTAACATGTGCAAACGCTGCTGGATCACACCGGGTTAAACTTCTTGTTATTGGGAAGTATAAAAATCCCCGTGCATTTAAAAATGTGAGGCACTTACCTGTTGAGTACAAAGATCAAAAAAATGCTTGGATGGATAAGGAAATCTTCTCCTATTGGTTCCATCATATTTTTGTTCCATCTGTGAGGGAACATTTCCATAAAATAGGGAAACCTGAAGATAGCAAATGCATTTTATTGCTTGATAATTGTAGAGCCCATCCGCATGAATCCGAGTTGGTTTCGGGAAATATTTTCACCATTTATTTGCCACCAAATGTAACTTCTCTCATACAACCCATGGACCAGGGCGTTATCCAAAATCTGAAGTGTCATTACAAGAAAGACTTCCTACGTAAACTGATAAACCAAGATGACAATATTCACGCATTTCAGAAGGAATACAGTATTAAAGATGCCATCTATAATGTTGCATGTTCCTGGAACTTGGTGAAAGGTCACACTCTGAGGCAAGCCTGGCACAAATTGTGGCCTTCTGTAATGTTTGCTGAAGGTTCTTCTTCAGAGGAGGAATTTCATGGGTTCAATGTTCGTCCCAAGAAGAGTACAATAATGGAATTGGCTGGCATGGTGAAAAATGTAGGCCCAGCAAACCCTCTACGTCACCTCAGTGAAAGTGATACCGAGCAGTGGGTTGATGCAGATAGAGAAGTTGCTGTTGTGCATATGCTAAGTGATGATGAAATAATTGAGAGTGTTTTGAATCCAAAGAAAGAAAAGGAAAGTGAGATGGAAAGTGAAGAGGATGAAATTTCTGAAGAGAAGAAGATTTCTTGGGCTAAAGCTGCAGAAGGATTTTCTTCAATCCTCCAATTTGCTGAAAGGCAGCCTTGCTACTCTGCCCAAGAAGTTATGCAACTCCATATTCTGCATTCCACGTTTCTACAGAAAAGGCAAGAGTCCACTAAGCAAGCCGACATCCGCAACATGTTGAAGAAAGCTTCCAAAAGAGTCGAAGCAGCAGAAGTGCCTGAAGAATCTGTGGAATCTGTGGAAGTGCATGATCCTGATGACCCAGCTGGCATGGATATTCCTGATGAACCAGTTGACTTGGAATAAGTGTACAGTCGTTTATAAGTTTTGTTTTACTGTTAAGTAATTAAAGAGTTATGGATTACCCTCAACTGGCAGTACTGTACTTAATCAAGCATCTTCCACCATCCATTTAACACAACATTCTGTAGGGGAGTACCCAATTACTGTATACTGCACATTTCTTGATTTTTTTATTTTTGTTGGTTAAAAATAGCCTCGGTAGATAACCCTCTCCGTCATCCGGAATTTTTATTCAATCGGCACCATCCCGGTCCCGTCGGTGCCGGATACCAAAGAGTTTCCTGTACTCCAATCCTTTTTGTAATAAAGGCCAACATACCATTTGCTTTCCTAATTGCTCGCTGTTCCTGCATGTTAACTTTCAGTGATTCATGAACAAGGACACCAGGTCCCTTTGAATACCAAAATTTCCCAATCTCTCACCATTTAAAAAATATTCTGTTTTTCTATTTTTCCTACCAAAGTGGATAACTTCATATTCCTCCACATTATATTTCATCTGCCGCATTCTTGCCCACTCACTTAACCTGTTTATATCCCATTACAGCATCTTTGTGTCCTCCTCACAACTTACTTTCCGACCTACCTTTGTATCATTACACTAGGTCCCCACATCTAAGTCAATGATGTGGAATTGCACTCCTATAACTCTTAACAGCCAATGTTGACATTGATAGAGACCTTCATGGTTGGGAACAGGTGTGCGGTGTGGGACACACTATAAATAATGAAAGAAAATTTTAAGCAATGCAAGTGTGCCGCATGGTACTTGGAAATAAAGAACAAATGCTCTACTACTTAATTTTCAAAAGGGAGGTCAAGGTGAGACTTGGCTTGTGAAAAACACAGCTCACATAGTGAACATTCACACCACCCCAACTTGCCAGGTGTGTGATTCAAGCCTGCTGTCACACTCAGATATTAATTGCCACTCCTATTTTTGGCAGCAGTACTGGAATAAGCTTCTCAGAGTGCTGCTAAACACTAACATCTCAGAGTGTTGCTAAACACTAATATCTCAGGGTGCTGCTAAACACTATCATGCAATCCTACTGGGTATTTTGTATAAAAATGACTGACTTATCAAGATTTGAAATTTGAACTGGAATTATACAGATGAATGAGGTTAATGTGCTGGGCTATCTGGGTGCTATCAAAGTTCACTCTGTGCAGTATCACTGTGTGTTTGAGCACACACCAATGAAAGGTGCTATGGAGCGATGGGATGCAGTCTCCAGAGAAGTTTGGGGCCCTCACTCCACAGAATTCCTGATCTCAGCTGTGTCATTGTGGGGGAAGTATACACAAGGCCACAGAGAGAATGGGTCCTTATCACATTGCTCTTGTAATCTCCTGGCAGCTGGTTCAAGACTGACACTAGCAGAAGCCTGGGAACAGCCAGTGGCCCCCCAACCCACAGTCCTCTCAATGTAGGAAGTAGATCATTCAAAAAATTAGAGGGAAACATCAAAAATAAAAATGTTGATATTTCTTCAACGTATATATAAAGAGCATTTAGCTTTTTATTCTCATTCACCTTTATATTGTTTAGCATCATAATTTTTTCCCTTTATTGGACCTCTGCATTCTTGCATATTGGACATGCTACTCTGGCCAGCTGGGAGAATCTTGTGTAACTTGCTGCTTGTGAACAAAACACTTAATTGCTTGAAATGCTGGTTGACCTACCTTGCAACTGTACCAAGCAACTGTTGGCTATTTACAGTTTCCCCCTCACACAAAAAAAATAAACTAAACAAAGTGTGCTGTTGTAAAAGCTCGAAACCTTTGAAATCAGCAATTCTTGTAACAGGCACTTCTGCCTGCTTCCACTTGTTGTTTGGAGGTATTCCAATTGTCTGTGGTTAAAATGTATGAAAGTCTATCAGTCATGAGCTCCCACTAGGTTATACTTGCCAAAAACAATGGGTTCTCACAAGACCTCACGAAGTTTACAAGTCAAGCACCCAAGCAACTGGAGGGATAAGTGATGACAAATGGTTTGCATTCAGTGAAGTGCCAGGGAAATGTAAAATCCAACGGGTTTATTTGAAGATTTAAAACCAGATTGGTGCATGTTACCCTGTTGGTAGACTCCTCTGAGTGGTTGACATAGTTGTGACCTTCTGATTCTCTCAACCACTAAGTAGATTATTCTACATTGCAGTGATGTGCTGTACCCTCTCTTTTACTAAGTCAACAGCACAAAGACGCTCTGCATCACTGATAATTTGCAAACGGAATGAATAAAGACGCAAACTTGCAATTAATGGCCACCTTCTTTACAGGAACATTGCTTAAGCAAGGTTTGGAAGAATCTATTGTAGAAACAGTTTGGACAAGTCACTATTTTATAGCCACAAGTGCTGCAAGTGATCGATTAACTAAATTAACAAATGTAAGTACAGAAGCAAAAATAATATCAGAGTTTTATTGGTGTGTAGTGTGCAGCATTTGTAATGGACATAGAATAATTGATAGGAATAGAGAGATCAGCGTAACACATTAATCTACATAAAAGACTTGAGCTTTGCTCTTGTAGCTTATGACAGCATTTGAACCAGTCAGTTGTATTTCTACCTTGTAATTCCCTCTTTTCCTATCCATTATTCTATATACATTCTATTCTGCCTCACAGTGGGGTGATTTATAGTGATTGTGCACAGGCCATAATGTCGTTTCAAAATTTAAACAATGACAAAATTATAATATTCAGTAAAACTGGCAACCCACGGACATAGTTGGTGTTAAATATGTAAGAATGCAGAGGTTACTGAAAGTTCCATTCAAGTTCTAGTGCTCGGTTTCCACAGGCTCCTTTGTTAACTGTCTGACATTGCTGCCCTGCCTTTATGTGCCACTGAACTGTGAATTGTTGCATTAATTCTGGCACGATGCCATTCAGTGGGATGCTGTGTGTAATCAAGCCCTTGTGTTGCCCATATAGTAAGCTGAGGACTGGAAACAGTTGCATTCACTCTCGAGGCAGGAGCTAAAATGTAATTCTGAGAAGGAAAGAAAAGATGACATCAATCATTCAAGCTTCCTTCTGCTGTGGTTCCTGAAGCAGCATTGCGAGAACGTGAAGAGTTCAGGTGGGCTTGTGCCAGCAAACTACTGTAACCTGTAGATGCTTGTTAGTTCACCGCAGCCACACATTCCCCTGTATCACATCATATTGGCGTTCTCAGTGGTTCATTAGGCATGAACTTATAGCTGAGAGTTTAGAGTTCTTTGGCTGCTTGTCAAGTGTGGATCTGGTTAGCGAAAGGAGTCTACAGCAGTTAACCCTATGTACCATTCTAATTTGATCGCTAAGTGGCCTGGTGAAGTAATGGTAACATATAAACCAGCTGACAACGAAGGTCGAGATCAACAGCAAGTCCCACATGTTAAGAGACAATGTACTGTTGAGACCTTTAACACTGTGGGCAGATTGCAGCTTAGGCGTGAGGTTAATTCAGCGATATCCCAAACACCCGAAACATTGTACAGAGTGCACCAATGGTTTCAAAAGCATATCGGAATTGTTACATGGAGTTGGAACATTTTTTTCGTATGAAATGAACATATGTCCATGTAAAAGGTCGATGGAGCTGTTTTATTTGTTAGATTGCCGGCAGCTGAGGGAAGTTAAACCTGGTACTTTCCACCTCGACTGAAAACAATGCAAGTCAGAATGCTTGTCCCTCCCTTTTGTTGTTTGTCAGTGGCCCTGGGTAATGTCTTTTATTCCTTAACTGTGCCTTAGCGCCAAACTTTCTGGGCTAGAAATTCGGTGCCTTAGCGCCTCCCGTTAGCACTTCCGGGGGCGACAACAGGGCGCTAGGACTTACCGCCCGGGCGCGGCGATGTTACCGTCGCCCGTGAAATTCACTTGGCCCGGAGATCGTGACGTCATCCGGCTGTGCATCGCCCCGGTAGCGCCCCGGACCCGAAATTCATTTCCGCCCCCTGCAGCATCGCCGGGCGATGACACCGACAGCTGCAGGAGGCGTTGATCAGGAGGCCGGGTGCTTCAGGGGCGATACTTAAAGGTGAGGTGGCCGAGGTAGGTTAAAAAAAAATCTGAAATGCTCTTTGCGTTTTTATTTGTTTCGTCACCACCCATCGATCAGCTCGGCACTCTATTGCAGTGCATCGGGCTGATCGGGCCGGATCGTGGCTGCCGTCGGGGACTAGGTAAGTTTTTTTTTGCAGGGCCTGCAGCGATGGCTCTTCCCTTTAAGGGAGGGGAGGAGCCTTCCAATGCGGCAGCGCTGCACGGCCCATTGTTCAGCGCTGCTCCACTTACTGCCCCACCTGCTGCCTGTTGTGCTCCAGGAAGGAAGTGGAACGTTTGATTTAACGCTCCACTTCCTTCCCGGAGCGCAAAACCAAATTTTAAAAAAGTTGAGAAACATTAGCACCTGGCGTTAATTTTCTCAACTTTTAAAAGTTAACGCCCCAAACAGGGCTATAATGAATTTCTCCCCCTCTGTCACTTAACAGGACGTATCGGCACTCTACACCAGTATCCCCCACGATGACGGCATCACTGCGACAGCCTCAGTACTCAACATCAACAACAGCCAATCTCCAGACGCCATCCTACAACTCATCCGCTTCATCCTTGACCACAATGTCTTCACCTTCGACAACCGGTTTTTTACCCAAACACACGGAACAGCCATGGGGGCCAAATTCGCACCCCAATACGCCATCATCTTCATGCACAAGTTTGAGCAAGACTTCTTCGCTGCACAGGACCTCCAACCAACGCTGTACACCAGATACATCGACGACATTTTCTTCCTTTGGACCCACGGCGAAGGATCACTGAAAAGACTACACGATAACATCAACAAGTTCCATCCCACCATCAAACTCACCATGGACTACTCCTCAGAATCGGTTTCATTCCTGGACACACGAATCTCCATCAAAGACGGACACCTCAGCACTTCACTCTACTGCAAGCCCACGGACAGCCTCATGATGCTCCACTTCTCCAGCTTCCACCCTAACCACGTTAAAGAAGCCATCCCCTATGGACAAGCCCTGCGAATACACAGGATCTGCTCAGACGAGGAGGAACGCGATGGACACCTATGGACGCTGAAAGACGCCCTCGTAAGAACGGGATATGACGCTCGACTCATCAATCGACAGTTCCGATGGGCCACAGCGAAAAATCGCATAGACCTCCTCAGAAGGTGAACACGGGACACAACCAACAGGGTACCCTACGTCGTCCAGTACTTCCCCGGAGTGGAGAAACTACGCCATGTTCTTCGCAGCCTTCAACACGTCATCGATGACGACGAACACCTCGCTAAGGCCATCCCCACGCCTCCACTACTCGCCTTCAAACAGCCGCCTAACCTCAAAAGTACCATCGTTTGCAGCAAATTACCCAGCTTTCAGGATAACAGCGACCACGACACCACACAACCCTGCCACGGCAACCTCTGCAAGACATGCCAGATCATCAACACAGATACCATCATCACACGTGAGGACACTACCCACCAGGTACATGGTACATACTCATGTGACTTGGCCAACGTTGTCTACCTCATACGTTGCAGGAAAGGATGCACCGGAGCTTGGTACATCGGTGAGACCATGCAGACAGTGAGACAACGTATGAATGGACACCGCGCAACAATCGCCAGGCAGGATTGTTACCTCCCAGACGGGGAACACTTCAGCAGTCAAGGACATTCAGCCTCGGATCTGCGGGTAAGCGTTCTCCAAGGCGGCCTTCGAGACACACGACAACGCAAAATCATCGAGCAGAAACTGATAGCCAAGTTCCGCACCCATGAGGACGGCCTCAACCGGGATCTTGGGTTCATGTCACGCTACATGACGTAGAGTCATCCAGACTCGAGTCATCGTTGGCTTGTTCACAGATGTGATTTCCATTTAAAAAAAAGTAAAAATTTTAAAGTTTATACAGACTGCATTTGACACATTAGACCCCCTGTGACCCCACCTCATTGTCTTAGCTGTATCTTGCTATGTCTTTGATATAATGCCTTCCTGACCTGATTGTTTCTCTGCCGAGGTGTGATAAAAGGCAGTCAGAAAGATTAACTGTAGTCGTCTGACATTGTACGCTACACAGGCATTGTTCTCTGTCTATATATGCTTTGCTGATTCGTATTCCTTCACTTCACCTGACGAAGGGGCAGCAGCTCCGAAAGCTTGTGATTTCAAATAAAACTGTTGGACTATAACCTGGTGTTGTGCGACTTCTTACACTTAACAGGAGAGTTAAGTCATGATAACTATACTGCATAACTTCCTGATCCGTAAAAAAAATTTTGTTCACTTTTGTTCAGCAGAGAATTATTGAGCGGACGAATAGTTTACCAGTTTTATCAAAGGCTATATTTTTGGTAGTTTCAAATTAGTATCGGTAATGTGAGAAATTGTGGTATTAAAATTTAATAACCATCTTAGAACATAACAAATATATTCATTACCATAGCTAATGCACAGCTTCTAAGCCTGAAATTAAGACTTTACTGACAGTTAATGGCACTCAAGTTATTCTGTATAACTATAGGATTTAACCCTTATGGGGTAATGGTTTCAATATGTACAAGTTCCTTTCAATTAATCATAATTTCATTCATTTTCTCTGGATTTCCTCTTCAATTGTTCGTTCCTGTCTGATGGGGAATTCTTTTTACTTAAAGCTGTGAAATTTCACCAATTAATTTACAAAACATGAAGGCAAGTTTTCTGGCCTGGGGCTCAGTCCTGCCGGTGCGGAAGATGTGTACAAGGTCAAGGGAGGAACAGCAATCCTCTCACCGGATCACTGCCAAGTTAGCGCCATCTTCAAGCCACAATGTTTAATTTTAATATGGTAATATATGGTAGTAGTCCCTAACATAATCTCCCATTCTCTGAAGTGTATGCAGCTGTGCTGGTGCCTACAAACAGTGGTCAGTGGATGCAGGGTGCTGTTAGATGCTGTTTTGTTGCAGGCCATTGGCAGTGCTGGTAGGTATCCCTCTCAGGCCCTTAATGACAGAAAAGGAACAAATGTTAAGAGGCTGGCTCTAAGACACACCTTCAGATGTTGCATGCAAAAAAAAGGCATCCAGTTATTATTTAAAATCTAATCAAACACTTTTATATTATGATTGATGGTGGCCGTGGTAGTGTCAGCAGTACAACACAAACCACATTTTTACATAGAATTACATAGAATCTACAGCATAGAAACAGGCCAGACAGCCCAACTGGTCTATGCTGGTGTTTATGCTCCACACGAGCCTCCTCCCACCCATCTGCATCTAACTATCAGCATATCCCTCTATCCCTTTCTCCCTCATGTGCTTATCTAGCTTCCCCTTAAATGCATCTATGCTATTCCCCTCAACTACTCCTTGTCGGTAGCAAGTTCCACATTCTCACCACTCTTTGGGTAAAGAAGTTTCTCCTGAATTCCCTATTGGATTTATGGGTGACTATCTTATATTTACGGCCCCTAGTTTTGGTCTCCCCCACAAGTGGAAACATTTTCTCTATGTCTACCCTACCAAACGCCTCATAATTTTAAAGACCTCTATTAGGTCACCCCTCAGACTTCTCTTTTCTAGAGAAAAGAGTTCCAGCCTGTTCAGCCTTTCCTGATAAGTATATCCCCTCTCAGTTCTGGTATCATGTTTGTGAATCTTTTTTGCACCTTCTCCAGTGCCTCTATATCCTTTTTTATAATATGGAGACCAGGACTGTGCACAGTGCTCGAAGTTTGATCTAACCAAGGTTCTATACAAGTTTATCATATCTTCTCAATTCTATCCCTCTAGCAATGAAACTATTAAAAAATGTTTTGGACAGCAGATGTTGTTCCCAGCACTACCAAAACCCACGTTTTCTGAGGATTGAACATGTAATTTCTTACATTGCAAGAGTCTGAATGTGATGTTTGTGTGGCTGTGTGGGTGAATGGGTGAGAAGTGGAACAAAACATAATGGGCTGTAACTTGCAGCCTCTACGGGTGCGTACGAGGTGCGCGGGTGCCTGTAAGGGCCGCGCAAGTTCCGGGTTTAGGCATGTGCTGCGCAAGCGCTGAAACCCAGAACTTGCGATCTGTCAAGAATTTTCTTGACAGATCATCCACATCCCTGGGAAAAGGGCCTCCGTGGGCGGAGAGTTGGGCTATTTGTCCGACTTCTGCCCAGCGAATGCCCATGAAATTCTTACACTGATAAAAGCAGGCGTAAGGCCTACTTTTACCAGCATAAGAGTTTTAAAAAACAGAAAAATAAAATTTTAGCAATAATTTATACATTTAAAAACCTGTGAAATAAGGTAAGTTTATTTTTAGCCCCTTTAAAACATGTACATTTATTTTTCAAAAATTTAATTTTTGTTTTAAATATTTAATTAAATGCCATTTTAATTAATTTTAAATATGTGATTTTTTTTTAATGTATTTGAAGTGTAGAGGTATTTTTGGGGGTATTCTCATTCATACTTATGGGGCTTCCCTTCTTTCATTCGTTGGGCCGGCCCACGTGATTCCCAGGGCGCTTGCGATCCGCCTGCGTCCCTAGGATACATCAGCCTTTCCCCGCTGGTATCCGGAGAGGCCCAGGACCACGAGTCTCCGTACCTCCCAGACCACCAGGTAGGAGCGGATTTTATTTGCGGATCGGTGGCATTTCCCCGCGGGAAGCCTCCGACCACAAATTCAGGGCCAATGAGAGTAGGATGGCACGAGCACTAAATTTGGAGAATGGCTCCAGCTTCACTTTCCCCATGCCCCAATATTCTTAAAGGCAAGATGTCTACAGGCAGCCTTCTCAAAGGCCCTTCTCCAGTTTGGGTCTATTCCGTTGTACTGGGCACCATCTTGTCAATCATGCATAGAAGTAGACTAGAGATGTAAGTTGAAGGAGCATTTGGAGTGTCCAACCATAAACCCATCCTGTAGCTGACCATATATGATGCAGCTAGGTTGTCTTATAGCGTTTTGCTATGTAAAGCCTTTTTTATATGTCAGTGTGCCAATACTATCAGTTGCAAGTTGCAGCTTAATGTATTCCCTGCTGCAGTATAGTTATACCTGGTAAGCAATTAAAGGCTTCTAGGTTTAACTGAGGACAGGCAATATTTTCCAACATGCATACTTAAGTGTTGGCCTTGGCTCCCTCCTCCTCCCAGGCAGCACGCTGTATTACTGTCCTCTGGGCAGGATGCCCTGGAATATCAAATAGAAAAATATGTCTCACACATGCTTCATGCAGCAGTGCCTCCACTTTGCCATCCACCAAGCAGGGCATTTTGGTGTTGTGCTACTCCATTGCTTGCCTGTGGACTCCAATTCCTGCCTCCAAATCTGTTTTACCAGCCGTTGGTTTTTGACAGTAAATCCTTTTGGCCCCCAAAGCCTTTGAGCAGGCAGCAAAACATTTTTGAACCTGCACAGCCTTTGTAATGGCTGCTAAAATATTCTGACCCTACATGTGGCTACTTACCTTTAAGAAGCTACATCCCTTTAAATCCCAACTACAGTTCTTTAAGATCTGCAGCTGCGCCAGATATTGTACCCAATCCCTGTTATGAGCTCATTTCGGGAGGCATAAACCAGTCCGGCAACACATTTCACGGATCTAATTAATGCTATTCCTCAAAGATTCATTAGGGTTAGCCGTTTCTATTGCAGACGAGCTTAAACTTGCAGTCCCACAGCCTACATGCCGGGATCATAAAATATAGCTCATCAGCTCAAATAGACACTACTAACAAACATGACAGAGGAAGACAGTCTGAATCATTAACACAAACTTGGCAACTCTCCTCCTAGCTAGAACAACATGTCTTTTAGATTAGAAGATGCAAGGCTTTGGTCCCAGGTGCTTAGAGTCAAGTCTGTTCTAGTTAAAAGATCCAGGAATGCCTTTCATAACACAAAGGTAGTGCAAAAATGCAATTAATCTGAGCAATTCCCAGTACTACAATGAATCATTTCCTCCCACCAGCAGATGTTAGCTATCTAAAAAGGGAGACGACCCCTTTGTGAAACACTGGTCCAATTTTATTCCAAGTTCCTCTTCGAAAATAAAAACAGGGACACACACATGAAAAGGACCTGCTTCAAATAGTAACTAACCAAACAATATAAACAGTGGATTCCCCTGTCCTTGTCTCAATTGTCTCCATTGAAAACTGAAGTAAACTAAAAGTATTTACTTATATTACCTTTTCCTGTTTTTTCATAGTTCCTGAAAATAGTCCAATTAAAAATAAAGTACTGTATTATGAATACTTACAAAATGTATTGAAAACAATGATTTTTGAGATCTAACCAGGTCCAACAAATAAGTGATGAGGACTGAAAAATAGTTACCCATATACTTCACAATCTGTAAGTTAGAATTTGCATCTCCTTACCAGTAGCATCGCAAAAATGATGAGAACTTTGAGATAATACATGGTACGCCCACCCCATTCTTTGTTTTGCAAGATCTGGTAAACATATTTGGCTTCAGACAGGAAGATAAAATGACCGCATTTTAATCTGGACTGGGAACGCAATAATAAAATCAGAACACCTTTATAGCAAGCCTTGATCATCCACTGGTCATTAAGTTTGTACTGTGCATCTCCCTCAGCGTTCACTATTTGCATTTTGTTGGTTAATGATATTATGATCACTGCAGTGCAAGCCTGAACTGAAACCTACGCAAGCCTTAAAACAGAATCTTTTATGCCTAGATATGGATCTATTTGACATACAGTACAAGTGAGACATGAACACCTACTGAATTCTAAACTGGCAGAGGCTATTTTCAGGTTTGGGCAACAAAAATCTGAAACTGCCTCATTTTAAGAGAAATAAATAGCATTTATGCACAGTCGTTTTTGTGCTTTTCCATCAGGTACTGACCTCCGTGGTGGGTGAGCAACAGAAACAGTGCAATTTTTCTTTAACAAAAAAGCATTTTGTTTGTACCAGTCTAGTGAAGGGAGATCCGTTGGGGCATCCAGTGTCTGGTATTCCAGTCATAGAATAAGCATCTGTTTCCCAAGATGATTGTGAAAATGTCCAATCCTCATTGGTTTAGTGGTGAGTATGCATTCATTTTTTTTAATAAGCCTAATGGGGGAAATATGCAATATCTGCTGGTTCAGTCGCAATCATTTTGACTTGGTGGCCTTGAGAGGATGAAGGCAGAGGAGATGTGATTGTTTATCGTGCTGTTGATGAGCTGATTAAGGCGGGGATTCTGCATCTAGTTCCTCAGCATTATAGAGGTCAAAATACATTCACAATCCCCAGGGAATCGGGAAGGAGTAAGGGAGGGCAGCCAAAGGAGGCATCTATTTCACCCAGTAGAATTGGAGCTTCGGGTTAGGTGTTACGAAAGCTCAAATTTCATGAACTGAAACAGGAGCTGAATTCCTCCACACCACCTCCTCCCAAACAAATAATAGGTTGTTCATAACGAGACCTGATATTTTTGCTCATAAACATGGTAACTTTGAACAACATTTACAACAATAGTCATTTGCATCACATTTCAAGGTATAATCAGTTCACAGATTGTTTGTTAGGCAATTATTGATGCAAGAAAAGAGATGCAAATATCAGAATATAATCAGATTGACTATATTTGTAGTGATTTACAGTAAAAGAAGACAATTATTCCAATCAGTGACTCAGTATTGTTTTTTGTCAGGAGATTCTCTCTATCTCTATCTCTCTGCTGGCAAGTCATAAATGGACCGTAGAAACACAAATAGCGGCAGGTCTCCATAAGCACCACAGGTAACTTGCAAATAACTGCAGCGCCATATTTTCAGATTACCAATATTCTACAAGCTTCTTTCATTATATATCTAATACTGTGTTCACTGGAAAAGTGACATTAAAGCAGTAAGTATTTACCCAAAACCAAGATGCGTAAGATTTATGGTGAGAGATCAGCACCATCCTCCTCCAATTCCTCTCCTCCGTCATCCAGCTGGGAGGGACTGCACTCGCCTGGTTCCATTCTTATCTATCCAGTCGTAGCCAGAGAATCGCTTGCAATGGCTTCTCTTCCCGCTCCCACACTGTTACCTCTGGAGTCCCCCAAGGATCTATCCTTGGCCCCCTCCTATTTCTCAGCTACATGCTGCCCCTCGGCGACATCATCCAAAAGCACAACATCAGGTTCTACATGTATGCTGACGCCACCCAGCTCTACAACCCTCTGAGATCTCTGCACCCCTCCAATTCTGACTGCTTGAGCATCCCCGGTTTTAATCGCTCCACCATTGGTGGCCGTGTCTTCAGCTGCCTAGACCCTAAGCTCTGGAGCTCCCTCCCTAAGTCTTTCCACCTCTCTACCTCTCTATCCTCCTTTAAGACACTCATTATAACCTACCTCATCTGTCATAATATCTCCTTATGTGGCTCAGTGTCAAATTCTGTTTGATAACGCTCCTGTGAAGCGCCTTGGGACGTTTTACTATGTTAAAGGCGCCATCTAAATGCACGTTGTTGTTGTAAATCTCTTACCACTGAAGCTCACACATGATCACTTAAATGAGGTATCAGAAGGCTGCCAGGGTCATGGAATAATATTCGGCATGAGTCAATGCCCCAGGCATGGTATGTGTCGGGGGGGGGGCGGGGGGGGGTGGGGGGGAGGCGCATAAAATGGGCAGAACAATGTTAAACTGAAAAAGATTTGAATTCCATTCTGCGTTTATTCCCTTTGAGGCTACCAAGTGAAGATTTATATTGACGATGGCTTGAGCTCCACATTCTAATGTAGCTTTGAGTCCAATAGATGAGATACAGTGCCGAGATATTATTTCCCCAAGGCAGAGACATGCTAGCAAAAAGCTGGAAATCGGAAACAAAAGCAGAAAACGCTGGAAATGCTCAGTGGGTCAATCCACATCTGTGAAGAGTCAATGCTTTGATTGCATAGAAGTTCATCAGAACCAGTAAAGGTTATGCACTGAAACAAAGATAAACTCCAGCTTCTGTACAACCCAAGTGCTAAAACCTGATCCACAAGCTTACGCTAAATCAATGGCTGGCCCAGTGCACATTGCTCTCCCATTACTTTACGGCATAGATTTTACATACACCACAGATGTAAGAGGACCTGATTGTGACTTCTGCAGTTTTTAAAAAGAATTATCTAATATTGTGATATACTGTTGGCATCAGCTGACCTTGTCCTTTCAAATAAAGCCAAGGTTAATATCTATAACGGGTCTGTCATCTCTTGTTACTTTGAGATTTACAACATTTCAAGATTAAGGCATTTAACTTTACTGGCCCAATGAAGCCTATACTCTGACTTTGTGGAGGGTGGTGAGGGTCCGGAACTCACTGCCTGAAAGGGTAGTAGAGGCAGAAACCCTCATCACATTTAAAAAGTACTTGGATATGCACTTAAGTTCTGTAACCTACAAGGCTACAGACCAAGTGCTGGAAAGTGGGATTAGACTGGATAGCTCTTTTTCGGCCGGATAGACACGATGGGCCGAATGGCCTCCTTTCTGTGGTGTAAATTTCCATGATTCTATGGGCTGGATTTTATCAATGGGGACGCGGTGGGGGCGGGACTGCTGGTTGTTGGGTTTCAGTCCCGCCCCCAACGACGTCCGGCCAACCCACGCTATTTCCCCTTGATTGATCTTGTTAAGCCCGCCCCGCCCTGCGGGCTTAACCAGCCAATTAAGGGAAAGCCGGTGACAGAGGACATCAGCGTGTGACGTTTCATCTGTCAAAAATCTTTGACAGATGAATTGTCATCGTTTGATAGCTTTGAGAAGCTGTCACTCAAACACTGACAATCTCTGTTCTAAGGTGAGCCCTTGGACTGAAGACTCACCAAACCTCTTTCCTCAGCAGAAAGCAGATGGCTGCTGCATCTGAGAATGCCGCAGCCATTCTGTCATCTCTGCCGTTGAGATGAGGCACCTTCAGATCCCCAAGGGTTGAAGCCTGCAGGAAGAAGCAAAGGCAAGTAAACTTTTTCTAACACTTTACACTCACCTCTCATACTTACCTCTCCACACTTGCACCCATCACTCACCTCCACAGCGCACTTTTCGACTCCTCTCACCCCCGCAGACCCACTGCTCGCCTCACTGACCCTGGCGTCCGGGACTGCCTAAGAGAGAGAAGAGTTGCAGCAAGGAATCCTGAAACGTTTGGCTTTTTCCTACTGTCCTCGCTGGTTTCCTGAAGTGGTCACTTAGATCCGGTAATGTAAGAGACTCTTTAAGCACCTTAGGCAAACTGTTTTCACCTCGGTTAGCAGAAAGCTCTCCATTAGAAGAGCTAGCTGCCCACTGGGGTCAACGCTGGGTAGCTTACAGGTTTCGCTTGTGATTCTGAAAAACATTTGAGCATTTCTTCAACCTGGTACCCAAGGGAGGGACAATATCACATTTTGATGGGAAGTCTCATCTCTTAAGCCATTTGCTGAGAGCTGTTTTGATTTTGGCCATTAAACAATTGGTGCAAATGTACCAGGTGAAGGGTGAGGGGGGGAAGCAGGCAGTTTTGAAGACTTTATTTTGCTCCTCAACTAAAAATGGTACCGTGAGGGAATTTATAACTGCAACACACAGTTTGAACCTATACGTGCTAATTGCTGATACAAACACTTCAGGTTTATTTCAGACACTAAGGAACACCCACACATCCAGACTGATCCGAGCATGCATTAACCACATGTTTTCTTACTGCTGGATATTTGCTTGCTGATTTACCATCATTTTCGTTACCGATTCCATGGTTTCATTGCTGACAAATACATTACATTTCTCACTTGGAATGATGTCTGACTCTGCACATGTGTAACCCACACAGAGAGAATGGCTCCCTCTTAAAAATCATCTACAATGAGATCACATTCAATTTTTTTTTAACGTTGCTTTTAAAATGGTATTCCTTGAAGCAGGTCTTATGTGGAGCTAGTTTAACCATCTGTTCTGCTCTTATGAATGCTGTAATTTTTGTTAAATTACATAGAAAGTACCGCACAGAAACAGGCCAGGCGGTTCAACGGGTCCATGCCGGTGTTTATGCTCCACATGAGCCTCCTTCCCACTCCCCTTCATCTCACTCTATCAGCGTAACCTTCTATTCCTTTCTCCCTCATGTGTTTATCTGGCTTCCCCTTATATATATATGTCAGAATTCATTTAAGTGTCATTTAAGGTGCTAGGAAAGTGGGCAGAGACCTGTATGATGCACCACTGATCATCACACACCAATTGTACATAACAGAGTGGAAGTCCTGGCACTTCATGAAGACAGTCGTGTTGTGTGAAGCAGCCTGCAGGGCAACACGGGTGCAGTCAATGGGGGGAATTTTAACCCCCAATAACGGGTGGGAGGGAAAAAATTTTTTAATCTCAAACCCGACCCCAAACTGCCTCCAACCCGTTCACTTCCAGTTTTAACGGAGGCGGGTCAAGGGGGGCGGCAACCAATCCGCTCTCAGGAGGCTGGTCAGTCACTGAAATATTTTAAGGCAGCTGTATGCCGCCATTTTAACCCATGGAGGTCGGGTTTCCCGGGGCTTGGGAAACCTGGCAGGTAAAAGAAGGGGAGAAGGACCAGATCCATGAGGTCAGTGCATTTACAGCATTGCTTGTGGGACAGGAGGGGCAGCAGTGTTTCCTCCCGGCCCACCAAGCTTACCTCTTTCCCGACCCCGCGATCTCTGGCACCCACTCTCTCCCCCCCCCCCCGCTGTGATCTTGGAGTGCTCACCTCTAATCTCCGATTCCCCCCAATCTCCCCCCCTCCCGCCCCCCCCAACGATCCTTGGGTGCTCACCACCGATCTCTGACTCCCCCACCCACCCTGATCCCAAGCTCCTCCCCCCTCCACCCTCACTTGTGCGAACTCCAGCTTCCCCCGTCCCCCCACCCCGCCGATCCCCGCTTCTCCCACCTCACCCCCACCTAACCCACCACCATCACCACACTCACGTGATCTCTGAGCGCTCACCCCTGATCTCCGGCTTCTCCAACCCCCTGCGATCTCTGAGGGCTCACCCCCAGAATCTCTGACTCCCTACCCCCGATCTCCGGCTCCCCCCACGATCTGAGCGCTCACCCCCAATCTCCAGCAACCCTCCCACACCACGACCTCCTACTTACCTGTCCTCCGCTCCCCGGCTGCTTTCCCGCCCGACAGGCAGGCAGCCAGTCAATCAGGCTGGCTGTCAGGCGGGAAACCTGTTCAGAAATTTGGTTAATTCATAGTTCCAGGTTTCCCGTCTGTAAATCCTCCCCCACCCTGCTCTCTTCACGGCCCCGAGTAAATATGCGGGCCAATGACATCCTGGACTTGGGAGAATCCTGCAGTCAGTGTGAAACCCAGAGCCCTATCTTGCTGCATCCAGATGTCAATGGGGAAAGTGACAAATCTGTTTGCTCCAGCAAACAAGTTATCAGTCACCTTTTTAACACAAGCATAAGCTGCAGATTGACCAATGTGACTGATATTCCCTGCGCAGCCTGGAAGGAGCTGGAGGCAAAGAAGTTCAGGGCTGCTGCAACCTTGACTCCAACAGACAATGCTATACTAGCTGTTGCAGTTGGCTGCGGATCTTCTCACAGGATGTGACGTAACTCCGTCAATGCCTCCCTGGAGAAGCGAAGTCTCCTTATGTACTGTTCCTCAGAGGCCTGCAGGTTTGTTGTTCTGGGCTTATAACTACTGTTGGGAGGGTAAGGATTTTTCTGAGCACACATCCATTATACTTGTTCTGTTCACTCCTTCCTCCTCCTCTTGCTCCCCCTCCTCCTCCCCCAGAGTGGGATTCCTAGAAATACTCCCATGAAGAAACAAATTCAATGCCCTAAAAGCTGCTTTATAGTTCAGAGCCTACAATAGTGACTAAAAGAATTTTCCAGGGGGTCAGCGGGCGCAATCGGTGGTGGGTCGGGTGGGAAAATGATATTTTTTGACAGTGGGTCGAGAGCCCGCTGTCAACCTGCTGCCACATGCCTTTCCTAAATGTCAGGTCTGTCAGCACTGAGCAGACGTGACACGCAGCGGCGGGGGAGGCAATTCAGGTCATTATGACTTTGTTAACAGAGCATGAAGAACTATTTTCAGCTCACCTTCAGAGTTTACCACATCGCCCACGGGGTCTACGCTGCTCGAGGATCACATCAGGTAAGCAGGGCAGGAGTTGAATGGCCATGGAATCATCTCATTACTTGACAGCTGCAAATGTGCTATAAAAGCTCCCATCTCACAGCTGTTCACTTTCCAAGCTCAGAAGCTGTTGCTTACTGCATTTGGAAGACAGATTGAGCTTTATGCAGGTTGTAAGTGTTTGGAGCAAACTCTCTATCCAGTGTCACCTCACTGGAACAACCTCTCTTACCATTGACAGATTGCTTCTGTCATCTCAAGTTCACCTGCCATCTATTACATCAGAATGGGTACCCTTTATACTGTCTCACCTTGGTCCTCATAATCTGACCACGATCAGCCCCAACACCAGCAGCACCAGGCACATCAGCAGCACCAACAACAAGGCCACCAACCTTCTCCGCAATCACCTGATGCTGCACAGGACAGAGGGCATCAGCACCCGAGCACATTGCTGGCCAGGATGCCAGGGATGGCCTCACCATGGCCACAGTTACTTCACTTAACGCTGTACACCCTGGCTGCCACACGATGCGTCAGGTTGGCACCACCCCACACCAACGCCATAAAGCATCCCTACAATGCCCAAGCCATTCCTTTTCACACTCATGACCATTGCAGGGGGTACTGTTATGTCTCACCATTCACTGCAACTCACTAAGCCACTTCCAAAGGTGCACACAAATCTGTCCAGGAACGCAAAGTGTTCAAAATAAAGGTTTCAATGTTTTACAGCACATTACCAGAAACTTCACATGAACATTGCATAAAATACCCAAGTGCCTATCCTTGTGTGTTGTTAGTTGGCATGATTGGACTAGGATGAGGGTAAGTGTGAGGGGTGGCTAGTGAGATGGGGAAGTGATAATGTAGATAGAGAGGGATGGGTGGAGGTGCAAGGTAAGTTGGTGTGAGTAAAGATGTGCAGGAGTAGGGTAGGGAAGGCAGAGTGATGGGGATGTGATGAGTGGCACAGCAGGATGAGGTTGAGTGTGGCTTTGCAGTAACGTTTTATGATCTACTGAGATCATTGAAGGGTTTGCACCACTGCAGCCTGGGACTCCTGACAACATCCCTGCTTGTGTCCTCCTGTGCAATGTGCAACCAGGCTGCGTTGGTCTCCTGGTAGGTCTCTTCCACCCATTGGAAGGGAAGAGAACCTCCCTGCGTGCTGTGACTCCCTCCGTAAGCATATGGAGGGAGTCATGGGAGAGCCTGGGTGCAGCCGTGCACCTCTGTGCAGTGCTTGTCAGTGTTTGCAGCACCTCAATGCTGTAGAACACTGACAGCGCAACAGTCAAAATCAATTTGCACATGGTCCCTTTAAGGAAACCGGCTGATGACGTGTCATTAAGTGATGTCATCAGACCCGCTTCCTTCATTTGGCCGGGAAACGCGCTGGGCGGGCTTAACAAACCCAGTCAGGGGAAAATCATTTTGAACAGTGGGCTGGAGCCAGCAGCAAGGCTGGGACCCACCACCGACGTCGCCGCCACGGACCCACCAAGGTTGGTAAAATCCAGCCCCTACAAGCCAGAGTAAGAAAAATGGATTCAAATGGATTCAGCTTTCCCTGAGAGCAGCAGAGGATCCTTTTAAAGAGCATTTGAAGTGGCTGCCTCAGACCTTCGAGCACCTTTGGTTTGTGGCTGGCAGCTGGAAGTGGCATTAGTCTGGTGGCAAGGTCGGGAAATCACATCAGCGTCATAATGACAGCACAAAACCCCGATTTGCATGAGATTCCTGCCTATTTCATAAGAACATAAGAATTAGGAGCAGGAGTAGGCCATACGGCCCTTCGAGCCTGCTCCGCCATTCAATAAGATCATGGCTGATCTTCAACCTCAACTCCACTTTCCCACCTGATCCCCATATCCCTTGATTCCCCTAGAGTTCAAAAATCTATCTCAGCCTTGAATATACTCAACGACGCAGCATCCACAGCCCTTTGATTCCAAAGATTACCAACCCTCTGAGTGAAGAAATTCCTCCTCATCTCAGTCTTAAATGGACAACCCCTTATCCTGAGACTATACCCCCTAGTTCTAGACTCTCCAGCCAGGGGAAACAACCTCCCAGCATCTACCCTGTCAATCCCCCTCAGTATATTGCATGTTTCAATGAGATCACCTCTCATTATTCTAAACTCCAGAGAGTATAGGCCCAAACTATAATACAATTTCACATGGGAGCTCTAGATGGCAGGAATTATTGCAACCCCCTCCCACCCTCCACGTGCACCCCCACCCCCACCAACCCCACCTCACCCCACCATAAGAAAATCAGGCAGTCCTGCACAAATTGGGCAGGAGAAACTAACACTCCATTTTCCACCCGTTACCATTTCGGAGCAACAACAGGGCAGTGAAGAGATCAAAATCACCACTGTTGCCTTTTTTTCGACTTGATCTAAGCCCTTGGCTTCCTTTAGGGTGCAGTTACATTGCATATTGTGGTCTGAGACTAGTCACACGGACCTGAACTTTATAATCACTCATAGGTAGAAATGTTTCAGTGATTCCGTAGCTGTTTCTCTGCTCCTTGATGTGCACAGGAGCACCGTGAACTTTAACATATTAACACATTTTCACTTTGTGCGTGCCTGTGCACATCACACTAAATGCATGCAGTGAAAGTGAAAGTGAAAGCTGAATTAAGAGGATTTTAGTCAACACATAACAATTAATTTTTAACTTGCTGGGGGATACTTCTTGCACTGCATATGCTCATACCCTGGCTTCAATCCTCCAGTGTCTTACAGTGCCCCTGAATTTTGGAATCCCAGAATTTTACTGCTGGTTGTGAATTTGGGTTTGGGTTTGGGTTTGCGACCCCACACTGCTGAAGGTTTCAATCCTCCTATCATATTTCACGACACTGTTAGATCTCCAGTCTCACTCCAGAGTTATCTACAAGGACAGGTTGGAGAAGCTGGATTTGTTTTCATTAGAGCAAAGAAGGTTGAGGGGTGATTTGATAGAGATGTACAAGATTATGACGGGTTTGGATAGGCTAGACGGGGAAAGGCTGTTCCCACTAGTTGATGGTACAAGGACTAGGGGACACAGATTTAAGGTTTTGGGTAAGAGATACAGGGGGGATGTGAGGAAAAACTTTTTTACGCAGCGAGTGGTGAGGATCTGGAACTCGCTGCCGCTGGAAGTGGTGGAAGCGGACACACTCAATGTTTTCAAGGGGAGACTGGATAGGCACTTGAGGGAAATAAACTTGCAGGGCTACGGGGATAGAGCGGGGGAATGGGACTGACTGGATTGCTCTGCAGAGAGCCGGCACGGACTCGATGGGCCGAATGGCCTCCTTCTGTGCCGTTATGACTCTATGACTATACTGCCACTCTTCCATCACTGTCTAGCCGTTCCTGCTTCATAGCAACACAAAGGTGACAGTATAACTGCAGTCTTAACATGGTGTAACACCACTTCCTATCTGAATGATGAAATCATTTTCACCGTGGACTTGTTTCTGCCACTTTTAGATTCTCAGTCCAAAAGGTAACAACTGTCAGGAATTGATAGTGACAGGACCGTATTGCAATAGTGTGTGGTTTTATTGAAACCTTCAGGATGAACTGCTTCACAATTATTCCCGAGAAAGCAAGAGTTGGCTTTTACAATTAACATTCAGATTAATCCAGGTTTCATGTTTGACTTTGGATGACCCAAAATGTTTCAGTCCTCTGAAGCCGAGGCCAAAGATCAATACTTTGTACTAATAATGTTATCACTAGAATAGCCCATATAGTTTAACTTACAGACTTTTTCTAAGATCCTTTATTCCAATTCCAAACACCTCCCTCACACCGAGTGGAATATCGAGCTCCAGCCAGACAGATCGGGAAAGTATGGATCCAGTTCCTTCAGCTGCAGACCTTCGATACGGATGCTCTGATGTGAAGAATAGCTGGTCAAAGATGTCTGTCTTTAGTAGATCCAAAAGCCTTCACGAGTGGTCCACATTTTCATGGATTCTGAAGGATCATTCCTTCGTTAAAGAACGCAAGCGCTCTGCAATACCATTGACAGAAAGTGAAAAGGAACCTTGATCCATTTGTTAATTTGGACCCAATTACGAATTTGCACAGCCAGCAGTATAACTCAGAGCTGCTGACTTGCATCGCTCTAAACGCAGGTACCACTCTCAAACAGGTTCTGGAGAAAACCAACATCATTAAAGACAAATCTGCCATTTCTACGTAATATTAGTGTTACATACAGTATATCAAGATATTCCACCAAAATACCAATTACAATGAGTAACCATTTAAAATTATTTTGTTTATCAATAGCCAGGCACTTTTAGCATCAGCGTTTCATTAATTGCTCCTCAGCATTTTCCAGCAGTAATGCATAATTAAAAAGCAGATTTTGTGCAATAATTGAATGAATGTAAAATAAATAAAATTGAAAATCACACCCTGTCAGAAGGTTAAACAGTCCAACGTGGCTATTAACTCTCCTTCTCACATTTGTACAATTGATGTTTGGCCATTTAACTCAGTACAGAGAAGCATTATGCAATTACAATGGCATTTTTTGAACAAGACAAGAGAAAAAAGCCAAATGAAAAACTATATATATATATATAAAATGTAACTGCACAACATCCTGATAACAGTGCTGTAAGAAAAACACCAGCTTCAACAAACTAGGCCAGAAGAACAACCTGTCTACATAAATTTACACTTGCGATTAATCTTCATTAAACTAGTTTAATTATATGAGTCTCTGATCTATTAAAATATATATATACGGTAACATTTATTGCCAATGAACTGTGCTGATGATACTATATATTCATGGAACAATTATAATAATAAATTAGATTAAAAGGTATGGTGATATTGGAGCACTGTGACTTCTAAAATAGGACACTAATTATATTTTCAACTGGGCATGTGCAGTGTCGCTTCCTATTGGTGTTTCAAAACCTGCTAATCTTTTTAATCAGCCATTATTTGCATCGTGCATGGCAGATGAAGTAGCTACAGATGGTGTTTACATGGTACCTCCAGTGATTGGCTAGCATGCAGCTGAGATTATTAGATTCGAATGATTCGAATGTCTTGTGCATAACTAAACGTGACCAGCAGCAAGTCAGGTGAATAATCTCTTCGATAAGTTCAAGGTGGGAAATAGGGAGGGAACAGGAATTGGCTTATTTTCAGCCTTCCCTACCGCAGGAGCAAGAATGGATTGATCAGCGTCAAAGCTAATCGGGGAATGGTAGGCACAAACACAAGCTAATCTTCAGCACACAAAACACAACTGTACGACACTATGAGATGTTATATTACATGCAAAAGGATGTAAAAGTTTTTCTGTGAGGAACAGAAACAGAATTTGAATCACTTGGTTCCCAAAAGATTGAGGAAGTTCTTGAAAGTGTTTTAGACTGTCTTGGCAGTACAAAACAATAATGCAGATCACTCCAAGTACGTTGCTTATTCTTGGAGCATTTGGGTGCCCCCACTGCGCAAATGATGCAGGCTAAAGTATTTTTTTAGGGTGGGCCAAAGAATGATAGAGAAAACATTTTCTGAATTGTAAAATAACCCCAAATAAAACATATTGTCCTCTGGAAGCCATCTGAAGAAAGGAGTCATGAATTTGGAGACAACTCTGTATACCGTATCACCTCAGCGCCCTGCACTTTGTTGCTGAACATGTAGGGTTGCCAACGCTGGTTGGGCCTATTCCTAGAGGTTCGGTCATGTGTGGTTGAATGGGTGAGAAGAGGAACAAAACATAATGGGCTGTAATTTGCAGCCTCTATGGGTGCGTACGAGGTGCGCGGGTGCCTGTAAGGGCTGCGCAAGTTCCGGGTTTAGGCATGTGCTGCACAAGCGCTGAAACCCAGAACTTGCGATCTGTCAAGAATTTTCTTGACAGATCATCCACATCCCCGGGAAAAGGGCCTCCGCGGGCGGAGAGTTGGGCTATTTGTCCAACTTCTGCCCAGCGAATACCCGTGAAGTTCTCACGCTGGTAAAAGCAGGCGTAAGGCCATGTATAAGATCCATTACATTTTCAGAACATACATAATAAATATGTATAACAATGCATTAGCAGCATTGAGCTGATATTACTAAGTTCAAATGAAATCAGAGGACTTGCTGCACCTTACCTTTTGCCTCTTTTTAATTGATCCATAAAAAGATGATGCTGGGTTGCCTCAGTGTCGTCAACAGAGAAACAAATTTGCACATGCCCCTTTGACATTTTAATAATAGAATTGAAACAGAACTTAAAAGAAACTTATAAAACTAAATGGTAATGGCCCAGATTGTGCGGTGGTAATAACAGTGAAACTGTCAGCGTTCGCCGTCATTACCCCTCTGAAACTGACCCTAACTTCAGGATTTAGTGCCTGCGCAGATAAACGGGGAAATCCTGAAGTTGCGGTCAGTCATTGCCTGCTCCGCCACTGTGGAACTCCCCATAGCCGGCAATCACTGAAATCACTTGAACTGATGAAAACTTCCCCTTTTCCGCTCTAATATTGCTGTTAAACACCCCATAAAAAGTTAAGCCTTGTTGAAAGTGGGGTAACTGGGGTTTTAACGGCATATTGACTGCTAAACAACCGTTCTGGCCCTGAAAAACTAATTTTATATTTATGAAATGCCAAATTTCTACATTATGATAAAAAATACTAGCTGGAGCTAGAAATTCGGTGCCTTAGTGCCTCCTGTTATTCCCTCCGGGGGGTGATAACGGGGCGCTAAGGTCTTACCGCCCGGGCGCGGCGATGTTACCGCCGCCCGCGAAATTTGCCTGCCGGTTTGCGGCGGTGGTAACCCTTATTGCCACGCCCGCCTGCGGCCGGAGATCGTGACGTCATCCGGCCACGCATCATCCCAGACCCGAAATTAATTTCCGCCCCCTGAAGCATCACTGGGTGAAAACAACGCCAGCTTCAGGGGAGGTGCATCGGGCGACCGGCCGCTTCGGGGGGGGCGACGCTTAAAGGTGAGGTGGCCGAGGTAAGTAACAAAAAAGCTTACCTTTTTTGATCCATTTTATTCCGCGGGTTCCTGCCCACGATCGATCAGCCCGGCACTCTGAGTGGGTGCCGGGCTGATCGCGCGGGTTCGCCGCTCCCATGGTGGTCCAGGTAGGTGCCCTTTCTTTTGCAGAGCCTGCAGCGATGGCCCTTCCCTTTAAGGGAGGGAAGGAGCCTTCCAACGCGGCAGCGCTGCACGGCCCAGTGTGCAGCGCTGCTGAAGTCTCCGCCCCGCCTGCTGCCGATCGTGCTCCAAGAGAGAAGTGGAGAGCTTGATTTAGCGCTCCACCTCCCTCTTGGAGCGAGAAAACCAAATTTTTCAAAAGTTAGAAAAACATAGCGCTTGGCGCTAATTTTTCAAACTTTTAAAAGTTATTGCCCAAATTTCACCCCCTAAATTTTTTAAATAATTTAAAAAAATTAAAGTTTGTTTATGATATTTCAGCTTCTATCTTAACCCCATGTGTATGTCCCAATCTTTATTTCGCTCTTTGTAAAAATGTAAAAAATTATAATCTGTGCGTTTTACTTCCTGGTTTGTTGTCTATGAGAATTCTTCAATGTGATTGGCTGCTTAGACATCTTGATGACATCACTGTGACTGAACGCTGGAGATCCTCTTTTGACAGCACTACAATCAAATTAACATTGAGAAGGCTAAAATTTTCACCACAGAGATCGCACATCTTTGTGGGCAGCTTTCTTCAAGGTCAGCGGTGATTGCAATCGCTTTGCCGCTGACCGCAAATTCTGGGCCAGTGTTATTGCTTGTGTCTAGACACTTTGGGCTCGATTTTTATAGCCCTGGGGAGACGGGTTTGGAGGCGGGCCAGCTGCGAAAATCGGAAAAAAATGGCTTCAGACACCCAACCCGCCTCCATCACACCCCCACGTGATTTTCGTGAGTGTCGGGTCAGCCACTCCCAAACTGACCTGACTCCAACCGGTGGGACAGGTAGTTAAGGCAGTTAAGAGCCTGTTAACTGCCTTGATAATCCTATTTTCATGTCTCTGGCTCCTGTTTCCCATCTTGTCAGAAACAGTCCAGCTGCAAGGAGACGAGTTGGTGGAGGACATGATCTGTACTCATTATTGGTGCAGAACTTTAAAAGCGCTCCTGTAACATGGCTGTCATTCAAATGCAACAACTTTGTTGTTGGAGGCTTGGGATAAGATTTTGCAAATCTACTGACCTTGTGACTGGTCAAGCTGACACACATCTGCTGTTTGAAGTGATTGGGAATTATTTCAGGCCCCTTTGAGTGTGCGCTTGCAAGCTTCTTGCCTCAACTGAAATCTATAACAATGGGATGGGAACCATTTACGTCCTCTCATCCTGTTCGTCAGATTTGGAGGAAGAGCAGCGCGGCTTTGGACGAGAAAGAGGACAAGGAGGACGACGGGGAGTGACACCTTGCGGGGCTGGATGTGGCCAATCCAGCAGCAGGCGACCACATTGCTGGCGGTCAGGCAAGGGATGCACTCAGCCATGCCAGATTCGCGTAAGCTAATGCTTCAACCACAGGTGGCTGGCACATGGAGATGAATATAAGTCCGACAGACTCAAACCCCAGGCATCATCTGTCCAATAAACGGTGGTTTGCGCTCAGTGTCACCACCATCATTCTACATGGAAATCACCCTGAGCCCTCACTCTTGAACTTCCATTTCCCAGAACACAGAGGCCACACTTTAGGTGATCTCAGCAGATCATTAAACCTTTTTCGACACTAAACCCATGTGCGTCTGCACACAGATCTCAAGCTCACCGCCTCAGCAATTTGCAGCCAAGCTGCCTTGGTTTGCTGAGGAGGCCTCCTCCTTCCATTTCCAGGGAAGAGGAGCTCCTGACGTCCTCTAACTCCCTCAACAAGAGCATGGAGGGAGCCCTCATTGAACCTGGGTGCAGCCTTAGTTATTGGGGCTGCCATTCCTGCAGCTCCCAGCACCTTTAAGAGAAAAAGCATTAATATTACTAAGCAAATGATTGGAACACATCTGGCATCTTTTTCATTTCATAGTCAGATAATAAAGTCATATGTCAAAAAATCATGAATCTCTTTCTGGAATACTATGACCAGCAATATCATTTGTTAAATTTTGCTCAGAACAGACGCTGTCAACTCCCCTTTCAAGATAATAAAGCACCAAGCCATCCCAATGACATTTGTATGCAAAGGGGACGTGGCCCCTTTAAATTTTCAAACAAACAATGCGTCATCAGACGCGAGAAACTGACATCCTGCAAACAATTGCCTGGAGGGACCCGCACGCCGGCCGTAACGAGGTCAATGAAGCCAAAATCGGAAGGGCTGGGAGGCGGCAGCCGGGAGCGGGTCCGAAAGCTGCCGAGCAGCGGGCCCGCCCTCAACCCGCCTCCGTTATTAAAATCGAACCCATTATTCCTTGCAGTGCCCAACGGTGGCAGAAGGCCTCAAGCGTACCAGTGGACACCGCATGCTCACTCGCCAGGGCCACCCAGACAGGGAAAAGGCTGTGGAAGAGAGGCAGGCAGGCAGAGAGACCCTGTCCGCGGGTCGGGTCCTTCCTGGATCCGTCAATTGTCCTTACCTTCTGAAAGTGCGGTCAGACGAACATTCAATAGATTTTACACATGGCTCAAGTTCGGCCCGTCAGATGCGCGAACCGGAACACGGAAGTACTTTTCTCTGGCTCGCGGCAGCGCCCGGGAGATCGATCGTCCATTCCGGGAGACTCCCGGGCAATCCAGGAGGGCCGTTAAAAGATGACACAGCAAAGAACTAAAATAAATGTAGGTCACCTTCATTGAATTATTCAGTTTCCCTTAAACAGTTTTTTGTCTCTTTCATATTTTTCATCAAAATGGCTGACGAATGCATTGTGCTTTTGCTTCTGACTGTACTAAATGTTCTTAAGTGGAAAGTCACAACAAGCCGAACGTTTACCAACATTTCTCCGTTTTAGTGATTTTGTATAAAATAAATGTAATCCGTATCTCTTTTGAATTTGTCAGAAGCGAGGAACAATTCTGACAATTTATTATCTAAGAATGAAAAAGGGATGGAGACAGTAAGGAAGATAAAGAGATAGAGTGGAGTGCAGGGGTGATTAAACCAGAAGCGGGATGATGCTGCAAGGCAAAGGGAGGTGATAATGGGACACAAAAGAAGGGCCCCCTCCACTGCCAAAACCCAGGATTGAACCAGGGACCTTTAGATTTTCAGTCTAACGCTCTCCCAACTGAGCTATTTCGGCTAGCATGTGTCCTGGACCAAATAAGGTGTGTCACAGGGTGAACTTTTCTTGTTATATTTTGCCTCTGTTTTACTTGGCTTGATTTGCTTTCATCTGTTTCTCTCTCCACAGATGATGCCTCACTTGCTGCTTGTTTCCAGCATTCTCATAGAATCTTACAGCACACAAGGAGACCATTTGGCCTGTGCGGCTCTTTGAAAGAGCTCTTCAATTAGTCCCACTGCCCCCCTGCTCTTTCCCCACAGCATTCGGCTCAGCCTCGATTTTTCGTCCTTATGCTTTGGTGAAGCAGCTTGGGATGTTTTTCTACCTTAAAGGCAAGTTGTTGTTGTAAAGGAGATGGTGACCCAAGGGTCCACTGGCATGGACTTGCCCGGAAACCTTTCTTCCCCTGGTGCATTAATGACGGTGTGGACCAGGAGGTCCCAGGTTCAATCCCGAGTCAGTGCTGAGCTTGCTGTTTTCAGCTGGGGCAAAGTGAAGGTCTTACAATTGGCCTCAGTATTACCAAGCTGGAGAATAAATCAACTTGAGTTCAAGAATGATGCCAAAGATGAGGGACTATAGTTATGAGGAGAGACTTCAGATTCTAAGGCTATTTCCAGAGCAGTGATTTTTCAAGAGAGGTTTTTACATTTATAAAGGGTTTTGATACACAGTGGGCTACGTAGCACTTTCTTTTGATCAACTTTATCTCTGAATCACGCTGAGGTTTCCTCTGGACCTGCTCGGATTCCTTCTTTAGGTCAACTGGCCTCGTCCCTACCTACCTCCTTCAGTAGATTTTATTTCCCCAACTGACCTCCAACCCGTGAGTTTTGTATTCTCCCACGACAGGAGGTTTCTCAGATTTTCCCATGATTTTCCTGTCCAGGGATTGGCCAGTAGATCTGTCAATTATACTGGCGACCTCTGTCCCAAGAGTGAATTTCTACCAGACAACCCTATGCTGGGAATGCAAGAGCAGAGTTTCTCTCACTATCTCATGTATGAGTGCCCACAGGAAGACTCCAAAACGAGATAACGGGCTCCTTATTGTCCCAGATTGTCATTGTTTTCAGTTTCAATGACAGGCTCATTAATATACAACAACAACTTGTATTTATATAGCGCCTTTAGCGCAGTATAACGTTCACAGGAGCATTATACAACAAAATTTGACACCGAGCCACATAAGGTGAAATTAGGGCAGATGACTAAAAGCTTGGTCAAAGAGATAGGCTCTAAGGAGCAGTAGGCCAGAGTTGGAAGACTGAAGGGTGCAGATTGGGACACAGGGCTGGAGAGATTGGCTGGTATAAGGCCATGGAGGGATTTGTAAACAAGAATGAGTTTTTTGAATTGAATGCATTGAGGGGGTGGGGGCAGAGAGGCAGCCAGTGGAAGTCAGCAAGAGCAGGGCAATGGTCGAATGGAACTTTGTAACGCGGAATAACGGGATCATTGGCCCCGCCACCGCATGCATTTCCACCATTTTCTGTTTGAAATCTGCAGAGTTTGCGGGGTTTATTACTTCTGATGATGTTGGACGGTTCATTTTAAAAACCAACCCTGTAAAATAAGCATTGAGGTTTTCCTGATGTTAGGAGTGAGCACACAACCCAGGGGGCGTGAGTCCAGGATTGTGGTGCAGGGATCCTTGCTTTAAGAAACATTGTGGCCTGGTGATCGAGTGAAGACCATGTGCAGTACAACACAGTGCTGCGGAAGAACTGATCTGCAGGTGTCTGTGGCGCAATTGGTTAGCGCGTTTGGCTATTAACCGAAAGGTTGGTGGTTCGAGCCCACCCAGGGATGCACATTTTATGAAATGTATTAAAGGTATCCGCTGAAATTGTTCAGTTGGGAGAGCGTTAGACTGAAGATCCCGGGTTTCGGCAGATGGTTTTTTTTCTTCTCTTGCAGTATTTTACACAATTTTACGAGTCTAAGATTAAGGAGAAACAGGCGAGAGAAAGTTTGTTAAAAACAAAGTCACAACTTTGCAAATTTATTAAGGAAGTCATGAACTGAAAAAACATGCAACAGAAAGCTTGAACTGCATAAAGCACGAGTTAGGCCGCAGCTAGAATACTGCATTACAGGAAGGATGTGACCGCACTAGCGGGGGTGCAGAGGAGATTTGCGAGGATGTTGCCTGAGCTGGGGAATTTCAGCTCTGAGGAAAGATTGGAAAGGCTGGAGTTGTTTTCTTTGGAACATAGGAACTGAGGGGAGACCTAATTGAGGTGTATAAAATTATGAGGGGCCTAGATAAAGTGGATAGAAAGGACCTATTTCCCTTAGCAGAAGGGTCAATAACCAGGGGGCATAGATTTAAAGTAATTGGTTGGAGGTTTAGAGGAGGAATGTTCGGCACCCAGAGGGTGGTGGGGGTTTGGAACTCACTGCTTGAAAGGGTGGTAGAGGCAGAGACCCTCATCACATTTGAAAAGTAGTTGGATACACACTTGAAGTGCCGTAACCTGCAGGGCTACGGGCCAAGAGCTGGAAAGTGGGATTATTCTGGATAGCTCTTTGTCGGCCGGCACGGACACGATGGGCCGAATGGCCTCCTTCTGTGCTGTAAATTTCTATGATTCACTGAAAAAAGATGCAAGAGGAAGTTTGTAACAGCAAAGTCACAAGTTTTCTCTTTCTTGCAGCTTTCCTTAACTTTGCCTCTTAATGTTTTAACATTTACTGTTTATTATCTAAGAATGAAAAAGGGATGGAGACAGTAAGGAAGACAAAGAGATAGAGTGGAGTGCAGGGGTGATTAAGCCAGAAGAGGGATGATGCTGCAAGGCAAAGGGAGGTGATAATGGGACACAAAAGAAGGGCCCCCTCCACTGCCGAAACCCAGGATTGAACCAGGGACCTTTAGATCTTCAGTCTAACGCTCTCCCAACTGAGCTATTTTGGCTGGCATGGGTCATGGACAAAATAAGGTGTGTCATAGGGTGAACTTTTCTAGTTATATTTTGCCTCTGTTTTACTTGGCTTGATTTGCTTTCATCTGTTTCTCTCTCCACAGATGATGCCTCACTTGCTGCTTGTTTCCAGCATTCTCATAGAATCTTACAGCACACAAGGAGACCATTTGGCCTGTGCGGCTCTTTGAAAGAGCTCTCCAATTAGTCCCACTGCCCCCCTGCTCTTTCCCCATTGCATTCGGCTCAGCCTCGATTTTTCATCCTTATGCTTTGGTGAAGCAGCTTGGGATGTTTTTCATCCTTAAAGGCAAGTTGTTGTTGTAAAGGAGATGGTGACCCAAGGGTCCGCTGGCATGGACTTTCCCGGAAACCTTTCTTCCCCTGGTGCATTAATGACGGTATGGACCAGGAGGTCCCAGGTTCAATCCCGAGTCAGTGCTGAGCTTGCTGTTTTCAGCTGGGGCAAAGTGAAGGTCTTACAATTGGCCTCAGTATTACCAAGCTGGAGAATAAATCAACTTGAGTTCAAGAATGATGCCAAAGATGAGGGACTATAGTTATGAGAAGAGACTTCAGATTCTAAGGCTATTTCCAGAGCAGTGATTTTTCAATCGAGGTTTTTACATTTATAAAGGGTTTTGATACACAGTGGGCTACGTAGCACTTTCTTTTGATCAACTTTATCTCTGAATCACGCTGAGGTTTCCTCTGGACCTGCTCGGATTCCTTCTTTAGGTCAACTGGCCTCGTCCCTACCTACCTCCTTCAGCAGATTTTATTTCCCCAACTGACCTCCAACCCGTGAGTTTTGTATTCTCCCGCGACAGGAGGTTTCTTAGATTTCCCATGACTTTCCTGTCCAGGGATTGGCCAGTAGATCTGTCAATTATACTGGCGACCTCTGTCCCAAGAGTGAATTTCTACCAGACAACCCTATGCTGGGAATGCAAGAGCAGAGTTTCTCTCACTATCTCATGTATGAGTGCCCGCAAGAAGAGTCCAAAACGAGATAACGGGCTCCTTATTGTCCCAGTATGTCTTTGTTTTCAGTTTCAATGACAGGCTCATTAATATACAACAACAACTTGTATTTATATAGCACCTTTAGTGTAGTATAACGTTCACAGGAGCGTTATACAACAAAATTTTAAACCGAGCCACATAAGCTGAAATTAGGGCAGATGACTAAAAGCTTGGTCAAAGAGATAGGTTCTAAGGAGCAGTAGGCCAGAGTTGGAAGACCGAAGGGTACAGATTGGAACACAGGGCTGGAGAGGTGGGCTGGTATAAGGCCATGGAGGGATTTGTAAACAAGAATGAGTTTTTTGAATTGAATGCATTGAGGGGGTGGGGGGAGAGAGGCAGCCAGTGGAAGTCAGCAAGAGCAGGGCAATGGTCGAATGGAACTTTGTAACGCGGAATAACGGGATCATTGCCCCCGGCACCGCATGCATTTCCAGAATTTTCTGTTTCAAATCTGCAGAGTTTGCGGGGTTTAGTACTTCTGATGATGTTGGACGGTTCATTTTAAAAACCAACCCTGTAAAATAAGCATTGAGGTTTTCCTGATGTTAGGAGTGTGCACACAACCCAGGGGGCGTGAGTCCAGGATTGTGGTGCAGGGATCCTTGCTTTAAGAAACATTGCGGCCTGGTGATGGAGTCAAGACCATGTGCAGAAGCCTGAGTGTGGTGTAGACAGACTCTGCGGGCAGTGCAACACAGCGCTGCGGAACAGGCAATCCGCAGGTGTCTGTGGCACAATCGGTTGGCACGTTCGGTTGTTAACCGAAAGGTTGGTGGTTTGAGCCCACCCAGGGACAGACATTTTATGAAATGTATTAAAGGTATCCGCCGAAATAGCTGAGTTGGGAGAGCGTTAGACTGAAGGTCCCTGGTTCAATCCTGAGTTTCGGCAGATGTTTTTTTTCTTCTCTTCCGGTATTTTACACAATTTTACGAGTCTAAGATTAAGGAGAAACAGGCAAGAGAAAGTTTGTTAAAAACAAAGTCACAAGTTTGCAAATTTATTAAGGAAGTCATGCACTGAAAAAACATGCAACAGAAAGCTTGAACTGCATAAAACACGAGTTAGGCCGCAGCTAGAATACTGCATTACAGGAAGGATGTGATCGCACTAGCTGGGGTGCAGAGGAGATTTATGAGGACGTTGCCTTGGATGGGGAATTTTAGCTCTGAGGAAAGATTGGAAAGGCTGGAGTTGTTTTCTTTGGAACAGAGGAGGCTGAGGGGAGACCTAATTGAGGTGTATAAAATTATGAGGTTGCCTAGATAGGAAGGACCTATTTCCCTTAGCAGAAGGGTCAATAACCAGGGGGCATAGATTTAAAGTAATTGGTTGGAGATTTAGAAGGGATTTGAGGAGAAATCTTTTCAACATGAGGGTGAGTGGGGGTCTGGAACTCAATGCTTGAAAAGGTGGTGGAGGTAGAAATCCTAATCACATTGAAAAGTACTTGAATTTGTACTTGAATGCCATAACCTACAGGGCTCCAGACAAATTGCTGGAATGTGGGATTAGACTGGATAGCTCTTTGTCGGCCATCACGGACAAGATGGGCTGAATGGCCTCCTTCTGTGCTGTAAATTTCTATGATTCTATGAAACAGATGAAAGCAAAAAAAGCCACGTAAAAGAAAGGTAAAAAAATTAACATGAAAACATCACCCTATGATATACCTTATTTTATCTACTCTTTATATTGGCTGAAATAGCTCAGTTGGGAGAGTGTTAGACTGAAGATCTAATAGGTCCCTGGTTCAATCCTGGGTTTCGGCAGTGGAGACGGTCCTACTTTTGTGTCCCATTATCACCTCCCTTTGCCTTGCACCATCATCCCTTTTTCTGGCTTAATCACTCCTGCACTCCACTCTATCCTTTAGTCTTCCTTACTGTCTCCATCCCTTTTTCATTCTTAGATAATAAACAATTGTTAAAACATTAAGAGGCAAAGTTCAGGAAAGCTGCAAGAAAGAGAAAACTTGTGACTTTGCTGTTGCAAGCTTTCACTTGCATCTTTTTTCAGTGAATCATAGAAATTTACAGCACAGAAGGAGGCCATTCGGCCCATCTTGTCAGTGCCGGCCAACAAAGAGCTATCCAGCCTAATCCCACTTTCCAGCACTTGGTCTGTAGCCCTGTAGGTTACAGCACTTCAAGTGCCTATCCAAGTACTTTTTAAATGTGATGAGGGTCTCTGCCTCTACCACCCTTTCAGGCATTGAGTTCCAGACCCCCACCACCCTCTGGGTGAAAACATTTCTCTTTAAACCTCCGACCAATTACTTTAAATCTATGCCTCCTGGCTATTGTCCCTTCTGCTAAGGGAAATAGGTCCTTCCTATCCACTTTATCTAGGCCCCTCAGAATTTTGTACACCTCAATTAGGTCTCCCCTCAGCCTCCTCTGTTCCAAAGAAAACAACCCCAGCCTATCCAATCTTTCCTCATGGCTAAAATTCCCCAGCCCAGGCAACATCCTGGCAAATCTCCTCTGCACCCACTCTAGTGCAATCACATCCTTTCTGTAACGTGGTGAGCTGAACTGCACGCAGTATTCTAGCTGCGGCCTAACTAGTGTTTTATACAGTTCAAGCATAACCTCCTGCTCTTATATTCTATGCCTCGGCTAATAAAGGAAAGTATCCCGCATGCCTTCTTAACCACCTTATCTACCTGTCCTGCTGCCTTCGGGGATCTGTGGACATGCACTCCAAGGTCACTCTGATCTTCTGCACTTCTCGGTGTCCTACCATTTATAGTGTATTCCCTTGCCTTGTTAGCCCTCCACAAATGCATTACCTCACACTTCTCCAGATTGAATTCCATTTGCCACTGTTCTTCCCACCTGACCAGTCCATTGATATCTTCCTGCAGTCTGCAGCTTTCTTCTTCATTATCAACCACACGGCTAATTTTTGTATCATCTGCAAACTTCTTAATCATACTTCCTACATTCAAGTCCAAATCATTGATATATACCACAAAAAGCAAAGGACCCAGTACTGAGCCCTGCGGAACCCCACTGGAAACAGCCTTCCAGTCTCAAAAGCACCCTTCGACCATTACCCTTTGTTTCCTGCCTCTGAGCCAATTTTGGATCCAACTTGCCTTGGATCCCATGGGCTTTTACTTTCGTGACCAGTCTGCCAAGCGGGACTTTCTCAAAAGTCTTGCTAAAATCCATATAGACTACATCAAACGCACTACCCTCATGGACCCTCCTTGTTACCTCCTCAAAAAATTCAATGAAGTTAGTCAGACACGACCTTCCGTTGACAAATCCATGCTGACTGTCCCTGATTAATCCGTGTCTTTCCAAATGAAGATTTAGCCTGTCCCTCAGAATGTTTTCAAATAATTATCCCACCACCGAGGTTAGGCTGACTGGCCTGTAATTAACGGTCTATCGTTTTCTCCCTTTTTAAACAACATTGCATTGCATACATTTCCACCAATTTCTGTTTCAAATCTGCAGAGTTTGCGGGATTTATTACTTCTGATGTTGTTGGGCAATGCATTTTAAAAACCAACCCTGTAAAATAAGCATTGAGGATTTCCTGATGTTAGGAGTGAGCACACAATCCAGGCGGCGTGAGTCCAGGATTGTGGTGCAGGGATCCTTGCTTTAAGAAACATTGCGGCCTGGTGATGGAGTCAAGACCATGTGCAGAAGCCTGAGTGTGGTGTAGACAGACTCTGCGGGCAGTGTAACACAGCGCTGCGGAGTAGCTATCCCACAGGGCTCTGTGGCACAATTGTTTAGCGCGTTCGGCTGTTAACGGAAAGGTTGGTGGTTCGAGCCCACCCAGGGACGCCGATTTTATTAAATGTATCAGAAGAATCTGCCAAAATTGTTCAGTTGGGAGCGCGTGAGATTGATTGATCTAAAGGTCCCTGGTTCAATCCCAGGTTTCAGCTGATGTTTTTCTTGCTTCTCTTGCAGTATTTTTATTCAAATTTACGAGTACAGATTAAGGAGAAACAGGCAAGAGAAAGTTTGTTAAAAACAAAGTCCCAAGTTTTCACAATTATTAAGGAAGTCATGCACTGAAAAAACATGCAACAGAAAGCTTGCAACAGCAAAGTCACAAGTTTTCTCTTTCTTGCAGCTTTCCTTAACTTTGCCTCTTAATGTTTTAATAATTATTGATTATTATCTAAGAATGAAAAAGGGATGGAGACAGTCAGGAACCCAAAGGGATAAAGTGGAGTGCAGGAGTGATTTAGCCAGAAAAAGTGATGATACTGCAAGGCAAAGGGAGGTGATAATGGGACACAAAAATAGAACCACCTCCACAACCCGGGACCTTCAGATCTTCAGTCTGACGCTCTCCCAACTGAGCTATTTCGGCTGGTATGCATAATAACTAAAATAAGGTGTGTCATAGAGTGAACTTTTCTGGAGAAGGACGATGTAGGCATAGAAATCAGGCAGGGGGATTGTGATATTCTTGAACAAATTACTATTGAGAGGGAGGAGGTACTAGCGGTTTTAACGGGCTTAAAAGTGGATAAATCCCCAGGCCCAGACAAGATGTATCCCAGGCTGCTGTGTGAGGCAAGGGAGGAGATTGCTGGGGCTTTGACATAAATTTTCAGAACCTCTCTGGCTACAGGGGAGGTGCCAGAGGACCGGAGGACAGCTAATGTAGTACCATTATTCAAGAAGGGTAGTAGGGATAAACCAGGGAATTACAGGCCAGTGAGCCTAACATCAGTGGTAGGGAAATTATTGGAAAAAATTCTGAGGGACAGAATTAGTCTCCACTTGGAGAGGCAAGGATTAATCAAGAATAGTCAGCAGTGCTTTGTCAGGGGGAGATCATGTCTAACCAATTTGATTGAATTTTTTGAGGGGCTGACTAGGTGTGTGGATGAGGGTAGTGCAGTTGATGTAGTCTACATGGACTTCAGTAAGGCTTTTGACAAAGTCCCGCATGGGAGACTGGTCAAGAAGGTAAGAGCCCATGGGATCCAGGGCAATTTGGCACATTGGATCCAAAATTGGCTGAGTGGCAGGAGGCAGAGGGTGATGGTCGAAGGTTGTTTTTGTGACTGGAAGCCCGTGTCCAGTGGTGAACCGCAGGGATCGGTGCTGGGTCGTTTGCTGTTTGTAGTGTACATTAATGATTTAGATATGAATGTAGGAGGTATGATCAGTAAGTTCGCAGATGCCACGGAAATTGGTGGAGTGGTAAATAGCGAGGAGGGAAGCCTTAGGCTACAGGAGGATATAGACGGGTTGGTCAGATGGGCAGAATAGTGGCAAATGGAATTTAACCCTGAAAAGTGTGAGGTGATGCATTTTGGGAGGATTAACAAGGCAAGGGAATACACAATGAATGGTAGGACCCTAGGAAGGACAGAGGATCAGAGGGACCTTGGTGTGCATGTACATAGATCCCTGAAGGCAGCAGGACAGGTAGATAAGGTGGTTAAAAAGGCATATGGGATACTTGCCTTCATTAGCCGAGGCATAGAATATAAGAGCAGGGAGGTTATGATGGAGCTGTACAAAACGCTAGTTAGGCCACAGCTGGAATACTGTGTGCAGTTCTGGTCGCCACACTATAGGAAGGATGTGATTGCATTGGAGAGGGTGCAGAGGAGATTCACCAGGATGTTACCTGGGCTGGAGCGCTTTAGCTATGAAGAGAGACTGGACAGGCTGGGGTTGTTTTCCTTCGAGCAGAGAAGGCTGAGGGGGGACCTGATTGAGGTGTACAAAATTATGAGGGGCATAGATAGGGTAGATAGAAAGGAACTTTTCCCCTTAGTAGAGGGGTCAATAACCAGGGGGCATAGTTTCAAGGTAAGGGGCAGGAGGTTTAGAGGGCATTTGAGGAAAAATGTTTTCACCCAGAGGGTGGTTGGAATTTGGAACTCACTGCCTGAAAGGGTGGTAGAGGCAGGAACCCTCACAACATTCAAGAAGCATTTAGATGAGCACTTGAAACGCCATAGCATATAAGGCTACGGACCAGGTGCTGGAAAATGGGATTAGAATAGACAGGGCTTGATGGCCGGCACGGACACGATGGGCCGAAGGGCCTCTTTCTGTGCTGTATAACTCTATGACAGATTTTTGAACGATAAGGGAGTCAAGGGTTATGGGGAGCGGGCAGGGAAGTGGAGTTGAGGCCAAGATCAGATCAGTTATGATCTTATTGAATGGCAGAGCAGGCTCGAGGGGCCAAATGACCTACTCCTGCTCCTACGTCTTGTGTTCTTATCTTCTTATGAGCCCACCTATCAACTGTATTCCCTTGGTGCATTTCTAATAACCCTGAATCCCATTTGTTGATATAAACCTGTCTAGTTCCTTCTTAAAGCTCATTCAGGTTTCTTGTTCCATTATCCTGTGCTTTTAAATTCATCTAGCTGTTTGATTTAGGTGCCTGCCTGGCTCAGTGGTAGCACGTACTCTAAGCTGACACTTCAGTGCCGCACTGAGGGAGTGCTGCACTGTCGGAGGTGCCGTCTTTCGGATGAAACGTTAAACCCAGGCTCCGTCTGTCCTCTCAGGTGGACGTAAAAGATCCCATGGCCACTATTTCGAAGAAGGGTAGGGGTGTTCTCCTGGGCCAACATTTATCCCTCAACCAACATCACTAAAAAAAATAGATTATCTGGTCATTATTTCATTGCTATTTGTGGGAGCTTGCTGTGCGCAGATTGGCTGCTGCAGCGATTACACTTTAAGGAAGTGCTTCATTGGCTGTAAAGTGCTTTGGGATGTCCTGATGTTGTGAAAGGTCTATCAATGCAAGTTCTGGATGCACCACTGAGAAATTGGAGGGTGTAAATCAAAATTGCCTTGTTTACCTGGTATCAACATTGGAAAGTTGGTCTTTGCTGAATTCAGCACCAACCTTTCAGTCGGTCCTTTTTCCTTCAACATTGTCCTTGTAATGACCAGACCCTAAACTATTCACCCATTTTTGACGGCAGCACATGGATTGGATCTCGCAGTGCAATATCCTCACTGTTCAAAAAAAGTATCAATTTGTTTGTGTTTCTAGGTGACACGTGTGAGCATGTTTGCCTATCAAGCTCCAATAGCTCACGTTTGCAGATAGAAGACGATGGGGTAATAAAACCAAGTAATTTAATGTCGGGAGCAGGATAAGAAACAAAAAGGAGAATAAATCTCAGGATTATCATCCAGGGTCATTTCTCACCTTGAAGAAGGAGCTGGCTTGACATCTGTTGAGAGGGCGGATTGAAGGTTATCGTCAGCAGCTGTCCAGTGAAGGTGCAGTGTTACTTGTGTCCATTGCTTATTTCTTAGAATTGCTATTTGGCATCTCATTCTACTCTCTAAAGTGCCTCGGGGCACTAACGATGTGAACAGTGTGTTATAAACCCAGGTTATCTGGGGAGAATCCTGGCGCTAAACCGGGAAGGTGGTTCCCAAAATAGTCATTCTGGAGCTTTCATCACGTGACCTGCTGGATCCAACCGCCTTTCCCCCCCGTCTCCAATATTTTTATAAATGAACGAAAGTGGTCAAAGAAAATGGGGAAAAAAATCACTTTCTTTAGTGCCCTGTTGACTTTTATCCCAGGTTTGCTCACAACTGCAATTGGGAATGGTAGCATAGTGGTTATGTTACCAGACTAGTAATCCAGCGACAAACTTAGATTAAACTAATACTGTGAGACATGAGTTCAAATCCCACACACAGGTAGCTGGGGAATTTAAATTCAATCACTTAAATAAATCTGGAATAAAAAACTACCATCAGTAATGATGACCATGAAACTATTGGATTGTATTAAAATCCCACCGAGTTCACTAATGTCCTTTAGGGAAGGAAACCTGCCGTCCTTACCCAGTCTGGCCAATATGTGACTCCTGAACCACAACAATGTAGTTGACTCTTTAACCGCCCTCTGAAATGGCCGAGCAAGTCGCTCAGTTGTACCAAACCGCTACTGTGGGAGTACCTTCACCTCACGGACTGCCGCGGCTCACCACCACCTTCTTGAGGGCAATTAGGGATGGGCAATAAATGCTTGCCTTGCCAGCGATGCCCACATCACATGAACAAATATCCTGGAGATTAAATTCCTGGAGACTCCAGGACATCCTGCAGAGTTGGAAACCCAACACACGACTCTGCCTCTTAGTACATGCCAAGTGTTGTCTTGTTTCCCCCACTCAATTCTTCACCCCAGCCCTTTGTTGTTTAATTGTGTTTGGAGGAGCTCCTTGACGTGGCCTGGGACTTTGAAAGTGCCACTGGTGCTTTAGTGACTGAATAAGCCCAATCCAGGTTTTACTGACAGGGGATTTGACGGTTTAGTTACTGGAACTTTGGGGATCACATGACAGAATTCCACCAACTTATAATTCCATCCACTGTAACTTTCAGAAGGGAATTGGGTAAATACTTGAAAAGGAAAAATTTGCTGGGCTACGGGGAAAGAGCGGGAGAGTGGGGCTAATTGGAGAGCAAACGTGTGCAACATGTGGTGAGGGTGGGGTCACTACAGCTCTTTAAAGTGGATCTTGACCATTCCCTGAGAGGACATTGCCAGTTACAGCGAGAGTTCGTGGTTAGTTTAGATTGTCATGTGTCGGGAGTTGGAGAGCAATTGGCCAGAGGTTTTTCCTGAATTGGCCATGTTTCTTTGTCTGTTTCCAGAGATAGTGTAACTGGTAGGTGGGACGGCAGCGTGTGAGGCCATACTGTCTACTGGATGGGGTGAGCTTGATGGGCCTGATGGTCTTCATCTACTGACTGTCTTTTTATATGTTTGTATGAGCAGGCTGGGGAATCAATCTGGGTCCAGCCTAGTGTGTGGCTCAGAGAGTTCACCCAGTCAGTGACTGAGCCCAGGGACAATCCCCAGTCTGCAATCCCCCATGGCAGAACTCATCTGTTCCCTTCAATGATCCGTGCAAAAATCAGGAGACACACAGTAAGTTTGTTCATTTTCAATCCACATTTATTTTCAGATGTTAAACTTCTCACATTTCAGTTATTGAAACATGACTTGTAATATACAAAATATCACGGACAGGAAAAGACTCTCTGGTCCATCCAGCCTTGTCCATCGCAATATATAGACCCCCCACCCCACCCAAGACCATGTGATCTCCTGGGAGAGGCGAAAAACCAGACATAAAAACCCAGGCCAATTTGGGAAAAAAATCTGGGAAATTCCTCTCCGACCCCCTTAGGCGATCAAAACTCGTCCAGGAGATCATTCTGGCCCAAATATTCTAAAGACAATTACTTTCCCACTTCAACTCTGCTAACATCAATTGAACTCAGTCCCGGTCTTCAACAATCTCCAGTCTAGTTCTGTACCAAACTTTTCTTTAAAGTGCTAACTGTGACACCGTTTAATTTGCTGGGAACATCCGTTCCTAAACATTGACAAGCCAAATTGGGGGGTGGAATGTGGCTCTAATTACCGGGATGCATCGGCACAATTTGCCTGAGGAAAATCTCTTAAGGCATGACCTCCCCTGTTCAGACATTTTGTTAAGACGTCCTCACTTTGAAGGGCACACCCACTTGTTTTTCCCCTCCCTCCCCGACTCCCGTGCAGTCTTAACTTTTAGCACGCCCCAGAACCCAGTTTGTTGACACCCAAAGACAACCCAGAACGAGGAAAAGACATACCAACACTCCCCACTAGACCCAAGAGACAACCAGGTGGGTGGCAAATGCCGCGTCACTTGAAGAATGAAGAGGAGCTTACAAGGGAACAGCTGACACGGGAACAGCTGACAAAGGTGCTGTGATCTTCATTCAGGCATTCTGCACACACTGCTGGCGACTAACCAAGTAGTACTGAGTACGAGGAGGGTGGAGGTACTTGTATGGGAACAGAGGCTTCAATGACCAGGACAGACACAATAAAGTGAGCATTACCCATGAGTGCCGCACTGCTGGTCTACCCTAATCTGACGGGCATTCCAGCTCAACTGCCAGGCCACCAATCAGAAGCTGGCAGGATCCAAATCCAGATCCTGACGGTTCAGCTTACTGTTTGGATCTGGCGCTGGCACCCGTGAATAACACCCACTTTGATCTATTTGTCCTGGGAGCCGGAGAGTCTGTTCGCTTGCAGGTACGGTCCGCCCTTCTCACCCTGAGTACCAGTTGGACAGTGTCCAGCAGTGTGTGGAGGATGTCAGAATGAAAAATTCCCCAAAAAAAGTAGGGTCCTCTATACTCTAAAACTGACTTGGATTTCTCCCGTGGGCTCCTGAAATCAAAGTGTGTATTCAACACCCGGGTGTCCCTGAAGCACGGTTTGTGAGGTAACCAAAGGGTTAACCAGAACCACCACCTGCTGCAATTTCCTGGAGCATCCTGGAGATCAGGCAACCCTGAGCAACAGAATCCAGAAACAAAAGAACGCAAGACTGTCGGGCCTCCGCCCTGACTGCCTGAGGTCCTCCAGCAGATTGGTGATTATCCGGTGATGCGAGCAAGTCGATCGACCTGGTTATCCCCTCCAAGAACTGAAGATGTTCTGGACTACCTCAGTGTGGATCATTCACTAGTTAGGGTGGACTACAGAGCAGCTGAGTGTGCCGACTGTTGTGTTGTCCTCCCCGGGCCAAATGTGGCACCAAGAGTGTCACCCCGTCGTTCAAGCACCAATGGGAAGCAACGCGTCATCCTGACAGAGGGACCCAGGAAGGAGGGTCCCACCCTGCTTGTTGACTTACCGGACCCTTGTCATATTGTCTGTCTGCAGACTCACTGACTTACCCCGCACCGAGTCTGAAAGTGGAAATGTCCTATTATACCGTTCACACCCCGAGCCTGTTGAAATGCCAAGTGAAATCACTGGCCGAGAAGACCAGTCATCCTGAATGTGGCTCCCATCCATATGTCAAAGCATTAGCTGAAGAGCCTGATGGCTGTAGCACCAATGTCTGGAGAACACTGTGCTCCCAGGACCACCAGCTCTAGTTCAGATCCTGCGACAAAGGAGACCTGTGGAAACATTACTGGCAGAGTGATGGTCACCCAGAAGCCTCAACTGGAGAAATATCCCCAACAGTTGAGCCTTCTGGATGACTATCACTCGCTCAGTGTGGATGGTAGAAGACCTGCCAATATGCCCACTAGTAGATGATTCCTCTGATGGTCAAACCAAAGCACGTTATGAAAAACATGGAGGCTCAAGATGCAAATGCAAAGGATACTCACTACTTCTGGTCTCCTGGTCTCAAGTGTCCAGAGTGATCCACTTCCACAGGGAAGTACTGGAAATAGCCCACCCACACAACTCTGAGGTGGGCTATCCAGGCATGATCACTACTGGGGGAGGTGGAGCTGGACAGGGTCTCGAAGGTTACTTGTTGCGAACTACCTGCATTCCAGGTCCTAATCTGGAATGACGGGCTAGCAAGATACAAAGGACATCGTGCTCCGGATAAAGCCTTGAATAGGCTGGTGGAGGTGAATGGATAGGTGGTGGTGAGTGAATGGTGGTGATGAATGGATTGGTGATGGTGAGTGCGTTGGTGATAGTGGATAGGTGGTGAGTGGATTGGTGTTGGCGAGTGGAAGGGGCCTATAGATGGGGTGGGCTAAGCTACAAAGTGAGCAGTGCCCCCAACCCTTGTGTCAATTCGGGAATGCCTGAAGGTTCTGCTACAGCAGCTCCTCCACTTGCTCGCCAAAGAAGCCCTCGGCACCAATGGGCATCTGCAGTACCTGAAGGATCCCCAAGGTGTGAGGACAAACTGAGTGGCGATGCAAGATCCACTGGACGATAGTTCCTGCTCCTACATTGAGAGCACCCACACAGCCTGCTGCTGCAGCAGATGCTCTCTGAAGGTGGTCCTCTCTGGCAGGGATTGCTCCCTCAACTCACCTGCTGGTCAGTGAAGCCAGCCGCAGTGGATTTGATGGCAGGGAATTCGGGATATGCGCCAAACCCTGCAGGAAGGCCACCAGACCCACATGTCCCACATTTGGATTCTGGTGGGTGGAACAGGACTAGTTTCCTGGGCAGTTCCCTTCCTTCTGAGGCTTTCACAACTGAAGTTCGCCAGCTGTACCAGCGAACCTTAAGTTGTGAGGCAGGGTGGCGGGGCTGTCTACCTTGGCCATAACTGGGGCGCGCCTATCAATTCCGCCCAAACCGCCTTGGAAATTGGGAGGGGGAATCCAACAAAGGTCGATGCCTGAGGCCTTTGCAAGACCCCAGATAAAGACTCAACCCCCACAAGTGATGGGACTTCCGGAACTCACAGTTTCAGACTCGAAGTCACCCTTGTTTTGAATACATGGAAAAGCCTCAACGCACGGAAGCCGTGGTCGACTCAGGCTCCCAGTTTGGTTTCTGGAGCGCACGCACCCTCCCTGGGAGTGCCTCTCGAGTGTCGTAGGGAGCGGCTGAAGGTGGGTCCACAGTGGTGGGTGGGAGCCACAGATCTATAAATAGAGATCTGCGGCTGCACTCACCAAAGTGGACATCACCCGCAACATAGGTGACCCTGTGTAGGGTCGAGTCCACCGAGGGTGGTGCCCCCAAATGAGCTGGCGCCAACTGGAGACCAATGTCCCGTGGCTGCGTTGGTGTCACCAGAGGGGACGGATGCCTCTGGTGAAGGACACACCAACAGTAGCTGGTGGCGCTTGGGGGAACCAGCCTGATTCTGGCACCAGTAGGCACGGACACCTCCGAACCAGCTGGTGCCAGAGGAGGACTCTTCCTCTATCCTGGGAGGCCTCGGTACAAGTGGTACCGGGGTTTCACCCGATGTTGTTGACTGGGATGGATTGGCTTTAACCAGCTCGTCCCACTCCACACCATCGGGGCAACAACCGGAGCGTCCACCCTTGAGACTGTCCTGTTCAGTCCCAACACTTGGACCACCGGTCGACATCGGTCGGAGATGACTGTATGGACTGGGCCCTATCCACTGCCAGTGCAGTTAACCCCGAGCAATGCCGAACTGAGCCTGGAGTTGGAGCAGGGTTGGTGCTTGATGCCGATGCGGGGACCTGAGGGCTGGACGTGAAGGTCCAGCCCAGGGGAGAACTAGGGAGGAGGGAGAGGGGCGTGGGAAATTTTTTTAAATGGGAAAGAAACATGCCAGAAGGGAAAGAGTTGGTTTAACACCATCTCTAATCATTGGCTGCACATTTAAATGGATCTGTTATTGGCCGTCAAATAAAGAAATTAAAAGATGTACAGTTGATACTAAAGAAATGGATGGGACACGGGGGGATGGGCGTGAGGGGTATATCAGTGTTACTGTTTACTTCTTTGTGGTATCTCTGCTGGCATTGATGTGATTTTGGTCAGGATGTGTGATCCAGTTGTCTTTGTCGTTTTGATACTCACAACTTTAGTCTGTTGGTAGTTTGATGAAACCGTCCATTTCCTTTCACTCATCCTGACACCAACCGTGTACCTGTGGCAGAAGAAGAAATTACACAAAAATCACTGGATTGCAACAAGGACAACGACAGGCATTTTATCGCTCCCCTCGAATAGTAACCCATATAACCTGTAACGGTATTTATCAAATTCCCTTTAAAAAGTCTGAGAAGTCGCACAACACCAGGTTCTAGTCCAACAGTTTTATTTGACTTCACCTGACGAAGGAGCAGCGCTCCGAAAGCTTGTGATTTCAAATAAAACTGTTGGACTATAACCTAGTGTTGTGCGACTTCTCACATTTGTCCACCCCAGTCCAACACCAGCATCTCCACATCATGGCTACTTTAAAAAGTCAACACCTGGGCCAGCGTCGAGCTGTGTGGGCAGGTACCAAGCTGGTCAAGACAGCTCCAGTGGCATTACTGCCCAGGAGTACAGTCTTCGAGTCTTAACCCTGAGCTCTCAGTACTGGTGAACACTTTGTGAGAAACTGATTATTCAGTTGTTCTTTCTCCCTGTCAGCCTCTTCTCCTCTTATTTAGTCCCGTTCATTCAACACCAATCAACACTTTCAAGAGGGACGCTCTCGACTTTTTAAATGGTCGGGCTGAGCTGTCCCACAGACTATCCCCGGGTCCAGGACAAGCTGATCAGAACAACCAACGTGTACTGACCTGGTTTCAGTTTCCAGGATTTGAGCCTTTATATCTGCACGGATTTTGCTGTTACTCACTCTGACTACCTATCAGCAACGCTATGGAAGAGCTACCAATAACAAAGTGAACTATTCCACCCGACTGTGCATCAATATTACTGTATCTGATAAACTGTTCATATTGCTCATTATGACTTTCACTAATAATACAAGATAAACAGGTTAACACAAACCTTTCAAAGTTCACGAAGTTCTGTCCACGCCGCTGGTTGATGATGTTTTCATTATTAGTGTTGTCTTCACCAAGCAAAGCTGTTCAGATGTTCGAGCCGACCGCATTCAGCCCTAAACAGATCAGACAGTTAGCCAGAGTCAGTGCGCTGCCTTTCCTTCACTTAAACTGGCTGTTTTGGCTCCGGTCTCATATTTATCAAGTTTACAAAGCTATTGTGATGTCACATCTGAGTGTGATGCGCAGTGTGAGGGTGAGGCTTGCTCTGTGATGTCACGGTTTGACCCATCCAGTTACAGGGGTCTCACCTTGAAACCATATTTGGTAAAAACCATTGGGCTTTATTTTACTTTACACTGACTTGTTTCGCTAGAAGCAATAATAGGTTTCCATGTGGTTACAACCCAGAGCACAGGGTGCGTAGGCGATGGGCAGTGATGGGATTGTTTGCCTTCTACCAATTATGTTAAGTCATTGTATACATTTAAAGCAGCAGGAGTCGGCCATTCAGCCCCTCGAGCCTGCTCTAGCATTCAATTAGACCATGGCTGCTCTGCACCTCAAATCCATTGACCTGTCTTTGAACAATATCCCTTGATCAACTTAGGAACAGGAGGAGGCCTTTCAACCCCTTGAGTCTGTTCCATTCAATTCAAGCATGGTTGACCTGTATGTTAACTCCATTTACCGGCCTTGCTTCCACATCCCTTAAAACTCTTGCCTAACAAAAATCTACCAATCTCATTTTTGAAGTTTACAATTGACCCCCAGCCTCAATTCCGCAAGCCTTTGGGTGAAGAAGTGCTTCCTGACATCACCCCTGACCAGGCTAACTCTAATTTTAAGCTCATGCCCCTTTTCACCGTTTAATATTCTATACTCGAGGGAATACAAGCCCGGTCTCTGCAACCTGTCCTCATAATTTAACCCTCTGGAAGTCCACACAGACAAGATCCAGAGACACTCCCTTGTCCATGTTACTGACCTCCTCCGAAAGGTTATTAGATCAGTCAGACATGACCGTCCCTTCACAAATCCATGCTGACTCTCATTGATTACCTATTCCGCCCAAACCGCCTTGGAAATTGGGAGGGGGAATCCAACAAAGGTCGATGCCTGAGGCCTTTGCAAGACCCCAGATAAAGACTCAACCCCCACAAGTGATGGGACTTCCGGAACACAGTTTCAGACTCGAGTCACCCTTGTTTTGAATACATGGAAAAGCCTCAACGCACGGAAGCCGTGGTCGACTCAGGCTCCCAGTTTGGTTTCTGGAGCGCACGCACCCTCCCTGGGAGTGCCTCTCGAGTGTCGTAGGGAGCGGCTGAAGGTGGGTCCACACAGGTGGGTGGGAGCCACAGATCTATAAATAGAGATCTGCGGCTGAACTCACCAAAGTGGACATCACCCGCAACATAGGTGACCCTGTGTAGGGTCGAGTCCACCGAGGGTGGTGCCCCCAAATGAGCTGGCGCCAACTGGAGACCAATGTCCTGGGGCTGGGTTGGTGTCACCAGAGGGGACGGATGCCTCTGGTGAAGGACACACCAACAGTAGCTGGTGGCGCTTGGGGGAACCAGCCTGATTCTGGCACCAGTAGGCACGGACACCTCCGAACCAGCTGGTGCCAGAGGAGGACTCTTCCTTTATCCTGGGAGGCCTCGGTACAAGTGGTACCGGGGTTTCACCCGATGTTGTTGACTGGGATGGATTGGCTTTAACCAGCTCGTCCCACTCCACACCATCGGGGCAACAACCGGAGCGTCCACCCTTGAGACTGTCCTGAGGGAAAGCGTATCGATTGTCCCATGATCTAATGCACTTGCGGGGGTGGGCGCTTTAAATTTTTTTATTCGTTCAGCCGGCCCTAACAACACAGGACACTGGTTAAATGCTGGCGTGACGAGCGTGCGGTGTCACTCAGGGGGAATTAATGGACTGCGACATGACGTCATTCAATCATCACCACCTCATTTGCATGCGTCAATCCATATTTGGGTGGGTGCTTACGACACCTGGTGGAAGTTTAAAAAAAATTTATTCTGGGGATGTGGGCGTCGCTGGCAAGGCCAGCATTTACTGCCCATCCCTAATTGCCCTTGAGAAGGTGGTGGTGAGCCGCCTTCTTGAATCGCTGCAGTCCGTGTGGTGAAGGTGCTCCCACAGCGCTGTTAGGGAGGGAGTTCCAGGATTTTGACCCAGCGACGATGAAGGAACGGCCAATATATGTTGCAATTCCGGATGGTGTGTGTGAGTTGGAGGGGAACTCGGAGGAGGTGGTGTTCCCATGCACCTGCTGCCCTAGGTGGTGGAAGTCGCAGGTTTGGGAGGTGCTGCCAGAGAAGTGACATGGAAAAGATCACATAAGGGAGGCTCAGAAATGGGCTGCGACCCAGCCAATTAACACCAGAAGGAGTACCCTTGGCCAAAGAGGTAACCAGGCAAACATGAGCAGCAGCCAATAATACCAGCTTGAATGGCAAGCGGCATAAGAATAAGAACATAAGAATTAGGAGTAGGCCATACGGCCCCTCGAGCCTGCTCCGCCATTCAATAAGATCATGGATGATCTTCGACCTCAACTCCACTTTCCTGCCCTATTCCCATATCCCTTGATTCCCCTAGAGTCCAAAAATCTATTGATCTGAGCCTTGAATATACTCAACGATTCAGCATCCACAGCCCTCTGGGGCAGAGAATTCCAAAGATTCACAACCCTCTGAGTGAAGAAATTCCTCCTCATCTCAGTCTTAAATGGCCGACCCCTTATCCTGAGATTGTGGCCCCTAGTTCTCGACTCTCCAGCCATGGGAAACAACCTCTCAGCATCTACCCTGTCAATCCCCCTCAGAATCTTATATATTTCAATGAGATCACATCTCATTCTTCTAAACTCCAGAGAGTATAGGCCCAATCTACTCAATCTCTCATCATAGGGCAGCCCTCTCATCCCAGGGATCAATCTAGTGAACTTTCGTTGCACTGCCTCTCAGGCAAGTATATCCTTCCTTAGATATGATGCGGAGATAAGGAGACCAGAACTGTGCACAGTACTCCAGGTGTGGTCTCACCAAAGCCCTGTACAATTGTAGCAAGACTTCCTTACTCTTGTACTCCAACCCCTTTTGCAGTCGACTGTGCTGACCTCAGGTCACTAGCGAATGGGGATCACTTGCCTCAGTCCCTGGCAACAGTTGTTTGGACACATGCACATCCTTTGAGGCGAGAAAGATTGAATTAAACCCAGCAATGAGATAAAGCAGCGATAATAACCAGTTGCAAGAAGATGCTTTTAAGCAAATCAACTTACTTTGTGCTGGGCTGCATTGACTTTGAGTTATAGTATAATTATTTTTTAAGCTTTCATGTATTTATTGTGCTTTTTGCAGTAATTGAGCAACTGGATTTTTCAAATGACCAATATAGAAATATAAAAGCTATTTAATTCTGTTCTGCTCGCTGATCTATATTGGCTCCCAGGCCGGCAACTCCTCAATTTTAAAATTCTCATCCTTGTTTTCAAATCCCTCCATGGCCTCGCCCCTCCCTATCTCTGTAATCTCCTCCAGCCCCACAATCCCCCCCCACCCCCGAGATCTCTGTGCTTCTACAATTCTGGCCTCTTGCACATCCCCGATTTTCATCGCTCCACCATTGGCGGCCGAGGCCGTAAGCTCTGGAATTCCCTGCCTAAACCTCTCTGCCTCTCTCTCCTCCTTTAAGACGCTTTAAGAGCTGAGGGCATAGGCAGCTGAAGGCACTGCTCCAATGGTGGAGCAAAGGCATGGATGATGGTTTCAGCAGCAGATGGACTGAGGCGGGGCGGAGACGGGCGATGTTACGGAGGTGGAAGTCGGCAGTTTTGGTGGTGGAGAGGATATGGGGTCGGAAGCTCAGCTCAGGGTCAAATAGGACGTCGAGCTTGCGAACAGAAGATCTCAGGTCTCATTTATGGGCCTATAGCTGAAAGGTGGTGAAAAGCTGCACATTTAATTCTTGCACTGATCTAGCCTCTTCATGCATTCAACGCAGGTGAATTACAGTCAATCGTGTACTGCACAGCAGGCTGCACTACTATTACATAAGAACATAAGAATTAGGAGCAGGAGAAGGCCCTACGGCCCCTCGAGCCTGCTCCACCATTCAATAAGATCACGGCTGATCATTGACCTGAACTTCACTTTCCTGCCTAATCTCCATATCCCTTGATTCCCCTAGAGTCCAAAAATCTATCGATCTCAGCCTTGAATATACTCAAAGACTCAGCATCCACAGCCCTTTGGGGTAGAGACTTCCAAAGACTCACAACCCTCTGAGTGAAGAAATTCCTCCTCATCTTAGTCCAAAATGGATGACCCGTTATCCTGAGACTATGCCCCCTAGTTCTAGACTCTCCAGCCAGGCGAAACAGTCTCTCAGCATCTACCCTGTCAATCCCCCCTCAGAAATAAAAACAGAAAATGCTGGAAATACTCAGCAGGTCAGGCAGCATCTGTGGAGAGAGAAAGAGAGTTAATGTTTCGGGTCGATGACCCTTCGTCAGAACTAGAAAAAGCTGGAGATCGAACAGGTTTTTAAGCAAGTGCAGGGGCAGGGAAAGGGGGGAGGGGAGGAAAGAACAAAAGGGAAGGTCTGTGATAGGATGGAAGGCAGGAGAGATTAAGAGACATTAAGAGATGGTGCAAGGCAAAAGGAGATGGTAATGGACAAGTTAAGAAACAAAAGATGGCTCTAGATGGAAGGCAGGAGAGATTAAGAGACATTAAGAGATGGTGACCTGATCAAACACGAGAAGAGAGACAGAAAGCAATGAAGATGAACAAGGTAAAAGAGACAAACGGAAATCCCGTCGGAGAAAAAAGCAGAACTTCTTCAAGGTGGGCATTCTTAGAAGAGAAGTGGCAGTGAATTAAACACTAATACAAAAGCAAAATACTGCGGATGCTGGAAATCTGAATCTTGTATGTTTAATGAAACTTTTTTGTAAACAGTCTGTGCGCACTCACCAATTGCAGTGTCGCTCATTCACTTCGCAGCAAGGTTCACTCAACAGTCCTCAACATGGTCTTGCGTGAGGTCCACTCTCAGGAACACTGCGGCGCGTTGCACCATTGAAGTGATGAAATGCAGATCTATTCCCCACGCTGTCAGTTCTTGACTACAGCCAAGGGACAGTTACCAAGTGGAGGCCAACCACTCCCCTAGACAAAGAAAACTATAGGACCAACAGTCGCTGTATTGAAGCTGGGATAACACTGCCTATTCCTAGCATTCCCTTGTGGGGTGGGGGTTCCAGGAAAAATAGAAAAGGAAAGGGAAGATCATGGAATTTCAGCTCAGTCAGCTCCCCATAGCCAAAAGTGAAGGCCTCGAAGTATTTAGTGCAAAATGCCACGTGTGCAGAGGATGATTTTCCCTTGTATTATATCCAAGACTGATAGAGAAAGTAACATCTTTATTAAAAAGTTTAAAACAACTTTATATATAGAGACGGTGAACAATTAACCATTGGCTTACTTTGCTATTTCAGGGACAGAAATGCCATACGGAAGAAGAAGAAGAAGAAGAAGGGACAGAGAGAGGCTAGACGACCAATGTGTTCATTTTATTACAATGGCGGCATGAATAAGTAGCACAGTCCCCAATTTCTGACGCAAATAAAGTAATTGTGCTGTACTTTTACAAACAGTAGGGAAAAGCCTGCCTAATAACTTTAACTACTGCAACAATAACCCTTCAATTACTTAAATGGGGACATGAAACAGAAATGATAAATTAGCGCTGACAATGAATGAGCTGTGAAATGACAGTTGGAAAAAAGCAGTGAATTTACAAAAGAAATTTGATCTTTCTTTTGTTGATGGCGAAATATAAGCTCTTTGAAATGACTTTAAAATATGAGATAAAAGTGAACAGAACAAAGGATACAGAATTACCATCTTTTGCAAAAGCTCCAGAACACTAATTCTGCTCACCTAAATGTAAATAGTAAAAAAATGAACATTATTTAATATACAAGGACTGTACATGAAGTGCTCACATCCATTTCTCAAATACGCCATGCACTCTCATGAAAATGATGAAAAATATGGATGACCCCTGACAATTCTTCTTGCTAAGATGATGTACTTTTATCAGGCAATTAAATAAATCACCAGATAATGCTTTGTTGGTTTAAAGAAAATGTTGGCCAGGGTACCAGGAGAACTCTCCTGCTATTCTTCGAAAAGTGCCTGGGATCTTTCACGTCCACTTGAGAGGGTAAATGGGGCCTCAGTTTAACATAAATAAAAACAGAAAATGCTGGAAATACTCAGCAGGTCAGGCAGCGTCTGTGGAGAGAGAAAGAGTTAACGTGTCAGGTCGATGACCTTTGGTCAGAACTGGAAAAAGTTAGAGATGTAACAGATTTTAAGCAAGTGCAGGGGCAGGGAAAGCGGGGAGGGGAGGAAAGAACAAAAGGGAAGGTCTGTGATAGGGTGGAAGGCAGGAGAGATTAAATGACAAAAGGTATGATTGCACAGAGCAAAAGGAGATGGTAATGGGGTTTAACATCTCGTTCGAAAGACGGCACCTCCGATAGTGCAGAATTACCTCAGCACTGTATTTGAGTGTCAGACGAGATTATGTGCGCAAGTCTCTGGAGTGGCACTTCTGAGTCACAGCCTTCTGACTCAGAGGCGAGAGTGCTACCACTGATCCAAGGCTGACACCTAATCACATTCATGAGATCAACCTCCTGCTCCCTTAACCAATTCCCACTAAACTGGTGAGGACCCGACTTCCATTCCTGGCCCCATGCTAGCTGACATTGTTAATGGCTTTCAATACCAGTGTCATCACCCACTCTTCAAAAAAAACACCCTCAACACCTGCCCTTGTAAACTACAGCTCCACCTCCAATCACCCCTTCCTCTGCAAAGTCTTTGAACATGTTGTTGTCTCCTGTGCCCATCTCTCCCGTAACTCCCTGTTTTGATCTCTCCAATAAGGTTTCCGCACCTCCCACAGCATCAAAATGGCCCTAACCAAAGTCACAAATGAATTTCTCTGTGACTGTGATCATGATATCCTTCTTTGTACCCCTTGACCTCTCAGCGGCCTTTGAAACTGTTGATCACACCATCCTTCTCCAATGCCTCTGCTCCGTTATCCAGCTCAGTGAGACTGCGCTCACTTGGTTCCACTCTTGCCTATCCAAATTTGCATCTCCAGTAATGGCTTCCCTTCCAGCCCTCACACTCTCACCTTGGGAGTCACCCAAGGATCTATGCCTGGCCCCTTTCTCTTCCTCATCTGCATGCTGCCTCTTAGCAACATCATCCACAGACATGTGGTCAGCTCCTACGTGTACGCTGATGACACTCAGCTCTACCTCTCTCAACCCGTCACTGGATTTGTGCTGTTAGACTGCTTTTCTCATTTCCTCCCTGTCTTCAGCTGCCTAGACCCCATGCATTGGAATTCCCTCACTAAACCCTTACGCCTCTCTAACTCCCTCTCCTCCTTTAAGGCTCTCCTTAAAACCCACTTCTTCGAGCAAGATTTCAGTCACCCCTAATAGGATCTATTTCTTTGGCTTAACGTCCACTTTTTTTAATGATTACACTTTCGTGAAGTGTTTTTCTACATTAACGGTGCTATATAAATGCATGTTATTATTGTTATTGATAAGAGTAGAAGAGAAATGATAAATCAAAATGTAGCGAGATGTCCAAACTAAAGCCTACTGTCTGGCCCGCAAAAACTTGAAAATTCAATTTTCTGCTTGTGCTCATATTTCTTATTCCACTGGTTTGCCCTGTTTGAATTTCACAAGCTCAAAGCTTTGGAAAGGTCTGTTCTTAATGTTCCACCATCATTGGTTTAACTCTTAAATCTAAATACTAATATCTTACAATCAACAACTTGAGGTACAAATTAACGGGAACATCCATTTAAACTTGATACGTGGCCCACAAAGCTCCACGTTTTGCATCTAACTGACCCATAAGGTTTGAATGATCCTATGGTTTGTAGTAGGAAGGGAAAATTGAGGGAGGTAAGGAGTTCCACAGTTTGGAGATCCTGGGAACTAATGAGTTAGAGCTGGAGACAGAGTGATGAGTCTTAATTATTATTCTTGAATTTTTAGATTTAAGTAAAAATGATATATGCAAACTGACAGTGGGACTGAGGTGCGTGTTAAAAGAACATGTCATGCAAATCCATTAAATTGTGCACTGCTGACCTAGAATATGTAAAGAGAGATATTGTGAGGTATTAAGGCTGGCATGTCCATTGTCCTCAGCTGATAGCTATATAGTAAAGTACCCTCTTTTGAGGATTTCTTTTCAAGGCTTGCAATGCGTGCTTCGTTTTTCTTTTTCAGACCTCCTGAGCAAACCCACAAGTCCTGTTGATTCTGGCAGGCAAAGCCACAATTCTTTTAGCAGATGCACATGCATTTATTGGAGGTAAAATAAAAACCGTGGCTGCTAAAAATCTGAAATAAGAACAGAGAATTCTGTAAACACACAGCATGTTAGCAGCAGTACCTGAAGAGAACAATTTGGTTTATTTCTATTTGATGTTGTACTCTTAAATGCAATGCATTTAAAGAGGCAACACTTTCCCGGCAAAGCTTGTTTTTTGGTTGGCCAGAAACGCCATACATCAATTTCATCGCAATGATGCCGCGCAACATCATTAAAATTCAAGATATCAATGAGCCACTTCCTGCCAGTGAAGCCTTTAGCATTGAGTTACAGAAACTAATCCTCTAAGGTTAATCGGGCGGCATCATTCACTTTTAATGCGTGATATGTTTCCATATGATTCATATCACTGCATGTTAGGCTTCCAGACAAAAATAGATTTGCCAAACACTTGTTCGTAAAAATGATGCCTCTTCAATATGGTAACCTTTATTCGAAAGCATCTACGCAACTAATTTTGCAGAAATTCCAAAGCCCTTGTCACGCGCACATCTAGAAGCCAATGAACTTCAGGGCAAAGTTATGTCATGGAGACCCCCCTCTTCCTCAGATCACAGAAATGTAATACAAACCGCTGCATGGGACAATGCGACTTAAGTACAGACTCCAGTTGACTTGTCCAACCTGTTTCCACTGCCTCTATTGAAGGGAATTGCAGGTTTCCACTGGAGAACTGCCCAACCACTTCATTTGGTGATCCAAGTTTGAGAAGGGAAGACTTGCATTTTCCTGAAGTTATCAGAGTGGCTGGACTTCCAATTAATTCAGAAACTGTATTGAGTTGTGATCTCCTCCCCCACTTAAAACATCGTTACGTATTGATAATCATGCTGGATGACTCAGAAAATGCATTTCATATACACCGAAATGGATACTATTACCCTGTGAAACAAATCAACCATCTGCAGCATAAATCGCAAACACTGCTTCAATAGTTGGTCTGCAGATATTCTATATCCAGTCCCTGCATGTTATTTTAATAATTAAGCCATCCAATGTGGGCTGCACACTGAGGAATCAGTGCAAAAAGCTAACTCTGATTAAATTAGAAACAGACGCTAATGGATGTCACAAAATGTATTAAGTCAGTTAACATCTGATACAATTTAATAAAGCATTGTTTGCGACCCACTAGGAATAAGTGATTATGGGATTTGCAGCCCATTAAGAGTGTACGATGCAGCCCGATTTCCCTCAGAGAATTATTTTCTGCAGCATTGTACTAAGGGCCTCACTGGCAGGAAATGGCTTGTTGACATCTTGAATTTTAATGATGTTGCTATTTTCAGAGTGAATTCAAGAACCTGATACCAACAGCAAGGATTACAGAAAGGATTACTGCAACATCAATATGACACCAAGGAAGTAAGGAATCAATATACAGTAGTAGATGGATAAGACTGTGTTACAAGGTGGTCGGGTTTCATTTGAACCCCGACATGCTGGGGACTAAATTTTATTTGTGCAATTTGCATCAGCACTAAGAGTGATGCTGAGTGTAATTCCGTGCGTTATGGCACAAAAAAATCATTTTGTTCAACACTGCGAAGCGTAGGTTAGTTACTTTCCTGTTAAAATTACAGCTGAGTACTGGAGAGCAAATCTGTTGACAGAGCTCAGGAATTTAAAGGGCTATGTTCTCCCCAGCGACAGCACAGAAAAAAAATGTTCTTAAACAAAATGACACTAAACCTATTGGGGGGCCCCTGCTCTTTCAGAATCGTACAGTACTCTGATTTTCTATTTTTCGTGCATTTGCAATGAGAATGGTGGCATAATGCTTCGAACATGTTCATATTGTTGCTATATAAGGCACTGGTTAGAGCCTGCCTGAAATAGTGTGTGTGTAGTTCTAGTCATCTAATCATAGAAAGTATATTATTGACCTTGAACACGTACAGGCATGAGCAACAAATATGATTTTGGGTATCAGGAATTAAATTATGCGGAAAGGGTGAGCTAAGTTGAGCTTGTTTTATTTGTAAAAGGAGAGACTGTAAAGTCATCTGATTCAAGTTTTCAAAGCTATAACAGGGATTGACAAAGCTGATCCAAGCAAATTGTTCAGTGTGGTGAAGTGCTCCAATACCAATTAACACAAATCAAAAATTAGGAAGTTATATATGAAAAGAGAAATTAGGTAAAAAAAAAAATGTTTTACACCAAGGTCAATCAGATTGTAGAATAAATGAACAGAGAAGGCTATTGAATTAGACAATATAAATGGGTTATAGAGACAATTAGATGCAATTCTGGAGAGCAAGGGGGATTGAGGGATAAGGTGAGAAGCTGGATAGACCTATCAGAAATAGTCAGGGTTGTTGGGCCTAACCATTTTTTCCTGTTCCTAGTAACTCTTGCCTCTGCAGTGTAATTACTGGCAGTGTGAAGCCACTGCTGACCACTACCACAAAGATAATTCTACATTGCCAGAAACTCAATACATTTTCATTGCCTGACACTGTTTTGTGAAGGGACATTGTGGAACCCCCCTTTGTTGCAGATACGTAAGGGAAAAATTCGGCATATGTTTGGTCTGCATGCAGCCGAGCTGTGTTAACACAATTGCCAGTTGCCACCGATGCAATTTAGTAGTGCTGCAGCAATACTAAAAGTTCAACCCAGATGGTCTTTTTGGTACTCAAGTCTACAGTTATTTGACATTTTTTGAACAGTGTGAGGATGTAATGTGCATGCTCGTAATCTCCTACGGTACCACTCACAGGGAACATGCTGCTTTCTAAGGGAAGGAGCATTATAGCATGGAACTGACAATGTATTATTCTGTTGCTAACATGTGTCTGCGTGTAACACAGTGGCCTTGAATTTCCTCCATATTTGCTCCCAGAGCTACGAGTAACCGGGGCGCAAATCAAATACGTGGCCTAAAAGTTTGCAGAATTTTGGACGTAAGTGAGTTACGGACGCAAGTGCAATACACCCAAATCTCCTCGATCCTTTAGGGCCATCTATCGATCCCTCCACCCAAACGCATCTCTGTCCCTAAAACTGGCTCCGTCCCCCGGGTTACAGGGCCTCATATACGAGTTTCCTGCAATTGCACTTGCTCAGAGGCGCTCTTTAATTTACGACCAGATTTTCAGGCGCAGCAGGAAATAAAATCATTTTTCTGGTGTTTTAATGCAGTTTTTAGAGCATTTAAAAAAAAAAGTTATCCTCCCCGAGACCTTCTGTTTCTTTGAATGCATTTTCATGGCATAATTAGAAGTCACATTAATAATTGAAAAGCTTCTCCGTTCGCAGGTTCTTAAACATGCTGTACCTGATGTTGATGAATGGATTGTTAAACGAATTGGAACTTTAATTTTCATACTTAAAGAAGAGAAATATGTGGTGAGTGTTCGGCGCTTTCTTTGGGCCCCAATTGTTTACGTTCATTTATGCCCAGTTTACGCTTGGACGTATTCTCATGAGATTTGCAGGAAATTTGATCCGCAAGAAATTTGATTGTAACTTGACATCGGCGTTGAATGGGTGCACGAATAGACGGATTTTCAGGTCTAACTTCCAAATTGCGCCCACGGAGGAAATTCCAGGCCAGTGTGTCCCTTTTAAGGCAGCAAGGTGTAGTCCTGGGTCAGCTCGAGGCTCATTGTTCTTAGACATCATTGGCGTCAATGGAACGGAAACTCAGGAGAAGTGCTGCCGGGTTGCTATCACCTTTCTTTCACCGACGATAAACGTGAAAATTACCTTCCCTGTGTGCAATATCTGTGGAGATTGACTAAAGATGCTGTACTATAAATATATATTTCATAGTTAATACAGTTTGCATGCAAGGGCAACCTCATGTTGCTGGGAGGTTTGTCAATTGATTCCCTGCACTCATGTTAACAGGGTCATTCTGTAGTCACACCTGGAATGCAGAAGTGCAACTTTAGGCAGCTAAAAAAAGAAGAAAAATGTTCTTTTGACTTAAAAGTGATTCATATTTTTTTAAAATTGTAACATTATGATTAATGCATTTCTGTGACCAAACCACATCTCCACATGTAAACAGATATAGCTCCTGGCACACATTACTCGCCAGCACTCCTACAGTCAGGAAGTAAAGCCAGGCTCCTCACAAGCGATGTAGCAATATGTAAAAGACAAGGGCCCAAGAGACTGCTGAAGCAACCAGAGGAAGGCCCAGCTTAAAGCACTCCAATTTCTTTTTAAACGCTATCCTGTCAATTATATTCAACCGAACTGCGTCTAAGTAGGCGGAGATACATATAACAGAGCCCTTGTAGCCAAGCTTTCTTGGCAGGACACTTCATTAAGTTTAATGACATTTGGTTTATATTTTTCTGATTATGCCCTTGTGAAGTGCCTTGGGACGTTTTACTACCTTAAAGGCGCTCTCTCTTCTCTTAGGCAGTCCCTTGGATCCGAGGATGACTTGCTTCCACACTAAAAATGAGTTCTCAGGTGACTGATGAGTCCAATGCTCTGTCACAGGTGGGGCAGACGGTGGTTGAAGGGGCGGGTGGGTGGGGTGCTTGGGTTGACGTGCGCTCCTTCTGCTGCCTGCGCTTGGCTTCCGCTTGCTCCCGGCGAAGAGACTCGAGGTGTTCGGCGCCCTCCCGGATGCTTCTCCTCCACTTTGAGCGGTCTTGGGCCAGGGATTCCCAGGTGTCGGAGGGGATGTTGCACTTTTTCAAGGAGGCTTTGAGGGTGTCCTTGAAGCATTTCCTCTGCCCACCTGGGGCTCTCTTGCCGTGTCGGAGCTCCGAGTAGAGCGCTTGTTTTGGGAGTCTCGTATCGGGCATGCGGACGATGTGACCCGTCCATCGGAGCTGATCGAGCGTGGTCAAAGCTTTGATGCTGGGGATGTTGGCCTGAGCGAGAACACTGACGTTGGTGTGCCTATCCTGCCAATGGATTTGCAGGATCTTGCGGAGGCAGCGTTGGTGGTACCTCTCCAGTGCTTTGAGGTGCCTGCTGTACATGGTCCATGTCTCTGAGGCATACAGGAGGGCGGGTATCACTGCTGCTCTGTAGACCATGAGCTTGGTGCCGGGTTTGAGGTCCTGGTCTTCAAACACTCCCTTCCTCAGGTGACCGAAGGCTGCACTGGCACACTGAAGGCGGTGTTGGACTTCATCATCGACATCTGCCCTTGTTGACAGTAGGTTCCCAAGGTATGGAAAGTAGTCCACATTGTCCAAGGCCTCGTCGTGGTTTTTGATAATCAGGGGGCCGTACTGTGTGGCGGGAGCAGGTTGGTAGAGGACCTTTGTCTTCCGGATGTTTAGTGTAAGGCCCATGCTCTCGTACGTTTCGGTGAAGGTGTTGACGATGGTTTGGAGTTCGACCTCCGAGTGAGCGCAGACACTATATAAATGCAAGCTGTTGTTGTTTTAAAAAAAACAGTCCAGTTTTTTACTTGAGTAGTAAATCTTTTCTATACCTTTCTTGACGAAAAATTCTTTACCGCTGTTTCAATACATTGGCCCCCGATATTTCCTGGGGTGGGGTTTCGGAGCAGGTGGGAGGAGTTATGGTCGGGAAACCCAGAAGTGCGGTTTCTCCTGAACGCTGTGGAGGCTGTGTGTGATTTTTTTTTTCCAGGTTCCCCGCCCGGAAGCCAGCCTGATTGACAGGCTTGGCTGCCTGTTGGACGTGAAAGGATCCAGAAAAGGCCACAGCTGAGGAGCAGGTAAGTTTAGTGGTGGTGGTCGGGGTAGAGGTTGCGGAGGGGGTGGGTAGAGCGTGGTTGGTGGGGGGGGCGGTCAGGGGGTGATCGCGAAGGGAGTCGGGGTAGCTGACAGATCACGGGGAGAGATCACGGGCCGGTCGGGGAAGATCGGGGTGTGGTGTCGGTGATGGGGGGGGTGTCGGGAGGAGATCGTGGAGGTGGGGGGAGGTTTTACAGGTTTGCTTGTTGGGCCTGGAGGAAACACTTCTTCTTCTCCTGGCCCACAAGCAGTTCTGTAAAGGCACTTACCTTATGGATCCAGGCTTTTTTGCTTCCATTTACCTGCCGAGTTTCCCGAGGCCTGGGAAACCCGGATGACAGCAGTAAAAAATACATATCTTGTTAAAATGGAAGCACACAACCTCCTGAGAGCAAATTGGTTATCCGTCCCTCGTCCCGCCTCTGTTAAAACCAGAAGTAGGCGGGTCTGAGCCTGGTTGGGTCACTGTTTGAAATTTTTAACCTTTTAACTTCTTACCCGGCCCAAACCCACCCATTTTGGGGTGTTACAATTAACACCATTATTTGTGTAATAGCTTTGTGCTCCAATTAAGATTGTTTTAAGATGTTTTATCCTATGTGACCAAAACCACAAGCCAACTAAGTGACAAGCTACAGTTTTACTAATCCTCATTATTTCTTCTACCTTGATATGCACAATTTGTTGAAACTAAGTGAACTTCAATCAGTATTAAATACTTGAGACGTCAACGTGAATATGGAGACAGAATGGGCTGGATTTTGATACTGGGGCGGGTTGGGGTCGTATCATCCACTTTTCGTGTTATCCACCCGACTGCAATTGGATGTGGGAGATTGATGCGATTTTCACCTAATTGGGCAATTGAGTTCCAGCATGTGGGAACCCATGAACCAATTAGTGTTTTCAGTCTGAAAGTCGCCTCTGATGATGTCATCATTGCTGCTGCATTGAAGGTCTGCAAAAACTGCCTGGCCTTTGCTGTGAGAGGTCCTTGATGCAAAATGAGCAGCAGTAGCCCTAAGTCTGCTCCCAGATATTTCTCCTCCACCACTCCCAGATATGTAGCCAGCCAGCCAGGTTTCACATTCGTGGTTCAGAACAGGTGTGCTTCACGTAGAAAAAGGGTTAAAATCACAAAGGCCTTTCAAAATGGCATTATAAAGGCAATTTAGTGCTTGTTAAGGGCCTTAACAGCCTATCCCGCCTCTTAGAGGCGGGACGAGCAGACACGATTTAATGAAAATTGCGTGGAGGCGGGATGCCCGCCCACCAGTTTTTGCAATTTTAACCCCCCACACGCCTCCAAACCCACCTCCACAGGTCAATGAAAATCCAGCCCAATGTGTCACAATTCATGTGAGAGCGTTAAAACTAACAAATATAATACCCACTATCTGTCGTTATTTCAAAAGGGGGAGGAGATTTCTTGTATTTGCTCTTTATTGCAAAATTGCACATGCATTCTTTATGCACATGTTTATGATTTTGCTAGTGATGTCACATCTTAAAATATAGGTTAAAGCTTTAGCTGTTTACTTCATTACTGAGAATGCAAAACAATGAAATGGATTACTTCATGTATTATTTAAAGAGTATGGTTTTCAGAAAAGGGTGAATGGCAAGCCTGTTTCTGTTAGCAAACATATGATTACATTGTTTTAGTCATGAACATTTAGGAAGTCTTAAGTATCTGGCTGCTTTTATACATACTTGATAGCTGTGACTGATATTGTAATAAGGAAGCAGTTTACATTGTCTATACACACTGCCTGATAGATATTACAATGATGAAATGATGTAAGTCATGGCAAAACCAGTGGATTACTTGCTCATTATGGCATTATGATAAAAATGAGAGATTCTGTTTTGCCCCATGCAGCCAGCATATCTCCAGCAATGGCTTCTCTTCCCACCTCCATAAGTTCACCTTTGGAGTTCCCCAAGGATCTATCCTTGATCCCCTGCTCTTCCTCATCTACATGTTGCCCCTTGGTAACATATCTGCAGCCTTCTGATGTACATTGATAACACCCAGCTGTGCCTCTTCTTCACTTCCCTTAATTGGATTATAAATGGATTTGGATAGCTTGGGGACACGGGCCCCAAGTCTGGCAAAAGTGTTTCAATGTAGAAAAGTGCACATAGGTGCTGAAAAATGAGAGCATTGAATATGACGTGTGGGTGTTGGGTAAAGGTAACTGTGAGAGAGGGAAAGATTGTGGAGTGATGATAGACCACTCCCTCAAGGCTCAAGTTCAGTATCTGTTGGCTCGACCCAAAGTAAACAGTGTCATGGGCTGTATTGCTCAGATTATTCTTTAAAGAGTTAGGACTACAATAATAGGGTTATATAAGGTTTTGGTATAATCTTATTTTTAATACTGTCCCCAGTTTTTGTCCCCCACCCCAACCCCACAACCTCAGCAAGAGCACTGTGACTTTGGAAAGAGTGCAGCAACAGGCATCAAGATCATTCCCAGCCTGAGAAATAGGAAGCTAAACTTGAGGCCTTGAGTTTGTATTCAGTAGATAGACAGAGGTTTAAAGGGGATCTGATCCAGGTACTTAATTATTAAGACATGGGCATCATGCAAGTCTCGGGCTTGGTTAGAACTGAAGTTAGATGTCCAGAGGTTTTACTTTTCTCAGAGGTGAACAACTTGTGGAACAGAGGTAGTAAACGCTGTTTTTTTTTTACAGTCCTTGAAGAAGGCATTAGATGGATTTCTAGAAATCAAAGCGATCACTTCATATGGAAGGTAAATCATTCATGGAGAATAAACGGTGGGTCTCCTGGGGCTTGCCTCGTCACCTATGAGGGAGCAAAGAAAACTTCCTGATTTCTATGTTCTTCCAGGAGTGGGAGGCCTGGTGAGCAGGGATTAAATCATCTGAAGAGTAGGGGTGACCACTTATAAAGAAAGACTTGCATTTATATAGTGCCTTTCACAAACACCGGACATCTCAAAGCACTTTACAGCCAATGAAGCACTTTTTCTTTGAAGTGTAGTCACTGTTGTAATGTGGGAAACGCGGCAACCAATTTGCACACAGCAAGCTCCCACAAACAGCAATGTGATAATGACCAGATAATCTGTTTTTGTTATGTTGATTGAGGGATAAATATTGGCCAGGACACTGGGGAAAGAGTGCCATAGAACCTTTTACATCCACTTGAGAGAGCATCCGAAAGACAGCACCTCCAACAGTGTAGCACTCCCTCAGCACTGCACTGGAGTGTCAGCCTAGATTTATTGTGCTCAAGTCCCTGGAGTGGGACTTGAACCTCACAACCTTCTGACTCAGAGGAGAGTGTGCTACCCACTGAGCCACAGCTGACACTATATGGGCCTGATAGCTTTTCCTTGTCTTGAAAGCATAAACATACCACATGGTTTTAGCCACAATAATATTGGGTTGCACATGCGGAGACTGACCTTCACTTAACCACTGAGAATTTATTTTAAGCTATCATATTATTTTGGAATTAGCATACAAGTGCTCAGGGAAAGGAGATCTGCTTCATAGCATTTGAGATGCAACAGAAGCGCATGTTGGACTGGTACGGAATCCGGTAATTCCACAGTAGACTTCCTGAGGAACATGTGACCCCCTCGCTACAGCAGAGGTATTGCCTTAAGTGAGATAGAATGCCCTAATAATTGCGGATCCAGCATTTTGTTTTCTATTTTCTTTTAGGCCTGATCTTTTTTGTTACTGTTGCCACGGTAGTAAGCTGGCTAATTTTATGACTTGTATTTATTGCTTCATTCGTATTCTGTTGCAATTTCCTTGCTTCATGCCCTGTTAGTTTGTATATTGCAAAACCCCCCAATAAACATTAAAAAAAGAGAAGCAACCTTAAATTTACCGGTGGCTCTTATGCTTTACAATTGTTATTTGGAAGCACACTAGAAGCAATCTTTTTGTGTGCAACTTCATGTGACGCTCCACTCCAGTGACATTATAAATGAAAAACTCTGTCCAAGCTCCATTATTCCCAATTTTGATGCTACTGGAGCAGAACGTCATGATGCCACATGCAGGTGAGTGTTGGAGTTATACTCAAAATGTTTGCTAATCGGCTACCATGAAGCCATAGTTTCAAAACATGGTAATAAGGAATGACAGAGATGCTGGGAAATATTCAGGTATGTAACAATTCAGCAGAATATACTTCCTCTTTAAATATATGGTTGAGGTTCGCCCAGAGCCACACTCCCACAGAGCAAACAGAATATGTCACCATTGGCAGTGAACTCCAATTATTCTCTACATTTTGTGAAAGAGTGCCAAATAATTGGTCTTGCACATTCATGAAAGGAACTTCTCTAACTCACTGTCACTGGTGAGCTATCTCTCATTTAATCCACAAGAGTATGCATGTTTAGTAAGTAAGTGGATGACTAGAAAATCATTTTTGAATATTATAAATAGGGTTTCTTTGGAAATTAGAAATTGGCAAACAACTTCCCATTAGATCATTGTCATTAAAAGAATCTACGATCTTTGAGTAAAACCCCGTGTTCTTTTTAATTAGCTGAGCTTTGTTTCAAGAAAACAGATATGAGCATTCCTGATCAAAAGACTGAACAATATATGGACCAAAATCAAAAGACATCACCAAGCCGCAATCACTGTTGGTAACTAGACAGCAACTAACCCTTAAAATACCTGTGATGCGGAGATGCCGGTGTTGGACTGGGGTGGACAAAAGTGAGAAGTCGCACAACACCAGGTTATAGTCCAACAGCTTTATTTGAAATCACAAGCTTTCGGAGCTGCTGCCCCTTCGTCAGGGAAGGACCTCACCTGACGAAGGAGCAGCCGCTCCGAAAGCTTGTGATTTCAAATAAAACTGTTGGACTATAACCTGGTGTTGTGCGACTTCTCACTTAAAATACCTATCAGCACAATTCTAAAACTAGCCTTCCAATTATAAATCAAAAGAGTCATTTTTGACAGCTCATCAATTTTGTGGATGAGAATGGGGGTGGGGGGAGAACAAAGTATTTCTCCTTAATGGAAGTATCAAGTTCTCCCATGTAAATTCCAAATTTGCCATCAAAATGTCAGATGACATAGTCTAAACACTTGAAATAAGATGAATGCTCATTCATGATGCCGAACAAGGTCAATGGAGTAAAGTTAACTGGAACTGCTTGTTTGAAACCAACTCTGGTATTATCATTTAGTTTTAAGTGTACCAATAATAATATACTATCAACACAGAAAGGGCCTTATAGTCAGTCTGAATTAGGCATATGTGTCTTTGCAATAAACCTAGACCATGGAGATCTGAAATCCAAAATTTACCTAAAATTGGTCAACTTGGTACAGCCAAGTTAAAAACGATTTGCTTAGGATAGGATTCTAACTAACCTGATGGAGAACACTTGAAAGTATGGGCTAAGATTTTGCCATTCAGAACATCAAGTTTGTTCCTCAAGAGTGTGAAGAATGTGTGGAACAACAGTCCAGGGAAACACTGGAGCCAGAGCATTGACAAATTCAAAGGGAGTTGGATAGTTTCTTGTTGTAAGAAGTGAATGAGGAATATAAGACATGATGTGGAGATGCCGGCGTTGGACTGGGGTGGACAAAAATGAGAAGTCGCACAACACCAGGTTATAGTCCAACAGATTTATTTAATTTTACAAGCTTTCGGAGCTGTCGAAGAGACAGTGGGTGTGAAACTGGACATGGCCGGGGTCGCAAAACAGGCTGAATCGAATTTGCTGACTGTTATCCGACACGCCCGATATTGAGTTCTATTGAAGTCAATGGAACTAAAGGCCAGGCAGAGCCTTTCACGATATCACCTGTTTTGTGACCCCATGTCAAATTTCACACCCAGTGTACGTTGTGGTATTTTTCTTGAAATTTGGGACTGGCCAGATGAAGCACAAAGGTCTTGTACATTCCGATGTTCCCGATAGGATCCATGCATGTTGATAAGGAATGGAATCCCCCAAATTATTTCAACTCGTGGTAGAGATAAATATCCACAGATATCAAATCCAAAAATTGATTTTTTAATTTCTTCCCGATCTGTGAAAACAAAGCAAAAAAAAACCTCCAGGATATCAACCCAACATTATTAAACCTTGCTTGCATTCCACAGATGACATAGAATAAAATGTTGAAAATAATGACTGGTTAAATCAAGCTTGGAGCTGAGCCAAGTTCTCACTTTGCTTTTGGGGGCAGTATGTTTAATGGTTCACATTTGGCTCTGACTTCAGGAGAGGCCAGTGAATCACCAGAAAGAGGAAGTGCTTTTGCTATTAACGTCGACAGACGAGAGACATTTTTTTCTCCTGAAATGAGAGGTCCCCCATTCTTGAGCTTCCACTGTGAAGAAGCAGTGTCAGGTCTCACTTTAAAACGTGATGAATAGCAGCATTATCCTCGAATGGGACTATAGCTGTGTAAAGCTAGCATCTTAATAAATGTGCCGCAAGTCATTTTATTTTACAAACATAGCCCCTGACTGTAGATCCACGTTAACATCATTCTTTCCATTTGCATTAGTATTATACAGAAGTAACAGACATTGTGCATCTTATTGAACTTCAAATTAGCAACAATAAACTCCACCCACAATTGTTGGTACTCAAAGTTCTATGAAATTATAAAAAATAATATTGATGTAGGTTTGCTTCAACATCTCCCAGTTATTCTTTAACCCACTGAAATCAAGATAAAATAATTTACTTAGGGGGCATGAAAGCCATAAAGGCAATATTTTTTATTAAAATCAATAATAGTGGTATGCAAACTTCATCATTTTCTGTATGTCAGTGCTTTTTATCCCCTTCCCACTCCTTTTGACGAATGAGCAATGTCACACCAAGAGGAATAGACCACTCTGATGAGACGATTCTAGGTAATGAGGAACAATAGGGTCAAAGTATCATAGGCGCAAAATCATGATGGAGATCTGGCGTGAGAAAGTGAAAAACTAATAGAAAGAAAATGCATGCAGTGTGCCTTATCAGCTAAGGATAGTGAAATAAACTGCAAAAAATCTTTATCTTCTTTGCTGAAAAATCTTGTGACCTAGTTTCTCCTCTGCAGTAAATGGTTGGTACAGTCGGCAGTGTTTACTTTTACTAAATAAAAATCAGTCAATTGATACAGTGGGGGGAAGAGTTGTTCTGGGGTGAAGCGTAGCAACATCATGTCTTTTTGAATGTATTTACACACTGACCAGAACAATTCTTCACCCTCCCCCCTCCATGTGTTGTCTTTCGTAAAACTATTATACAACTTTATAAGGAGTTTAATGTCCACTTTCATTAACTACAGAATTTGTTCATCCCAGTGTGGCATAAGAATAAAAAAAGGGTGACTCAACCGTGGCTAACAAGGGAAATTAGGGATAGCATAAGATCCAAGGAGAGGGCATATAAATTGGCCAGAAAAAGCGGTAGCCCTGAGGATTGGGAGCAGTTTAGGATTCAACAAAGGAGGACAAAGGGATTAATTAAGAAGGGGAAAATAGAATATGAAAGTAAGCTTGCTGGGAACATAAAAACTGACTGTAAGAGCTTTTATAGATATGTGAAGAGAAAAAGATTAGTGAAATCAAGTGTAGGTCCCTTGCAGTCAGAAGCGGGGGAAGTTATAATGGGGAACAAAGAAATGGCAGACCAATTAAATGCATATTTTGGTTCTGTCTTCACAAAGGAGGACACAAATAACCTCCCAGAGATGTTGGAGAACATACGGTCTGATGAAAGGGAGGAACTGAAAGAAATCAGTATTTGCAGGGAAATGGTGTTAGGGAAATTGACGGGATTGAAGGCCGATAAATCCCCAGGGCCTGATAATCTACATTCTAGGGTACTTAAGGAAGTGGCCCTAGAAATAGTAGATGCATTGCTGATCATCTTCCAACATTCGATGGAATCTGGAACTGTACCCATGGATTGGAGGGTAGCTAATGTTACCCCACTATTCAAAAAGGGTGGTAGAGAGAAAGCGGGGAATTACAGACCGGTAAGCCTGACATCGGTATTGGGGAAAATGCTAGAGTCCATTATAAAGGATGTAATAGCTGAGCACTTGAAAAACAGTGACAGGATCGGACAAAGTCAACATGGATTTACAAAAGGTAAATCGTGCTTGACTAATCTACTGGAATTTTTTGAGGATGTAACTGGGAAAATAGATAAGGGAGAACCAGTAGATGTGGTGTATTTGGACTTTCAAAAGGCTTTCGATAAGGTCCCGCATAAGAGATTAGCGTGTAAAGTTAAGGCACATGGGATTGGGGGCAAGGTATTGACTTGGATAGAGAACTGGTTGGCGGACAGAAAGCAGAGAGTAGGAATTAATGGGTCTTTTTCCGAGTGGCAAGCAGTGACTAGTGGGGTACCGCAGGGATCGGTCCTTGGACCCCAGCTATTCACAATATACATTAATGATCTAGATAAGGGAACTAAATGTAATATCTCCAAGTTTGCAGATGACACAAAGCTGGGTGGGAGTGTGTGCTGCGAGGAGGATACTGAGAAACTCCAGGATGATTTGGACAGGTTGGGTGAGTGGGCAGAAGCATGGCAGATGCAATATAATGTGGATAAGTGCGAGGTTATCCACTTTGGTGTCAAAAACAGAAAGGCAGACTATTATCTGAATGGCAATAGATTGGGAGAAGGGGAAGTGCAACGAGACCTGGGTGTCCTTGTGCACCAGTCGCTGAAAGTAAGCATGCAGGTGCAGCAGGCGGTGAAGAAGGTAAATGGTATGTTGGCCTTCATAGCGAAAGGGTTTGAGTATAGGAACAGGGATGTTCTGCTGCAGTTGTACCGGGCCTTGGTGAGACCACACCTTGAGTACTGTGTGCAGTTTTGGTCGCCTTATCGGAGGAAGGATGTTCTTGCCATGGAAGGAGTTCAGCGAAGATTCACAAGGCTGATACCTGGGATGGCAGGAATGACATATGAGGAGAGATTGGGTCGATTGGGCTTATACTCGCTGGAGTATAGAAGAATGAGAGGGGATCTCATCGAAACATAAAATTCTGACAGGTCTGGATAAACTAGATGCAGGAAGAATGTTCCCGATGGTCGGAGAGTCCAGAACCAGGGGTCATAATCTAAGGATAACGGGTAAGCCATTTAGGACAGAAATGAGGAAGAATTTCTTCACCCAGAGAGTGGTGAACCTGTGGAATTCTCTACCACAGAAGGTAGTTGAGGCCAAGTCAGTAAATATATTCAAGAATAAGTTAGATATATTTCTTAAAGCTAAAGGTATCAAGGGATATGGGGAGAAGGCAGGTACAGGGTACTGAGTTTGGATGATCAGCCGTGATCTCATTGAATGGCGGAGCAGGCTCGAGGGGCCGAATGGCCTACTCCTTCTCCTATCTTCTATGTTTCTATGTTTCATTCGTCTGAAAATATAGGATGTTCATCTAGCATCAAACCACATACACCAAACATGAGTTAAATGGTCGTTTCCCCAGTGATACAGTAGAATTCTTGAACTCATTGCATTAAATATTTATTCCCATTCATTTCACTGCCCCACTATCTAAATGCCATTAAAAGGGTTCACAAGGTCATCAAATATACATTTTCTTTAGTGAAAGCCATAGGGCCAAGCACCTGCGTTTCCAATTTCAGGCCAAAACATACTTAGGTTGGCCATTCTCATTCAAATTGAACACCAAGTACTAGGGTCTTTTATCTACCATGTTTGAAGGCCATTGGTGCATTCAATATCTACCATCAACATCGGCACTACATAGCACCAATGGCTTCAATATCAAAGGCATCAAGGTGACTGCAGGAATGGCACAATTAATTAGCAACAGAAGTGAGATATCTCATCTCAAATAGTAGGTTACTATGGAGAAAATTACAATTATACAAAACAGTGCCCCAAAAACTGCAATAGAAGGAACTCCAGTAAATGGAAAGGCCTTCCTGCAACAATCAATTTGTATATAATACTACAGTATGTATCTGGTATGTGCTCCATGGTTGGAGGATAACATTTCTTTCCCAAAATCCCTAAATTTCCCTTTATAAAGGAATCCTCAGAGTCACATGAGACATAGTGGGTCATTTTAACTCCTCCGAGTAAATGGGGGGTTAAAAATAAATAAATGAGCAACCCAACACCTCCCCACCTCCAACCTGCCCACGGCCGGTTTTAACAGATGCGGATCGGGGGGTGGCGATCAACGGGCTCTCAGGAGGCGGGTCAGTCCTTGAAATATTTTAAGGAGGCTGCGTGCCTCCATTTTAACATCACTTTTTCTATTAACACCTGCAGGCTGTGTTCCCCATGCCTTGGGAAACCCTATAGCTGAAGGGAGACTTGAAGGGCCGGATCCCTAAGGTAAGTGCCTTTACAGCACTGCTTGTGGGCCAGGAGGAGCAGGAGTGTTTTCTCCAGGCCCAATGAGCAAACCTGACCCACCCGACGATATGGTTGACCCCTCCCAAACCCCCGGCGATGTGACTGGTCACCCCGCGATCTGATCGAACCAACGCCCGCCCCCCCAGCGCGACCTGACCGATCTCCTCTCCTCGCCCCCCCGGCACGAACTGAGCAACCCATCCCCGCCCCCCACACCGCACGCGTGTGCAATCAGATCGACTGGCCCCCCCCACCCCCACCCCCGCGCCCCTGCCCTCTTCAGTCCTGGCATCCCTGCCTCCTTGCCCAGTGCCCCTCCCGTCCACCATGCCCCTCCCCTTCTCGTGCTGGATAATTGTCTTCTAAACAATGGGCGGGCAGCAGCCCTTAACGGCCAGCTGGCTCCTAATAGTCTGGCCCTGGTGTTGCTGGAGTGTCACAAAATTATGCAAATGGATAATCTTGCATTATCTGGCAAGGTCAGCTCATTTGTGCACAGGTTCAGGTAGGGCATATGAACAACCCCATCTGTTCTAACATCAGCTAAGAGTGCTGCACTGATATTACCAATGAGGCTGGAGGATTGGCACCCTGCTCACCCAATTCAGTGATACTGGCAAAAATGGAACTGGGATATTGCTTGTAATCCTTCGTGTGGATAGGGAGAACAGCTGATCTCATTGGATTCAATGAGCTCAGCTCATATTTATTTGAATATGCTGAACGCTATTTTTCATAAGTGCACTGAGCACAGGGAATGGAAGGGGGCAGGGAATCATCCATTTTAACCTAGCTGGTTGCTTTGCCCGCACGGAAGAGCAGCCATGGTAGGTCAGAAAAGCTAAACCTGCCCCTTTGATAATGAGAGTTTGGATATTCTGCTGAAAGAAGTACAACAAATAAGAGTAGTGTGCCTCCAGCTGCCATATTTACTGAGGAACCCTCCTCTATGCCCCACAGTGCATGAAACATGGAAAGATGATGGCAGCTACCTCCGAGGGCAATGTCACATCTGCCCAATTTAGCTGGTCCCTTCAGAGGACTGAGAAGTGGCAAGTAGGGAACAGGAACAACCAACCAGTGACGTCCTGCCAATAGTTCCAGGGTCAACTCATTGTCCAGCATGAATAGGTACAGTGTCGCAGCTATATCAAGAGGACACCATTAAGGAGCAGCAGACTGCGGCCACTCTTAATCCTCCCACTGAGGCAGCACTTAGAAGGAGTAGAAGGTTGGAGATGCCACACACCATATATTCTTGCAGGGACAAGCACCAGGGTGGTATGAGGTCATTGTATCGGCATTCTGTTTGGAGTTTACTCAATGTGGGCATTAGCCAGAGCTGCAGTAGGTATTTCTGGTACCCTAGCAGCCAGCTCTTTCAAATAATGATGGCACAGTGGACTGGCACAAAGTGAAGGCATTGTGGCTGCTGTCAGAGTATTGTCCATTAACTTGCACTATTCTGTTCCTGTGTTCCAACACCGATTGCTCATTAATGGGGAAAAGCCAAGATGTTGATCTCCTAGCACGCTTCACTGTACTTATTTTGCCAACTTCGACTCATTTCAAGTTCCACTCTATCCTGACAATATTTCTCGCAGGATTGCTTTTTTTGAGTGGCTCACTCTTCAACCATGGGCTTCTTCCCAGAGTTCCCAACACCAGCAAAAACTCTTCATTCTAACTTTCAGTCACCTCTCCTGAACATCCTGTAAAAGCTCAGCACCCACTCCGTTCCTCCTCTAGGAAGCACCTTGAGGCAATTTTCTATGTTAAAGGCACTATACAGATGAAAGTTACTGATGTTGAATGAAAGCCTTTCCTATTCAAAAATGTCCTGGTGTTCTATGAGAATCTGCACTTTTGGAAAGCCTGCCACCTGGTAAAAGTGCTACACCTTCTCATGCTATTACCTTGTTTCTATAAAGAAAACAATGAAAGTGTTTCCTCTGGCAAACAAGGCTGAAGACTAACCAATGTGGTAAATGTCATCTGTGGTGGTTTCGAAGGACTTGGTTGCCTAAAAATGTAATGCTGTGGTAACCTTCACACCACAGGCAGGGTCATTCTTATAGTACATTTTGTCTACGGTTTTGGCTTGAGAAGATGCCATCGTTCCATGACAGCCTAGCTTGTAAAGAGTAGACAGTGAAGGCATAGAATCATAGAATGGTTACAGCACAGAAGAAGGCCATTCAGCCCGTCGAGCCCGTGCCAGCTCTCTGCAAGAGCACCTCAGCTAGTCCCACTCCCCAGCCCTTTTCCCGTAGCCCTCAAATGTTTTTCTTTCAGGTACTTATCCAACTCTCTTTTGAAAGCCATGATTGAATCTGCCTCCACCACGCTTTCAGGCAGTGCATTCCAGATCCTAACCACTCGCTGAGTAAAAAAGTTTTTTCTTATGTCGCCTTTGGTTCTTTTGCCAATCACCTGAAATCTGTGTCCTCTGGTTCTCAGCCCTTCTGCCAATGGAAACAATTTCTCTCTATCTACTCTGTCCAGACCCCTCATGATTTTGAACACCTCTATCAAATCTCCTCTCAATCTTCTCTGCTCTAAGGAGAACAACCCCAACTTCTCCAGTCTATCCATGTAACTGAAGTTCCTCAACCCTGGAATCATTCTCGTAAATCTTTTCTGCACCCTCTCTAAGGCCTTCACATCCTTCCTAAAGTGTAGTGCACAGAATTGGACACAGCACTCCAGTTGAGGCCGAACCAGTGTTTTATAAAGGTTCATCATAATTTTCACGCTTTTGTACTCTATACCTCTATTCATGAAGCCCAGGATCTCATAAGCTTTTTTAACTGCTTTCTCAACCTGCCCTGCCACCTTCAATGATTTGTGCACACATTACCCCAGGTCTCTCTGTTCATGCACCCCCTTTAGGATTGCACCCTGTAGTTTATATTGCCTCTCCTCATTCTTTCTACCAAAATGTATCACTTCACACTTTTCTGCATTAAATTTGATCTGCCACGTGTCCGCCCATTCCACCAGCCTGTCTATGTCCTCTTGAAGTCGATCACTACCCTCCTCACTGTTGACTATACTTCCAAGTTTTGTGTCATCTGCAAATTTTGAAATTGTGCCCTGCTCACCAACATCCAAGTCATTAATATATATCAAGAAAAGCAGTAGTCCTACAACCAACCCCTGGGGAACACCACTGTATAACTTATCCAGTCCAAAAAACAACCATTCACCACTACTCTCTGTTTCCTGTCACGTAGCCAATTTTGTATCCGTGCTGCCACTGTCCCCTTTATTCTATGGGCTTCAACTTTGCTGGCAAGCCGATTATGTGGCACTTTGTCGAACACCTTTTGGAAATCCATGTGCACCACGTCAACCGCATTGCCCTCATCAACCCTCTCTGTTACCTCATCAAAAAACTCGATCAAGTTGGTTAAACACGATTTGCCTTTAACAAATCCGTGTTGGCTTTCCTTAATTATTCCACACTTGTCCAAGTGACTGTTAATTTTGTCCCTTCAAGGATCAGTGCTGGGACCACTGCAGGTCAGAATTTACATTAACGATTTAGACTTAGGAATCAAAAACACAATTTCTAAATTTGCAGATGACACCAATTTGGGGGGGATAGTCAATACTGAGGAGGACTGCAACAAGTTACAGGAGGACATGAATAAACTTGCAGAATGGGCATATAATTGGCAAATGAAGTTCAACACAGATAAATGTGAGATATTACATTTGGGTAGGAAGAATAGGGAGGTCACTTATCACTTGGAGGGTGTGAGTCTAGGTGGGGTAGAAGAATAAAGGGATCTAGGAGTACAAATACACAAATCACTAAAAGTTGCGACACAGGTTAGCAAGGCCATAAACGAAGCAAACCTAGCACTAGGGTTTATTTCTAGAATGATAGAATTGAAAAGTAGGGAAGCTATGCTAAACCCATATTGAACCTTGGTTAGACCACACTTCGACTGTACTGCGTACAGTTCTGGTCACCATATTATAAAAAGGATATAGAGGCACTGGAGAGGGTGCAGAGAAGATTTACAAGGATGATACCTGAAATGCGAGGGTATACATATCAGGAAAGGATGAACAGGCTGGGTCTCTTTTCTCTTGAAAAATGAAGGCTGAGGGGTGACCTAATAGAGGTCTTTAAAATTATGAAAAATTTTGATAGAGTGGATACAGAGAGAATGTTTCCACTTGTGGGGAAGAGCATAACTAAAGGCCATCAATATAAGATAGTCACCAAAAAATCCAATAGGGAATTCAGAAGAAACTTCTTTACCCAAAGAGTGGTGAGAATGTGGATTGCACTACCACAGAGAGTGGTTGAAGCAAATAGTATAGATACATTTAAGGGGAGGTTAGACAAGCATATGAGGGAGAAGGGAATAAAGGTTACGCTGATAGATTTAGATGAGGGAAGATGGGAGGAGGCTCGTCTAGAGCATAAACGGCGGCATGGACTGGTTGGGCCGAATGACCTGTTTCTGTGTCGTATATCCTATGTAATCCTATGTAATCCCTGATTATTGTTTCTAAAAGCTTCCCCACTACCGAGGTTAAACTGACCGGCCTATAGTTGCTGGGTTTATCTTTACACCCTTTTTTGAACAAGTGTGTAACATTTGCAATTCTCCAGTTCTCTGGCACCACCCCCATTTCTAAGGAGGATTGGAAGATTATGGCCAGTACCTCTGTGATTTCTTCCTTCACTTCCCTCAGCATCCTCGGATGCATCCCAAACCATCCTGGTGACTTATCTACTTTAAGTACAGCCAACCTTTCTAATACCTCTTCTTTATCAATTCTTATCCCATCCAGTATTTCCTCTACCTCCTCCTTTACTATGTCTATGGCAGCGTCCTCTTCCGTGGTGAAGACAGATGCAAAGTATTCATTTAGTACCTCAGCCATACCCTCTGCCTCCATGTGTAGGTGTACTTTTTGGTCCCTAATTGCTCCCCCCACCCCTTACTACCCGTTTACTATTTATATGCCTAAAGAAGACTTTTGGATTACCTTTTATGTTAGCTGCCATTCTATTCTCATACCCTCTCTTTGCCCCTCTTATTTTCTTTTTTCACTTCTCCTCTGAACTTTCTTTATTTAGTCTGATTCTCAGATGTATTCTCGACCTGACATCTGTCATACATGATCTTTTTCTGCTTCATCTTACTCTATCTCTTTCATCATCCAGGGAGCTCTGACTTTAGTTGCCCTACCTTTCCCTCTAGTGGGAATGTACCTCGACTGTACCCAAACTATTTCCTCTTTAAAGACAGCCCATTGTTCCACTACAGTTTTGCCTGACAATCTTTGATTCCAATTTACCCGAGCCAGATCCGTTCTCATCCCACTGAAATTTGCCTTCCTCCAATTAAGTATTTTTACTCTAGATTGCTCCCTGTCCTTTTCCATTGCTAATCTAAACATTACGTTACTATGATCACTGTTCCCTAAATGTTCACCTACTGACACTTGCTCCACTTGACCTACTTCATTCCCCAGAACCAGATCCAGCAATGCCTCCTTCCTCATTGGGCCAGAAACATAATGATCAAGAAAGTTCTCCTAAACACTCTTCAGAAATTCTTCCCCCTCTCTGCCCTTTACACTATTACTATCCCAGTCTATATTAGGATAGTTGAAGTCCCCCATTATCACTACCCTATAGTTCTTACATCTCTCTGTAATTTCCCTGCAATTTGCTCCTCCATATTTTTCCCACTAGTTGGTGGCCTATAGAATACACCTAGTAGTGTAATGGCACCTCTATTATTTCTTAACGCTAGCCATATAGATTCTGTCCTTGACCCCTCCAGGACATCCTCCCTCTCCAGCACTGTAACATTCTCCTTAACCAATACTGCCACACCACCTCCTATCTTTCCTTCCCTATCTTTCCTGAACACCCTACATCCAGGAATATTTAATACCCAATCCTGCCCTTTTTGAGCCAGGTCTCCGTTATTGCCACAACATCATATTCCCATGTGGCTATTTACACCTGCAGCTCATCAACCTTGTTTACTATGCTTTGTGCGTTCACATACATCCACTGTAAACCTATCTTAGACCATCCTGTGTTCTCTCTTAGTCTGATCCCACCTAATACCTTACTATTTCTTGCTTTAGTGCTATCCGTCTCTCCCAATCCTTTTGTGCCCTTTGTTTCTCCTTTCTAATGCTACATCCTGGGGCCCAGCCCCCTGCTAACTTAGTTTAAACCCTCCCCAACAGCACTAGCAAACCTCCCCGCGAGGATATTGGTCCCGGCTCTGTTGAGGTGCAACCCGTCCGGCCTGTACAGGTCCCACCTCCCCCAGAACCGGCCCCAATGCCCCAGGAATCTAAAGCCCTCCCTCCTGCACCATCTCTCTCCAGCCACGCATTCATCTGCTCTATCCTCCTATTTCTATACTCACTCACGCGTGGCACCGGGAGTAATCCAGAGATTACTACCTTTGAGGTCCTGCTTTTTAATATCTTTCCTAGCTCCCTAAAATCTGCCTGCAGGACCTCATCCCTCGTTTTACCTATATCGCTGGTACCAATATGGACCATGACCTCTGGCTGTTCACACTCCCCCCTCAGAATGTTCTGCAGCTGCTCAGTGACGTCCTTAACCCTGGCATCAGGGAGACATCATACCGTCCTGGAGTCACATCTGCGGCCGCAGAAATGCCTGTCTGCTCCCCTAAATATCGAATCCCCTACCACTATTCCTTTCCCTGTCTTCCTCCTCCCCCCTCCCCCCCCCACTCCCCACCCCCACCCCCCGTACAGCTCAGACACCCGTGGCGCCATGGACTTGGCTCTGGCTGTACTCCCCAGAGGAACCATCGCCCTGGTTGGAGAGCGAGATGTACTCAGGGGACTCCTGCACTACCTGCCTGGTCCTCCTCTTTTGTCTGGCAGTCACCCATTCCCTCTCTGCCTGCGCACTCCTTAGCTGCGGGGTGACCACCTCCTGAAACATGCTATCCACATCGCTCTCAGCCTCACGGATGCACCACAGAGATGCCAGCTGCTGCTCAAGCTCCGAAACCTGGAGCTCGAGCTCCTCCAGCTGACGACACTTCCGGCCCTCGTGGTTGTCCAGGACACGGGAAGCTTCCTGGAGTTCCCACATGGCACAGGATGTGCATTCCGCTGGGCCGAGCTGCCCTGCCATGCCTTTATTTATTCGACTATTAACTAACTTTTTTTTTTAAGTAACTTAACAGAAATAAACTTAAGACTTAAAAAAATAATCACCAACTACTCACCAATCAGCTCCTTCCCTTGCGCTGACATCACTTACCTCGCTCCCTGACACTCGCGCTCCCTCCGGGCTCTCGGGCCTACCTTTATCGATGGCCGCTCCTCTCGCTCTCCCGCAGGTCTGCTCTCATGTCTATTAACTTAGTGACCTGATTGCCTTTTATCACACCTCGGCAGATAAACAGTCAGGATGATTTAAATGTAGTCGTCTGCCATTGTAAGTTACACATGCATTGTTCTCTATCTATATATGCTTTGTAGATTCTGTATTTCTTTACTTCACCTGAGGAAGGGGCCACGTAAGCTCCGAAAGCTTGTGATTTCAAATAAAACTGTTGGACTATAACCTGGTGTTGTGCGACTTCTCATTTTTATTAACTTAGAGACCTTGGGTTCTGTGGCTCTAGGTCTGAAGACTCAGCTCCTGGGATGAGACTGAATGGGTGCCGGTGCCTGAGGTGCAATTGTACATGCTCCTGTTCCCTCTACTTGAACTCCTCTTCCTCCTCCACATCTATCACTGTTGCTGGAATGCCCACTGGATTTCCCAACTGTGATTGCTTCTAATGATGCAGCAGCTGTCAGCAACAGCGTTGAGGTAAAAGATATCTGCAAAAGGAATGGTTGCAGTGCACAAATGCAGCAGCAAACAGTCCACCAAAGTTAATGCAGATACAGCTATTAAAATGCAAAAAAAAAACACGACTTGAAACACAACACTAAACTGTTAATCACACATTTCAGGATCAAACCTGTAAAGGCTGGAACAGGAAATCCCAGCAGTGCATGTTTTAAATAGGTGAATAACACTGAAAGAGAGAACAGATGAAAAAGATTGAGACCAATTTACAAACAATAGACAACAACTTGCAATTGAATGTTTAATAAAAGTCCCAATGCGCTTTACAAAAGTGGAAGGAACAAACGGTCACTGGGCCAGTGAAGGAGTTATTAAGAAGGGTAACCAAAAGATTGGACCAAGAGGCGGGTTTTAAGGAGGGTCTTGAAGGAGGAGAGGACGGTCGAGACGTGGAAATGCTTAGGGAGGGAATTCCAGAGTGCGGGACCTCGGTGGATGAAGGCACAGTTGCCAATGATGGGATGAAGAGAGGGAGAATGCACTAGATGCCTATTGAGATTCATGCACACGCTGTGTGATCCTTCCAAAAGCTGGGAAACTTTGCAGGTTGCTGAATTTGGCCTTACTTCAGCCTGTTTATATAAAAATAAGTTGGGCCTATGTTTTAGAGCTGTATACAGCTGCAGACCAAAGCACCACAAAGATTATCCCTGGGACCAGGTTTCCTGGTTTCAGCCCAAGTTCTCTCTCCTCCCGTCTTCCATACCTCATCATGTGCCAGGTTGGCTCCCCTGTTCCAAAGCTAACCTGATTGCCTACTTCTAACCCAATACTTGGCCACTTGTAAGAAGACGTTACAAATAAAGGGGAGCCATGCTCGAAGGTGACTACTATAGCGTGATCCTTGGCACCCAGCTCAGGTCTACACACGTAAAGCCTGACTTCTGCCCCCAAAATACTTGGGATATCACACACTGCATACAGCCTTCCCAGGATAAAAAAAATAACAAAGCCATCAATGAACCCAGGAGACCATTTAAAGCAACGAAAGCCTCTCACCCTGAGACCAGATTAAGAGAGAAAGCTGCCCAAAGGATTGGTCAGTAAATCTACAGGCACAGTAACAAGGGAAACACTGGGATAGTGATTGGGCAACCTACCCACAAGCATGTCCAGATTAATAGTCTCCAGCATTTTCCACCGGCAGGGAACCTAGTTTTAGAGCCTAAAAACAGCAACAGTGGAGAAAAGCCATGTGCGGTAGTGCTAGCACAGCCAGACCCAATAACGCTAGTGAAATAAACCACTGTGCCTGCCCTGCAGTGCTCTGAAAACCTTTGTGAGCCACAGACGAGCCCAAACTCTGCCATTGGTGAAACCTAGGCTAAGGATCTTTGCTCCATTTGTAAACTGTCTAAGGCACAGGGCATCAAACAGCACAAAAGCTGAGAGCCGATTACTGCGACATATACAGGTTTCATATTTTGTGCTCATAAGTGTAGCTGCATGGGGTTAGTGTGAACTGGGTCTGTAGCAAGCCATCGTTGATCAGTGATGCAGTAAGATATTCATCAGAAAAAATATCATTGCCACCAGTACGTCCAATTCTGTCCATCGCTTAATCCTGAGTGTAGCATTGCTCTTGGCACATTGTCACAATTCTACTGATTTTTTAAGTCATATGAAAATTAGCCACATTGAATCATGCTCAGTAGTAATAAGTAAATTTGTACTCTTCCGCCTTGTAAATCACGTTTTGCAGTACTGCTGCAAAATAACGTGAATAAAATGTATCTATGTCACTAACTGCAGCATGACATTAGTGCCTGCCTGTTCCTAAAAGCTTGTGACAGGATACAGATGACTGTGTAATCCGTCATTTACTTATGGAATAAGAATGTTTACATAGCTATTGAGTGTCACAAACTGCAATGATTTATCCAGGTCTGGGACCCAGTGAAACATCAAACAGAATACACAGCCTGACTAATAACCACTCTGTGTTTTGTGTATGCGATTGATCTTTAAAAATAAATTAGAATCATAGAATGGTTACAGCACGGAAGGCGGCCATTCAGCCCGTCGAGCCCGTGCCGACCCTCAGCTAGTCCCACTCCCCCGCCCTTACCCTGTAGCCCTGCAATTTTTTTTCCTTCAGATATTTATCCAACTCCTTTTTGAAAGGTAAGATTGAGTCTGCCTCCACCACCCTTTCAGGCAGTGCATTCCAGATCTTAACTACTCGCTGCGTAAAAAAGTTTTTTCTTACGTCGCCTTTGGTTCTTTTGCCAATCACCTTAAATCTGTGTCCTCTGGTTCGCGACCCTTCCGCCAATGGGAACAGTTTCTCTCTATCTACTCTGTCCAGACCCCTCATGATTTTGAACATCTCTATCAAATCTCCTCTCAACCTTCTCTGCTCTTAGGAGAACAACCCCAGCTTCTCCAGTCTATCCACGTAACTGAAGTCCCTCATTCCTGGAATCATTCCCGTAAATCTTTTCTGTCCCTTCGCTAAGGCCTTCACATCTGTCCTAAAGTGTGGTGCCCAGAAATGGGCACAGTACTCCAGTTGGGGCCGAACCAGTGTTTTATACAGGTTCATCATAATTTCCACATTTTTGTACTCTATACCTCTATTTATGAAGCCCAGGATCCTGTAATTTAACTGCTTTCTCAACCTGCCCTGCCACCTTCAACGATTTGTGCACACATACCCCCAGGTCTCTCTGTTCATGCAACCCCTTTAGGATTGTGCCATTTAGTTTATTATTTCATTTTTATTTATAGAAACATAGAAACATAGAAACATAGAATCTAGGAGCAGGAGTAGGCCATTCGGCCCATCGGGCCTGCTCCGCCATTCAATACGATCATGGCTGATCATCCAAATCCAGTACCCTGTCCCTGCTTTAATCCCCACAGTACACATATCCCACCCTACCCCCGTAACCCCACGTATTTAATTCCCCCTAACATATCCCATCCTATCCCCATAACCCCACATATTTAATCCCCCCTAACACTAAGGGTCAATTTATCATAGCCAAATCAACCTAACCCACACATTTTTGGACTGTGGGAGGAAACCGGAGCACCCGGAGGAAACCCACGCAGACACGGGGAGAATGTGCAAACTCCACACAGACAGTCACCCGAGGTCAGATTCGAACCCGGGTCTCTGGCGCTGTGAGGCACCAGTGCTAACCACTATGCCACCGTGTTGGTTGAAAAAATATTGGCACAATTAAGTATCGAGGATGTAAATGATATTTGTGCAATTGCAGCACGAGAATTCCCTGCTATCATATGCAGTCAGGTTATGGATTTTACAATTCCATCTTTAACATGCCCAAGAATATAAGTGAGAGATTCCTTTTATGTTATTTATCCTGCTATAGCATCACCCTTGCTGGCTGCCATCCGCCAACACATTCACTGGAACAAATGCCAATTTTCCCATTTATTTCCTCCTCAGTGTACACCCACACAACACTACTGCTTAGTGAATTCAGTCACGACACGCTGAAACTACACAGAAAATGTACAGTAATTATAATGGCCTGGCTCTGGTCTAGTTTTATTAACAGCACGACTGCTGCAACTTGTTATAATACCAAAAGTCTGTCGTGCTAAACCTGGCAACATAATGAGACCTCGCTATAATTAAAAATCCTTGGGAAAAATGAGTAGAGAAATATAAGGAAATGTACATTCAAATAAAAATTCCCTCATCATTATTTTTAGAAAACACTGGGCAATTGAAAGATGATAACAGAGCTGATTCATTTGACAAGACACCCCGCAGTTCTTAGTAGGGTTAATAAGTAAATCTATTGTAAGTGGGAGGTGGATTTCACTGGCAAACATTGCCTAAAATAGGAAAGGGTCTAATGCAGTAAAGCCCTTGGTAGATGACTTTTAGCCGGGATGGACACAACTGTGAATTGCAAAGCACAGTTGTCATAACAAACGGAAGAGCAATTAACTGGGATTTAAAAGATAAAGTGCTGTAATCTCCGGGATAATGTACCTTGTTTATCCACAGAAATCAGTGGCAGTCTAAAGCCTGCGTACATTAGACACAAATGAGTAACATTATTTGAACTCTCTCCACCAGCTCCAGTTGCAAACAGAATTGAATTTCTTCCATTGTCCAGCTAATCCCCGTGTAGAAGTGGATTAATGTGAGTCATCTGTTTCAAAGCGAGTGCACATTAGCAGCAATTAAAAGCAGGAAGGATCCTTTCCTATCTCTCATTGCTCTCAACAACACTCACTGCTGTTGGTGTGGAGAGGTGCAGTCACCGAATGGAAGCACCTCCTCTGTCTCTCTCTAATTTTGGCAGCACACCAGCTGTAAACTTGAGGTGGTAAGCAAGAACAGCCCCAGTCGCTTTTAATCTACTACGTGCATTAATAAATAGAAACAGCTAAAAAGCTGGTGCAATCACAAAGCAAGAGGTTGCTTGTTTTAAAGCACCGGGGAACAACCCTAATAAAAGCCTTCCTCGTTTGGCAATTGTGCCGCAGGTATGTTAAGACTGAACAAAGCAGACACTCTTGAGAATGAAGCCACACCTCTTTAACTGCTGTCAAAAGAATTTACATAGAATTTGCAGCACAGAAACAGGCCATTCGGCCCAACTGGTTTATACTCCACACGAGCCTCCTCCCACCTTACTTCATCTCTCTCTATCAGCATATCCTTCCATTCCTTTCTCCCTCATGTACTTATCTAGCTTGCCTTAAATACATCTATGCTATTCGCCTCAACTATTCCATGGGGTAGCAAATTCTAATCACTCTCTGGATAAAGAGGTTTCGCCTCAATTCCTTATTGAAGTTATTAGTGACTATCTCATATTTATGTCCCCTACTTTTGGACTCCCCCACAAGTAGAAACATCTTCTCTGCGTCTACCCTATCAAACCTCTTCACAATTGTAAAGACCTCTATTAGGTCACCCCTCAGCCTTATCTTTTCTAGAGGAAAGAACCCCAGTCTGTTCAGTCTTTCCTGATAGTTAAAAACCTCTCAGTGCTGATAGCATCCTTGTAAAAATTTGAACACACTACAGCTTTAAATTTGAGCCGAACTTCATGGGAAGCTTTAAAGGTGACAACCATATTTCTTATGTGATTAATGGGGTACGGTAGCATAGTGGTTATGTTACTGGACTAGTAATCCAGAGGCCTGGGCTAATAATCTGGAGATGTGAGTTCAAATTCCCACCATGGGGTATTTCAATTCAGTTAATTAAATAAATCTGGAATTAAAAAGCTAGTGACCATGAAACTACCGGATTGTCTGAAAACCCCAACTGGTTCACTAATATCCCTTTAGGGAAGGAAACCTGCCGTCCTTACCTGGTCTAGCCTATATATGACTCCAGACCCACAGCAATGTGGTTGACTCTTAACTGCCCTCTGAAATGGCCTAGCAAGCCCCTCAATTGTACCAAACTGCACGGACTGCAGTGGTTCAAGAAGGTGGCTCACTACCACCTTCTCAAGGGCAATTAGGGATGGGCTAAAATGCCGGCCTTGCTGGCGACACCCACATCCCATGAATGAATTTTAAAAAAAATGGAAATTGACTGTAGCATTCCTGGACCTGTTTCTCCTTTACAAAGTGTGCTGGGCCAAGGAATAACTTCATTAACTGGTCCAGCAGCGATAGGTTTAATGCTGGACAAAAATCTAAATGCAGAATAATCTTGATTTGAAAGGTCTGTCCCTTTAAAACCCTCTTGCCCAGAGAGACAATTATCAGCTGTTAGATGGCACATCAATTTCTGAATGACAGACATTGGATAAATCTGTACTGTTTTAGAGATTCATCCAAGTTCAGAGATCCCAGATTATGATCAGAATTTTCCAATAGATTACCCATGAAATTCACGGAAAAGTTTATTGTTTCCTGTATTTTTCCACAAAGGTGAAAGTACACCAAGAAAAATCAGAACAATGTAATTTGATAAATAGTAAAGAAACGCAATAATAACGCTTGATTCAAACTGACATTTAACTCACAAGTGCCACTTCCACAATGAGCCCACGCATTGAGAATTGCTCGTTTGATGTTGCCTGGTTAGGTCTCATGGAGGTTGCGCAAAGGCTGCCTGTTTTCAGATGAGAGGTACTTTCCTAATTTTAAAATAACTACAGTCCATCAATAGGGCACAGTATGACTCATTGCCCATAAATTACCAGCATTTCTTATTTTCCTTCCCTTATTTCCAAAATGGTAGGAATTCCCAAGGATAATGTTGCGTTGCATGTTCCCCGGTTGCAGTCTGTATCAGTAACTCGTTTGTAATCTGGTGGAGGGGGATATTTGCCATTGAGGAAACTCAAAGATGGTTTGACTCTCTCCTCGGTTATGAGCTGGATCTTTTCCAAAAACAAACTTCACAATACCCAAATGTCAGGTGTTTAAGAGCCTGGAGCAATTCAGGTGTTGATCTCCGTTACTGAACATCTCACTCAAGTAAAGTGATCCAGAATACTTGTGTCCACGCTCATGACATTATTTTCCAGTAGTGTACTGAAGACTCACAAGGACTGGATTCCAAATGGCCAGACTAAAGAGCCCACATAACTTTATTAATCCAAGTTCCATAAAGTTATGAAAGCTATGATAAGTTCACCAAAACTAAATAAAAAACAGCTTAATATAAAGTTTTCTTGTGTTTTGTGTATTTATCACCTGAATTGACCCCCCTGCATTATTGACAAAAAGCAGTGTTGCATCAGGGGGAATGAACTGCCCAGATGAGTAACCTGTTAGTAATGAAGAATAAGGAATTTGGGATGTCAGATTCAATATCATAACGGATGTCTGATGCAGGAAAAAAAAAGAAAAAACTTGAATTTCACATCCTCAGGATTTCATAAATTGTTTTAAGCCAGTGAATTATGAAGTGCAGTTATTTTTGTTCTGTAAGCAAACATGGTCATTTGCGCACAGCAATGTCACACAAGCAGCAAATGAAACAAACAACCATTGTTAATCTCTTTTTGTGGTGTTGCTTGAGGGATCACTATTGGCCAGGACGCCGGGAGAACTCCCCTGCTCTTCTCTGAATTGCGCCATGCGATTTTTTACAGCCACCTGAAAGCGCAGATGGGACTTCAGTTTAACAATTTCACTTAAAAGACAGCATCATTGATAATGCAGCAACCCCGCACTACTGCACTGGAGTGTCAGCCTGGATTAGGTGCTTAAATCCTGAAGCAAACCCACAACCTTATGACTCAGAGGCAAGAGTGCTACCACTAATCCCAACTGACACTAGGAAGTGCAAAATGAGTGGACAGCAATAGATGCAAGGTAATTTGTCTTCAAGATATTTTCTGAAAATTACATTCAAGCAAACGATGTGCCACACTCTGTCAGAATGTATAGATTAGTTTCTATAAATGTAAATGTATCAGGCAGCCATTGTGTGGTCACATTGTTCGACAACAACAACAACTTGTATTTGTATAGTGCCTTTACTGTAGTAAAACGTCCCAAGGCGCTTCACAGGAGTATTAAAAGACAAAAAATTTGACACCGAGCCACATAAGGAGAAATTAGGGCAGGTGACCAAAAGCTTGGTCAAAGAGGTAGGTTTTAAGGAGCGTCTTAAAGAAGGAAAGAGAGGTAGAGAGGCGGACAGGTTTAGGCAGGGAATTCCAGAGCTTAGGGCCTAGGCAACAAAAGGCACAGCCACCAATGGTTGAGTGATTATAATCAGGGATGCTCAAGAGGGCAGAATTAGAGGAGCGCAGTGATCTTGGAGTTGTGGAGCTGGAGGAGATTACAGAGATAGGGAGAGACGAGGCCATGGAGGGATTTGAAAACAAGGATAAGAATTTTGAAATCGAGGCGTTGCTTAACTGAGAGCCAATGTAGGTCAGCGAGCACAGGGATGATGGGTGAACGGGACTTGGTGCGAGTTAGGACACGGGCAGCCGAGTTTTGGATGACCTCAAGTTTACACAAGGTAGAACGTGGGAGGCCAGCCAGGAGTGCGGTGAAATAGTCAAGACTAGAGGTAACAAAGGCATGGATGAGGGTTTCAGCAGCGGATGAGCTGAGGCAAGGGCGGAGACGGGCGATATTACGGAGGTGGAAATAGGTGGTCTTAGTTATGCTGCGGGTATGTGGTTGGAAGCTCATTTCAGGGTCAAATTTGACACCAAGGTCATTATACTTGGCTTCTCTACCTCAGTGACAGACCTTTTTCTGTGTATGAAAAAACCTCTAAAAATTATGGAAAAATGGTTGAGGAATTTATTACAAATGTGTATGGACATTCTGGGCTTATATTTGTATTGCTAGCAACACCCATGCACGCATTAAAACCAACTCATGACCTTACACATTTGCATGCAATTCACAATATTCTGCACATAGCCTAAAAATTATGATGCAAGAACCTATAAATTTTTATATAATCTTAGCAAACACAGAGCAGTAAAAGAATTATCTAGATTATAGTTTAATATAGTTCAAATATAATTTGCTGATACAGACTTCTCCTCTATAGCAAATGGCTGGTGCTTATGGTAGTCACTGTTTACTTTTACTGATAAAGTATAAAGAAATTGGCCAATTGACATAATGTGTTATCTATTATTCAACTTACATAAAGAGGCAACATTCCTTTTCATTGGTCTGTAACGATCGGATGTTCAGCTGTCAACAGATCAACCACACCCAGCCTGTGCCTAGTGATTACATTCTGGATGTTTAACTTCCGTCATAGACAAGAATAGTTGTCCTGCCGAGTGTCGATGTCATTAGTGCATTGAATAAATAGTCTGACTTCAAATGGAATTGTTTTTTAAGAGAACCTATGCAAAATTTTCTGATTTTTTTTAAAATCAGCTATGAAATAATGTCTGTGGAAGCTGCTTAAAAAAAAGGCACCTTTAATAGGCAGCTAATGATGGGAATGATACAGAACTGGAGCTGACTTCACAGAGGAAGAGACCAGTATCTAAATCACCAAGTGGAAGAAGGTGTCAGCAGCATGGGATTAGTTGCTACCTTCTCCTTGCACAAGATTAGCACGTACTATGCAAGCCTATGATTCTCTTGCCCTGTTTTATTTAAAGAATTTTATCCAGCAGTAGCAGTGATCACCATGCAAATCCACTTTCACAAGGTTGGAGATAAAGTAATATGAAGCAGGGTGGTGGATTTAATCATCTCCTTCTAACTTTACTTCTTTTTAAAAAAATCATTGGCAATAAAGTCGATAAAGTTGGCTTTATTTCTACACTGTTGAGTTACCTTTGTTTCTTCTTAAAAACGTGGCTGTCTCCTCTTTCAGATCTGGCTTGGCTCCTGTTCTCACTGCGGTAGGGCTCCAGCCACGTGTTCAAACACCATGAGGGAAGGTCATTGCGACAAAGGAGTTTATCATTTTGGGAGAGAGAGACCTTTCGCAATATATCCCATACTTAGCGGCGGCTTGGATTTCCTAACTTCTCTTCTCTATCAGTGGTGGCTGTGTTTCTGGTCTAAACAGTAGCTTAATAGTCTTAAATAGCCATGTGAATACTTTTTTTAATACCAATGCTGGAAAAATAAATCTGTGCTCAGATTTACTGCAGGCTGTAAGAACATCCAGGCCATCATGCTTTAGAGCATACATTACTAGATGCTAAACTATGTGGAACATGCATTAAGAATTTTATCCTATTCTGCGAGTCAACTAATTATAGTCCTGTCATGAGAGCAGGTACTTACAAACAACCCTGCATTCATTTTTGGAATGCAAGGACTTGACTTATTTTGACGCAATTGTGACGGTTGCTGTGAAACCCAGGTGTTCGCCCATGTCTTTAGGAAAGGACTGTACAATTTGCATTGCTTGAGCATCGTGTTACAGTGAGTCATAAAGCCGGAGTTCAGGCAGAATTCCACAGCTGAAGCATTTCTGGAGAGGCTGCTTCATCAGTTTATCAATTATTCATGCATTCTGTCTGAGTGCTGTGAATGAGCACACACTCTTCATTCACAAGATATATTCTGCACAGGTGAGGCGAAGTGTGGAGTTAAGAATGGAAATTACAAGTACCATTCTTTGGCTTCAATGTATCTTTCAGCACCTGTTTCTTTGAGAAAAGTAAAAGCAGATGCTGATTTTTAAAAGCGAATGCTTTTTGTGTTACAAATAAATAACTTACAGTACATGATTTGACTAGTGAAAATGTAATTATATTGAATATTTTGATGGATTGTTTTACATAAGAACATAAGAAATAGGAGCAGGAGTAGAGCATTTGGCCCTTCGAGACTGCTCCGCCATTCAATAAGATCATGGCTGATTTTCTGCCTCATCTCCACTTTCCTGCACTATCCCCATATCCCTTGATTCCCTTCATATTCAAAAATCTATCGCTCTCTGTCTTGAATATACTCCACAGCCCTCTGGGATAGAGAATTCCAAAGATTCACCACCCTCTGAGTGAAGAAATTTCTCCTCATCTCAGTCCTAAATGGCCGACCCCATATTCTGAGACTGTGACCCCTGGTTCTAGACTCCCCAGCCAGGGGAAACATCCTCCCTGCATCTACCCTGTCAAGTCCTGTAAGAATTTTATATGTTTCAATGAAATCACCTCTCATTCTTAGAACTCTAGAGAATATAGGCCTAGTCTACTCAATCTCTCCTCATAGGACAATCCCCCCATCCCAGGAACCAGTCTGGTGAACCTTCGTTGCACTCCCTCTATGGCAAGTATATCCTTCCTTCAGTAAGGAGACCAAAACTGTACACAATACTCCAGGTGTGGTCTCACCAGGGCCCTATATAATTGGAGTAAGACATCTTTACTCTTGTACTCAAATCCTCTTGTAATAAAGGCCAACATACCATTTGCTTTCCTAATTGCTTGCTGTACCTGCATGGTAACTTTCAGTGATTCTTGTACAAGGACACCCAGGTCCCTCTGAACATCAACATTTCCCAATCTCTCACCATTTAAAAAATACACTGCTTTTCTATTTTTCCTACCAAAGTGGATAACTTCACATTTCTCCACATTATATTCCATTTGCCATGTTCTTGCCCACTCATTTAGCCTGTCTATATCCCCTTGAAGCCTCCTTGCATCCTCCTCACAACTTACATTCCCACCCAGCTTTGTATCAGCAGCAAATTTGGATATATTACATTTGGTCCCCTCATCCAAATCATTGATGTAGATTGTGAATAGCTGAGGCCCAAGCACTGATCCTTGCGGTACCCCACTAGTTACAGCCTGCCAACCCAAAAATGACCCGTTTATTCCTACTCTCTGTTTTCTGTCCGTTAACCAATCCTCAATCCATGCTAGTATATTACCCCCAATCCCATGAGCCCTAATTTTGTTTAATAACCTCTTGTGTGGTACCTTATCGAATGCCTTCTGAAAATCCAAATACACCACATCCACTGGTTCACCCTTATCTATTCTGCTAATTGCAACCTCAAAAAACTCTAACAGATTCGTCAAACACGATTTCCCTTTCATAAATCCGTGTTGACTCTGCCCAATCCTATTATTATTTTCTAAGTGTCCTAGTTAACAGGCAGTTTTTTGCCTAATCCCTATTTTTATGCCTGAAATGTGGGCTCGCCGACAGGTCCCAACCACACCGTTTCAGCGAGGCGGACCGTGGGTCTGCAGGGGTTGGAGGGGTTGATATGTCCGGTGGGCAGGTGAGTGATGGGTGCATGTGTGCAGAGGTAAGTGTGTAAGGTAAGTGTAAAGTGTGGAAAAAAGTTTTACTTACCTTAACTTCCTCCTGCAGGTGTCAGCCCTTCAGGTCTCGGGAGTCAGAAATCTCACCGGCACAGAAAGCAGAATGGCCGGTGAGCTGTCAAAAGCTGCAGCCTCTGCTTTTTGATCTGCAGAGATCTCTAAATCAGCCTGAGAGGAAGGAATTAACTTAGAGTACAGATTGTCAGTGTTTGACAGCTTCAAAGAGCTGTCAAACGCTGATATTTCATCTGTCAAAAGCTCTTGACAGATGAAATGTCAATCTGTGACGTCACCTGTTGCCGGGTGGCCCTTAATTGGCCTGCTGAGCCCGCTGGGCGGGCTCAACAAGGTCAATGAAGTGAAAATACAGTGGGTTGGCCACAAGTCGATGGAGGCGGGACTACAACCCAAAAAGTGGGAGTCCCGCCTCTATCCCGTCCCCAGTTTCAAAATCCAGCCCAAAGGGTTTGATTTTTCGGTTCGAGGCGGCTTGGGTGCGGGACAGCTGCCTTCCGGGTTCCAGTCCCGCCCCCAACGACATCAGACGCACAAACATGATTTTGCGTCAATTGGCCTTGTTAAGCCTGTCCTGCGGGCTTGCCGGCCAATTAAGAGGAAGCCGGTGTCAGATGATGTCAGTTGATGATGCGTCATCTGCCGGTTTTCTTAAAGGGGCCACGCACATTTTTTTTTGACAGCTGATTTCTCAGTGTTTGACAGCATTGAGGTGCTGCAAACACTGACAATCACTGTACAAATGTGAGCGTTTGCACCCAGGCTCTCCAGTGACTCCCTCCTTAGGCTAGAACAGATGGCAGCTGCAGGTGAGGTTACAGAAGCGATCAGTCACTGGTGAGAGAGGTTCTCCCAATGATGTGGGACTACACATACAAATCAAAACTTGTTACCTACAGAAAAGTCTAAATGCATTAAAAATGATTTCCCTAACATTTTCTTACCTCTGAAACTCACCAATGCACCATTGGATCCTTCATACCACTTCTGCAGCTGTCATCAATGCAGAAACATTACAGTAGACCCACAGCATGCCACACGTACCTGGCGGGAAGTCCGAAGTAGAAGTGTCAAAATTGTAAAAATCCTCTTAACTGCCTGTTAACAACGGTTAACAGGTAGTTAAGTGGCTATAATCCTCTTCCCGTCGCTAGGTGTCGGGTCCATGCGCAAATTGGGGACTCAACACTTGGGAAGATTAATTGGAGGCGGGCTGACAGCGGGTTTCCGACCCACTGTCAATCTTTGCGATTTTGCCGGATGTCCCACCTCCAAACCCGCCCCCTGAGCACTGGCAAAATTCCGACCAAAGTATTTGTTTAATTTCTCTGCCATTTCCTTATTCCCCATTATAATTTCTCCTGTCTCAGCCTGTAAGGGCCCCACATTTACTTTTGCTAATCTTTTCCTGTGTACATACCTATCTAGAGCAGTTTCTCTGTGATACTGAATTTTTATTTTAAGGCAACAATCCCTTTTTTTAAAAAAAAGCAGTGTACTTCTTTCTCTCTGACTTTTTTGGATGTCTCCATGTTAAAACCATAAATGGTCGAGAGGGAAAGAAAGCAAACTCCAAGGCTTAGCAGGAAGTGCACCAGAGCACAAGCTCAGGATAACCCAAACCCCACCCATGCCCCTGGGTTTTCCCACACTTCTGAAGTGCTTGACTGCCACTCAATGGCTTGGAGAATTGAGAGTGAGAGCCTGCATCCTATCACTCTGTGGTTCAAGCAGTGTCAGCTGTCTTACACTGTACCATCGCAATGCGTATGAGTAATTTGAGACATGTCATGTGGTAAGTGCAGCATGCTTGGGAGGGACAAGTGATTTTTGACCTATGATTCCCACCACTGGGGTTTTCCTCGCATCATGTCTGGATCTGTTGTCGACTAATTGATAGAGATTGATGGCTATTAGTCAACAACTCCAGTATCGTTGTATCATGTGACTGCCAGGATGGTAGAAGGCGAACTAGATGGGCCTTGGTCCTTTTTCGTCTAGCAATTCACATGTTCCTATGTACTGCATTTGGTTTCACACAATTTGGGGTTTGCTGTTTTATGGAGCAGTGAACTTGAAATGTCAATAATCTGTGTACTCTCTCTTGCAGTGCAGTGTTACAACATTGAATAAGTCAAGAGATGGTATTCATCTTTGATGTGCAAACTCCATATTTTAAAAAGTTTAGAGTTACACAAATCTTTGCTTCATGTTACCTCAGCTCATTTCTGTATAAGAACATATACAGAACATATTCCATCCCCCTCGCCTCTCATTTAAAATTCTTGTTCTCTACCGCCCACCCAAGTACCATAAAAATGTTATTACCCGGATATCTTCACTGCTTTCCTCCCTCAGCCTCTGTACCGAGCAACTTCTCATCCTCAGTGATTTCAACCTCCATCTCAATTCATCATGCTCTCTCTCCTCTGAGTTCACTGCCCTCCTATCCTCCCTTAATCTCTCCATCCAACCTATATTCACGACCACTCCCTTGAGCTTGCCATCTCACGTGGCTTCGCTACTCCCATCGTGTCAATCACAGAAAAGGCCATCTCTGATCACTTCCTTGTATTGCACTCGACCCACCTCCCCCTTTCCCCTCCCAACTCCACTACCTTCTGTGTCCACCCCGGAAAAAAACTCTCTCCCAAGTCACTTACAACTGCACTTCCAAATTCCCAACTGTCTCACCTTTGGCTTTCCATTCACCACGAGCTTTCTGCAGCTATTGATCTGCTCAATCACACCCTCACCTCCACCTTTGATGCCCTAGTCCCCATTAAAACCATTACTCTCTCTCACCCTGGTTGTTCCCCCTGGTATGGCCCTCATCTCCACTCCCTTAAGTCCAAGGGACGCAGACTTGAACATTTATGGCGGACAACTGGTTTAGCCATACACCGCCAGATCTGGCTGGACCACATAAAGCATTATCGTGTCCTGCTTTCGTCTGCCAAATCTGCTCACTATTCCAGGATCATCCTGGATTGCAAAGATAAAACCCGACTTCTTTTCTCCACTACAAACAGTTTCCTTAAACCTCTCTCCCCTGTCTCCTCCACCTTCACAACTAATAACAAGTGCGAGGAGCTCATGGACTTCTTTGTCAACAGATGAGACCATCTGTTCAGCTGCCTCTGTCACTTCCCTCCCTTCCCCTAACCCACCGGGCCTAACTTCCTCTAAGGTTCTCCCCTGCCCTAGCATCTTCCTCTGGTTTCTCTCTGATCTCCCCTCATGCCCTCTCCAAGCTCATCTTGTCCATGAGACCCACCTCCTGTTCCCATGACCCTATTCCTACCAAACTGCTGACCACCCAACTTCCCTTCCTGGCCCCCATGTTAGCTGATACTGTTAATGGTTCTCTCTCCTCAGTTACTGTCCCCTTCCCCTTCAAATTTGCCGTCATGTCCCCTCTCCTCAAAAAAAACACCCTTTGTCCTTGCAAACTACTACCCCATCTCCAACCTCCTTTTTCTCTCTTGAACGTGCTGTTGCCTCCCAAATTTGTGCCCATCTTTCCTGCAACTCATTGTTTGAATCCCTCCAATCAGGTTTCTGCCCCTGCCACAGTACTGAAACAGTTCTTATCAAAGTCACAAATAACATCCTATGTGACTATGACTGTGGTAAATGATATCTCCTCACCTTTCCCGACCTGTCTGCACCCTTTGACATGGTTGACCACACCATCCTCCTCCAAGGCCTCTGCTCCGTCGTCCAGCTGGATGGGACTGCACTCGTCTGGTTCCATTCTTATCTCTCCATTCGTAGTCAGAGAATGGCTTCTCCTCCCGCTCCCGCACCGTTACCTCTTGAATCCCCCAAGGATCTATCCTTGGCCCCCTCCTATTTCTCATGTTGCCCCTCAGCGACATCATCCAAAAACACGTCAGGTTCCACATGTACACTGACGACACCCACCTGTACCTCACCGCCACCTCTCTCGACCCCTCCACTGTCTCTAAATTGTCACACTGCTTGTCCGACATCCAATACTGGATGAGTAGAAATTTTCTCCAACTAAATATTGCGTAGAACAAAGCCATTGTCTTTGGTCCCCGCCACAAACTCTGTTCCCTAGCCACAGACTCCATCCCTCTCCCTGGCAACTATTTGAGGCTAAACCACACTGTTTGCAACCTTGGTGTCGTACTTGACCCTGAGATGAGCTTCTGACCACATATCCGCACCATCACCAAGACCACCTACTTCCACCTCTGTAATATCATCCCTGAGTCAACTCATCTGCTGCTGAAACCCTCAGCTATGCTTTTGTTACCTCTAGACTTGACTATTCCAATCCTCTCCTTGCCAGCCTCCCATCTTCCACCCTGACATAAACTCATCCAAAACTCTGCTGCCCATATCTTAACTTGCACCAAGTCTCGTTCACCCATCACCCCTGTGCTTGCTGACCTACACTGGTTCCCAGTCTGGCAACGCTTCTGTTTTAAAATTCTCATCCTTGTTTTCATCTTGCACATCCCCTATATTAATCGCTCCACCATTGGCAGCCATGCTTTTAGCTGCCTAGGCCCTAATCTCTGGAATTCCCTCCCTAAACCTCTCCACCTCTCTACCTCTGTCTCCTCCTTTAAGACGCTCCTTAAAACCTACCTCTTTGACCAAGCCTTTGTTCATCTGTCCTTATATCTCCTCATGTGGTTCGGTGTCAAATTTTGTTTGATAACGCTCCTGTTAAGCGCCTTGGGACATTTTACGATGTTAAAGGCGCTATATAAATGCAAGCTGTTGTTGTTGTTTCTAAGCAAGCAGGAAAAGTCATTTAGTTCCGTTTGCTTGCCATCATTCGAGTGTGAGTTTTGGATTTCTTCAGACCATTTCCATCTCTCTCCCACATTGGGCATCAAACCTATGTCCATCTACTTGCTGTTTCAGCAGGGGTTTGTCCATTTCATTTTGGTTGCTCCTATTGAGTTCACTACATAACAATCTTCTGCATAAGTTATCAAATCAAAGCAGGAAGTCCCCGGATCAATCCCTTGCCTTTGCTGAGTCAACTGATCTCAACCAGGCCAAAGATAAAAATGCTACAATTGTCCTTAATGTCCCTGGGTTAGTGTGGGCGGTGAAGGGGGAAGAGAAAAATCAGGCATTGTTCCTGTTCTTGAGTGCGAGCTAGTGCCCTTTGCTGGTAATGTGTACAGTGAACTTTGGATGAGGACAGAAACAGGCTTACATAGGATTACATAGGATATACGGCACAGAAACAGGCCATTCGGCCCAACCAGTCCATGCCAGCGTTTATGCTCCACACGAGCCTCCTCCCGTCTTTCCTCATCTAAATCTATCAGCATAACCCTCTATTCCCTTCTCCCTCATATGTTTGTCCAGCCTCCCCTTAAATGCATCTATACTTTTCGCTTCAACCACTCCCTGTGGTAGCGAGTTCCACATTCTCACCACTCTTTGGGTAAAGAAGTTTCTTCTGAATTCCCTATTGGATTTCTTGGTGACTATCTTATATTGATGGCCTCTAGTTATGATCTTCCCCACAAGTGGAAACATTCTCTCTGTATCCACTCAATCAAAACCTTTCATAATTTTAAAGACCTCTATTAGGTCACCCCTTAGCCTTCATTTTTCAAGAGAAAAGAGACCCAGCCTGTTCATCCTTTCCTGATAGGTATACCCTCGCATTTCTGGTATCATCCTTGGAAATCTTCTCTGCATCCTCTCCAGTGCCTCTATATCCTTTTTATAATATGGTGACCAGAACTGTACGCAGTACAGTCTAAGTGTGGTCTAACCAAGGTTCAATACAGATTTAGCATAACTTCCCTGCTTTTCAATTCTATCCCTCTAGAAATAAACCCGAGTGCTTGGTTTGCTTTTTTTATGGCCTTTGCTAACCTGTGTCGCAATTTTAGTGATTTGTGTATTTGTACTCCGAGATCCCTTTGTTCCTCTACCCCACCCAGACTCGCACCCTCCAAGTAATAAGTGACCTCCCTACCAAAATGTAATACCTCACATTTATCTGTGTTGAACTTTATTTGCCAATTATAGGCTTGGCTGTGATGCCTTTCACGATTGAATACCTCCCATCGCAACATTTAAGTTCATATCAGAGAATTTATGGCCTAGAAATTCAATTCGGCCCAAAAACAGGCTTGGAGATCACGATGCATGATCAGCCCGCACCTGTTGAAAGGAGTTCAGGTAACACGTAAAATTCATGCTGCCTGCTACTTTGCAAGATTGCAGTGCACAGGCCAGTGCTGAAAGGCTGTGCACTCAGCAGGGGGCTGAAGTTCACATGAAGCTAGCTTTACTTAAAGGCAATCTGCACTTCGTAAAGGTGAGCTGCCTTCTGGTGATCAAAAATGTTAAAACTGCTTCAGCCCAAATCAAAATGGCTCAACAGGCCGGGGAAAGGGCTCCCAGGGTCTCGGACGCAGCAATCGAGGCCTTTGTGCAGGGGGTGAACACTCGAAGAGAGGTCCTTTACCCACATGGGACCAGGAGACCTTCCAGAAACACTGAAAGAAGGATGTGGGACCAGATCGCCGAAGCGGTCACTGCCAGCAGTGTTGCCCCTAGGACGTGGCTCCAGTGCCCAAAGAAATTTAATGACCTCAGACACGTGGTCAAGGTCAGTGAATGCATCTTCAAAAGCCATCTCCTACCAACTAGCCTCCCACACTGCTCAATGCACAACACCCACCCCCATCACTCACCTACCAACACGAGGCACACCTCACATTCCTGGCTTCACCTCACCCTCACACACTTACCACTGCAGCAAGCCTCACATCCACATCTCACAGCTTGAACACGCTGTCACTTATTCAACCACAGCCCCCAAATACATTACACCATACTCACTGACACACTTCCCAGGAAAGGCGACAGCAGACCTTAACCGGCTGGGGACAGGCTCGCCTTCATCACCTCACCCCTTTGGAGGAGACGGTGCTGGCCATTCTTGGCGGGGCATGGCTGAGCTCGTGGCCAGTAGCGGGGCTGAAAGAATACACATCCCACTTCCTCCTCATACCACAATCTCTTCTGATTTACAATCTGCACATGGTATAAGCATGCACCTCTTGCTTTCCCCCCTCCCCTCACCACAACCCTACCTTTGTGCCTTTCTCATTTCAGACACCCAAGAAATGCAGCCTGCCAGCAAGTGGGTCAACAAGAAGAGGGAGAGGAGAATGATGAAGAAGAAGAAGAAGAAGAAGAAGAAACACTGTCACTCGATTTCACACTCCCAGCCAGCCAGCCCAGAATGCTGCCACCCATGCCAAGGTGGTGCAGTCTGAAGCCGAGCCTACTAGGCCCAGAGCTCCTCGAGGTTGTCCTGCAAGGCCATCTGCAGTCTCCCCACTGAAAGTCAGCAGCCTTCCACCAGCCATCCTGCAGCCACTGGGGTAGCACTGCATAGGAGCACTAGGATAGGCAAAGGCACATGCAAGACAGTCTCTAAAGTAATGCACAAGGGTGATTAGTTGAGTTTTTGATGTAATAATGGTTGCAGATATGGATAAAGTTGGATTGGAAAGTTTGCTTTGTGGTGGCTTTTATTTCAGCATTGTGACCAAGAGGATGCTGTGATGGTCAGTAACAGAGGGAAGGGAAGGTGTGGGACTAATGTTGAATGGCGAACTGGGGTTGTGTTCACTGGTACCACAGGCGGATGATTTGATCCTGGATATCCCGGTCAGAAAGGGGATGTCTGGGTTGCCTCCTTCCTTCCGCTTCCTCCTACTCCTCTTCTGCTTCCTCCTACTCCTCATGCGCCTCCTCCTCCCTCTGCGAGCAGCTTGTCTCCTTTGCTGCCTCTGCTCCATCTCCATGTCATGCTGCAGCCCAAGGGGGAACTGCAACTAGAGCCCCCAGGATTGGGAGCAAGTGGTGTTCTCACAGGCCTTCCTTTAAGAGCCAAAACCTTGCAAATGTCTAGCAGCACTCCCTGCACTCTTTAACAACTTTTTAAATGTCTTACACCAAACCACTGCTCAAATAAACTGTACAGGAACCAGTACAAAAGCAAAAAGCAACTTACCTCAAACTTGTGTGTGTTTCTTTAAGTAGCGCTGGTGGGGGCTCTGTCGTGCAGCTGAACACATGTTCAGCTGTGTGCACTTTGGAGAGGGCAAAAGGTCGAGTGGCGACGTCCAACATAGCAGGTCGTGCGCCAAATCAGCGTTGCACACTGATTAACGTCATGATCAGCCTCATTACCATTCATCTGCCGACCTGCCCAAAATGGCGGCCGTCGTGGCCCGCGCTGGAAGTGGTCAGAAGCGAGGCGGCCGCCATTTTATTGCCGAAACCAGCCTTAACAGCCAGAGCTAAGGTGTCGAATTTCATGGCCATAAAAATCATAGAATGATAAAGCACAGAAGGAGTCCATTCAGCCCATTGTGCCTGTGCCAGCTCTTTGAAAGAGTTATCCAATTAGTCCCACTTCCCTGCCCTTTCCCCATAGCCCTGCAGATTAATCCCCTTCAAGTATTTATCCAATTCCCATACGTGAAGAATTGTCACTTAGGTGAGGTACAGGAGGCTGGTAGCTGGGGATTTTCAAGCGTTTTCTCTCATTTTTCTCACTGGAGAGAAAACAAGCAACAACTATAGAGCCAGAGCTGTTCCAACAGTCATAGTGTAATGAAAGATCTCTATTACATCTATACGACCTACTGTTTTAATAAAGAGCCTTCATTACTTCCATGAATGCTGGGATAACACACCTCCATAATTATTTCTTGTTGTTTTTCTTTCAGTTAAGAATAATGCCAGGAATTACCAGCAATAGTCCTTACATGTGGGAATGCAGGAGATCGTGAGAAGCTTGCTCTCTTGAATTGTTTCTTTTATAATAGACTTCAGTATTCATCTCCAACTAAATGTCAAGCCAGAAAGCCTATAATTCCCAGCATCACGACTGTGAACGATTGTCATACGAGAACTCTGCCTCCTTCTCTCCCTTACACACAACCTGTCTTAAAAAACAAGAGATTATTTAACCTGTCGAAAGGCAGATATACATTACTTTTCTATACAGATATAGTTTGTCAACTCACAATTGCTAAGTGTCTATATACCCCCAAGCAATATTTTTCTCTCAAAACAATGTTGTGTCATCAGCCACAATCTACCACAATACCTTTATTTGAGACAGTTGAATACTATGAATAGCAGGGGTCTCATGATTCTTTCTTGACAGGCTCCATCAGTCACAGCTGTCCTATTACAGCTATTACCATTGATTATGACCTTCGGTTTCCTATTATCCAATTAAAAAGCCAATTCACAACTTCATCTTGGACCCCATGAGATTTCATTTCAGCAATAAATCTTTGAGGTACCTCACTAAATGTTTTTCTAAATATAAAATATCCATCACCTTGTCCTTACCCGCCAACTGCTACATCCTCCAAGAATTCTAATAGATTTGTTAGTCATAGCCTTCCTACCTTAAGCTTGCATTAGCCTGGATCTACTGCCTTTTCTCTCAATAGAAGCTCTTGAATTCTCCAAACACAACGCATTTCAAGAAACTAGGCAAGCTTAATAGATCTTTCAAAAGATTCTACAAGCATGCTGCAGAATGCAGTTGCCAATGCAATCATTCAAACAAATCCATGGAATCATACAATGAGGGTCAAATTACAAAATGAATGCTCCTTTCTGGTCACAATTACTGGGTAGATCATCTTAACACATGCACTGCGTCACAGGATGAGAACTCACGGAGTCACAGGTTGCGATCCACTCTAGAACAGTCACAGCTCTTACATTATGCATTTTGCCGTCCTTAACTTTTACTGGCAATTACTGATTCCTTAATGCATCCCAGTTTTAAAGTATTTGACAGAGCCAGTGCTACACTTGTATCGGTGAGTCATTCATGAAAAATGTACACAAACAGAATGGGCCAATACATTTTTCATTCTACTCTGTCACTGTTCACTTCATAAAACAGGGCTAAACTAGATATGGGTAGCAGCACACATAGTTATTTAAACTCTCTCAGATCGACAGTAACATTTTTAGAATTGCATTAAGACAAAATAAGGCCAGCAAATTTTTGGGCGGGTGAAGATCGGTAACTATTTTTATTAATTGTTTGTTTTAGTGAAAATATGCAACCTTAGAAATAGTTGCGGGTTACCATAGACCAAGAAATCATATTATATTCATTTAGGCTTTTCAGGCAATGCATTTCGAAAAGAAGATAAAGTGGATACAGTTGGTAGTGCAATAGTACTAGTAAAATAAAACAACTGCTAGAAACTAAAAGAAAAACTAAAACGTGGAACCCACAGTCCCAAAATGGAAAGCCTACATTCCCATAGTTGTTCCAGCAGAAAACTCCACAATGAAATCTCACAAGAAGGTGTGTGGTACACCCACAGTTACACCGGCAGTGGGAGGACTTTGGTTCTTCCCTCTGATTCCACAGCTAGTAGGTTCTTAGTCTCCACTTGGCTGGCTAGGAGGTGTTGAATGGAGGTGAACAGCTTCCCCTGAGAGAGGGGGAATAAAGAATAATCAGAAAGTGAGTCTCATATAAACTCACTGCCTGCAAGTTTAAGAATTGCTTCAGGACCGTCCTGAGAAACAGTGGTTATCTACATACGATTACACAGGATATACGGCACAGAAACAGGCCATTCGGCCCAACCAGTCCATGCCGGCATTTATGCTCCACTCGAGCCTCCTCCCGTTTTTCCTCATCTAACCCTATCAGCATAACCCTCTATTCCCTTCTCCCTCATATGCTTGTCTAGCCTCCCCTTAAATGCATCTATACTATTCGCTTCAACCACTCCCTGTGGTAGCGAGTTCCACATTCTCACCCCTCTTTGGGTAAAGAAGTTTCTTCTGAATTCCCTATTGGATTTCTTGGTGACTATCTTATATTAATGGCCTAGAGTTATGCTTTGGGAATGATTGCAGAAAAATACCTCAAATGGAAAAGAAAAAATACAGATGGGGGAGGGTAAGATAGAGAAATTAAATATATATATTGCAGTATGATGACATTATTGCTGGAATGTCCTGAATATCCAGTAAGATTAATGAACACCTATTTCTTCATCACAGTTTTATACAGCAACAGCTTTAGGACAGCAAGTTATCAGTTTACTAGTTTCTTCTTCACAGTTACAAACTCTTTATCAGTGTTATTTCTCTGATGAATATTTCTTTCATTCTGATGTATTCATTAATTTTATAAACACATGAACTCCTGCTAGAAAAAAAATCTTCCCTGGTACTTTGTGTTTTATTCATCTGGACAGAATCATCACATACAAAGATCTCCTGCTCCTCCTCATTTTACATTTGTGAATTAATGTTAATCCTCTATTGTCAATGCCTTGAAATCCATTACTGAGATGGCCTGGCAGTGCTAATGGCTTTAGCAATGATTCATAGGATTAACTATAATCCTTATACAGCAGGAAATGAAAGGAAATAGGACTGGATGGTTACCTACACACAATATTTTTAGCAAATATTAAATCTCCAATATTATTTTCCAGGCATTTGAAAAAATGCTGGTTTAAAAATATATTTTGTTTTGTTGATCAATAAAATATCTCAAACATGGATACACAATTTCTTCCTTTATTATTGTATGTTTAAATCATTAGTCTTCTCAATTGTAAATATGATATTTTTGTTACTATCTTTTTAAAATGTTCTCCTTCCCTTCCCTCCTCACTTCTCCTAATGACTTTAACCCCCGCTCTAGGGTATGGTTCCTACTACTCGTGCAAGTGCCACTATTTTATGTGAGCCTTGACAGTGAGTGCTGGCAGCTATTTGACTATGGAGGACATCACACCTGCGCCTCATCCTGTTTCAGCACAGAAAGAGACCTTTCGTCCCATCAAGTCTGTGCCTACTTTTCTCCACAAGAGCCACCTTGGCTAATCCCTGCTCGCTTCCTATACCCGTTAATATTCTTTTTCAAGCAACCATCTAATTCTCTTTTAAAAGTAGTCTTGAGATGTTGGCCTAGAAATTCGTCTCGGGCGGTGGTGCAAAAAGGGCGGTATTGGATCGACCGCCCGTTTTCCGCAGCGCCGGATATTCAGCTCCACCGCAGTCAATGCAACTGAATATCCGGTGCTGCGTGTAACGGGCGGCCGATCCGATACCGCCCGTTTTGCGCCACCGCCCGAGACAGATTTCTAGCCCGATAAGTTTCAAAAGGACAATCAGGTGTGGGGACCCTGGTGAATTGTCCTACTCTAAATCCTGGCACTTTGGCCATTGTAACAGCTCTACTGCTGCCCCAGCAGAATCAACCCAACTCCGTATATACCAGAGAAAGTCGGACAAAACTGGAGTTCTATTCGTTATAACAGAGAATGTCAAAGGGTGATCTGACAAAGGTGTTTAAAAGTCAGATTGGTTTTGATAAGGTAAATAGGGAAAACTATTTCCACTGGTCAGCGAGTCAGTAGCCTGAGGACATAAATTTAAAATAATCACAAAAGGAATGAAGGAAGGGATTGGGAGATTTTTTTTTAACCTATACTGCAACTGTGGTAAATGGTGTCCTGGGATCTTTTACATCCACCTGAGGGGACAGATAGGGCCTTGGTTTAACAACTAATCTGAAAAATGGCACCTCCAACAGTGTAGCACTCCGTCAGTATGTACCTTGGACCCTTCTGGTCTGTACGTCTCAGAAATAGAATGTGTACAACAGTGACTGCACTTCAAAAAGTACTTCACTGGCTGCAAAGTGCTTTGGGACGTCCGGTGGTCGTGAAAGGCGCTATATAAATGCAAGCCTTTCTTTCTTTCCATTAAACTTCTATAGAACCTTGGTTAGACCACACTTGGAGCACTGTGCACAGTTCTGATCTCCATATTACAAAAAGGATATAGAGGCACATATAGGGAGTAGGTGCAAAAAAGATTCACAAGAATTATACCAGAATTGAGAAGTTATAACCATCAGGAAGGACTCAACAGGCTGGGGCTCTTTTCTCTAGAAAAGATAAGGCTGAGGGGTGACCTGATAGAGATCTTTAAAATTATGAAGGGGTTCGATAGGGTAGATGCAGAAAAGATGTTTCCACTTGTGGAGGAGTCCAAAACTAGGGTCCATAAATATAAGATAGTCACTAATAAATCCTACAAGGAGTTCAGGAGAAACTTCTTTACCCAAAGAGTGGTAAGAATGTGGAATGCGCTACTACAAGGACTAGTTTAGGCGATTGGCATGGATGCATTTAAGGGAAAGCTAGATAAGTACGAGGAGGAAAGGAATAGAAGGATATGCTGATAGGGTGAGATGAGGTAAGGTGGGAGGAGGCTCATGTGCCCATAAACAGCGGCATAGACCAGTTGGCTGAATGGCCTGTTTCTGTGCTGCAAATACTATGTAATGTAAAATAGAGACTTATATCTCAGATAGAGCTTGGCTCAGCAGTAGCTCTCTTGTCTCTAAGTCTGGTTCAAGCCCAACTCCAGAAAATTGAGTATATAATCTAGGCTGACACTTCAGTGCAATACTGACAGAGTGTTACTGACTGAATCTCTTCAGCACACTCTCCACGGCCTTGACATCTTTCTTAACGTAGGACACCCGCAACTGGACACGATATTCTAACAGGTGGATAACCAATGTTTTGTATAGGTCTAGCATTAAGCTCTTTGCTTTTGTAGGCTATGGCTCTATATATAAAGCCCAAGATCTCATATTTTTTAACAGGTTTATCGATTTGTCCTCTCACTTCCCTGCTTTTTCACATAAGTGGACCTGAGCGAAGCCGGCAGGAGCAGAGGCAGCAGCATAAAGGGAGCGGCGGAGAAGGCCCAGGACAGAGTGCGCTCCTGAGCGAAGCCGGCAGGAGCGGAGGCGGCAGAATATATTTGGCGAAACCAAAATAAAACAAAAAAAAATCAAGGAGTGAGGTCACAGGATAGCAGGTAGTTGATTGGTTAGTGAGTATTACCTTTGTCTTTTTCTCTCTACGTGAAGTCATCGGGTTAGCTAAGAAGTTTAGTTACTAGTCTAGTAAATAGAGGCACGGCAGGCCACCTCAGTCCCGTTGAATGTACATCCTGTGCCAAGTGGGAAATCCTGGACGCTTCTCGTGTCCTGGACAAATACACGTGCAGGAAGTGTCGTCAGCTGGTGGAGCTCGAGCTCTGGGTTTCGAAGCTTGAGCAGCGGCTGGTGTCACTGCGGTGCATCCGCGAGGCTGAGAGCTTCGTGGATAGCACGTTTCAGGAGGTGGTCACCCCCCCAGCTTAAGAGTGTGCAGGCAGAGAGGGAATGGGTGACCGCCAGACAGACAAAGAGGACCAGGCAGGTAGTGCAGGAGTCCCCTGAGTGAATCTCACTCTCTAACCGCTATACTGGCGAGGGCGATGGTTCCTCTGGGGAGTGCAGCCAGAGCCAAGTCCACGGCACCATGGGTGGCTCAACTGTACAGGGGGAGGAGGAAGGTCAATAATGCAATAGTGATAGGGGATTCAATAGTTAGGGGAGCAGACAGGCGTTTCTGCGGCAGCAGATGTGATTCCAGGATGGTATGTTGTCTCCCTGGTGCCAGGGTAGAATTTAGGGAGCTCGGAAAAAGATTAGTAAGCAGGACCTCAAAGGTAGTAATCTCCGGATTACTCCCGGTGCCACGCGTGAGTGAGTACAGAAAGAGGAGGATAGAGCAGATGAATGCGTGGCTGGAGAGAGGGAGCAGGAGGGAGGGCTTTAGATTCCTGAAGCATTGGGACTGGTTCTGGGGGAGGTGGGACCTGTACAAGGCGGACGGGTTGCACCTCAACAGAGCCGGAACCAATATCCTTGCGGGGAGGTTTGCTAGTGCTGTTGGGGAGGGTTTAAACTAGCTTGGCAGGGGGATGGGAATCTGAGCGTAGATTTAGTAGGGAGAGAAGTAAAGCTGGAAATGGAAAGCAGTAAATTAGTAAGTGAGTTTGGAAGGCAGAGGAAGCAAAGGCTAGAAAATAGACAACACAGGAGTTTGGCAGTGGTATATACTTCAATGCAAGGATTCTAATGAACAAGGCAGATGAGCTGAAGGCACAGATAAACACGTGGAAGTATGATGTCATAGCTATTACTGAAACATGGCTTAAAGAAGGACAAGAATGGCAGCTCAACATTCTTGGTTACAGGATTTTCAGACGAGATAGAGAAGGGGATAAAAAGAGAGGGGGGTCACAATATTGGTTAAGGAAACAATTACAGCTGTGAGGAGGGATGATATGTTAAAAGGATCATTAAATGAGGCCATATGGGTTGAACTGAAGAACAAAAAAGGGGCAATCACAATGCTCGGAGTGTACTATAGACCCTAAAACAGTCAGAGATAGAAGAGCAAATATGGAGGCAAATTTCTGAGAAGTGTGAAAACAATAGGGCAGTAATAGTAGGGGATTTCAACTAACCTAATATTAACTAGGATAGAATTAGTGTAAAAGGAATAGAGAGCACAGAATTCTTAAAATGCATTCAGGAGAACCTTTTTAGCCAGTACATAACAAGCCCAACAAGAGAGGGGGCGGTTCTGGACTTAGTTTTAGGGAATGAAGCTAGGCAGGTGGAAGGGGTATCAGTGGGAGAGCATTTTGGTGGTAGTGATCATAATTCAGTTGGATGTAGCATAGTTATGGAAAAGGACAAAGATAGACCAGATGTAAAAGTTCTCGATTGGGGAAAGGCCAATTTTACTAAGCTGAGATGTGATTTAGCAAGAGAGGACTGGAAACAACTACTTGAAGGTAAGTCAGTGTCAGAGCAGTGGGAGGCATTCAAGGAGGAGATAGTGAGGGTTCAGAGCAAATATGTTCCCACAAAGAAAAAGTGTGGGACTCCCAAATCTAGAGCCCCCTGGATGTCAAGGAGCATACAGGGTATGATGAGGGAAAAAAGGGAAGCTTCTGTCAGATACCGAGGACTCTCAAGCCTAGAGTGGTATAGAAAGTGCAGGGGTGAAATTAAAAAGGAAATTAGGAAAGCAAAGAGAGGGCATAAAAAAATATTGGCAAGTAACATCAAGGAAAACCCAAAGATAGTTGATAAATACATAAAGAGCAAGAGAATTTCAAAGGAAAGAGCAGGGCCTATAAGAGACCAAAAAGGTAACCTATGGCCAGAATTTTCCCTACCTGGGCGTGTCCAGTGCGGGCGGCCTCCATGGCGGATCGCGAGCCCGTTGTTGGTTCCATCCCGCTCCACAAAGTGACTTTACGTTAATAGGGCCTATAAAGCCCGTCCTGCAAGTTACCCGACCCAATTAAATGGTGCGGGTCTGGTGACGTCATCGATGACGCATTTTCAGCAGGGATATTTAAAGGAGCCATGGCCACATTGCATTTGAAGGTTTATCTAGGATAGTGCAGTCAGTGCACTGCACTATTCCACTGCTGCCCAGACCAGCAAAGAGGACTGCACAGAGGCAGAGGGCTGCACCCAGGTTCTCCGATGGCTCCCTCCATATGCTTGTGGAAGGAGTCAGAGCACGCAGGGAGGTCCTCTTCCCTGCTGATGGCCGGAAGAGACCTGCCCAGCAGACCAAGGCAGCATGGCTCCAAATTGCAGAGGAGGCCAATAGCAGGGATGTTATCAGGAGGACCTGAGTGCAGTGCCGCAAACGTTTCAATGATCTTGTTAGATTAGGAAAGGTGAGTCCAAAGCCACACTCACCATCATCCTGCTGTGCCTCTCATCACATCCCCATCACTCTGCCTTCCCAAGCCTATTCCTGCACATCCTTACTCACACCAACATACCTTGCACATCCACCCATCCATCTCTATCTACATTATCATATCCCCATCTTACTAGCCACCCCTCACACTCACCCTCATTCTAGTGCAATCATACCAACTAACAACACACAAGGAGGCCACTTGCAATTGCCACCCCACTCCAACATAGTCAGATGTAACCCATCCATTCCTTACACTCATTTCATCAGTCTAACTCAACTTTCTCTTCTTTCCCTCCTTGCAGGAAAAGAGAGCCCACAATGAAAGGGAGAGAACTGCGGTGGAACCCCATCAATGGCTGCCCTCAGAACAACAGAGGAGGCTGCATTAGAGCTGCCTGGAGTCGCCGAGCAGCTGGAGGTGGGAGACAGAGAGAGGGGGACAACTCAGCAACCTGGTGACAGAATTACATATCATACAGCTACATGGCATACATCAGTCACTCATATGGGGACTGATGTCAGCAGTCATTGAATGGTCATCATGTGCATAATGGTATCTGTACCCAATCTACATATGACATATCTAACTCATCTCTTTACACTCCCACAGGTCCCTCAAGAGCCCCCCACCTACTGTCCAGGAGCAAGAGGAAGACAACTCCTCAGAGGAGCCTCTGGCCTCTGAAGGCGCACCGTCACCAGAGAGAAGCGCACCCAGCACCAGCGCAGAGATGCA